>CM051240.1:6589785-7329785 GCA_027917425.1 Gastrophryne carolinensis | reverse complement strand
GTTTGGTAGACCCGCAGTGTCACAGTCCATTACTCACCTCAGCCAATGGCAGCTCAGCTGTACTCCTATGTGGTTAGGTTACAGCCAATGGTTTGGTAGATCCGCAGTGTCACAGTCCATTACTCACCTCAGCCAATGGCAGCTCAGCTGTGCCCCTATGTGGTTAGGTTGCAGCCAATGGTTTGGTAGACCCGCAGTGTCACAGTCCATTACTCACCTCAGCCAATGGCAGCTCAGCTGTACTCCTATGTGGTTAGGTTACAGCCAATGGTTTAGTAGATCCGCAGTGTCACAGTCCAGTAGCCATCTTGTGGTGATGTAGCGACTGCAGGACAGACATGAATTACCTCACAGAAGGACAACAAATATAATTGTTCACCACTTTACGTCGGCCACAAAAGTAATCCCAAAGGTGAAACCAGAGAGGGCGGGGGGGGGGGGGGGGGGGTGAGGGCAGATCGGTAAGTTTGGGGAGAGGTTTTAACCTCCAAGGTTCCTCTTTTAATGGAAGGTGTGTGCCGAGTGCTGCCCCGCCCCCTCTATTGTAGCGAATGAAGCGGGCGCGGCCAGTCACAGTGACTAAAATGAAGGGGCGGGGCCACCAGGAGGCAGGGACGAGATCACCGATGGCAGTAAGTTTCATACTACCGGTATCGGGTGAGGGGAGGAACTTTAAAACATAGCCAAGTGTCCCTGATTTGAAGGGACTGTCCCTATTTTGTGTCTATGTCCCTCGTTGTTCTCATTTGTCCCTCTTTGAGGTGTAACATGTAGATCTGCAGCAATAAATGATTCATAGTGAAAGTGTTTCTATTGTTGTAACTGTTACAATGTATCTCCTATCCATCCCTCAATGAGGGGGCGTGGCTTCATATATCCCTCAATGAGGGGGTGTGGCTTCATCTATCCCTCAATGAGGGGGTGTGGCTTCATCCATCCCTTAATGATGGGGCGTGGCTTCATCCATCCCTCAATGACGGGACGTGGCTTCATTTACAAATAGTCCCTTTTCCCACCCTTTCTGCAGGTAAGGAGCGGGTTGCGGTGGTGCTGGACGATATTGAGGATGGTGGTGACCCGGAAAGACGGAGGATCCTGCAGTCGCAGCCCGGCCTGGCCCGTCTGTGCTCCCAGCTCATCCTCATACCCACATACAATAAAGATGGAGCGGCTCTAGATAACAGGAACAAGTTTCTGGCCATTCTTCCTAAAGGTAAGTGTGTCCAGAAATGTGCACAACTGGGAGACTCGCTTCTTATCCCCACTTTTCGTTGCCGCGCTAAGCTCAGAGCAGCGAGTAAATGCAGAATGGAGAGCGAGGCCGGCCCCACTCCTCTGCTCTGGGGGTTTATTCATCAAGGGATAGCGCCAGGTAGCGCCTCGTAGCAAAAGGTAGCGTCAGGTGAACGCAAGGCGCTGTACGCAAAACCACATTTATATAGGCGATTCTGGTGAGTGACTCTAACAGCGCCATGTAGTGTCCGATTCATCACCTCAGACGGCTCAGCCGATCCCAGCGCGCTCTGGCTTCCAGAGCCTGGTATTACCTGTCGCTACCTGTCGCTCTCCCATACATTTCAATGGACGTTACTTTTCTTCACTTTAAACAGGGTTTTCTTTTTATTTTTTTAATTTTTTTAAAATCAAATCATTGTGTGACCTCTCCTGGCCTATTTATTTCTATATATTATTATTATTATTTTATTATATATTTATTTTATTTATTTCATTTTTGAAAACATTTTTGACTTTTTATTTTTTTATGCGGAATTGTCATTACAGGTCTGGTATTAAAGTGTTAATGTCGCAGTGTTATAACAATGTCATTCCATGTGTTCTCGCTTTGTTATTGGTGGATGTACGTTATAAAACAGACTTTAATCACACAGCGTCTGGTGCTCTGGGCTACAGCGGCACAATTTTGAGTTCCGGCGCTGTGTGAGGCTGTTTTTTAGACGAATATGGTTTGAGTCGCATACACTGACCAGTCGCTACCATTCGCTTAAATATAGCGCTGTACTGGTGTTATAGCGACTCACACAACACATTCATCAATGCTGGCAATGTCAATGTTACTACAGCAACTGAGGCGCTCTGTAATAGCGACTCACAGCCGATTAGCGGTTGCTCTTAGCAGCGCTGTTACATGGCGCTAGAAATGAATCAGCCTGCCCGTCATTAATGCCTACTGGGGGTACCAACCAAGAATTATGTAGGCACAGCTCAAAGTCATGTACAATGGATGTGCTTCCCTAGACCCTGACTTCTACCTGTATAACCAACCGCCAACCTGAGTCTACAAATGGGGCACAGCTCTAAAAATACAAGTAAATAGTATTTTATTGATGCACAATAATTTATCCTCCGCATTGTGAGTGTACACATACCCGGAGAGGTGGGCTGCCCTAATTAGCTGGGATTAGGTGCCTTGCTCAAGAGCACTTCAGTAATGTCCCAGGACCAGGATTCGAACCTGCCACCCTCCGGTCACGAGTCCGCTCCCCTTACCTCTAGGCCACAACTGCCCCACAACAGCCCTCCTCTTTAATATGCAAGAAGCACAGCAGTGACATGTTCCCCAGGCGTGCAGTAGCACCGATGTTTCTATCTGGATGTACTGAAGTGACAACAGGATTATGGATCCTCTTCTTCTTGTTTGCAGCGGTTGGGAAGACATCCTCTCGGCTTGGAAATACCTCCTCTTCACCCGTAGCCCCGCCCCCGGCACCTCACACGCCCTCGTCTCAGGTATGTACATCAATAATCAATGTATAATTATTAGAAGATGTTTCATTGAGACTTAAGGGGGCGATAAAATGACGGGCCAATCGGATTCTTGCAACTGCAACGCACCCTCATAGAAGATTATGGGCACCGCAGGTAAAGCACATCTATTGCGCTTTACCTGTGGTGCATTGCAGTAAAAGGACCAGTGGCTCTGCCACTCTGCCTAGTATGGGGGGTCTGGGGTTCTGCCACTCTGCCTGTTATGGGGGGTCTGGGGTTCTGCCACTCTGCTGTTATGGGGGGTCTGGGGTTCTGCCACTGTGCCTGTTATGGGGGGTCTGGGGTTCTGTCACTCTGCCTGTTATGGGGGGTCTGGGGTTCTGCCACTCTGCCTGTTATGGGGGGTCTGGGGTTCTGCCATTCTGCCTGTTATGGGGGGGTCTTCCACTCTGCCTGTTATGGGGGGGTCTGGGGTTCTGCCACTCTGCCTGTTATGGGGGTCTGGGGTTCTGCCACTCTGCCTGTTATGAGGGGCGTAGACACACTTTTGAAGGGCCGGTGTTACCAGAAAAGTCCCTGAATGATTTTTTTACCTCCAGTCCACCCCTGTATATAATTACAGTTAAAACTCTACTGGTGTACAGGCACAGTGGTCAGCAGGTAATGATGTCATCATGCCGCGGGTGATGATGTCATTGTGATATTTCCTTTTTCTTTATTCTCTTAGCCAATAGATATTGAGCAAAGTGAAAGGAAAAAGAAGAGTGAACTTTCCGATATAAATGGATTTCAGATATGGGGTCGGTCACGTGATGCTGCGTCCCCTCATATTACACCCGGACGGTCAGCAGTTCGGCGGTATACCATCGGAATCTTCTCTCGGGCGGCAGAAAGCAATTACACATGGCTGGTCAGCGGCCTGAAGGCGGAGCTTGGGACAGAGTCAGCTGACATCACAGGCGTCTACATAACCAATAATCATGGACAGTTCAGCGCAGAAGCCGCAAAGTACCAGTTCGCCATTCTCTATCACACGCTGAACCATGGGAGAGTCAACATCACCGACGTCACCGATTCCTTGTACGACCAAGAACTTAAACACTTGTCCGGCCTCCTCGGTGAGTCCGTTTTATCTTGACCAACGTTTAAAAGTGTTTTCCATCTGATGATGATGTAAAAAAACCCCATAATGCCCTATCAGTGTAGACTAGTAACTAACAATCCTAAGGTCACCATCTGATGACATCTCTATGACGAAAAACCCCATAATGCCCTATCTGTGTAGACTAGTAACTAACAATCCTAAGGTCACCATCTGATGACGTCTCTATGACGAAAACCCCCCATAATGCCCTATCTGTGTAGACTAGTAACTAACAATCCTAAGGTCACCATCTGATGACATCTCTATGACGAAAAAACCCATAATGCCCTATCTGTGTAGACTAGTAACTAACAATCCTAAGGTCACCATCTGATGACATCTCTATGACGAAAAACCCCATAATGCCCTATCTGGGTAGACTAGTAACTAACAATCCTAAGGTCACCATCTGATGACATCTCTATGACGAAAAACCCCATAATGCCCTATCTGTGTAGACTAGTAACTAACAATCCTAAGGTCACCATCTGATGACATCTCTATGACGAAAAAACCCATAATGCCCTATCTGTGTAGACTAGTAACTAACAATCCTAAGGTCACCATCTGATGACATCTCTATGACGAAAAACCCCATAATGCCCTATCTGTGTAGACTAGTAACTAACAATCCTAAGGTCACCATCTGATGACATCTCTATGACGAAAAACCCCATAATGCCCTCTCTGTGTAGACTAGTAACTAACAATCCTAAGGTCACCATCTGATGACGTCTCTATGACGAAAAACCCCATAATGCCCTATCTGTGTAGACTAGTAACTAACAATCCTAAGGTCACCATCTGATGACAGCTCTATGACGAAAAACCCCATAATGCCCTATCTGTGTAGACTAGTAACTAACAATCCTAAGGTCACCATCTGATGACATCTCTATGACGAAAAACCCCCATAATGCCCTATCTGTGTAGACTAGTAACTAACAATCCTAAGGTCACCATCTGATGACATCTCTATGACGAAAAACCCCATAATGCCCTATCTGTGTAGACTAGTAACTAACAATCCTAAGGTCACCATCTGATGACGTCTCTATGACGAAAAACCCCCATAATGCCCTATCCGTGTAATGCGCAATCCTATGATGAGGCCTTACTGGACCATTATTACCACCATCTGTTTAGTGCCATTGACCAGTTAATATTCACATAGGTGAATTCATTCTATGTTGTTGCTTCTTGTCGTTTTCTCGATCACACAGCAAAGGTATTGGGCGGCACCAACCAATATCTGATAAATGTGGTGCATTGCTCCGGGTAAGGCTCAAATTATCCAAACAGTATTGCAAACGGGGGGGGGGGGGGGGTGCCCAACTCCCCAAAAGCAGCACAAACCAGAGACTTAACTTTGCACACACTTGTAATATTTTTCGGAAAAGTTTATTCAATCACCATGATACAAAGTATTAAAATTACTTTATTTATGAAGGAATAGCGACAGGTAGCGACTGGTGAGCGGCCGGTAATGACGGGCCTCGCCACGAGAACGCCGGCTCCCCACCACAATCACACATTAATCAAGCCGATCCTGCTTAGCGACTGAGAGAGCGCCATATAGCGACTCATTCATCATTATTCCAGCCTCAGCCCACAGCGCCAGCGACCGACCTTGAACAGCGACAGGTGTGACCTCTCGCTACCTGGCGCTCTCCAATGCATTTCAATGGGACAATCTTTCAATTATCATAATTAATTGTTATTAATTATTTTTTTTTTAATGTGAAAAATTCTGTCACTACTTCTGCCATGTTAGATAATTTTTTTAAGTAAAAAAAAAAAATAAATTGTGCAGAATTGATATTCCAGGTCTGATATTAATGTATTCATATTACTAAATTTTAAAAAAATTTTTTTTTTTTTGGTTTCCAAATATATGGTTGTTTGGGGGTTAAAAAACTACTTTTAACCCATCGCCGCCAGCGCTCTGGGGTTTAAGCAAGCATTTCACAGCGCGAGAATTTTTTGAGCGTGATTCGTTAATGAATATGGTGGGAGCCGGTCGCTATGGCCAGTCGCTATCATGCGCTCCCATACAGCGCGGAACCTGTCAAATAGCGACTCCTCAGCCAATATTCAACATTACTGCACAACGACTGAGTCGCTATCATCAACCCAACAACGGCCAAGCACAGCGACTACTAGCGGGCGCTGTGAAAATACTGCTACAGTCGCTCAACTGTCGCTACCTGGCGCTATTACTGAATCGGCCTCCCCATAAAACGTGCAAGACAAAAACATTCTCACAATCTGCCATGGGGGGTGCTGTTGTTCAGTGGAGCCATAAAACCTTATATATAAAGACCAAATAACCTAAACCCTCTTGGGACATGACTGGGCTAGCGTTCCATGAACCTCCAGCTGCCAACCACCCACACTCCTCCTCAAATAACCATCCGAACAAACATTTCTTTGGAATGATGGAATTTTAATTGGCCACAGCCTCAACAACGTAATAATAAATAACGAGTGTCAACTAAGTCCCCCATTCCTTATCCGGGTCTGAGATTTCCACCACAAATTGAGCTAGCCAAAAGGAGAGGGAGGGGAGACGGGCCCAAAGGCTCCGAGACCTCCTGATCCGTAAAGCAGAAGCCAATTATGAGCTTGGCCGCATCCCTCCTCGGCCTGGGAGCTCAACTGGGCTAACCGCAAGGATCCGATTCCCCTCTTCTGCCCCTCCCCCCCGCAGCTCATACACCTTCAGAAACAGCCGCTTACATGACCCCTCCTGTTTCCCCTTTTTTGCGCTATCTCAGACCCAAACTTGACAAGGAGACCGCCCAACATCTGCGACAATAAAGACACACATACCTAGAAAAAATACAAAAACTGAACACATGTAATAACTTCCACGATACATACGCATTGACAAAGTCCGAAACAGAAACATCCACTTATATATAAATAAATAACTTTTTCTTTTTTTTTTTTTTTTTTTAAAAGGTTAACAGAAATACAATGCAAAACCTACCCGACTTTCCACTGTGACCCATTAAACCATTCCATCATTCAGAGGGCAGGAGGGTGGGAAAGCTCGTTCCAGGTAGGAGATCGGGGATCAAAGAGGAAGGGGAGTGGGCAACCAGCCCTTTTATACTCCCCTTCCCCCTTGAGGTCACTTCCCCCGATCTTCCCCCCCAATCCCATGGCTGGTCAGTCATGGGGCTGCCGGCTTTAAAGGGCCGTCACATTTCTTATAATCATTAACCATAAATACAGTGCCTGCGCTTCCAAAAATTGCATCACATCACAGTAGACCATCAGACAAATACAATGCAAAAATACGCAGAAAAGTAGGTGCAAAACATATAAAAAAATGCTCATCTTACATATCCATAGTAATTATAGTGCTGGCTGCCACACATCCCTCCAGGAAAAAGCCAACGCGTTTCGTGACGTATTGTCACTTTTTCAAGGCAGAGTACATTCACAAGCATTGGCATTATTGCGCTTTATTATAGCACAGATTTTCTATATATTTATAGACATTTATTTGGGAAAATTATCACTAGGTATTTGATGTCATTGAATTTTGATATGAATTATGTGATCAGATGTTTTGGGGAAGCCCCTGCTGTGGATTTGATTTTAATTCTATGTTGTTTGTCATGGTTTTAATCTAATACATTAATGGAAATTATGTAATATGATTATTATGTGACTGTTTGGTGGTGATTGGTACTGACTTGGCATTTTGTTCACTTTGTGGCAGCTGGGGCCACAGGACATTGATAACTGACTCGTGTTGGTTTAGGGACACCTGGTTGCATAGTAACATAGTAACATAGTATGTAAGGCTGTATAAAGACCATAAAGTCCATCCAGTTCAGCATCACGCCCATATATCTATATATTGTGGTTTTGCAGTGTTGCTTTTTTCGTTGTTTTGAACATTAGGTTTAGTGCCATTAACTTTAATAGGGTTACAACGATCGTATTTCCTCTGGTTCAGTACAGGCATTCTGCATTCCAACCTCGGTATGAAGCTTGGGTTGGTTTGGGGAAAGGAAGGAAGAACCTGTCTTACCGGCCTTTCCTCTGGAAGAAAGTTTATCTTTAAAGAGGACCAACACCCAGCGCTGATCGGCCCGGGAATCTATAAGATTCCCGGGCCGATCAGCTCCCTCCCCGCGGGGCATCCGAAATCGGGATGCCCCGCTGTGTGAAACCCCCCTGGACGCCCACAAACCTTACCTTCTCCCTGTTTCAACGGCGCATGCGTGGGCCGCGGCCGCCTTTCGCGATTCCCTTTAGCAGGGCGCGCACCAGCGCCGGTCGTTTGTGAATGGTCGGCATGGGCGCGCTCCCTGTTAGAAGGAAGCGCGAGAGGCGGCCTCCAGCGCGTACAGCTTGTCCGTCGCTTACCCATCCACTCTGATTGGACGAGCTTTTGCACATGCGCCATAGGAGCGGGGTGAGGTGAGTTTTTTTGGGGCTTTCTGGTGGGTTTCCCCGATCGGGGTGCCCCGCGGAAGTGGACCAAAACCCAGGATAGTGAAAATCCTGGGTGTTGGTCCACTTCAGCCACTTATTTCCTTTTTAACTTTGCAAAGTGCAAAGCTTATTCTATTTCATGAATACCATGCAGGTAAGTGTTTGCTTTTTAAAAAAATGCCGGCATGGTGGGAGCGGGCAGGCCGGCTGTGCTGTCAGCGGGCCGGCTTCCGCTGCCCGCTGACAGCGTAGCCAGCCTGCCCGCCCCCACCATGCCGGCATTTTTTTTATTTCAGGAAAAATTAGATCGGCACAAACCAAAAAAAATTCGGGTTCGTGTCGAATCGAATTTTCCCTGAAATTCGTAGCGAATTCCGGTTCGTCCGAACCGGTTTGCTCATCCCTACTGTATAATAATCAGCAGACATATGAATCCTGTACAGAAACTAGGGGCCTTCGTTTGCATACAATTACAATCGCATGTATTAAACCCCACGCCACGTCAAGGCGCCCCTTTTGGTGTGGTCCCTACTCCTATTTTTGAGTCCCCAAAGTTGGGACATGCAATGCAATCAAATATTTCAGAGCTACTCACCTGGGAAACTGCCGGCCTCCCTTTAGAACACTCCACAGGGAGAGATCCATAATGACTGAATCTCACCCTGTGTGCGCTTATGGCAATTCAAACTGAGTAAAGTGGGAGGGAGTCGCTCCATTACTATTATTTATACAGGATCTGTATATCTGACTGCATTGCTTGTCTCAACTTTGGGCTCTCAAAAATAGGAGTAGGGACCCCACCAATAGGAGCGCCTTGACATGGCGTGGGGTTTAATACATGCGATTGCAATTGTATGCAAACCAAGGCCCCCAGATTCTGTACAGGATTCATATGCCTGTTTGCTGAATATTATACAGTGATGAGAGGGTTAAACTGGGTGGTGAATTGGTTCCCAGGCCATGAAAGATCCTGTGTAAAAAATATTAATGGAGCAACTCCCTTCCCCTTTACTCTGCCTTTATATTGTTTTCCATGCAGTAGGTCCGTCCCACTTCTCGATGGTTGGGTTGATGGGCTGGCTTGTTTGGGGGGCCTTGTTTGGTGCTGTCATCACACTATATGGCCGCAATATCCTGCCAACCACACACAACGGAGGTGCGCATCTTTCCCATATCTCAAGAAATGCCCAATTGCCTCACGCCACAGGATCCCCAATACACCTTAAGCACCCAGGGGGACAAATGAGACAGACCCTCATTTAAAGAGACCAGTTGGTACCCCCTGACCTTATGCGTTAGCAACCTCTGCACCCCCTATAGTTACTCCTCTGGATGTAGCCATCACTTTGGTCTTGCTCTCACTAGATAATATAGAAGACATAACTGTAATGTCTGGTTCTTGACAGCCAACAATCCACGCTGCTGCTTTACCTATAGACAAGCCTTGTCTGCCAGGATGCTAGATAGGTCTCACTGGTCACGGTTGGCGCAAAGGACGCTAACAAGGCAAAGACAGGTGAGTCCCCAAAACACTGGTCGCAGGACAGAATGACCATATGGCTGTGATCCAGCTGGGAGCTAAGGAGCAAATAGGAGAGGAAGCCGGGGGGCGGGAGCCGGGTGACAGGAATGCGTACTAAGGGAGGAGACGAGAGAGGAGCCAAGGTCGATCCAGGGGTCAAGCAGAGGGGTCATGGGTATCTGAGACGAGGTGCCAAAGGACTAGAACAAAGGTTGATACGTCAGGTTAAAGCTCTACACAAGCGGTAATCCGAGACGCACAAACACACCCAATCATTCGCTATAACGGGCACTGGATGGGAGGAAGAAACTGGCTTTATTCAATCACTTTGGGCCAGAGATGATTGAGTGGTGGCACCTTGAGAAAGTAACACTTTGTCACGGAACGCGTGGGTTAATTGTGTACCTTGCTCAGCAGGAGAGGATCATTTTTAGTGAAATCTTTTTAGGTAGTTTTTATTTTTTCCATACTGAATTATATACTTGATCTGTATATTTAATTAGCACTTTGACACTTTGCACATTGGCACTTTAACAGTTTTTGATTGGGCACAGATATGTGGAATATCAGGATCAATGTGGGTATAATGCAATTAATAGGGATTGATTAGGTCACTCCTGCTGGGGCTGGGCTTGTATATGTGTTTTTAAATCTCTGTAATAATGTTGTATTGTCCTTAATGTGGTTTTAACCTCCTTAGCGGTGATCCCGAGCGTGACTCGGGGTTAATTTGCGCTGTAAGTAGCGGTAACCCCGAGTCACGCTCGGGATCGAGGAGCAGGGCGGCGCAGTCTCCTTACCTTCTCCCTGCGATCCAGCGATGTCCCCGCTGCGATCGCAGGTGAGAGCCGCGGCTGCGGCGTCCGTCGCACTTCCGGGTTCCGTCTCTGTGAGCCGCAGAGGCTCATGGGGACGGAGCCGTGCGTCAGAGACAAATGTAATGGTAACGCTTTCGTTACCATTACATTTGCCTCTATCATAACGCCAGGGGGGTTAAGGCAGTAAATATTTCTGGATTAATTAAACAGATGGATATGAAGTTCTAATGGTGTTATTGAATTATTATTAGGGTGAGAGTGGTTCCATTTTGGTATTAGTCCCTTGTCTGCGGAGTGCTAGAACCGGAGTAGCTATTTTTGTGTATTGTTGTATCAATTTGGGTTGCCGATATTGGCACACTCTTAGGGCCTTATTTATCAAGGGCTAGCGCCAGGTAGCGAATGGTGAGCGCCAGGTAGCGCCAGCTATCGGCGGCTACCGACTCAAGTACGCCCGGCGGCGGTCACAATGACGCATTTATCACGCTAAATGAGGCTAGCGCCGGCGAGAGCGACAGCAAGCGCGGGATTCATCATGAAGCCGCCTGGAACGAACAGCGCCGCTGCAAATTCCATCACAGCGCCAGGTATGACCTGTGGCTCCCTGGCGTTGTCCAATGCATTTCAATGGAGCAATCTTTAATTAATCATAATTAATTGATATTAATTTTTTTTTTTTTTTAATGTCAAAAATTCTGAGACCACTTCTGCAATGTTAGGTTTTTTTTTTAAGTAAAAAAAAAAACAAAACAAAATTTGTGCAGAATTGATATTACAGGTCTGATATTAATGTATTCATATTACAAAATGATTCAAAAAACATGTATAATTTTACAATCAAAAAATATGGTTGTTTAGGGGTTAAATGCTCTTTTACACCCATCGCCGCCAGCGCTCTGGGGTTAAAACAAGGAATGGACAGCGCCAGCAAATTCGGAGCGTGATTTGTTAATGAATATGCAGCTAGCCGCTCGCTCTGGCCATTCGTTGTCAGGCGCTCACATACAACGCTGAACCTGTGAAACAGCGACCCCTAAGCCCGTATTCAACATTCCCGCACACCGACTGAGTCGCTGTCATCAAGCTAACGCCGGCCAAGCACAGCGAATACTGTCTGGCGCTGAGAAAATCACGCTACAGTCGCTCATCTGTCGCTACCTGTCGCTATTACTGAATCGGCCTCCTAGTTTCCCTGTGTATATATCCTGTTAGGGGTTGTGCTGTACAGGACATAGTGTGTATGGTACTAAGGGAGGAGAAGAGAGAGGAGCCAAGGTCGATCCAGGGGTAAAGCAGAGGGGTCATGGGTATCTGAGACGAGTTGCCAAAGGACTAGAACAAAGGTTGATACGTCAGGTTGAAGCTCTACACGAGCGGTAATCTGAGACGCACAAACACACCCAAGCATTCGCTATAACGGGCACTGGATGGGAGGAAGAAACTGGCTTTATTCAATTACTTTGGGCCAGAGATGATTGATCAGGGGGGTTATATATATATAGCCTGTATATAGCCACCAGGCCAGACAGACTGCGGGAGAGGCTCAGCCGTGTGAGCCTCCCAAGACCTCAGGGGGTTCATACCCCCCCGCTGCTGCATTGAGAGCTGCTGGACGACGCCTGGCTGTTCTGACAGCAGCCCTTCCCCTGGGCAGAGCAGTGTCGCCAGAGACTGAGAGAGCAAGGTGGTTAGCACTACCGGTGCGCAGTGCGCGCTCCCCTGCAGGAGCAGTGCGGTCTGACGGTGAGGTAAGTTCCTTCAGCAGTTCAGTATTGAGAACATACAGCTGTTCAGCTCGGCTCACACTGCAGCATTACAATTCGATTGTGGAGCCTTTTCACATAGACAATCGCATCACAGAGGTCTGAAAAAGACTCGCCCACAAGAAAAAACGGTTGCAACTCCAGTCCATTAAATGTCACAAAAGAAGCTGCACCACCCACAAATAAACAAGCGTGTGCTCACCCACTAAGTCCCAAATCCCAAACAGAAAGGAGAAAAATATTCTCCTACTCCGAAAAATGGTAGCACCACAAATCAAATATATACAATAAGAGGCTGATTTATTAATAGTGACATGTAGCAACAGTTGAGCGACTGTAGCGGTATTTTCACAGCGCCCGCTAGTAGTCGCTGTGCCTGGCCGTTGTTCGGTTGTTGATAGCGACTCAGTCGGTGTGCCGTAATGTTGAATACAAGGTGACGAGTCGCTATTTGACAGGTTCCGCGATGTATGGGTGAGCATGATAGCGACTGGTCAGAGCGACCGGCTCCCACCATATTCATCAAAAAATCAGACTCAAAAAATTAAAGCGCTGTGAAATGCATGTTTAAACCCCAGAGCGCTGGCGGCGATGTGTTAAAAGTAGTTTTTTGACCCCCAAACCACCATATTTTTGGAAACAAAAAAAAAAAGTTTTTTAAATAATATAGTAATATGAATACAATAATATCAGACTGTATTCTGTAATATCAATTCTGCACAAATGTTTTTATTTTTTTTTCCCTTGAAAAAATTATCTAAAATGGCAGAAGTGGTCACAGAATTTTTCACATTAAAAAAAAAAAAAAAACATTAATAACAATTAATTATTAATATTTAAAGATTCTTCCGTTGAAATGCATTGGAGAGCGCCAGGTAGCGAGAGGTCATACCTGTCGCTGTTCAAGGTCGGTTGCTGGCGCTGTGGGCTGAGGCTGGAATAATGATGAATGAGTCGCTATATGGCGCTATCTCAGTCGCTAAGCAGGATCGGCTTGATAAATGTGTGATTGTGGTGGGGAGCCGGCGTTCTCGTGGCGGGGCCCGTCATTACCAGTCGCTACCTGTCGCTATTCCTTCATAAATAAGGGCCTAAATGTTATTAAAGCAAAAGCATTACACCATTAAAAAACATATACACAACACATTTTATATATATATATATATATATATATATATATATATATATATATATATAACTACCACTTTTCAGAAGGTGCAAGTGCAAAAGTCCTTCACATTTTTTCTGTTTGTTATCATTTGTATCTATGATTGGTGCAACACTTTTAGGATTGAAGTTTGCACATTGAGTCACGTTTTTATACGATATCTTGCCCATCATTTGTGGGACAGGTTGATGGGTCTATATTGAAAGATTTTTGCAATCGCACCTTCTGAGTAGCTATATATATATATATGTGTTTTTTTCTGCATATATTTATAGATTATTATTCTTTTTTAAATATTTATTGTTTCTTCTTGGGATCGCTTGTTTCATGGGCTTAAGCAAATATCTTTTTAAAAATCGGGAGGTTTTTGTGCCGGCATAAAATACTTAAAGGCCCCAGAACGTTATATAAGAATTTTATAGGGGCCCTCCGTCAATATATTTTTCTCTTATTTATAGATATGAATTATGTGGGGTTAGTGTGTGCTCGGTTTTAATATTGTGCCTCTGTGTTGGGTATATGGTTTTTTTAATGGTGTAATGCTTTTGCTTTAATAAAATTTATTGTTTATATTTCATTTGTGGTGCTCTCATTTTTAGTAGGAGAATATTTTTCGCCATCTCCTTTCTGTTTGGTACCAGTCCATTGCATGGGGATTGCAATCATTAATCGCTGCCTGATTGCTTTGCAAATTGGATCGCGTGTGAACCCAGATTAAAAGATTAAGGATACAGTAGTACGGGTATCAAGGGGCTTCCTGAACTTATCTATTGAGGTGCTGTGGGCAGAACCAGATTGCAGAATCTCTAATGCAGGAAGCTTGCTTTAGGTAAAGGCACGCACTTGGATTGAGCCATGATAACACTAGATTTACTCTCTTTATTGCAGGAAAAGAGAACGTCGTTGTGGTGGCCGATGACCTGAAGAACGGCGACTATGATGAGAAGCATCAGATATTAACGTCGCAGCCCAGCATTTCCAAATTCGCACGAGAACTGTTTGTATTTCCAGGAAGACAGAAGAGCCCTGAGAGCCTCAGAAAAATAGCCGAGATAATACAAAGAGGTAGGTGTCATTGTGCCGATAGTTAGGTGTCCTCCAAAGAGTACGTTTTGGCACCATGACCTCCTGGTACAGCCCAGGCACACTCGGAAATGCATCCCACAATTCAATGCAGATAACTTGTTGACCAACATGGTGGCAGCTGTGGGATGTCATGGTGTTGACCAACATAGTGGAAGCTGTGGGATGCCATGGTGTTAACCAACATGTTAGAAGCTGTGGGATGCCATGGTGTTAACCAACATGGTGGAAGCTGTGGGATGTCATGGTGTTGACCAACATGGTGGCAGTTGTGGGATGCCATGGTGTTAACCAACATGGTGGCAGCTGTGGGGTGTCATGGTGTTAACCAACATAGTGGGAGCTGTGGGGTGTCATGGTGTTAACCAACATGGTGGGAGCTGTGGGGTGTCATGGTGTTAACCAACATGGTGGGAGCTGTGGGGTGTCATGGTGTTAACCAACATGGTGGGAGCTGTGGGGTATCATGGTGTTAACCAACATGGTGGCAGCTGTGGGATGCACAACCATCTACATGCACATTCAGTGTCATTACCAGGGAGAGTTGGCGCGATTGGCTGCTGGGCGGTCACGTGGGCCAGCGCAGAGGCTGCAACTACGGCCCACGTGACCGCCCAGCAGCCAATCGCGGGACTCCTTTTCCGGCGCTGGCTGGTAATGAAGGTGAGTATTGCAAGCTTTGTGTGCGGTTAGATGCGAGGGGCTCCAGCGTTCTGGATGCCCCACCGAGCTTCTTCTTATCAGCAGACAGCGGGACCAACATCCGTTGAAGTAAAAACGGGTGTTGGTCCGGTTTAAGAAAGTTTTATTAAGCAAAAGGCAAACAAACCATAAAACTACAAATAACCATATTCTAAAGGGAACATAAACAACACAGAGGGACCCCCTGGTGCTGGTGCACTCACCTAGCTCCCAGGACAGGGGCCTGTAGCCTCCAGGTGCCAGTAGAAAGCCTGCAGTATAGAGAACTTGGAGCATGATGCAGTATAGAGAACTTGGAGCATGATGCGGTATAGAGAACTTGGAGCATGATGCAGTATAGAGAACTTGGAGCATGATGCAGTATAGAGAACTTGGAGCATGATGCAGAATAGAGAACTTGGAGCATGATGCAGTATAGAGAACTTGGAGCATGATGCAGAATAGAGAACTTGGAGCATGATGCAGTATAGAGAACTTGGAGCATGATGCAGTATAGAGAACTTGGAGCATGATGCAGAATAGAGAACTTGGAGCATGATGCAGTATAGAGAACTTGGAGCATGATGCAGTATATAGAACTTGGAGCATGATGCAGAATAGAGAACTTGGAGCATGATGCAGTATAGAGAACTTGGAGCATGATGCAGTATAGAGAACTTGGAGCATGATGCGGTATAGAGAACTTGGAGCATGATGCGGTATAGAGAACTTGGAGCATGATGCAGTATAGAGAACTTGGAGCATGATGCAGTATAGAGAACTTGGAGCATGATGCAGTATATAGAACTTGGAGCATGATGCAGAATAGAGAACTTGGAGCATGATGCAGTATAGAGAACTTGGAGCATGATGCAGTATATAGAACTTGGAGCATGATGCAGTATAGAGAACTTGGAGCATGAAGTGGCCAATCATCCTCTGGGAAGCCAGAGAGAGGCCTGATTGCCACAAGGTTCAGACGGAGACTGGGATCCAGAAGCAGCAGTGGTACAGAGTCTATAAGGTTCATCCACACACAAAGGAAACGACTGAACACAATCCTGCTTCACCAGGTGGAATGTTCCCACTTAAATAGGCCTAACACCATGTGCAGCAGTAGAGGGGAAGATAAAACAGCAAGGGGCTCTTCTGACACCCGGTGGTGGCTGTCCAAACTGCAGGGTAATAAATGGCACAAACCACCCAGGGATCTCATACATATATTTTCTCTGTTAACTCTGATGGTATTTTACCCACTTGTATTTGCCCTTTTGACCTGTGTATGTATCTATTCACTGTATGTATATAGTTTGTCTAGTTCACTCTTAAAGAGGTCATTGGGAGTTAGTAAAATCTTCCCATACCTGGCTTGCTCATTCCCTCTGCCCCTCTGGTTTACAAAACAATTAATAATAACTTACCTCTCTGGTCGCATTGCGTTCGGCATCCCTCCCCTCCCTCCGTCCAACATCTTGCAATCCCGTCATGCACTGTGCTGCCCCTCAGATCTTGCGCAGTGTCATTGCATAGGCTGCATAGCGCGAGATCTGAGGAGTGGCGCAGGACATTTAAAGAGAAGACAGCTACAGGTAAGGCCGTCTAAGCCTGTAGCCGCTACTCTGGGAGGGCTAAGGGGGGAGGGTGGTGTAAACGGGACAGGAATGCTGCCGGATGTCGGTGTTTTAGATAAAGCCGACATCCAAAAGGCAGTGAGGAAGGTGGGAGGGATGTTTAAAAAGGAACATCAGAAAAGGTCAGATGTTCCTTTTTATAGTGATTAAATATATAAATTAATCTTGGACTGTCCTGTATCTTGATCCTGAATCCTCACCTGTCCGTGCTTCTCGGTTATATTATAAGCTATCAGGCCGGCTTTTGGCCCGACATAATCCCGTTAATAGAATGGGCTAGATTAAACAGAGCTGGGGGCAATATTACGGGGCTGACAGGGCTTTGTATACTGGTGGTAGGGAAAGGCCCTTGCAGCCTCTCAGGGTCTCGAAGGGCCTGTATTAAGGGACCATACCCTGTGAGGCGTGGCCACGCTGTATGGATGTCGTTATTAGCAAAATGCATCATTTCATTTGGGCTCACTTATCATTGCACTTTGATTTTTAATCTATGGAACCCTTTAATTTTTTTCTCCATTCTTTCTTTTTTCATATTTACAAGCTTGTCAAGTCTTTGAAATCAACAGTTGCAATCAACATAAAGAAAATCATTGGCCAAGAGAACAGAAGCATTCAGTAAATCAGAAAGGGCCTGACTTTGGCAGGAAGGTGGATGGCACACATTATACATCTGATAATGATAGAGCAAATGGGCAAGAGCTCTTCTCTAAGTCTTCTACTCCAAGACCTGCTTGTTATCAGATGACATCTCCATGTCAGAGAGATGATGCCGAGTTACCCAAGAAAACAAGATTAGAAGCCAGCGAAGCTCCGCTGAATAAATTCGGGAATGTTTCAATGCTGAGGAATTCTGAGGAAGTTTACAGGAAAATTGATAGTTTGCAATTGGTTGTTCAACAACTGGAGAAAAGGGTGCGTTTCCAAGAAGAGAAACGAGAGAGTCAAGAAACTCGCATCACAGAAGCATTAAAGACGCTGAGAGAGAGAGAGACTTTGTTAATGAACGCGAGTGAAGCACTGGTGAAGCGAGACAGGGAATCACAAAAAACGGAGGAGAACATGAAGATGTTCCTAACGGAATTACGAAAGCGGGAGAAGAACATAATAGAGCGAGACAGGGAGATACAAAAAATGGAGGAGAGCATGAAGATGTTCCTAACAGAATCCAAAATAAGGGAGGAGAACATGGAGATGCTCTTAACAGAATCCAAAATAAGGGAGGAAAACATGATGGAACGAGACAGGGAATTACAAAAAGTGGAGGAGAACATGAAGATGTACCTAAGGCAACTGCAAAAGAGGGAGGAGAGTTTGACTAAGCAAGACAAGGAATTACACAGAATGGAGCAGACCATGATCACGTGCCAAACGAAATTACAAATAAGGGAGGAGAACCTGATGAAGCAAGAGGAAAAATTTTACAATAGGGAGCAGAACATGATCAAGTGCCTAACGGAATTACAAAGATGGAGGGACTACATGATGAAGAGAGAGAAGGAATTACAAAAATATGAGCAGAATTTGGGGACGTGTCCAACACAGTTACAAAAATTGGAGGAGAACCTGATGAATCTCCAATTGGACATAAAGGATATAAAAGAGAAACTGATGAAGAGAGGTACGGAATCATGGAATAAGGGGGAGAACACGATGCCTAGAGGTGAAGAACTGTGGGGTGCAGGAGAGAACATGATGATAAGAAATACGGGATCAAGGCAGGTGGATGCAGAAAGAGAAGCAATGCAGCTCGCAGGGAGAAGAGAGAGATGCCAGAAACAATGTCAAGAGTTTAAAGCGGCACAAAACCTTCGCCGGCCAGTTATGGAATCTAAAAGGCTCCAGGGCCGGCCGCAAGATTACCCCAGGGGCATCTTAAATCGGAATTCCCCACTGTGTGAACCCCCCAGTAAAAAAACCTTTTCCAGCAGCTCCCGCAATGCTGTGTTCACCAGCGGACGCACCCCCAGCGTACCCGCAGCTGTACTCGCTCCCATGGCCAGCAGTTCAGATAGGCTGGGGGAGCAAACACGCACCCATAAAGCTGGGGATACGACCAGCCGTCGTACAAATGGCACTTGGCGCCCTTGAGTTTAGCCAATTGGCGATCTCAAAAGTGCCAGAGGATGTGACTTCAACCATTTTTTTAAACAAAATGGGCCGCTGTTGAGCGGACAGCAACACTGCAGGTACTCATTCAGGAAGGCTGGGTGAGGTGCTCGGGAGGAAAACCTGTGGGGCCCGGCTCTAGAGACCAAAAGACACCCAAACTGGCAGCTAACCTTTCCCCGGGACAGTTAATAGTTGGAAAAAGTGGGATGGAAACAATTCTTCCTCCTCCTCACCTTTACTATGGTGCTTCTGCAATATATTTTGTTGTCCCTCTTCCTTAGAAGCAGGCCACGCCCCCTCCCAATGATTTAGCCCAATTTGGGGAGATGAGGGACCTGCACCACCAACAGTAGCCCTGACTCTGCAGAAAACAGGATAACTGGGATAAAAGCGCCCCCAATGGCTTTGCCACTTAAAGTGACCGCCCTGCTCGCTCTGCCCTGACCCCCACCTCACCCTCGCTCCCCCTCCCCCCAGGTGATGAACCCTTAAGTGACTGAGAAACATAATCAAATGAATGCATAATTTATGACAGGAGGGTCATACAACAGTAAGGTTACCACTGATAACCTGTCATGGTGATCACAGACCACTGGGACTTCAGGGACAAGGGACAACACCCCGCCCCTCCTCCTGGAATTGGCTAAACAGATATATAAATATTATTTGAATATCCATAGAACTATGTGTGACATTAAACTTAAGAAGAAGGGGTGAAGATTACCTTTGGGGTATAGGGAATAGCCGGTGATTGCAGCCAGGGACACTCTGCATACCTCAATAATATAATTGAAAAATAATGCACACCTTACTACAGGGGTTCAATATGTGTATTAATTAGTACATAAAGACAAACAAATATTATATACAATATAGGCTCCTCCCACAGCTGGAGACAATAGTCGCCCAGAAAGTAAATAAAGCTTTATACAGATTCATACATATTCATATATCCATTCTGCTATACGATTCAACGAAAGCCGCAATATGCATTATGGCCACACAGTGGCGCAGGTGTACAGTCTATATCAGGCTCTATGCAAAGGCAATAATAGATAGCAATATGCATTATGGCCACACAGTGGCAGTATAGTATAGTAGAGTCTATATCAGGCTCTATACAAAAGGCAATAATAGATAGCAAACAGATCTATATGTTTCTACAGTAGTCGCAATATACATAATGGCCACACAGTGGCGCAGGTATTCAGTCTCTACCAGGCTCCATAGAAATGGCAATTCTGAATAGTACAGTAGTTTATCATATCGCACTGCACTTATACAACAACCCGATGGTTAGGGAAAATAATTAAGTAAGGTTAAGATACGTTACAGCACAAGCAGGCACTAGGTCTCCAACGTTTCAGACCCTGTTGGGTCTTTCCTCAGAAAGGTAGAAAGCGGCGATGTCATCCAGTAGCAGGGAGGGTTTTAAATAGGGATCCTTTGGCGGGCTTTCCCGGCCGGCCAGTGACGTCCCTGGGGGCGTTCTACTGAACGCCATGCAGCGTTGTCACTTGGAAGTGAGCTAGGTCCTGGCCCACCAGCCCCAAGATGGCGCTTGCTCATGTGCCATATAGCTGGGGAGGCTGGCGCATGGGGCCATGGTATCACCTCCCAGTGAAGGAATGCAGACGTGTCGGATTGGATACTTTCACCAGAGGGGGAGGTGCCAACAGGGCACATCACATATGCCACAGGCTACATTAGTATTTACAATGACAGGGCATTGCTATGGGGGCTAATATGGCCCCAAGCTATGCAAAGCTGTACATGGCTGATTGTGAACAAGAACACGTCTACAACTCTTCAGAATATCAGTTACATGCTTTACTATGGCGTTGATACATAGACAACATTTGTTTTAGATGGCAGGGATCCCTTTCCTCCCTACAAGAGTTTCATTCAACTCTAAACCAAGCCAGATAGAGAAGCAAGTTCTGACCAAGAACTTGGGGCTGGCGGGCCAGGACCTGGTCCACTTGTGACAAAAGATCCCTATTTAAACCGGACCTTCACCATGATTTATTAAAAAAGCCCAAACCCTCAAAAAACGATTCCCCAGCATCTAAAATTAATATATTTTAGGTTTTTAGTCACTAAATTATTATTCTTTCGCCCATTGGGCTGCAACTCTGTTTATGACTTTAGGATATGGGTGCCGCCATCTTGAATCAGAAGCATCACACTTACTGAGGAGAGGAGAGTGGGATAAGTACAGCCGGGCGGGTAATAGCTGTGCTTTGCTCAGACAGAGCAGAGCTGGGGTCAGGAAAAGGTCAGCAATCCCAGAATGCAGAGCAGCACAGTCAGAAGGCACTTCCGGTTTGCAGGCTGCCTGATGTTCCATGAGCCGCCATCTCGGATGTTTAAAGGCTCATAACATGCAGTAGATGCAGGTAGGATGATTTTTAATGTGAGCAATCTATATGTACAGGGTGTGGAAAACATATAAGATAGGCTCTTATTCAGGGTGAGGGTCCGGATTAATGTGAGCAATCTGTATGTACAGGGTGTGGAAAACATATAAGATAGACTCTTATTCAGAGTGAAGGACGGCTTCAGATACGTTACAACACAAGCAGGCATTAGGTTTCCAACATTTCAGACCCTGCTGGGTCTTTCCTCAGGGAGGTAGAAAGCGCCGATGTCATCCAGTATCAGGGAGGGAGGTTAGGGATCCTTTGGTGAGCATTTTCACCTGCAGGTAAGCCAGGTCTCCGCCTGCCAGCCCCAAGATGGTGCTTGCACATGCGCCATACAGCTGGGGAGGCGGGCGCACAGGACAATGGTATTACCTCCCAGTGCAGGAATGCAGACCCAGTGCATGATGTGTGCCTGATTGGATACTTTCACCAGAGGGGGAGGTTCCAACAGGGCACATCACATATGTCACAGGCTATGGTAGTATTTACAACAACAGGGCACTGCTATGGGGGCTAATATGGCCCCAAGCTATGCTGATTGTGAACAAGAACACGTCTACAACTCTTCAGAATATCAGTTACATGCATTACTATGGCTTTGATACATAGATGACATTTTTTTTAGATCCCTTTCCTCCCTACAAGAGTTTGATTCAACTCTAAACCAAGCCAGACATAGAGGCCAGTTCTGACCAAGAACTTGGGGCTGGCGGGCAGGGACCTGGCCCACTTGTGACATTGCTGGCTGGCTGGGAAAGCCCGCCAAAGGATCCCTATTTAAAACACTCCCTGCTACTGAATGACATTGCCGTTTTTTACCTTCCTGAGGAAAGACCCAGTGGGGTGTGAAACATTGGAAACCTAATGCCTGCTTGTTCTTTAATGTATCTTAACATTACTTAAATTATTTTATCTAACCATCGGGATGTTGTATAAGTGCATTGTGATATGATGTACTATTCATGAATGGCATTCCTATGGAGCCTGGTAGAGACTGAATACCTGCGCCACCGTGTGGCCATAATGCATATTGCTATTTATTAATGCCATTTGTATAGAGCCTGATATAGACTGTACACCTGCGTTAACGTGTGGCCATAATGCATATTGCGGCTTTCGTTGAATCGTATAGCAGAATGAATATATGAATATGTATGAATCTGTATAAAGCTTTATTTACTTTCTAGGCGACTATTGCCTCCAGCTGTGGGAGGAGCCTATATTGTATATAAATATTTGTTTGTTTTTATGTAATAATGAATACACATATTGAACCCCTGTAGTAAGGTGTGGATTATTCTTCAATTATATTATTGTGTTGTTGTTTGATCTGTTGGGATGGGTGGATGCGCCCATGAGTATGACTTCTCAATTCTTTACATAAATAAGGTGTGCGGGATTGCAGAACTAATTTGTCTTTACACTCTGTATACCTCCCAATGTTTCAGGGTGAGAAAGAGGGACAAGTTTAAATTAAGCAACGCCCCTCATTGAGGGATGGCTAGAAGATAAGATGTAACAGTTACAGCAATATAAACACTTGGAACAGGCGAAAGAATCATTTATTGCGACAGATCTACATGTTACACCTCAAGGGTACAACGAGGGACAGGGGGACATGTCATCAGCTCCAAATCAGGGACACTTGGGAGGCGTGACTCTATTTAACATCTAAGGAAAGGCTTGCCATTGGAGGAGTGCGACAGCTGACAAACTTTTAAACTAAGTACACGCTGGACTCACTAGCACCCCAGACAAACTCATAAGTAGCCATTATTTTATTTGACCATATACTTTGCTGTTGCTATTTGGATTATTTACACTATTTATACATTGTTCTCTGTAATTGTCATGTTTGATCTCTGCACCATTTTTCTATTTTGTACAATTTTTTTTTTTTTTAAATAAATCTTAAAATCACAGCGGATTCTGTAATTGCTCTAAATTAGGAATTAAAGTGGATCAAACCCATGCTCCCTTGGCCCTGGAATCTATACTTCTCCCTGGGGCATCCAAAATGCCCTGCTGCAAGAACCCCCCCCCCCCCCCAGGTCGTCCGAAACTCACCTTCTTTCCCTGTCCAACTGCACATGCTCGAGCAGCGGCCTGCTATTCCTTTAGCAGGGCATGTGCCTGCACCAGGCATTTGTGAATGGCCGGCGTGGGCACGCTCCCTGTTAGAGGGTAGAGGGGGATGCTTCCACCAGCGCTGAATGTACCAGAAGCTGTGCATGCGCCATAGGACCGGGGAGAGGTGAGTTCGTTTGGGCGACCTGGGGGGTTTCACACATCCCGGGGCAAGGACCAAAACCCAGGATAGTCAAAATCCTGTGTTATGGTCCCCTTTTACAGGACCTAGCAGGTTTCCCATGCCGCTCAGCAAAGTCTAACAGGATTTCGGGTGACCCCATCTCATCCCATTTATGGGAATGTGCAGGAGCGAGATCGGGGGGCGCATGCAGTGCGTGTCCGAGGATGAATCCGAGGGACCAAGAAGATGGATGCCCTGGGGAGGTGGGTAAACCGTGTCTAAAGGTAAAACCGGAGGGGAGTAGCACATCGGTGAGGTTTGGGGGAGATTTTAACCTCCCGCGATTTAAGGCAACTGAAATATAAAGAAAATAAATAAGGCAAGACCAGAGAATGTGAATAAAGCTGTGGGCTTCAAGGGCCTGAGAAGGCAGCAGCGATTACCAGGCAGATGACAAGGGAAGCAGACAAGAGGACAGGCCACCGTTAGGAGGTCACAGGCAGCAATCTGAGAGCAAGTCCAGACGGTAAGTCAAGGGTCATACATAAGAGGGTAAGTTCACTGGTGGGGTTAACCAGAGGCAAGTCTTTAAGAATAATCCAAAGATCCAGAAAACAGCTGAAGGTCATACGCGGGAGGTGCAAGGTTACATGGATCCAGGTAACAGCAAATCACCAGGCAGAAAGTACTACATGGGAATCTTCTGGTGCCATATTGACACCAGAAGGAACCTTATATCGAGCCTGGATGATGGCTACTGATGAGAAGCAGGTGGACCTGTTACTAGCCTTTGGCCAGGCTATTGAGCACAACACAAAGTATTGCCAGCCAAAAGCGTTTCCTCATTAAAATCCAAAGACCTTTATTCCAAATCAATAGTAAAATAGCATGGTGCAGACATAAATCGCCCAGTAAAATAAACGTATGTCTACGCGTTTCGAACCCCGCGGGTTCTTACTCATGACAGGCTATTGTGCAATTCCCCGTGGAGGAGTGAGGGAGGTTGCAGAGTGGGTGTTGACCAGCATTTATTTTCCTCATAGGGGGCAAACTGGCTGTACAAATGCATACTGTGGGATGCCCCTCGGGAGGATGCAGTTCCACATAAGAGCAGACGTGGGTGGACCCTGAACTCAAACCTTCTCAAGGATCCAGAGAAGGGGGGTATAGGTACTTATTTAGGTACCCTAGGTTTCCCAGCAGCATCCAAGGCAGGTCACAGTGTTCCACGATACAGCAACAAAACCAATAGGGAGGTTAACAAGATTGCCCCGCTGTGTGCAACCCTCCAGGTCACTGAGCCAAACTCACCTCTACCTGGTCGTATGGCGCATGGGCGGCCGCTCATCCAATCAGCGCGCTCAGAGCCGCACGCCATCTAAGTCCAGCTGCCCTGGGGGGTTTCACACAGCGGGGCATCCTGATTTTGGATGCCCCAAGGGGAGGGAATCTTATAGATTCCGGGACTGATCAAGCTGGGTTTTGATCCACTTTAACACCCACATTCAATCCCTGCCCCCTTAGTCTCCCTCTCAGCCCCCTGTACCCAGCCCCACTGTACCCACAAGCCAAGGAACCCCAGCCCCCAATGCTATAGCCCTGGCATCATGGCTGGAGGGGCATCAGCGGGCATGCTAGGGGCTAGTAAAATCCAGGGCTGGTTTTTGGCCCCAGTCCCATCCCTGCTGATAAGTATCAATGTCCTTAGTTGAAGAACCACACTAGCTGGGTGACTAATGAGCCTGAGTCACTGATAAGCAAAGCTGTAGATGTCTAATGACTGTACACAGGAGATGGGGGAGAGGAGGAAGTCCAGAGCTGAGCTGTGTAAAGGTCTCCTCATTGCTTATCAGCAGAGACAAAGCTTGTAAATCGCTCAGCCAATGGGCTCTTCTGTCAGGACACACGGACAGCGAGCGTTCAATCGTAGGGCCGGGGGATGGGGCAGCATTAGCTGTTATATAATAATATATGTTACATAGTTGCGTGCTGCATTTATTACAGGAGTCAACTGTTTAATAGAAAAAATTATACTTGTCCTTAAAGCCGAACAAAACCTGAGATTTTGACTATCCTGGGTTTTGATCTTTACCCCATTCTAATTTGGGATGCCCCGCTGTGTAAACCCCCAAATCACCCAGTAATTCTCACCTGTCCCCAGTCCTACAGCGCAAGAGCGGGGTCTCATCCAAACCTCACGCTCAACTGCGCTCATCAATAATGGCTAAAACGCAAAGTGCCGAGTCTAGTGCCGAAAGGAGCCAAGCTCTTCTCCTCCTGTATCCTCCCTTATACCCTAATAGAGTGTAAGCTCTTCTCCTCCTGTATCCTCCCTTATACCCTAATAGAGTGTAAGCTCTTCTCCTCCTGTATCCTCCCTTATACCCTAATAGAGTGTAAGCTCTTCTCCTTCTGTATCCTCCTTTATACCCTAATAGAGTGTAAGCTCTTCTCCTCCTGTATCCTCCCTTATATCCTAATAGAGTGTAAGCTCTTCTCCTCCTGTATCCTCCCTTATACCCTAATAGAGTGTAAGCTCTTCTCCTCCTGTATCCTCCCTTATACCCTAATAGAGTGTAAGCTCTTCTCCTCCTGTATCCTCCCTTATACCCTAATAGAGTGTAAGCTCTTCTCCTCCTGTATCCTCCCTTATACCCTAATAGAGTGTAAGCTCTTCTCCTCCTGTATCCTCCCTTATACCCTAATAGAGTGTAAGCTCTTCTCCTCCTGTATCCTCCCTTATACCCTAATAGAGTGTAAGCTCTTCTCCTTCTGTATCCTCCCTTATACCCTAATAGAGTGTAAGCTCTTCTCCTCCTGTATCCTCCCTTATACCCTAATAGAGTGTAAGCTCTTCTCCTTCTGTATCCTCCCTTATACCCTAATAGAGTGTAAGCTCTTCTCCTCCTGTATCCTCCCTTATATCCTAATAGAATGTAAGCTCTTCTCCTCCTGTATCCTCCCTTATACCCTAATAGAGTGTAAGTTCTTCTCCTTCTGTATCCTCCCTTATACCCTAATAGAGTGTAAGCTCTTCTCCTGTATCCTCCCTTATACCCTAATAGAGTGTAAGTTCTTCTCCTTCTGTATCCTCCCTTATACCCTAATAGAGTGTAAGCTCTTCTCCTCCTGTATCCTCCCTTATACCCTAATAGAATGTAAGCTCTTCTCCTCCTGTATCCTCCCTTATACCCTAATAGAGTGTAAGCTCTTCTCCTCCTGTATCCTCCCTTATACCCTAATAGAGTGTAAGCTCTTCTCCTCCTGTATCCTCCCTTATACCCTAATAGAGTGTAAGCTCTTCTCCTCCTGTATCCTCCCTTATATCCTAATAGAATGTAAGCTCTTCTCCTCCTGTATCCTCCCTTATACCCTAATAGAGTGTAAGTTCTTCTCCTTCTGTATCCTCCCTTATACCCTAATAGAGTGTAAGCTCTTCTCCTCCTGTATCCTCCCTTATACCCTAATAGAGTGTAAGCTCTTCTCCTCCTGTATCCTCCCTTATACCCTAATAGAGTGTAAGCTCTTCTCCTCCTGTATCCTCCCTTATACCCTAATAGAGTGTAAGCTCTTCTCCTCCTGTATCCTCCCTTATACCCTAATAGAGTGTAAGCTCTTCTCCTCCTGTATCCTCCCTTATACCCTAATAGAGTGTAAGCTCTTCTCCTCCTGTATCCTCCCTTATACCCTAATAGAGTGTGAGCTCTTCTCCTCCTGTATCCTCCCTTATACCCTAATAGAGTGTAAGCTCTTCTCCTCCTGTATCCTCCCTTATACCCTAATAGAGTGTAAGCTCTTCTCCTCCTGTATCCTCCCTTATACCCTAATAGAGTGTAAGCTCTTCTCCTCCTGTATCCTCCCTTATACCCTAATAGAGTGTAAGCTCTTCTCCTCCTGTATCCTCCCTTATACCCTAATAGAGTGTAAGCTCTTCTCCTCCTGTATCCTCCCTTATACCCTAATAGAGTGTAAGCTCTTCTCCTTCTGTATCCTCCCTTATACCCTAATAGAGTGTAAGCTCTTCTCCTCCTGTATCCTCCCTTATACCCTAATAGAGTGTAAGCTCTTCTCCTTCTGTATCCTCCCTTATACCCTAATAGAGTGTAAGCTCTTCTCCTCCTGTATCCTCCCTTATACCCTAATAGATCGTTAAGGTGGGAGGAGGTGTGTGAGTGAGCTCTCTGCAGGTGCTGTGAATGTCTGGCTCTAGCCCAGGGCCTGGCTGCCTTGGGTGGGGTCGCTCCCCAGGTGAGCTCCAGGCTTCTGGGTCTGAATCTGGAGTCCATGTTAGAGACCCTCTGGCTACTGAATATGCTGCTGACCGGCTGACCGCGGTGGATTACAATGAAGGTGGAAGAGTCTTTATGGAGGAAAGTTACAGTAAAGTAAGTGAAGCTGGAATGGAAGTGGTGGATAATAATGATGGGCCGTGTAGCAGTGTCTGTGTGCAGCATATAATGGAGGGAGGGCGGCAGCCCCAGCAAAGTGACTGTGCTGATCCAGGCAGGGAGATCCAACAACCTGTTGTGATGGACACTCAGCAGCCAGCTCAGGCCGGCAGTGGGAAGCAGCACAAGCTGAGGAGGACATCTTTGGAAAGACTGACAATGCAGGAAAACCTGCAGCAGAATGTGTGTGTGAGCCAAGAGTCCCGGGCCCTGAGATCCAAGACCCAGCCGGCCACCAGTGACCCCATAACTGGGGGGAAATCTGCTAAATCTGCCACTGGACATAAATCTGGCAAGTTATCAGACAATGCAAATGCTGAGCTGGGGGCAATTGGCCACAAGTCTCCCAGGACTGAGGCAGCAGAGACATTCAAAGACCCAGCAGAAAAGCCAAGGCGCAAGGCAAGTCTTAAAGAGACAGAGCGCGCACCAGAACTGCAGCTTGCAGACAAAATTCCAGGTTTAGTCAATAAAATGAACAGCTTAAGAGCATCCAGGACAGAGCTGCAAAGACAAATAGATGGAGCAAATAAACTAAAAGCAGCAAACCCCAATAGCGCAACCGCCTATGGTGTGCTGATAGAGACTTTACGCACACAGCTTGCTGAAATTGTTAGTGACATTGAGACACTTGAGAAACAAATGGGGCCCATGGCAGAGAGATACAAGAACCTGGATTGGTTTGAGGAGTCTCAAAAGCTCCTAAAACACAGACAGATACCTGAACCCAGCTCAGTCCCCCCCTCACCATCAAAGCAGGAGACATCCTCACAGGAGCTGCTGTACAGGACCCCAGTGCTGCAAGATTCTGCCCCTTTTCGTGATACCAGCCAAGTAAGCCAACCACCCCCAGGGGGCAGCAGTGAGCAATCCCTGAAAGGTTCCAGCAATGGACTCTGTGTATCACAAGGCGCCCTCCCCCAGCCTGAGAATGGATGTGATGCAGCCAGTGACACTATGGAAGTTGGAGAGACCCCCCAAATTGCAACCCTGGGGTCACATCCGGGACATAGTGACACCTCTGAACTGTCCCCCAATCGAGGAAACAAGCAAGCAAGTCCCACTGCATTGCAATCTGTTTGGGACAATGAACAGCCTGCGGTTCCTGATAGTAATGGGACTGAATCCACTGCATGCACTAATAATGTTTTTCCTCCCACAGGTGACCAACCACAGGTAGCGGGTCCCCCTCAATCAAGACCCCGCAGTGATAATACTGGCAATGCATCTGGCCACGCTCCTGCTCCGAATGCCTGGAGCCGCGGTGCCCCATCTTTTAGCCCCGGCTTACATTACACCGGTCAGGCATTTAAGAGGAGGAACGTGGTAAGATTTAAGAATAAGGGGGCAAAGGAAGATCTGCCAGACAGGAGACATGTGATCCGTGAGCTCCTGTGTAACCAGATGGGGTTCACACCCGCAGATATCTTGGCCGTCATAAACCTCCCGGACAGGCAGGGCTACGATATAAGCTTCAAGCTCATGTCCAGCTTGGACAGGTTCTGGGCAAGTGTGACAAAGTTTAGGGGCACTGAGGGATGGGACCAGTTTATCCTTATCCCGGTATCAAAGCCGGGTACTGTGAGCGTTAACATCTTGTTCTGGAATGAATCCGTCCCCCCGCAGGATATTGTGATATGGCTGAGGAGACATTGTGATATGGTGTCTGACCTGACAAAGTGTCTTGATGATGATGGGATCTGGACGGGAGGCTGGAGGGTGCTGGTGAAGCTCAGGCAGCACAGTAATGTTACCTTACATTTGCCCAACTCCTTCTTTATCGGCCGTGAGAGGGGTGTGTGCTTCTATGCCGGTCAGCCCCGCTTGTGCTTTAAGTGTGGGAAGGCCGGTCATGTGGCCGGAGTGTGTACTGTAGTGAAGTGTAACCTGTGCGGGGAGATTGGTCACACCAGCGCCATGTGTACAAATGTCCGGTGTAACTTGTGTGGTCAGATGGGTCACTACCATAAGGACTGCTCGGAGGCCTTCCATAACCTCTATAGCCAGACTGCGGAGGAGCTGGTGGCAACAGGTGAGGTTACAGAGGAGGAGGCTCTGATGTCTGGGCAGATAGTAACAAGGCCAGGGTCTGAGACTGAGACAACTGAGATAAGAGATCAGACAGATGTAACCCCACAGCCTGTGGCCACCATCCCACGGCCAGCACCGGGGCAAGCTGATAGCCCATCTTCCCCTGTAGCCCCTTCCACTGCTATGGCCCATTGCTCTGCTCCGGCCTCTTCTGGAGATAGCAAAGTCCCTGGTGATAAGAGAAAGAAGAAAAAAGACAAGTCCTCCCGCAGACCAGAGGGCACATGGTCCTTAGTCCAAAAGCCAGGGAAAAAGTCCAAGGGAAGAACGGATACAGCAGTGACAGTTACATCAAACAGATATAACGTACTTTCTGAGTCAGGTGCAGATCTTTCTGGGCACGATACTATGGAGCTGGAGCAAGAGTTAAAGCGTATAGCCAGAGAATGTGACTCGGGGTCAGAGGAGGACCCACCGACTAAGAAAAAGTCACCAGCAGCTATAGACCCGATAGACTCTGATATGGAAGTGACTGGCAGGCAGGGCGACTCTGATTCTGATCTATGATGATGGGGTTTAAGGTGCTGCTGCTCTGCATAATAATGGCAGGCTTCTCTTTAAGTATAGTCACCAGCAATGTGAACAGTATAAAGAATAAGAAAACCCGGCATGCTGTGTATGAACACCTGAAGTGTCTAGATGCAGACGTCATCTTCCTGCAGGAACATCACTTGTCCTCCATCCAGCAGATCCAGGAGGCACAGCGGGAATGGCAGATGGGCCCATCCTTTTGGTCACTGGCTGTGGAGCCTTTTGCAGGCGTTGCAATACTCTTTAAGACCCAAAACGTGATTATTCATAGACTGACTGAGGTCTTGATGGGCAGGTGTCTAATTCTGGAGGTCACAATCCAGGGTAGAAGGCTCAGGCTCATCAATATCTATGGGCCACAGACAGTGACCAGAAGGATCAGCTTATTTAAGGAAATTAAGCCATATCTGTTCACCTCTGTGCCAGTGATATTTGCAGGTGATTTTAATGTAGCCAGGTCATCAAGTGATCGTTTATCTGGCAGAGGAGTGAGCACTGATGCAAGAACACTGAACAGCATTATCCTGCAGGCCGGACTTTGTGATGTCTTTGCCCAAAATGGCCGTAAACCTGGCTTTACTTACTCATGCGCAGGAAGAAGGAGCCGAATAGACTTGGCACTTGTGAGCCCGGCGGAATCTGTTCATTCCTTAAGCGAAAAGTTGGTCCCTTACTCTGACCACGTGGCCTTGTGCTTCTGTATAGGAGCTAGTAAGCGCCCAGACGTCGGCAAAGGACTGTGGAGGCTCAATACAAGGCTCCTAGAGGAACAAGAAGTCCAAGAGCGGGTGGAGGTCCTGATAGAACAGCAGATGGACAGAATAGATTTTTATGAAAGCAGCGCTGAGTGGTGGGAGGACATCAAGAAGGACATTGCCACACTGCTGAGGAAACTATCAGCTAAGAGGGGACAGAGCAGCTACTGCCAGTATATGAAGTTGAGGAAACAACTAGAGTCACTTTATTCACAAGGGCTGGAGGCAAGGGGAAAAATAGATGATCTGAAGTCCCAATTACAGCAACACCAGTATAATCGTTATAAGTCCCTAATAGTGGAGCGGGATTATGGACCCCAAGGGACACCCGACCCTTTTGAAAGCTGCAGGGACAAAGTGGCCAAAAAGTTGGTAATGGCCCTTCGTGATACCCAGGGTAACCTGCAAGAGTCCCAGGCAGGTATTTTGGGAGTTGTTAAGACTTTTTATGAAGATCTTTTCCAGAAAAAGGCGCTAGATCAAGAAAAAATGTTGCATTTTTTGGAATCCTCTCCAAAACCAGACACCAGAGATGTGGACTTTTCCCTTTTAACAGCAGATATAACGATGGAGGAGGTGAAAGAAGCCATAAGTAGCTTGCACTTAAAGAAGACCCCTGGCCCCGATGGCCTACCAGCGGAATTCTATAAGAAATTTAAAGATCTCCTGGCTCCCATCTTGGCTGATGTATATAGTAGTTGTTTTAACAGTTATGTGATGCCGAAGTCGATGAGAGAATCATCCTTGATCCTGCTTTTTAAGGGGAAAGAAGCCAATGATATAAAGAATTGGAGGCCCATTGCCCTCCTTAATGTGGACAGGAAGATCCTGGCAAAAATTCTATTCTCCAGACTCAACTGCTTGTCTCCTGCCCTGTTGTCAACTTGCCAGTATGGGACTGTGAAAGGCCGGAACATCACTGGGGCAGTGATATCGCTTAGAGAAATGCTAGAGAGGTGCAGAGCTTTTGGCCATAGCAAATATGTGGTTAGCCTTGACCAAGCCAAGGCTTTTGACCGGGTTGATCACCAATACCTGTGGATGACTTTACTTCGATACGGCATTCCTGCATCATTCGTGGAGTGGTTAAAAACCTTATACCGTGGGGCAGAGGCCTTTCCTTTAATAAATGGGTGGAAAGGAGACACCTTTAGTGTTGAAGCAGGGGTGAGGCAGGGCTGTCCCTTGAGTCCCCTGTTATATGTTTTCGCCATTGACCCATTTTTGAGATCTCTGCAGGAGTGTGACTTTCAGGGAGTGCCAGTGCCCCGTGCTGAACCATTTACCGTTCTGGCCTACGCAGATGATGTGACAGTGGTGTTGTCTGACCCAGGTGAGACACAGAGGTTGTCCCAGGTCATCTCATGCTACTCAGAGGCTTCAGGGTCTCTAGTAAACCTCGAGAAAAGCAAGGCATTCTGGACACTGCAGGGTGACCCAACATTTGACCTCCCTCAGTTTGCAAAGGCAGAGACTGAAATCAAGATCCTAGGTATCAAGTTTGGGAGAGGGGACAATGCCAAACTAAACTGGGAAGAGAAGCTAGAGATTGCAAGTTCCAGAGTCCAGCAGTGGAGAAACCCTAAGATCTCCTATCTAGCAAGAGTCAAGCTGATAAAGACTTACCTAGTTCCCATCTTCCTGTATGTTGCAGTCATCTTCCCATTGCCAGAATCCCTATCAGCCAGGCTCTACAGTCTGTTCTTCCGCATTCTTTGGGGTAATAGACTGAACCCAGTAAAGAGGGGGGTGACATATCTAAAAAAGAAAGAAGGGGGGCTGGAAATGCTGAACCCTAAAGTCCTGTATGACTCTCTCTTTTTAAAGACCAATTTTGGAAGCCTGAGCCCTAGTAGCAGTTCCCTGTGGGTTAAAAGCATAATAAATTGGATTATGCCCTTTGCTGAGTCCTGGATGCGGGATGGAAGTCTTAAGCGGGGGAGGTGGACCCAGACTCACCTTCCTACATACCTGGAAGGGGGTTTGAGGTCTTTAAGAACATGGAAAATTGGGAAGTCCTACCTAGAGGGAAACTCCAGAAAGCAGGTATACAATAGAGTATGTGAGACTTTCTTTTGTTCACCACTCGAGATCACGGACTGCAGCTGCTCAACCCTTCAGGACGGCCTGAGGTTCCTGAATGGGGCCAGGTTACCCCCTAAATTCTATGACACTGCCTGGCTTTCCTTTCACAGGAAGTTATATGTTCGCGGGAACATGAAGTGGTTGTGCCAGCCTGAGCGGAGCTGCCCTTTAGGTTGTGGCGTGGAGGAGACAATGGAGCACTTTCTGGTTCAGTGCTGGGGGGCTTGCAGAATCTGGGGGGAGGTGGCCAATAGGTTAAAGATTAAGAGGTTAAAAGATCTGACCTACCTAGAAAGAGTCCACGGAGTGTCCCCACTGTGTCCAGAAATCCATCCAGAGACCCTGTACCTCATTATAACCACCATAAAGTATTATCATTGGCACACCCGAACCCGCACCTCCATGTACCGCGAGCCTTTCCAGCACAAGGAGGCCGCAGACCTGATAATCTCTGAGTTACGCTGGATCCGAGGCCGAGAAAACAGGAGGTTATATGATGTGTCCCTGTGATAACCCGGTACCTACCCCCCCCCCCCGACCTGTAGCCTGATGGGTCCTTACTGACTAATCATTAACAGTATTGACATGATGGATAATGAATAGTGTGTAGTAGTAGCAATAGTTCTGCTGTGTTATGTTTATTTTGTATACAATTATGTTTTTTCTTTGTATTCTGTATTAATGCGGATCAGCTGAGTTTTGTTTGTTTGTTTGTTTACTAATAAAAATTCCCTTATACCCTAATAGAGTGTAAGCTCTTCTCCTCCTGTATCCCCCCTTATACCCTAATAGAGTGTAAGCTCTTCTCCTCCTGTATCCTCCCTTATATCCTAATAGAATGTAAGCTCTTCTCCTCCTGTATCCTCCCTTATACCCTAATAGAGTGTAAGTTCTTCTCCTTCTGTATCCTCCCTTATACCCTAATAGAGTGTAAGCTCTTCTCCTTCTGTATCCTCCCTTATATCCTAATAGAATGTAAGCTCTTCTCCTCCTGTATCCTCCCTTATACCCTAATAGAGTGTAAGTTCTTCTCCTTCTGTATCCTCCCTTATACCCTGATAGAGTGTAAGTTCTTCTCCTTCTGTATCCTCCCTTATACCCTAATAGAGTGTAAGCTCTTCTCCTCCTGTATCCTCCCTTATACCCTAATAGAGTGTAAGCTCTTCTCCTTCTGTATCCTCCCTTATACCCTAATAGAGTGTAAGCTCTTCTCCTTCTGTATCCTCCCTTATACCCTAATAGAGTGTACGCTCTTCTCCTTCTGTATCCTCCCTTATATCCTAATAGAATGTAAGCTCTTCTCCTCCTGTATCCTCCCTTATACCCTAATAGAGTGTAAGCTCTTCTCCTCCTGTATCCTCCCTTATACCCTAATAGAGTGTAAGTTCTTCTCCTCCTGTATCCTCCCTTATACCCTAATAGAGTGTAAGCTCTTCTCCTTCTGTATCCTCCCTTATACCCTAATAGAGTGTAAGCTCTTCTCCTCCTGTATCCTCCCTTATACCACAATAGAGTGTAAGCTCTTCTCCTCCTGTATCCTCCCTTATACCCTAATAGAATGTGGGGCAGGGTGTCAGTGTGGGGGGAGGGTGAGGCCGGGAGCTGGAAGCTGATTATGACTCATATTCAGAAAATGAAAGTGAAAGAAAATTTGAGCGCAGGCGAGAGACGAAGCAACAGTGACAGTTAGTGACTCGCACCCGGTGACCCCCCAGAGAGACGCAATGAGCTCTTATTCTTATGGGTTTCAGAGGTAAGTCAGGCACCCAGGGGGCAGATAATGGGGGGGGGGGGCTGCTAACACTGTTTCTCTCTCATTATTCTCCTCCCCACGTTAGGATCCAAAATCCCTCTCTTGACCCCTCTAACTGACACATACACACCTCCCAAGTGTCCCTGATTTGGTAGAACTCTTTGAGTCCATGTCCCCCTGTCCCTCGTTTCTATTTGTCCCTCTTTGAGGTGTAATGTGCAGATCTGCAGCAATAAATGATTCATTTGTCTATTTAAAGTGTTTCTATAGTTGTATCTGTTACAATGTATCTCCTATGCTTCCCTCAATGAGGGGGCGTGGCTTCATCTATCCCTCAATGAGGGGGCGTGGCCTAATTTAACAAATGTCCCTCTTCCCCCCCCTGACAAGCTGCGAGTTGTGCGTACAAACTGAAGACGAGATCCCGGAAATGTCTTGTTTTTCTATTGCAGATCTGGAATCTGTGTCTGATGTGAATAAAGGCGGAGCACAGCTCCGGGTACTGAAATGCTTCTTAACCCCTTAATGACCTGCTACATTTTAATCCTGAGGATCAGAACATTTTTCACACCTTCGAACCCTTCAGGGTAGAAAAAGGGGACAATATGTAAATGAACCCACGTCCCCTCATTGAAGGATGGATAGGAGATACATTGTAACAGTTACAACAATAGAAACACTTTAAATAGGGAAATGAATCACTTATTGCTGCAGATCTGCATGTTAAACCTCAAAGAGGGACAAATGGGGACAGCAAGGGACAGGGGGACATGGACTCAAAAGAGGGACAGACCCTCCAAATCAGGGACACTTGGGAGCCATGCAGACCTCACCCCAGAGATATTGGAAGGTCTGGAGGTAAGTGGTCAGTCAGAGGAAGTGCTTGACAGATATTTGCGTGTGTAACACATGGGGTGGGTGGTGCATGTGCTCGGGGAAGCAGAGACAAACTGGGCCGAAGCTTCAGAACTGTGTTCAATGGATCGGCCAGGGAGAAGGGAAGGTACTCACCAAGGCAGATGGTCCCTCCAGGCACCGAGGGGAGGCAGTGAAATCCAGGCTAGGGTGGGAGTTACCTTTTAAACAGAGGGACGCCTCTTTATTTAACTAACAATCACAACCAATATCTTCTGTCTCTGGCTCGTCCAAATATGTGGAACAATTAATATTAATAACTAATATATATATATATATATATATATATATATATATATATCCTGCCTGACTCGGCTAAATATGTAACCAAATATATATATTATTAACTGGCCAATAGTAATGCAATGTTTAAACGCAAAAGAATGTAGTTCTTTAGATATTTGTTATTTGAAAGAAATCACAAGAGACCAATGGTATATAAAGACTTATATTAAGTACAATAATACAAGATACGACACATTAGGATAGAGAGTTACATGTCAGTCCTATGTCTATACAATGGTTAATGCAAAGAGCATTACCTAAGGCTCTCTTCTCTTAAGGTTCTCTTCTCCTAATGTTTTATTCTCCCAAGGCTCTCTTCTCCTAAGGCTCTCTTCTCCTAAGGCTCTCTTCCCCTAAGGCTCTCTTACCCTAAGGCTTCCTTCTCCTAAGGCTCCCATCTCCTAAGGCTTCCTTCTCCTACTCCTAAAGCTCTTAAGGCTCTCTTTTCCTAAGGCTTTTCTTCTCTTAAAGTGGACCAACACCCAGGATTTTCACTATCCTGGGTTTTGATCCACTTCCGCGGGCACCCCGATCGGGGGTGCCCCGCTGCATGAAACCCCCAGATCCCCCTAAAAAACTCACCTCACCCCACTCCTATGCGAGCGCTCGTCCAATCAGAGCGCTCAGAGCCGCAGTGACCAGCGACATCTGTCATTGGTGTGGAACAGCAGTGTGGGACACAGATCAGAGGTGGGTATAGAAAAAAATGAATAAATGTAATTTTATTTCTCTTGTCAGTGCGTTTATTTTTTACATTTAACCCTTTGTGAACTAGTAAGGAATCTATGAGAGCCTTATACCAGTACACAAGGCCTGCGGTTAGCGGGTGACTGGCCATTAACCCCCAGCACCCCATTGCTTGCCTCCCCAAAGCCCAGGGGAAAGCAGAAGAGCCTATGGCCATTTAGGCTGTGCGGGCTTGTAGCCTGCAGAGCTGGGGGCCACCAAGAGTTGCCCCTGCACCCTGTTCTACCAGGCCTGCACAGTGCTTTAAGTTGACAGCATGATATTCGGAGGGAAAGGCTTTTATCCCCTTCTGGCTGTTGGAGGTTAGGTACAGGTAGCATCTCCTGTAATGTGCTGAGGTGGTCATTGGTTTCCTTAGATGTGGGCAAGGATTTTAGAATGTCTTGCATGTAAAAGTTCACTTCAACAGACTGACAAGCAACAGGATCAAACTTCTTCTCCCTTCAATGATGGTCCCTTTAAGGTCCATAGGTTGCTACAGCAGGAGAGGGGTTGTTGCTGAAAACATGCATTTCCATTTTGAAGTTTGTGAACTCCTTGTCAAAGTCTCACTTGTAAAATGGGCAGGTAGGGGTGCCACCAAGCTGTTGGAATTGTCCTGTGTGAACTCCTTGTCCATAACTTTAAAGAGTTCTTTAACTTCTTCTGCAGGTGTCAAATTGTTGTCACTGGTTGTATTGGGCACTGTTGCTCTCAGGTTGGAATCCTGAGGTTGGTCATTTTGAGGTTCTTGCTGATACTTACTGCTGCTCAGCTTCTCCTTCGCGCAGTAATAGTATGGACTTGACGCAAGACAGCATGTGGGACCATTCAGCATGATCTGCGTTTTTAATGAAGTGACTGGTGTAGACATTTTGTCTATGCAAACATTGCTTACAATGACCCAACCTAGATCAAGGCATTAAGCAAATGGAGCATCACCCACTCCATTCATCTGCCAGTGTATCTTGTGTACTGAGAGAATGTCTCTGCCCAGCAGTAGCAAGATCTTGGCGTCCTTATTAAGAGGTGGTATTTCATGAGCTATTAACCTCAGGTGTAGTTGATGACGAGCGGCCTCTGGTGTAGGGATCTCATCTCTGTTGGAGGGTTTCTGGTTGCACTCCAGAAATGTAGGCAAGGCTAGTTTAATACTATTTTGAATAGGAACTACCATCAGTTCGCTGGCTCTTCTTCCATAAAGTTTAGCTATGCCACTAAAGGTACCCAGAGTGTAAGGGAAAGTCAAAGAGTTCTGGTCTTGCAAGCGATCAGTTGCTCTGATCGTCTAAGATGGCATAAACTTTTAGAGCCCTTTCAAGATGGTCTTTAGGATATACCTTGACAAGACATATTTTTGAGCGGGATTTGTCACAAAAGTCTTCACCACAAACCTCTGTACATGAAGAAGATACTGTAGTGGGTCTTGCAGGTTGACTCGCCATGCTGTGACACAGGAGAGGAATCAGCAGCTGGTGCAAGGCTTTGCTCATATCGATGAAGTGCCTGCAGATGTTCTTCGCTGTCACACTCTATGCACATGAGGATTTTACAGTCTTTGGCTATGTGTTCAGTGGATGCACAACATCTGAAACATACCCTGAATTGCTTCAAAAGTTCTTTGCGTTTGAGTGGTTTCTTTCTGAAGCCGATGCACTTCAGAGGATGTGGCAACTTGTGAATAGGGCACTGGTGGTTAGGGTTTCAATCTTGTTCCCCTGGTTGCCCTTGTCAGAAGCCGATGAGGGTGTAGGCTGACACAGGAGTCCTTCGGTTTCTGTAGTCGGGGTAGTAGCTGTCAAGCGCGGAAGGGATGAAACAGGTCCACCAAGTTCACCAAAGGAAAAGCTTGGATCGTTCTTAGTCCCTGCAATATCTCTGATGGACTCACAGAAGTATGAGAATGGAAATGGAAAAGTGACCTGATATTCCCTTTTATATTTTGACCCAAGTGTTGCCCACCTTTCTTGCAGATTGTATGGCAGTTTGGAAACAACTGGGTTTACTCCATGAGCAGTTACCAAGTAAGTTATTCCAAGTAAGTGAGGGTCTGAATTGAAAAGTTGGAGCTCTGACAGCAGGTCACTGAGCTCTGATCGTCCTTACCAGATATTTTTGGAAAAGTCTGTAGTCTTTTGAGAAGTGCGTTCTCTGTAACTTCCTGACTGCCAAAGCTTTGTTCAAGCCTTTCCAAGCAGCAATAAGTCCTGCTCCTGGGTTGTCAGTATGAGCAGATCTGAGTCTCTTAATGCTTTCAGTAGATTGTAAGCCTAGCCACTTTACAAGTAGGTCAAGCTCCTCAGCTGCAGTAATGCCAAGGTCACCCACCGACTGTCGCTTTAAATGCACATTTCCAGGCTCTGTAGTTCTCAAGTTGGTCATCAAACCTTGTGGTTGGTCTTTGTGAGTTCTCGGCAAACCATGTATCTGGCAAACTCTGACATGTCTGATTTCTCTGTTTAGGCAGGAAGTTGCTGGCTGAGAAGTGACAGATGTGGGTAGGTAAGGGGCTGCATAAGCATTTAACCCAGGAACTGTCATAAAGTCCATAGGCTTGTTGCTGTGTTCAGCTGAGGTGGTTGGTACCTTGTTGGGGCATTGGCTTGAACATGAGTGTCCTCGAGATTCTCTTGATGGTGTACAGGGGCCTGGAGTGCAGGAACATGTGAGGAAAGATCATGATAAGTGGGTGGTGCTTTGTACTGACCTTAAAAGCTGGGTGCTGCCAAAGAATCTGTCCCTTGCCACCGTGGAGAAATGCCCCTAATATCAGGTATATCTGTAGCATTTAGGGGCGCACTAATTTGGCTTAGCACATAGTCCTTTGTGCGCTCAAAGGATCCTCTACTGACACTTCCCTTAAAATGTCACTGTCTCGTTCACTATCGCTGATGGCTTGTTCCAAAACCTTCAGTCTTGCCATAGCTGCAGCGTGCTCACATTGTTCTCCATAGCCTATATTTCGACTTTTTTCTGTGCTTCCTTATGGGCTCCCTCTGCCTCCCTGATAGCTGCCTCTGCACCCTTCCGATCTGTCTCTGCTGCCATCTCTGCCTGCTGTTGAGCTGTCTCTGAATCCTTGTAGGCTGCTTCCGCCTCCATATCAGTTTTCCTTTGTGCAAACATTGCTTGGACTTTTGTAGCTGCCACATCCGAGCGAGTCAGTATAAGTCATTGACTGATCATTGAATATTAAGAAGCTTGTGATTTGGATGATCTTTTTGAACTTTTAGAATTACGCGTGGTCTTAGAGATGTGAGAAGCATTTTTCATGGAGTTTTCTTGGCTTTAATTTCACTTATTAAATGGTCTCTTTCAGAGTTCAGTTGCTGGAAACATTCTAACTCTTTAATGACTAGTCTGAATTAATTCTCTCTAAAGTGTCAAAATATTTCTGACTTAACTGCATATAGTTCCCATAGAGCGTGGAAAGTTGTCTTAGATCAGCCTCTAGTAATAACACATCATTATCAGCCTGTGTAAGAGTAACACAATAGAATAATACAGTCCCCCATTGCTGGGTGATTTTAGAAAATAATTCTTGACTCATATCTTCAAGATGCTTTACTTTTAACGTCGGTTTCACTTTATTTTATATCTGGGCTGTAGGTCTGTATTCTGTGCTAACAGCATAAAGTCTCTGGGCTGCAGAGATGTTTGCAGAAAAAGTAACAACTTGTGAGTTTGCAGGCTGCCTGGGAAGCCACCTGCTATGTATCTATTCTGTTAGACCCTAGCTAGGGAGAGTCAGTTATAAAATTGATACATTAGGGAGCTGGTTGGTGAAAGGAAGAAATGAATCAGCTTTACTTGCTTCTAGAAAAAACGCTGATGATCTGAGCCTAAATCATATATTAAGTCTTAAGTCTAAATCATATATCCATAAATGCATTTTAATAATCTCTCACAGGCACACAGATGGATGTAGGCGAGCTGTGCTGAGACTTAACAAGCAGTGATAACACACATAGGCTAAACTTGTCTTGCTTACATGGCTGCAGTACACTTTCATATATGGTGCTCTGTAGAGCTCTATAGCTAATCTGCACATGGGGGCTTCTGGACAAACTTAACAGATGAAATACAGTCTTTCTACTATTCTGACTCATCAGATGACAGTGTCAGGCTCCGTGCCTTTTGGGCGTCTTCCATTGATCTCTGCATGCAGACGCAGAAGTGCTTTGGGTGTTTGTTCTAGACCTGGCTATATATCCATTGCACTGCTCAACAACTCCACCTGGTGTTCGGCTCACTGCAACTGCACGAAGCCTAGAGTGTAAGCTCTTGGGCTTGTATTTTACTTCCTGGTTTCCTAGCTCTGAATGCACAGGAAATGACCTCACTCAGACTCTGACACATCCCTCCTTGCTCTAATCGACAGCACTATTTACATGGACACCTGGCCTGTATTCATTGCTGTGTTATCAGCTCAGTTCCTGGAAGCTGTGATTCTTGTTACCTGCAACTCCTGACTGTTATGCTGGATCGACCTGAACTGCTTCCCGATAAGCTATTGGATTAACCCTTGCAAGGATCACACAGTTTGAGTTTCTGATTGTTTATGGGACTTTGCTTATTTTATGCCTGCCCATGATCTTGGATTGTTTATTGGACTTTGTCTGTCAGTCGCCAGCCCTGGAATCTGTATTTCATTTGTCACCAGCCTCAAGACACAGATTGCTTAATGGACTTTGTCTGTCAGACGCCAGCCCTGGAATCTGTTTTTCGCTTATTGCCAGCCTCTGAACATAGATTGTTTATAGACTGTCTGCCGCCAACTCAGGAATTGTATCTGTTTTCAGTCATTAATAAACCCCTTGAATTCTGTTCTGTCTCATTTGACCTTCTTTTCCATTCTTCGTCCACATATGGAGCTCTGCCCAGCCATCACTTCTTGCCAGAAGTCTACCTTTTCCTTGGTTGTAGCCGGGAAGCCTGACAGGCAGTAATGTGAATCCTATAGACAGCTCCATGTTCCCTGCGTGTGTCTGTGATAGATGTTTTCTATATCCTATAAGGCTTGGCAGATAGCTTACTCAACTGCTCGTGGATCACGTGGAATACGTTTCAGAAGCTTTATTTCAGTACAGAATCTTGCAGCAAAACTTCGTAACTCAGGAATCTTTGCATGTACGCTCAGCAGGCAGGCTGTGCAGAGGCACTCACACCCACACAGCAGGAGGGAAGCCGGCCATGCTGTCAGCTGTGGGAGCCGGCTTCCACCACTGCCAGGCCAGCGCCCTCCTCTGGACCAGAGCGGCAGGGAGCCAGTGACGGCGAGTTTGTTGGTTTTTAAAAGTATTACAGGAAAAATTCTGTTATGAATTCCAAAAAATGTGGATTTGTGTTGAATGGACTTTTCTCTGAAATTCGGAGCTATGCGACATGGCAGAGCATCTGGAATAACACGAGGAAAATATCTTGTAATGCACTAGTGTTAAAGAATGCTTATAAAATACTTTTTAGATGGTATTATAGAGGGTGCCAAAAAAGAGGAACACATTTGGTGGGAGTGTCCAACCACTCGCGCCACATGGGATAAGGCCTATAAACTGCTATCTGATGTCCTCCATGTACCCTGTGTAGGAGACCCCTGGGAGGCACTTCTATCACTCAAAATTGGGTCGTACGCTAAATCATAAATGACGGTTGATACACCATATTCTTTCAGCCGTGAGGGGGTCGATAGCCAGAAATTGGAAAAGAGAAAAAAAGAAAAAGAGAAGGAAAGTTGAGAAAGAGATAGAATAAAGTGTGGTGGAGAGAGAGAGAAAGAGAGGCAGGGAAGAAGGGAGGAAAAAAAAGAAAAAGAGAAGGACACAGGGAGAAAGATAGAGGAAGAGAAAAAGGGAAGGAAGGGACAAATAAAAGAAGCAAGAGAGGACAAAAAATTAAAGCAGGGAGAAAGAGAGAGAGATGGGGAAGGAAGGGAGAAAAAACAGTGATAAAGTGAGAGAGGGAGAAAGACAGAGAATGGAAAGGAAACACAGAATAGAAGTGAATGAGGCAGACTGGCCACAACTAATACATCATAGGTGGGACTTGCCTTTTCTCTCCTTTACTGTTGTGTCCTGCCAGTCTGACACCTCCAGGACACTGATGATCGCAGAGCTCGGGGGTGGGGGGGGGTTTGGGAGGCGGGGGACGCCCCCTCTCCTGTGCAGTCTTGTGGAACTGACAGTCAGGTGAGGGCAGGTAGAGGTCAATCAGCTCCCGGCCAGCCAGAGATGATTAAACAAAAGTCTTTGACGGCTGGTGGGAGCTCTGAAGCTTTTTTATTTTTACCTTATCTTCCCTGTCTTCGACAGAGCCCGGCACACCTCAATTGTGCCCCGCCCACTCCTCCATCATTGGCCCAGCCGTGATTGGGCCTCCCTCAGCCTCTACAAAGCACCTCCTCCAGTTCTGCTGATGCCGCCGCACAACGCGTTATTACCACTCCACAGAGGGGGCAGCCGGGACATCTAAAGGGGCGGGACATGGGGGGGATCCCGCCTCAGGGCCCGGTACCATTTGAGTCACGGACCAGTAGCAGTCCGCGGCCCGGGGGTTGGGGACCACTGAGCTAGGGTACTGAAACCCCAAGGAAAATACACAGCCAGTACCCAAAACAATTTTAATGAGTGTTCATAAGCTCAATATCTGACATGCGTGAATTACACTCTGCAAACTCCTATAAAAGATAATGCAAGCTATTAGAAGTTATCTAAAACAGTGCCTTAAAGGAGCAGTATCGCAAATTCTTCTTGGTGACTTATATTTAAATGGTACTTTGAATGTAGGTAAGTGTTGGAGTAAGAATTACAAATTTAGAAAAAAATGATGTGTGTGTTGTGCAGCTGGAGACTAATAGCTTATGTTTATGTCTGATGAGTGTCGGGGCCCGACACTCTCGCCTGTTCCATGCTGAGGAGAGGGGGAAACAATGTAACAAAGTATCAGCTGTTCAGTGCTGGCAGCCGTCCAGCATAAGAAAACAACATTGCCTGGCCAGAACTCATATATCTAAAACAGAGAGAAAAGCTCTAGAAGTCATTTAGCTGATTGGTAAATGCAATGCCTCCGAACCAGAGAGTCATAGGTTCAAAACTCAGACTCACCAGTTTTTTTTTTTTTTGGGGGGGGGGGGGTTATTTTATTTCAGAATTGGATTTTGGGGTTTACATCCTGTTTTTTTGCTCGAAACATTTTTATTTTGACAGTTTTCCCTTCATGTTGGCTCTGCTGCAGAATCTTTCAGTTTACCATTTTCTCTCTCTTTTCTCAACACATTTTTCCATATGATCTTTCTTTCAGCTTTGTGTGTTTTGAGCAAAGCCCAACCCAGGATTTTCACTATCTGGAGTTTTGTTTTGTGCCCCAATATGTGAAATCCCCAAGTTTGCCTGTGAAAATGTACCTTTCCCTGTCCCACAGCGCATGTGCGGGCTCTCATCCAATCAGCGCTGTTTGCACGCAGATGGGGAGCCTGAGCAGTAACCTTCCTGGCCGCCCGGCCTGTCTAAATGACTATCTGCGTGAGTGCGCCAGAAAAATGGGGGGATCTGTGGTTATCCAGGGGTCGTTTCACACAGTGGGGCATCCTGATTTAGAATGCCCAAGGGGCAAGGTCAATGGCCGGGTCTTATAGACTTCAGGGTCGGCCACTCAGGGTTTTGTTCCACTTTAATACGTTTAGATTTTCCTGCACAGTTATTCAAAGAAGAATTTCAGTCATTTTCAGTCAGTTTAGTTTATTTTGTATAGATTTTACACATTTGAGTCACCTGATCTCATAACAAAAGTAGCACCTCACACACACACAGCCGTTACCACTGTTTACAGTGTCAGGAGACCAGTGGGCTAAATGAAGCAGCTCACTAAATACAACCCAGCAGATCCCCCTATTCAGCAAATGGACTGAGCCATTGTAATTATACAATTTAAAAGAAAGGCAGATATTTTTTCCTTTTTCTATCGCCACATTATTTATACACATGTTAGAAGCTATTGTGTGGCTATTTAATTATTTATCTTTTTTAATGCAAATTTCGCGATACTGCTCCTTTAATGTTTTGTGAGCATATTGTTGAATTATGTACACTGCCTATCTGTATTCATCTAAGTATGCCACATGATTTACTGCTACTTCAGTCTATAAATGTCTGCTGTATAACATGTGCAAACATTGATAAAAACTTTGTAAAAGAAATTCGGAGCTAATTCCGATTTGTTAGGATCACTTTGCTCATCTCTATACATAACACTGAGATGTTCTGAACAGTCTCTACAGGAAGTGCGTTGCGTTGTTTTTACTACAGAAAACTGAAGATATAAGGAGAAAAGAATACAAATATAGAATTTTTTAAGCACTATAATAATTTTCTCCTTTAAATGGTTAATATGATGCATTTCTCTCTCCGCAGGCGCGTGGTGGTGGGGATCACCTCTAGGACCCCGGAGATAAGCCTCACATGGCTAAAGGACTTTCTCTATGCCATTTTTCCAGATCACATCTCTGAAGTGAGATATCTCCCCATCACCAACAGCAACAGGATCCAATGGGAGCGAGACGCGCGGCAATGTGCAGCCATCATTCTATATCACAGCAAGCACCAGGGACGCATAAATGTCACTGATGTGGATGGAGCGCTGTACAACAAGGAGCTGCAATATCTGAACACGACTCTAGGTAGAACAGTGTCCCCAAAATGGCTTCACTATCCAAAACCTCCATTCCCGCTCTGACTCTAACCCTAACCATCTAGCACTAACCTTCCCCACCTAGATTTGCCCCCAACATCTTCATCATCAACACGCACAAGACACGATTCCCTAGTTTTGGATCAGTATTGTCACATGTGGCTGAAAATGTTACAGTACAAGCCCTGATCTCACTTCATAACAGTAGGACACCAAAGTCCCGGGTGAGGGAGAGAGGTGAAGAAGTGGGGTCCTATAAAGTACATAGTCCAAGCACATACCTACCAAAGGTTGTTAAATTAGGCCACGCCCCCTCATTGAGGGATGATGAAGCCACACCCCCTCATTGATTGATTAATAGGAGATAGGGTGTAGGACATCGCCCAGCCCTGGAACGAGGACAGGAATTAGCTTTTTTTTTTTTAATATTTTTAACAGTGATTTGTTAAAAATTCGATTTGGATGAACTCGACTTTCTCAGGGAAATTTGGCGAATCATCCAAACTGAATTATTAGCAAATTCATCTGACCTTTAATGATCTGTTTTTGAAGATTTAATGGATTTGTTGTTTAAAATAAATTTACCTCCAGCAGAGCAGATGCCTCGTCCTCCGCTGTGGCCACGGCCTCGTGCCTCATTTCTGCCCCGTTTCCCCCCACAGTGGGGTTCCTGGCTTTTGCCCGCCTTCCCGCGCTGCCTGGTCCACCCGCTGGACTGGATGTCCATCCCTTTATTCAGGCACAGACAGTTCATCCCAACAGACCTCAGATTACACTTTAGGTCTCCCCTAAGTTCCCAACTCCTGTTACTCCTGGGTGGTCGGAAGGGTCTCCACCTCCACCACTTGCTGGCCGGCCTGATACCCCTCTCCGGGTCCCCAGCTCCTCCTGGTCGCTCCTCAGGCTGCTCTCACCACGGCCCACTTCCCACGCCGCAACATCATGGGTACTTGACTCTCTCCACTGTCAACTCAGGCTAGTTGGAACTTCCCTATCCCCACCCCCCTTGGTTACCTCTTATACCCTCTGCAAACTAACCAATCAGGGGAGTGGGCTGTACTCCAATTAAACCCTGTGTGCAAGAAGGAAATTTGATTAAACTATCTATGCTATTCCTTATCCTATGGGGTCATCTATTGGCCTCCTGAAGTAATTTCAACTACTCTACTCTAACTACTAAATCTATACCCTAATCTAAACCACCCCACCCAGGGTACCCCTCCATTCTTTGGGGACCTTCCTTCTAGGTGCACTCCCTAGCTAGGGGACTGTTATACTTGTCTCTGGAATTCTGCTGTGCTCCTGTCCTCGGCTCCCTGAAGTTCAACTGCCAGCTGCAGTCACCAGCTCCTTGCTGGCTCAGTCGCCCACAGCTCTGCATTGGGGTATATTGGGGGTTCATCTGTCTCCAGTTCATCAGATTACTTCCTTTGTGCTTATTAGGTCCTGGGGGCCACCGCGTCCAGTGAGACGTCCCGGCAAGTGGGGGCTTGTCAACAGGCAGAAGTAGCAGCGGAGATTAGGGGGTTGTAATCTGACTAAGAAGGAGGATGTCCAAACGGGCATAACATCACCCTGACGCTCTACAGCACTGGTGCTCAACCGGCAGTATGTGTACCCCAGAGGATACTCGGGGCTATTTGGGCTACACCAACAACAGGGATCTGATGGGTCTATTATATTATTTTAACAGTATAAGTATAAAAGTGCTATGAGGCCCATGGCCAACTTATTGTGGGTAAATTTATAATTGATGCCCTCTTTGGGGGTACTCCTTGTCTCTGGGGGGTAGTTGGAGTAAAACACTTGAGAAGCCCTGCTCTACAGCTGACTTCCTGTCCCCATATGGTGTAACTTTCCGTACGTTGCACCAGGCCTCTGGCACTTCATTTTTAATGGCCAAGCGTCTGCATTATCTGACTCCGCTGATACTTTTTACCTAAAAGCTCCATAGATAATAGAATAAGAAAGCCGCGGTGTGTGTAATCTACCCATAATCCTCTGCACTGTCCCTGTATGCAGGTAAAGAGAAGATCCTGGTAGTGGTGGATGATTTGCAGGATAGCAGTGAGGAGGAGAAGCAGAGGATCCTGACGGCACAGCCCCGCCTGGCCCGCCTGTCTGACCATCTCGTTCTTATACCGGAATACAATAAATATGATGCGGCTTTTAGTTGTGGAACATCATTTTCCTCCTTTCTTGATAAAGGTAAGTGTCCTCATAGTATGTACAATATAAAGGGGCAGCTTGTAATAAGATTCTTTTGACACCTGCACACAAAATGGTTCACTGGGCTATGGCTCGCACATGACCAACAATGTCATCTCCTGGACCAGTTCTGGGATGTTCACAGAATTTGGTTTGGGGATAAAATAAAGGCCTGGCCCCCGCGTCTAAAGTTACAAAGATAGGAATGATTTTAATATAACACATTCCACATTTATTTATCAATATGTACAAAAAAGTTTTAATACACTGTATTATTACTATCTCCTTAAGTATGGTGATAGGTATCGAGGTGTTCTTCGAACCTTTTCTCTTCACTTTTCGCCCTATCATCCGACTTCCTCACGGCAGGTGAGTTGAGTTGTGTTCAAAAACTAAAATGTACACCTGTTATGGACGCTGTGGGCACCTGGTGCTATTGTTGCAGGGCCAATAGTGTGGATTTTCATGGATGTGATGTCCACAGGGCTGGTTTTCATCGGGTCTGGTGGTGATCCGTGCTAGTTAGAAGGTGTCCCTAAGGCTTGTGCTGGATGCAGCCTGCACAAACTGAACCTCCAGCAGAAGCCTTTAGGGACACCTCGAAACCAGCACGGACCACCACCAGACCAAAAGTAATTCAGCCTTGTGGGCATCACACCCATGAGAAGCCACAATATTGGTCCCACAACAATACTACCAGGTGATCTCCAGATAGAACACAGAGCTATAATCAATGATGGAAGACTTGAAACTTGAAATTATCCCAGGTGCACAGTTCTCAGCACTCAGTGAAATCCACCACCGGTTATGTTGAAACTCTTAGCAGAAGATTTGTAGGAAAATGCACAGCCATAAACACATTCCAGAGGGTAGTTTAGTCCTTTCAATCTCCAGGTTTCCATATTCAATTCCGATGGATGCAGAATTAACAATACATTTCAGTTGGCATAAAGCCATCACATAAATACACCATGTAAAGAAAAAAGGAGCAGATTTAATAAACACATTTAATACAAGTAATGCACTCACATGTAAAAGCAGAAGATCAAGCAAGGAAAGGTATCGGTAACATGTATCTATAAGCAGTTCTCACCACCTGGAGTCCTGACCCTTCAATATCACCATATTCGAAAGTAGATGGATCGCTATCCAAGGTAAATACTAAAAAAAGCCAAATTCCTTCAACGCGTTTCGCCCCCTCGGGGACTTTAACCAGGATATTTGGCTTAGTGTGCGGCCTGCATTTAAACAGGAAGAAGTACAACGTCAAGCCCAGGGTGCAGGCCGGGCCACTTCCGGCTAGCATGTGCTGGGTGGGCAAGGATGTGGCCGAAGCCCTCTGTTCTCTAATCCTGCCCCCAGCATCCATGCCAGGTGTACATTTAACTGTTTTAGAACGCAACTCGTGACCTATGTCCCGAGAAAGTCCGCTAACAGGGCAAAATTCGAAGAGAAAGGGTTTGAGAAAACCCAACACCTCTTCGTCATCCTGATTCGGGATGTCCCGGGGGCACGGAACAAAACCTAGGGAAAGTCAAAATCCTTTGACTTTTTGTTTCTCGGGGTTGTTACAATGTGGATGTTTATATCGCATATAGGACCTTATTTATCTGCCATATCACACCACACCGGGGAGAATTATAGTGGTGTAGAATATTATTAATAATTAATTCATTCATAATATGATTGTAATGTAATTAATGTTTCTTTTAACATGACCCATGTTGCTGCAAGACAACTAAGTGCTAAAACATTAGCAGAAACATGCTGAAAAAAATTATATATGTTACATATTATTTGCAGGAATTTCACTTTCCCTTGCATTGCTCCTCTGTGTGGCGGCATCCCGAATTGGGAAAGCCCGCTGTGTGTATCCCCCCAGGTCACCCCATTTCACCCACCTTCCCTCTACTCCCACGATGCAGACTCGGGCGAGAGCCAGTGCTCTGAGCAGCGATGAGCCAATCAGCTCACTCGCTGTCACTCAGCTCCCTTCGGCACTGCTGACGGCTAGGCCACCTGGATCAAAGGAGGTTCTAAGCTTTTTGGCACCCGTGGGCAAATATTTGAAACGGCGCCTCCACCTGTGCTCAGGTCCCCCTTCGGCTCCTCCTGACCAACTGCACCTGGGGCATGTGCCCCCCTGTTTCCCAGGTACGCCCCTGGCCTGCATGGCTAAGCAGCCACCCTCCCGCCCACCTTGCATCCATAGTGTGCGGATTCAGAAAGGCCGGGCGCACGCACGGCTAGGGGTGAGCGGAGATGCGGCCGGAGAGTGAAACTGGCGATTTATTCTCCAGGAATTCTTGCTGGCAATTTTATTTACACCTTTTTAAAAAGGAAATTAAAGAGGAATCCACAAAATAACACCAAAGCCTTTTAATCCATGCCCCTTCTTGGGTTTCACATAGCGTTAATTCGGTATGGCCCGAGGAGGGGAACTCGGACAGTCCTGTTGTCTTTTACACTCCAGATCCTCCGATGTTCCTCTTTAATTTCTTTTAAAAGGTGTAAATAAAATTGCCGGCAAGAATTTTAGGTGAATGAAGTTTCCTCGGATCCTTGTTATCGCTGTCTAGAAACAGGCTTTGGTGTTCTTAGTGGGTTTGCCATCGAGTACTTGGAATGAGGAGGCTGGATCACATGACAGCGCACGCGCCCGTCTAGAAACAGGCTTTGGTGTTCTTAGTGGGATACGATGTGGTGACTGTAGAAATACTGTAACATTGTTGATCCTTCTTTTCTTGTTTGCAGCAACTGGGAAGAAAGCTCATTATGGTGATTACTCCTATTCATATACAGCAGCTTCAGTGTATCATGGCGATTCTTCCTATTTATCTACAGCAGCTTCTTCTCACCCAGGCTACACGGCTCAGGTAGGTACATGACCAGCGTATTGTGCTGAAAATAATACAAACTGACGGCTCACCCTAAATATTTGGGAAAGTGATACAACACTCAATTAAAAAAATAAATAAATAAATGTACTTTTAGTTCCTCGCAGCTGATCGGTCCAAATCCAGTGATCAACAACTCAATTGATTTCTGGATCCAGGCCCAGGCCGCAGCGTGCGCATCCTGCACCGCACATGGGGTTGGGATTGGGATTGACTAAAACATGGGAACCCCGGTGTCTCTTCTATAAAAGTGGCACTACCGCAATACTCCTATCTATACAGATTCATGGTGTTACTGCCCACCCCTCAGCATCACTGCACCCTATCTGCTTATTCTTTCTCTTTTCCCCTCCATCCTGCACTCTATAAGGTTTGGTATAATGGGACACTCTCACCCCAGTAAATACAGATAGGTTTGGTATAATGGGACACTCTCACCCCAGTGAATACAGATAGGTTTGGTATAATGGGACACTCTCACCCCAGTAAATACAGATAGGTTTGGTATAATGGGACACTCTCACCCCAGTGAATACAGATAGGTTTAGTATAATGGGACACTCTCACCCCAGTTATTACAGATAGGTTTGGTATAATGGGACACTCTCACCCCAGTGATTACAGATAGGTTTGGTATAATGGGACACTCTCACCCCAGTGAATACAGATAGGTTTGGTATAATGGGACACTCTCACCCCACTGAATACATAGTATATCATTTTACCTGGTTCTTTAGAATATGCTTCAGACACATGCGATATAGGTACATATGTATATATTGCAGATTCTGCATAGTAGTCAGATATGGTTTTGGCTGTAGTTGTCCTAGATGGTCTTATCAGTTTCTGTATAAGGCATAGGATCCTATGTCAATGTCTATGTATATTTTTCACATGCATATAAATAAAGGCCCCCTTAATAATATGTATTTTTTTACCTTGACCACTTGCTGTAGTTCCACAATGATATCGGCACGCACCGCATATTGTCGCGTTCTGCACCCCCACTCCCCGTCTTATCAGGAATCCCCTCCTCAAAGTCAGGGCTGCACGCCTCTAGCGCCCATGCATGCGTGCCGACATCCTATGGAAACCAAGGCCGTCCGAAGCTTTCCCATAATGCTCGGGTGAAGGCACTGCTGGTGCACAGAGGCATCTGATAGGGTGATGTGCTTATAGCGACTTTGTATTTCCCTGGACCTGGCCATTAAAAGATTTCACTGTATCTATGTATATATATTTTTCTCTCCCTAGGGCCATGTCGGGGAAAAAAGTGAAAACAATAAGGGTGGGTGGTGGAATCCTTCGAGATATTTCTCATCAAGTACTGGGAAAAAGGAGACTAGATCACATGACCGCACACCCGGCCAGGCAGTAGTTGTGCAGTGCAGGATCGGCATCTTCTCTCGGGCGGCAGAATGCAATTACGCATGGCTAATCAGCAGCCTGAAGGCGGAGCCTGGGGCGAAGTCAGCTGACATCACAGGCGTCTGCATAACCAACAATAATGAAGCGTTTATCATGGAAGTGACAAAGTACCAGTTCGCCATTCTCTACCACACGCGGAAACACGGGCGACTCAACATCACCGATGTCACCGATTCCTTGTATGATGAAGAACTCAAACACCTATCAGATCGTCTGGGTGAGTCCTCATTGACTTGGCCAATGGAAGCATAACCTTCCCTTATGCACAGCCGATCCCTGCGGGGGGGGGGGGCTTTCTCTGGAGGGACCAAGTGCTGAGTATTCATTCTATAGCTGCACCCTCCCGGGTTTATTGCTTGCCTCTCTGCCTGTCTGTTTACTTCAAGCGCTAGGACCTCTGTGCATGTGCAGCTCCTGCTCTGATCAGGTCTTTATGTAGCTCATGCTTCTCTCTGGTCAGATCTGTTAGTATTGCTATTGGCCAATAGCAGGGCAGACGTCAGCACTGGGCGTACCCGAGCAGGTCCCAGGGCCCCTGCACCTTGGGAGGGCCCCACCTCATTCCCTCTACCCTGAGCAGCCCCTATGCAGGATGGAGGTCTGTGCAGTAACCAGGACAAGGGGCAAGATAGGCTATTGGAAGAGAATCTTTTTCTTTCTGTCTGTCCTTCTATTCTTTGTTTCTTTCTTTCTATTATTTATTATTTTCATTCTTTATTTTCATTTATTATTTCTTTCTTTCATCCATCTGATCTTTCTGCCATTCCCTTTCTTTCTTATTTATCTTTCTTCTTTCCTTCTGTTATTTCTGTCAGTCCTTCTATTTTGCTAGTTTCCTTCTATTCATTTTCCTCCCTTCTAGTCTATTTCTTTTCTTGTTTTCTTTCTTTTTCTTTCTTTCTTTCTTTCTTTCTTTCTTTCTTTCTTTCTTTCTTTCCTTCTATCATTTATTTACTTTCTATTCTTTGGCAGTATTGACCATACTTGCACGGTCATTCCATAGCGTGTTGTTTATATTAACTTTTTCCTATTAATTTTTAACCTCTAAAAATGAAAAAGAAAAGCGCGCCCCTCCAGAGGGCGGAGATCCCACACCACTTTTTTTTTCATTTATAATAGTTTAACCCTTGATAGTTATTGCGAGTTAACTGCAAGGTGAGCAGAATATCTCCTGCTGCTGTTTCAGTTTGGGCGAGTCTCCTGGGCAGGACGGGTGTCTACCAATACATATGTGGTATTACTGTAACCGGGGCTTTTACACGCAATATCATTGTAATGAAAAACATACATTTTCTAATAAAAAAGCTTCAGAATTTAAAAATGGATTTTAATTTTTTTTCTTCCACATAAAGCATCCCTAAATACTGAGAAAGCACTGAAATAATTACAAACAAGACATTTCATGTTAAAGCAGATCAAAACCCTCTAAAAGATTCCAAGGCAGGCTACTAGCCTACCCCTGGAGCATCTGATAGCGGGATGCCCTGTTGTGTGAAACCCTCAGTGTATCTGATATACTCACTTTTACCAGCGTCTGCTGTAACACTGCCATCAGGGGCTGACGACTCCCCTGTAACTGTGTGTGCTCCTGCACCCAACCTATCTTAGTGGCTGGGCCTATCATAGTGGCTGGGCACAGGAGAGGGCGCGTTCCAGCGTGAGAGCTGGGGGATGAGGACAGCCGGTGTTTGTAAGTTATCCTCCCCTTTTAGATCAGCCAACCGGATGGGCGTGGTGGCGGCAAACCTCTGAGTGCTCGACAGCATCGTCTAGCTGCCTGGGGGAGGGGGGGGGAGTCTCCAAAATGGGTTTTGCTCTGCTTTAAAACACCAAATGCTAAAATAAATAATGTATATTGTATATAATGTAAAAAGCACAGTGAAACGTATATAGCTACATCTGTGCTCTAGGTACAGAGGCAACAAAGCTCAGAAAGCCATATATTGGGATGGGAGGTAAAACCTTGGGCTGGCCTATCTCTGCCTCCTGCTGGGACTATAACAAACAAGATGAGTCATTCTGAAAAGCCTGCCAGCTCCCTGCTGAGAGTTACATTGTGTTTAATCATTTTTGTCAATTAGCAATTCATGTTTCTTAACTGTTTCTATTGTAATCAGCTTTGATATGTTCTAAAGAAGTCATGAGCCTCATATTGGAATGTAGATAGCTTACTGTGCAATGTCATGTCAAGACTTTCTAAATATCACCTCTTCTGTAGGCTGGCACTGAAAGGGTTAATGCAGCTGCCCATTGCCGTAAGTTTCTTATGAGAAGTTATGACCCTGTACAGGTTGGCAGTCCCGGTACAGGGAACAGACATGGATGGACACTTACCTCCTCCTGGGCTCCACTAAACACCGTTCACACTCACATGCATCAGGAAGCTAGAAATAAAGGCAGGAGGTTGTTTTGGGGATTGACAAGGTTTCCTCTCTGTATTGCAGGAAAGAAGAACGTCATTGTGGTGGCCGATGACCTGAAGAATGACGACCATGTAGAAAAGTCCCAGATACTAGAGAAACAGCCCAGCATTTCCCAGCATGCACTAGAGCTGTTCTTGTTCACAGATCAATGGAAGAACCCCAAGCACCTGCGGGAGATAGCGTGCATTATACAAAGAGGTGGGTTCCATTAAGCTGAGCAGTATTATGTAGATAGGGTTACGGGTTTGGGTCTTGTGCAGAGACTATCTATTTAATGTAGCACTGGGGACTCGCACCCCAGCCCACAACCCTATGTATATACCTACATCTCCATACAGGGTTTGGGGTTGGAGGTCAGGACTGATGCCAGGTCTGCTGTAGGCTGTGAGTTGCTGAAGCCATATGTATAGAAAGCCTTTGGTGGCCATTAATGTTGTGTGAACCCCAAGTTCGGGTTCGTAACACACTTTGTGAGTTCGGCTTCCCAAACCTGAACAAGAGTTTGGCTGCAGAGTGCGCAGCAGAGTGGCTGTACAACGTACCTGAGCCCTGATCCCATCGGCGGTAGGGGCAGTGTTCTGGCAGCTGTTAAATTGGCTATGGCTGGAGCTACAGAAAGATGTAGCAGCTGGATGGTGTCAGCTGCCGGAAAAGGGGAGATGAATAGAACAAGGAAAAGCGAGAGAAATTAGATATTAAAATAAGCTCTGTACATAGAAGAAGCAGCCGACAAGAGGACCGGCAGCACAAAGCAGGTGAGTAGCCAAGTGTTTGCACTATAAGACGCACACTAAGCTCTGTACATAGAGGAAGCCTCCGACAAGAGGGCCGGCAGCACAAAGCAGGTGAGTAGCCAAGTGTTTGCACTATAAGACGCACACTAAGCTCTGTACATAAAAGAAGCAGCCGACAAGAGGACCGGCAGCACAAAGCAGGTGAGTAGCCAAGTGTGTGCACTATAAGACGCACACTAAGCTCTGTACATAGAAGAAGCAGCCGACAAGAGGACCGGCAGCACAAAGCAGGTGAGTACCCAAGTGTTCGCACTATAAGACGCACACTAAGCTCTGTACATAGAAGAAGCAGGCGACAAGAGGACCGGCAGCACAAAGCAGGTGAGTAGCCAAGTGTCCGCACTATAAGATGCACACTAAGCTCTGTAAATAGAAGAAGCAGCCGTCGAGAGGAGCGGCAGCACAAAGCAGGTGAGTAGCCAAATGTTCACACTATAAGACACAAACCAAGCTCAGTACATAGAAAAAGCCGACAAGAGGTCCGACAGCACAAAGCAGGTGAGTAGTCAAATGTTCGCACTATAAGACGCACACTAAGCTCTGTACATAGAAGAAGCAGGCGACAAGAGGACCGGCAGCACAAAGCAGGTGAGTAGCCAAATGTTCGCACTATAAGACGCACACTAAGCTCTGTACATAAAAGAAGCAGGCGACAAGAGGAACGGCAGCACAAAGCAGGGTGAGTAGCCAAATGTTCGCACTATAAGACGCACACTAAGCTCTGTACATAGAAGAAGCAGGCGACAAGAGGACCGGCAGCACAAAGCAGGTAAGTAGCCAAATGTTCGACTATAAGACGCACACTAAGCTCAGTACATAGAAGAAGCAGCCAACAAGAGGACCTGCAGCACAAAGCAGGTGAGTAGCCAAATGTTCGACTATAAGACGCACACTAAGCTCAGTACATAGAAGAAGCAGCCAACAAGAGGACCTGCAGCACAAAGCAGGTGAGTAGCCAAATGTTCGCACTATAAGACACACACTAAGCTCAGTACATAGAAGAAGCAGGCGACAAGAGGACCTGCAGCACAAAGCAGGTGAGTAGCCAAATGTTCGCACTATAAGACGCACACTAAGCTCAGTACATAGAAGAAGCAGCCAACAAGAGGACCTGCAGCACAAAGCAGGTGAGTAGCCAAATGTTCGCACTATAAGACGCACACTAAGCTCAGTACATAGAAGAAGCAGCCGACAAGAGGACCGGCAGCACAAAGTAGGTGAGTAGCCAAGTGTTCGCACTATAAGACGCACCCAGGGTATAAAGGTGGAAAATAAAAAGAAAGAAAAATATCCTGAATCAAATAGTGAGCTAAAATACTCCCATACCCCCATTTCAGATAGTATGTAGAATCCACCCCAATCTCCCTATAACATGCAGTGTGCAGACCCCCCCCCAATCATCACACTATAGGAAGTGTACAGAATCCCCCCTCACCCCACAACAGGCAATGTGTAAAATCCCCCAAATCATCTCGCAACCATCAGTGTGTACAATTCCCCCAATCACCCTATTACAGGCAGTGTCCAGATTTCCCCTACTCACCCCACTCACATGCAGTGTGCATTTCACCTAAACACAGCATTACAGGAGGTGTGTAGATTCCCCCCAATCATACCATTACAGGCAGTGTGAACCTCCCCACCACTACATTACAGACATTGTGCAGAATCTCTCTCAATCCCCCCATAACAAGTAGTGTACAGAATCCCCCCCCCCCCGATCACCACATCATAGGAAGTGTGCCTATCCCCCCCCTCACCCCATAATAAGCAGTGTGTAGAATCCTCCCAATCCCCCCACTACAGGCAATGTGCAGAATCCTCCCAATCACCACACTATAGGAAGTGTGAATATTCCCTCCCCTCAACCCATAACAGATTGTATGTAAAATCCTCCCAATCACCCCATAATAAGCAATGTGCAGAATCCCCCCCTCAATCACCAATTTATAGGAAGAGTGCAGAATTCCCCCAATCACCCCATAATAAGCAATGTGCAGAACCCCCCCCAATCACCAATTTATAGGAAGAGTGCAGAATTCCCCCAATCACCCCATAACAACCAGTGTGCAGAACCCCCCCAATCACATTATAGGAAGTGTGCATATTTCCCCCCTCACCCCATAACAGACAGCATGCAGAACCCCCCTCAATCGCCACATTATAGGAAGTGTGCATATTCCCCCCATAGTCCCCCCTCACCCCATATCAGATAGTATGTAGAATACCCCCAATCACCCCATAATAAGCAGTGTCCAGATTTCCCTTACTCACCCTATAACTGGCAGTGTGCATAATCCCTCCCCAATCACCCTATTACAGGCAGTGTGCAGAATCCCCCTCTAATCACCCCATAACAGGCAATGTGCAGAATTTTCCCAATCACCCCATAACAGGCAGTGTACATTGCCCCAATCACCCCATAACAGCCAGTGCGTAAAATCCCCCAAATCACCCAACAGCAAGCAGTGTGTATAATACTCAAGCAGTGTGTATAATACTCAAGCAGTGTGAAGAATCCCCCCCCCCCCAATCTCTAGTACAGACAGTGTGCAGAACACCCCCATCACCCTATAACAGGCAGTGTGTAGAATCCCACCGCAATCACCCCATGACAGGCAGTTGTTTAGAATCTCCTCAATCACCCCATTACAGGCAGTGTGTAGGATCCCCTGCTCACAACATTACAGGCAGTGAGTACAACCCCCCAATCACCTCATAACAGGCAGTGTGCAAAATACTTCCAATCACACCATTACAGCCAGTGTGCAGAATCCACCCAACTAGGCCATAACGGACAGTGTGCCAATCCCCCTAATCACTCTATAACAGGCAGTGTGCGGAATCCCCCCAATCACCCCATAACATGCGGTGTAAATAATTCCCCAATTAGCATGTAGATGTATAAATACACTGCCCAAAAGCTGTGTATAGGCTCAGCGAAGCAGGTTTTAACACCACAGGTGCTCTTCAAACCAAATTCAGTGACGTCACTCCACCACCACCTTCTTATATCTAACGTACCAGATTTCTTCTTGGTATATTGCACATATGATCCCACATATAATCTGAAATGCTCTACAATTTTCCTTTAGCCAGAATAGGCTGCTTTTATTTTTCACCGCTGTACACAAAAGAGTAAAAACTCCACTCTCCACACAGAAGAATTTCAGCTTGCTCCGGATTTATTTTGCAAAATATAGGGATAAAAACACAAAGAATACTCCAATAGCGTAAAAACGTTTCACACAAAAGAGGTTCACTTTATGGCCTCTGGCCCTTTAAAATGCCGCTCACCAGATTTTTAAAAACAATCGCGCATTCAAGTAAAAAGTAAAGGCACAAGCGTCATCCAACCCCTCCAGTACAGACCCGCACATCAGGTGTAATACGCTTAATCCAAATGGCAGCTCACCGCCTCCTCCGGCCGTAGGACTCGGCGCTGCTCGTCTGATCCGGCTCGTCTGGTATAGCACACGTGACACTCCTAAGTTCCGCCCAACGCGTTTCGTCGTTACAACTTAATCATGGGCTCATTCCCCAATTACCCCATAGCAAGCAGTGTGCAGAATCCCCCAGTCATCCCATTACAGGCAGTGTGTAGAACCCCCATCACTACATTACAGGCAGTGTGCAGAATCCTCCCCAATCACCCCATAACAGGCAATGTGTAGAATGGCCCCAATCACCCTACTGTAGGCAGTGTGCAGAATATCTCCAATCACTCTATTAAAGGCAGTGTGCAAATTCCCATCAATCATGCCATATCAGACAGTGTGCCAATCCTCCCACACCCCCCTATAATGGGCAGTGTGTAGAATCCCTCCCCATCACTACATTACAGGCAGTGTGCAGAATCCCCCATTACTACATTACAGGCAGTGTGCAGAATCCCCCCCAATTACCCCATAATAGACAGTGTGCTGAATCCCCCCAATCACCCCATAACAGGCAGTGTGTAGAATCCCCTACTCACACCATTACAGGCAGTGTGTACAACCCCCCCAATCACAACTCAACAGGCAGTGTATAGAATCCATCCAATCACCACATTACAGCCAGTGTGCAGAATCCTCCCCAATCACCCCATAATAGGCAGTGTGCAGAATCCCCCCAGTCATCACATTACAAGCAGTGTGTAGAACCCCTCATCAGTACATTACAGGCAGTGTGAAGAATCCTCCCCTAAAAACCCCATAACAGGCTTTGTGCAGAATCATCCCCAGTCACCCCATAACAGGCAGTGTGTAGGATATCCCCAATCACTCTATTAAAGGCAGTGTGCAGATTCCCACCTAATCAACGGGCAGGGTGTAGAACTCCCCCAATTACCCTATAACAAGTAGTCTGTATAATCCCGCCCCCCCCCCCCCAATATCTCCATATTACAGGCAGTTTGCATAATCCCACCTAAACACCCTATAACAGACAGCATTCATAATCCTCTCAATCACCCTATAACACGCTGTGTGTAGAACCCCCCCCCCATCACACCATTACAAGGAGTGTGTAGAATCTCCCCTAATCGCCCTATTACAGGCAGTGTGCCGAATCCCCCCAACCATCCCATTACAGACAGTGTACCAATAGGGAGAGGGAGCGACCACATCTCCAATCTCTCTTCAGGGTGCGGCGCTCTCCCATCCCCAGCCTACAGTATGTGAATGGCTGGGCGCAGCAGCGAGTGGGGCTAGAGGGAGGCCGAGGATGCGGCTCCGCCCTGCGCTCCCACACCATAATCGCAGTCTGTTCTATAGACAAAACAAAGATTTTCATCTTCCCTCCATTCAACCACTCCTATTCTACTGCTGCCCCCAATAATAGGTGTAAACCAAAACCACAATAAAGGGAATCCCATATGTTCCCTGAACCTATTTCAAAAGAATGGCAGTACCTTTTATATGAAAATATATGAAATTTTATTGGAAGATAATTTACAAACCACATATACTCTATACCTTTAAAAACAATTTGAAAAACATAGAACATAGACAGACCTAAGGAGGGGGGAACAAAGGCATGTACAATTGCTGTTACTAAATAGCCCCGATGGAAAAAAAAATAATAACACAATAAGAGGGTCCCCGCCGTCCCTTCACCTGCTGGTGTATATCCAGTGCCCATGATTTAACTAAAAAATTATTAATTTAACATATGCGCATATCTCAAAAAAGGGATAACATGCTAAAGTGCTAATGCTAACAATGAGGACCAGCCGGGTAGGGAAAAGGCAGAAAGACACTATAATAGATACCAATCTCACATGTCCATGGTTGTGACCAAACAGCAAGTTGCCCCCTGCTCGCCGCCGACGCGTTGTGTGACATCACGGCATCATTTCCTCATGGCGAACGCAACCATGGACATGTGAGATTGGAAAGCGATGAGACTGACATTGCCCCCCCCCCCCCCGAAAGTTCACCTCCAGGCGGCTGACCTAGAGAGTCTTCGCTGAAAAGCTCTGATTAATTGTGGAGCATTGAGATTACTAGATGGCTCTCAGGAATCTTCCTCTGGGCCGTAATCTTTCCAACGAACAAGATACTGAATAGAGGCACCTCTCTTCCGTGAATCCAGGATCTGTTCGACCTCATATTCCTCTTCACCATCCACAATAATCGGATCAGGAGGTTTATCTTGGGAATCTCTAAAAGTTCCTTTCTTTAAAAGGGACATGTGAAAAACTGGATTTATCTTCAGGCGAGTAGGCAATTCCAATTCAAAGGTAACTTCCTTAATAGCTCTATTGATCTAAAAAGGCCCGATAAACTTAGGACCCAACTTCTTTGAGGGAAGATGAAGCCTTAGATGAGTGGTAGAGAGCAGGACTTGATCTCCTACCGCAAAATTGGAAGCTGAAGACCGATGGGTGTCTGCTGTCCATTTGTAAGTTTCTTGGGTAGTTCGAAGGGTTGTTCAGAGCAGTTAGATAAGCTCCTAGATTTGCAGCTGCCGGTACATTCACCGGAATGCAGGCATCAGGCAGTGTTTTTTCCGGGCACACATCCCACAAGAGGAAACATATGATATACAGTCTGCTCTTAAGGTGGGCCGCCAGAAATGACGTTGCATCAGATGTAGTGTCTTCTTGAGCCCAAAATGGCCTGCCAAAGTGTGATCATGGAATTCTTCCAGAACCCTGGAACGTAAGGATTCAGGAACAAAAATCTTTTCTTGATCGACAAGAATTCCATCTGCTCGTGATAGTTCAGATTGTAGGTTCTCTGGGATAGAATCGGATGCTCATCGAATCTCAGCAATGAGTTCGGATTCAAGTAACAAGAAGTGGTTAGGTTGCAAAATAGTGGGTTCAGCAGGTTCAGGACCTTGGTCAGAAGGATGAAGATGGGAGAGTGCTTCAGGTTTGGTATTCTTGTTTCCTGGACGGTAAGAAATATGAAAGGAGAATCTGGAAAAGAATAGTGACCACCTTGCCTGACGTGGCCAGAGTCTTTTTGCAGACCAAAGGTACTCTAGGTTTATGTGGTCCGTGAGGATGTCTGGCAGCTTCCAATAGATAACGCCATTCCTCCAGGGAAAGTTTGATAGCAAGAAGTTCTTGGTCACAAACATCATAGTTTTGTTCTGCTGATGACAATTTTCTGGAAAAGAAGGCTACAGGATGGAGTTCTCCTTGCTCAGATTCTCATTGAGAGAGTACTGCTCCTGCAGCATTGAAGGAGGCATCTACTTCAAGTACAAAAGGAAGCTCAGGGTCGGCATGTCTCAATATAGGGGCAGACGTGAAAAGCTCCTTGAGATGAGAGAAGGCCTCTTCAGCAGCTTTAGACCAGAAAAACGGAGTATTCTTACGGGTGACATCAGTAATGGGGTGAACTATCCGTGAGAAATCTTTAATAAAACGTCTGTAAAAGATGGCGAAGCCAATGAAACAATGTACTTTCTTGCGATTCATAGGTTGTGGCCAGTCCAACACAGTGGCCACCTTGTCAGGATCCTTTACAGTGCCGGTACTGGTAATAAGTAACCCCAGGAACTGAATAGAAGACTGTTCAAACTGACACTTCTCTAGTTTTGCGTACAATTTATGCTCACGAAGAAGCAGAAGGACTCGAAGGACATATTCCTGATGTTCCGAGAGGGAGGAGGAGAAGATTAATATATCGTCCAGTGTGCGGAAGGCCGTCCTCCATTCATCACCCTGATGGATCCGAATTAAGTTGTATGCTCCCCTCAAGTCTAACTTGGTAAAGAACCGAGTGGACCCCAAACTCTGAAGAGTTCAGAAATGAAGGGCAAAGGGTATCGGTTCTTGACTGTAATCTGATTGAGGGCCCGGTAATCTATACAGGGTCTCAGAGTCCCATCCTTCTTCTCCACAAGAATATCCCTACTCCTGCAGGCAAAGTGGAATGTCTAATAAATCCTTTAGCCAGGTTTTCATCAATATATTTGCGGAGAGTCTGTAACTTGGCTTCAGACAACGGATAAATACGTCCAAAAGAGATGGCCGACCCAGGTAGAAGGTCTTTTGGACAGTCATAAGAGCATTGAGGAGGTAGCCGGTCTGCACCTTTTTTGTCAAACACATCCTGGAACTCTAGATACGCTGGTGGAAGAGAATCCGGTGGATTAAGGGTTACTACAGAGAGGTTACTCTCCTTCTGTCTGCAAAATTGGTTGCAACAGAAAGAGAACAAAGAAACTGAACCGGTAGACCAGTCGATAACAGAGTTATGTATTGAGAGCCATGGGAAACCCAAAATGATAGGGTACAAAGGAGAGTGCATTAAATCAAAGTGTATTAATTCTGAGTATCCATCAGGAGTAGAGCAGCCGAGCGATTTAGTTTTATGGGCCACTGGTCCGGACTTGACGTAGGTTTTGTCGGCCAAAGTGAGATGCAGAGGAGTAGGCTGCAGGCCCTGGAGTCAATCATGGCCCTGGTCTCAACCCTTCCTCCGGGAAATTGTAAACTAAGAAGCACAGAGACGTGAGAATCAAGCAGGAAGTGGTGTGCTCTTAACTAGAGGTGTTTATCTCTTCATAGCTGCGGGTCTGGTGGGACAATTAACCCGAAAGTGTCCAGGGTTCCCGCAGTACATGCAAAGGTTTAGCCACCTCTGGCGCAATCTTTCCTCTTAGGACAAAGCAGCCCGAATGGTTCCCAGTTGCATGGGTTTGATAACCCCCAAATTGGTCTGCGGAAAGTCAGGTGCTGCAGGCGAGGACCGTGGAGTAAACCATTGGGCAGAGGCTGAGAGCTCTTCATGGCATTCCCGCAGCCGGAGATCCACCTGAATGGCTGCAAGAATAAGTTCATTTAATGTTTCAGGAGTGTCAAAGTGGGCCAGTTTATCCTAAATCAGTTCAGAAGGACCTAAACGAAACTGATGTTTCAAAGCTGGCTCATTCCACTGGGTGTCGAAACTCCAGCAATGAAAATCGGCAACATAATCCTCAACTGGATGGCGACCCTGTCACAAATAACGGAGAGCTGCCTCAGCAGATGCAACATGTCCTGGATCATCATAGATGGCTGCCATAGCAGAAAAGAAAAGATCAACAGAGGCCAGACAAGGATGATTTTTCACCAGAAGACGATGGGCCCATGTTTGGAGAGGCCCTTGCAGAAGGGAAATAATGACTCTGACCCGGACTTCCTCAGCAGCATAGGTTCGTGGTTGCAGAGAAAATAACTGACAACTGTTCCGAAAAGCACAAAACTTCTGTCGATCTCCTGAGAAAAATTCCAGGAAAGGAACTTGGGGTTCAAGGGTGACCCCGGAATCTGCCCCCTGTGTGGTAGAAAAAGCTGTAGCAGAAGATACTGCCAGGGGACATGATTAGATTTAGCCAATCCACAAGCTGAGTAAAGCCTCCCTGTAAGCCCTGGATGGCTGCACAGAGGGAAAAGACTTGCTGCATCAAAATATCAAATGGACGAGGTTCTCCACCGAAGCTCGTGTTATGGCTGTGTTATACTTTCAAGCTTCCTGGCTACAACTATGGGGAGAGCTGAGCTCCAGGTATGGGGCAAAGTAAAGCAAATAATCCCAAAGAGCGAAATAAAAAGTCTGGGCAGAGTCCAAGGATGAATCCGGGGTCAGAGGCTGGTAGAAAACAAGCAACGTCCACTGAGCAAGTCCGCGTCAAAACCCAGTTATCCGTCCGTGTATAAATCCAGGTATTCAGATCAGGAATTCAGCAGTCAGGGAAACAGAGTCCAGTAAGTACGCTGATAACACAGCATTGACTGTAGGCCAGCTGTCCTCTTAAATAGGGCTATCAATCAGCACAGGGAGGAATGTGTCAGATTCTGCGTGAAGTCACTTCCTGTCCATTCAGACTCAGGAAACCAGGAAGTAAAATCAAGCCCAGGAGCTTACACTCTAGGCTTTGTGTACTTGCAGTGGGCTGAACACCAGGTATTGCTGTTGAGCAATGCGACAGATGAACAGCCTGCTCTGTTACAAACACCCAGCCGAGCATGTCTGCTGCATGCAGTCCGTGGCCTAGCATGCTCACGATGCTTTAAAGGGCAGGAAAGGCGAGGAGACTGACACATGCCTCAGGCCCACACTGCGGCCAGAGCTGCCGTTTTGGATCCCAGCCGCACTTGTGAGCGGCACAGGCATCACTTGGATCCCTTCGGCTGTGTGGGGCACCCCGTTCAGCTATTCAATTGTGGCGGGCGGGGCCGTGCACAGCCGAAGGCAGAAGCAAGTGATGCCGGCGCTGTGGGCCTCGGGCTAAGGTGAGTTTACTCCGCTGCCGGGGGGTTCACACATCAGGGCTGTGCCCACGGGGGAGGGAGTAAGCCTGCTTTGAAGTCTCCTAGACCCCAGGGTGGGTTATGGTCCACTTTAAAGCACAACAAAACCCACCAGAGGGCGACCTGCAATCTAAAAGATTCCAAAACCTACCGCTGGCCCTGGAGTGTGCCCTGCCACATCCCCGATGGTGTACATGCACTCCCGCCCCAGCTATTTAGATAGGCTGAGGCAGGAGCGTGCACTGAGCCTGAAGCGTACGGGGGATGCAGCAGCATGCGCTTCCCACTGAAGCTAGCCAGAGCCCTTTGTTGAACAATGTTAACACGGCAAAAGGGTCTAATTGGACGAGAGCCCGTGCATGCAGCATTGGACCGAGAAGTGGTGAGTTTTAATGGTAGAACTAGGGGGTTCCACACAGTGAGGCATCCCGATTCTGGATGCCATTGGGCCATGGAACAAAACCCAGGAAAGTCCAATTCACTTTAAATTGTGAGCTAACAAAGGAAAATCATTTGTCCATACAGTAAGTGAGGTTCAATGTGTACTCGCTGCAGCTCTGTCACATCTGATTATAATTAATATCACCACAGAAGATGATGGTGCACTACAAAAAAAACAATATTTATAAAAATAATAATAGTAATAATAATATTATTAATAAATATTAAACCGGACCTTCAGCCTGATTTAATGAAAAGCTCAAACCCTTAAAAAAAGATTCCCCAGCATCTAAAATTAATATGTTTTAAGTTTTTAGTCACTTATTATTCTTTCCCCCAATGGACTGCAACTCTGCTCAGGACTCTAGGATATGGGCGCCGCCATCTTGACTCAGTAGCATCATATACTGAGGAGAGCGGGATAAAATACAGGGGGGCGGAGTTATAGCTGACCGCTTGAAGTCCCAGAATGCTTGGGGAGCAGGGAGCAAGGCAGGCGTCAGCACTAGGCATACCCGGGCAGATGCCAGGGGCCCTGCATCTTGAGGGGGCCAACCCCATTCCCTCATACCCTGGGCAGCGCCGAATGCAGGACACATGGCCATGTAGTAACCAGGACTAAAGACTGTCAGGCAGGGGCAGATTGGCCATTGGGAGAGACTTTCTTTCTGTCAGTCCTTCTATTCTTTTTCATTCAATCCTTCTGCCATCTATTTTTTGTTTCTTTCTTTCATTTGTTCGTTCTGCTATTTCTTTTTTCATCGCTTTTTTTCTCTTTCTTCTTTCCTTCTATTTTTTTCTGTCACTCCTTCTATTCTTTCTTTCCTCCTCTCTCTTCTTTTTTTTTTCTCCCATTGCTACTCCCTGTTTTTCCTGCTTTTTTCTGTCATTCATTTTATTCTTTCTTTGTTTCTGTCATTCATTCTATGCTTTTGTTATTTCTGTCTATTTCCATCTTAATATTTTATATTCATACATGCAATTTTTATCGCCGTGTATGGAGTATCATACCACACCGGCAAGAGGCCCACTGAGACTCGATCGCCCAAGGGCCCGCATAAACCTGGAGCCGGCCCTGAAAGGGAGACTGCTGCAAGGCCATACATTCATTCTTATGCTGACAATGCCCAGGAGTATATGATATAGGGAGTATAAGGAGCCAGTGAGGTAAGTACTTTTGAATTTATTTTAAGAAAAAACATTTTGGTGGTGTCTCTTCTTTTTTTACATACTCCAAGGAACCCCGGCCTTGGAAGATCGCCAGGTGCCAGCCCCTATGCTTGCTCCATCTGGCAAGCATCGGGGGGGGGGGGGGGTTGGGGGAACCATCAGCACAAGTCCAGTGCTCTCAAGGGAGACCCATGATAAGGGGCACCAAGCTCCTTTGCAACCCCACCAGCACGCCCGACCTTTAAAACTGTCCTTTGAACTGGTGAAGGCTTTCCCCTTCAGTAAATAGAATAAATAAAAGACACCATCAAAATATGACTATACTTCCTCACCGCTCATTATTTCCTGCACCATCCCTTTTGCTGCCGGCTGACAAAGGTTCCCCCTCTCCTCTTCTCAGGGTCCAGCCACAGGTAAAGGCGGCCTACTGCGGAAATGCCCCCTATAGCAGGGTCCCCTATAACAGTGCACAGGGTAGTGGTGATCCAGAGCAATTCTATTGGGCATTGGGGTGCACCGAATGCCGGATACTGGGAACTATCTGGCCGTAGATCTTCTGAACTGGAACATCTCGCTCTGGCTCATCACTAGTCCTGATGCGAGGTGTAAATTCAGACATTAATAAATATCTCAGGCTGCGAAGGCCAAAGATGCTTTGTGCTGAACCACAGATTGGGGAAGATTAACGATGATGATAGTTTTGTGCCTTTTAGTGTTTTAGATCATGAGCGAATACGCTCTGATATTGATATATAAGTGGTTACTGTCAGCGCCATGCGGGCCTTATGGCCTTTGGGCCACACTGGGGTCCAGTCTGCTTTCATATTGACTTTTTTGGTTATTTTGCCGTTCTGGCACGTTCTCATTTGACCTTAATAGTGGTTTGAGGGTCCAAAGACCATTTTGTGGACTAAATGTTTTATTTGTCTCTCTATTTTCATATACAAAATTCTGCCCATGAAATGTACTGAATCTCAACCAACATACAGCAAAGCATTCAGTAACTAAAACCGGCAACTTAAAGGGTAACAACGACTTCAGTGAGACACGGCCTGAATCTCTTGTAGACAAGACAAACGACCAAGAGCTTCCTCCAGGAACTTCTACTTTCAATCCAAGATCTAATCAGCAGAGATCTTCAGATCAAAAAGATGTGACAAAATATTCAGGAAATCAAACTAGCAGCTTGAAGTATGACAAGCAGCTGGCATCGTATGGATCTCCAATAAACCAGATTAATGGTCATAAGCCTTCTCCAGTATATTCTACCTCCACTTCAAGATCTGTTTCTCATCAGCAGAAAGCTCGGAGTCAAGGAGATGATGCCAAGGTACCAGAGCCCCAAAAAATCATGTTAGAAACCAATGAAGGTTTTAAACAGTCAATGACACTGCATCAATGCATACAATATCAAGAGAATAAAAAGAAAAAAAATCAAGACAAGATGGAGAATCAATTCCAAGATTGGCAGGAGAATGCAATGAAAGTAAAGAAACAATCACATAATCCCGGAGAGAACCCAAAAAATCAAGAGAGAGAATCAAAAGATACAGACGAGAGCACGAAGAAGCGAAAGAGAGAATTACAAGATAAACAGGAGAACACAACAGATCGAGAGAGAGAATTACAACAAAGAGAGACGGACATAATGAAGCAAGAGAGAGAATTACAAGATAGGGAACAGAATGTAACAGAGCGAGAGAGAGAATTACAACAAAGAGAGAAGAACATAACAGAGCGAGACAGAGAATCACAAGATAGGGAGGAGAAGGTAAAAGAACAAGAGAGAGAATTACAACAAAGAGAGAAGAACATAACAGAGCGAGACAGAGAATCACAACAAAGAGAGAAGAACATAACAGAGCGAGACAGAGAATCACAAGATAGGGAGGAGAAGGTAAAAGAACAAGAGAGAGAATTACAACAAAGAGAGAAGAACATAACAGAGCGAGAGAGAGAATTACAACAAAGAGAGAAGAACATAACAGAGCGAGACAGAGAATCACAAGATAGGGAGGAGAAGGTAAAAGAACAAGAGAGAGAATTACAACAAAGAGAGAAGAACATAACAGAGCGAGAGAGAGAATTACAACAAAGAGAGAAGAACATAACAGAGCGAGACAGAGAATCAAAAGATAGGGAACAGAATGTAACAGAGCGAGAGAGAGAATTACAACAAAGAGAGAAGAACATAACAGAGCGAGACAGAGAATCAAAAGATAGGGAACAGAATGTAACAGATCGAGAGAGAGAATTACAACAAAGAGAGAAGGACATAACAGAGCGAGACAGAGAATCACAAGATAGGGAGGAGAAGGTAAAAGAACAAGAGAGAGAATTACAACAAAGAGAGAAGAACATAACAGAGCGAGACAGAGAATCACAAGATAGGGAGGAGAAGGTAAAAGAACAAGAGAGAGAATTACAACAAAGAGAGAAGAACATAACAGAGCGAGACAGAGAATCACAAGATAGGGAGGAGAAGGTAAAAGAACAAGAGAGAGAATTACAACAAAGAGAGAAGAACATAACAGAGCGAGACAGAGAATCACAAGATAGGGAGGAGAAGGTAAAAGAACAAGAGAGAGAATTACAACAAAGAGAGAAGAACATAACAGAGCGAGACAGAGAATCACAAGATAGGGAGGAGAAGGTAAAAGAACAAGAGAGAGAATTACAACAAAGAGAGAAGAACATAACAGAGCGAGACAGAGAATCACAAGATAGGGAGGAGAAGGTAAAAGAACAAGAGAGAGAATTACAACAAAGAGAGAAGAACATTACAGAGCGAGACAGAGAATCAAAAGATAGGGAGGAGAAGGTAAAAGAACAAGAGAGAGAATTACTAGAGAAGGATAAGTTAACAGAGGGAGAGAGAGAATCACAACACAGATAAGAGAAGGAGAGCCAAGCAGGAGAGAAGCCAAGCAGTTTAGTTAAGAAAGGGAGGCTAGTCTAATGTTGAGAGATACAGAATTGAGCATATCACAGGTTATGGTAAAAACTAAATGTGATAAAAAAATAAATAAATAATCATAAGATGTAAATAGTGTTGGGCGAGTCCCTAGATGTTTGAGTTCGGCTGAACAAAAGTTTGGTCTGGGTATCTGAAGCCCCTATGATCCCCCCCCCCCCCCCCCCCCACACACACACTCACCTCGCATATCCAGGCAGAGAGGCGGGCAGCTTGTCAAGGCCCAGAGGCAGAATTGGGACTGTAAGAAAAATAAAATGGTGGTGGCAGGTGTGTGTGTGTGGGGAGGGGGGGGGGGAGGGGGATAGGGTTGAGGCAGAGTCTGCAGCAGGAAGCAGCTGTTCACTTACCCGAGCCAGAGATCCTGTCGGCGTTCCTTCCCTGTCTAATAAGCTATAAAAAGATGGCTGCTTCTCCCATGAGTGAGGACACTGGCAGCAGCTAGCATCACTTTTAGCGCGGCGGCCATCTTTCTGTAGTCCCGGCTGTAGCCTATTTGACAGCGAAGGAATGCTGTCCATGGACCGGATCGCGGGCTCGGGTAAGTTACAGCCGCTTCCTGCTGCACACTCTGCATGGGCTAAGCTGGTTGGCCGGTTGCTCAGCAGCCCATCAGTAAGCTTTTTCGGGTTCTGGCTGAAGTTCGGGTTCGCCCAACACTAGTAGTGAAGAAACCTTAAAAAGATTCCAGTTTTAGTATTATAAGTTTGTTTTAGAATTAAGTCCATTTAGATTGAAGGGAAAATGATTAAAAAATAGAAAGAGAAGAGGAGAAGATACACTTGGGTCGTCTGGGTCATCCTGAGCCTCTTACATTTCCTGTGGAGCCTTTTTGGAAGTTTCTCTCATCTAACACACAATGAGGCGGATACGTTATGTTTCTTCTGCCCCTGTGATTGGGACGTTCTGCAGGAGAAGAGCAGAACTTTTATAGTGATTAAGAATTTTCACTACCAAGTGTAACAGCAGCTTATGGGGAATATTCATCGCTATTTACCATTACTACACCCACAGGTGGCAATGAGGGCAATAGAGAGCAACTAACTGACTGAACGTTAATGAGAAACCAATTATAATGTAATAAACAACTTAAGTCTGATTAATGCTTAAAGTTTCTTTATTTCTTCTACCCTTAAAGCATACCTTAAAAAGAGTACAAGCCTAATAACACCCATGCTGCCCCTAGGAGGCTTGTTTTACCCCAAGTCACTAAAATAGACAGAAGTCTTGATGGGTAAAATCCTTGGTGAGGCTTCACTGGAGGGGAGGGACATAGGGTGGATATCCCGGTAGACCCCTACCCATGCCCCTCCCCTCTAGTGACATAAGAGTTAAATGGAAGGAATCCATAGAAGCTCCGCCTCTGTTGTATAAAAGCGTCCCCTTTCCGATGGCCGGCATTACCCCAGGCTGGATACCAAGGTAAAAGGAAGGAGGACCTTTGCCCCCCTTAGCAGCATATGCCGGCAGCATCGGAAAACACCAACCCACCGGACCAGGGTAGAGCCTCGGACCCAGTGGATCAGTATAGACGACGCCCAGTGGGTTACAGAAGCAAGAAGATGTGGAGGTGTGAGTACAGTGAATTTTAATTTAAAGGCATAGTCCAGGCATTGCCAATGAGGCAGGCAGCAAGCTTTCTCAAACTGGGAGAGCTAAGGCACAGGGGTGGCCATGGGGTGAATTCCGAGCCAGGTGAGAATCCTTGCTTCTTTTTGGGGGGAGGGGGGATGCCATTAACTTGTATTGTCTACTGGGGGTACATTTTTCCCTGGCTCTGAATCATTCCTCAAGGTAGACAACGGAAGTGAATGGCAGTTTTCTCTCCTAAAAATTAGTGAGAATTCACACTAGGTGCTTAATCGACCCCCATGTGACCAAGCTTTCTCAGAGCTCTCTCAGACTGGGAGAGCTAAGGGACAGGGGTGACCATGGGGGCCGATTCAGAGCCGGATGAGAATTCTCACTTCTTTTTCAGAAGAGAAAACTGCCATTGACTTTCTTTGTCTAGCGGGTGTAAATTTTCACCGGGCTCTGAATCAGCCCCAAAGTGAACAATAAAAGTGGTGGACTTTTTGAAGACTCCTGGAAAAATAGAGTGAGCCAGGGAGAGGTTGAATATCTGTGTAAATACTGGTGCTAATTGATCAGTGTGAATTTCAGAACATAACCCGAGATGCCGTCTGGTCCTGTTGCTTTCCTGGTATTTTAACCCCTGAAAGACCTCCTAACCTCACCCTCTTGAATAAGGAGCATTGACACCACTGAAGTGTGCCATAAATAGGCAGTTGTTGCTGTTTACTCTGTACGCACTACTGTTGTTGCTTGCTGTGGGGTCAAAGCGGGAATAGAAGGAGTTCAGAGTATTAGCCAGGGATGTGTCCTCATTTGCCAGCCTTGGCATGCCCAGTGTTGTGTGTGCACCTGGCTGAAAAAGCTTTACTGGACGCTGATGATCACATGAGGAATCGATCCAACAGCTGGCGGGACTAATCCCGGATAAAGGTGACTAGCAGGGCTTGGGGAATTAGGCTTCTCCAGACTGTATGTGGTGGGGGAAGCCAGATATCGGACGCCCCCCACTGTTAGGTAAACAAATTTGCAGTATTGTTCTTCTTTAAAGTGGACCAAAACCCATCTTTGTGGCTAATATCCACCCCACAGGTTGTACACTTTGAATGGTTTCACCAGCCTCTTCCCTCCTTTCTCAGCAATAGTTTGGGCGATACCCCCACAGTTCCAGGTTGCCAGGGCTTTGTGTGGCAGGAACAGCAATTGCTCAATTACACTCAGGGCACAGGATCTGAACATGACGTTGTTTGAATCTTGGATCACTGGATCCTCTTTCATTCAGCATGAAATGCCCCAGGGACGTATTTAGGATTTGTGCTGCCCTGGCCAATATTTGGACATGTCCTCCCAATCAGATGAGGTAAAAACCTGTTGCTGGATGCCCCGCACATCCTAGCCCTTTTTTCCAGCGCCATTACTTACCTCTTCCTGGATCCCACACTGCAACACAGCCCCACATGGCAGCTGGCAGCCGGGGAGGTTTTTCTGGATGGGCTATCCCCTGGGTGCCAGTGGTCATGTGAGGACTCGATCCAGTTGCTGGAAGAAGAGATCACGGAAGAGGTGAGTGTGAGGGATATTGTGTGTCTGACACCCACAGAACAGGAAAGCACGTTTAACAAATGTCTCCCTCTAATCAGACTGTTGGTGCCGAGCCATCTGCTAACACAGCTCGGTGACATTTCTCCCAGCCAGTCCAGCTTTAAGGAGATCCATACACGCACCGCAACCGAGGAGGCGCAGCTTCATAGACAACCTTGAAAACTGAAACCGAGTCGGAAGGACTAGTCCATAAACCACCCCAGGTAGTTAGGCTCTCTCAACCCAGAAAACATTAAACGCTGGCTCAGCCACTCTGACTCCAGCACGGTACTGTGAATTACTTGCTGGCTGCTCACCCTATTGCTGTATCTGGCTCTGGGACTGCTTTATGGAGAACTCGGACCCAAAATCCTCCTAAACACTTGTGTTTGGAGTCATAGAATGCTCAGCACCCGACTGGGCCGTTTAACACCAGAACCAGGGTCTTGCGACCTTCCTATCAAATGTTATGCCCAAAATAGTTTCTGGAGATTTTAAGCTGTATCCCGGCATGGGGAGGGGGCACAAAATCCTCTTGGGGTGTTGGGAGTATCTAGTTGAGAGTGCCAGGCAGGAACCTGGGGACGGTGTCTTCTGGGGTGGGGGGTCCTTCATGTGTGGGAGAAGTCCCGTGATGGTTGCTCTGTATAACATCTGATCGAACTAACACTTTTCCTTTGCATATTATGTCTGTATTATTAACCTGCTTTCAGACCTGTACATAAACTTTCATTACTTGCATATTGCCTAGTGTGTGCTTGTCCCTAATTAAATATATAACTTCATTTGAGCTGCTCTTTTTGCCTTGAGCCATTTTAAAACCCTTATATTATAGGCTTCTGAAGGGGTATGGCGAAAACGGGCCCAGAATCCTCTGAAACAGCCGTGTTTGGAGTCATAGAATTCTCAGCACCTGACTGGGCTGTTTAACACCAGAACCAGGGTCTTACAGCCTTCCTATCAAACGTTATGCCCAAAATACGTTCTGGACAGTGTAAGCCGTATCACGGCACGTGGAGGGGGCAGAAACTCCTCCCAGGGGGGTGTTGGGAGTATCCGCGGTGGTTGCTCTGCATAACATCTGATCGAACTAAGATGCTGACATTTCCTGTCACTTTTAACCTGCATTCAGACCTGTACATAAACTTATATAACTTGCCTAATGTGCACTTACCTCTAATTAAATATATAACTTGATTTGAGCTGCTCTTTTTGCCTTGCTCCATTTTAAAACCATCGTCCGTGTCTTGCGGTAATATTATATGTTTCTAAAGGGGTATGGAGAACTCAGAATCCCAGAATCCTCTGAAAGATTCATAGAATGCTTAGCACCCGATTGGGCCGTTTAACACCAGAACCAGTGTCTTACGACCTTCCTATCAAACGTTATGCTCAAAATACTTTCTGGACATTACAAGCTGTATCCCGACATAGGGAGGGGGCAGAAATTCCTCCCGGGGGGGGGGGGGTGTTGGAGGTATCCAGCTGAGGGATGCCAGGCAGGAACCTGGGTTGGGGGGTCACTTGATGTGTGGGAGAAGTCCCGAGGATCACGCCCCTCGGTGGTTGTCTGATCGAACTAAGATACTGACATTTCCTTTGCATATTCTGTCTGTATTATTCACCTGTAACCTGCTTTTAGACCTGTGCATAAACTTTCATTACTCGCATATTGCCTAGTGTGCGCTTACCACTAATTAAATATATAATCTCATACTTTCTGTGGATTGTAAACTGTATCCTGACATGGGGAGTGGGCAGAAACTCCTCCCAGTGGGGAGTTGGGAGTATCCAGCTGAGGGTGCCAGACAGAAACCTGGGGACAGAGTCTGTCTACTGGGATGGGGGTCACTTGACATGTGGGAGAAGTCCCGAGGATCAGGCCCCTTGGTGGTTGTCTGATCAAACTAGGATACTGACATTTCCTTTGCATATTCTGTCTGTATTATTCACCTGTAACCTGCTTTTAGACCTGTACATAAACTTTCATTACTCGCATATTGCCTAGTGTGCGCTTACCACTAATTAAATATATGAGGGTGCCAGACAGGAACCTGGGGACAGAGTCTGTCTACTGGGATGGGGGTCACTTGACATGTGAAAGAAGTCCCGAGGATCAGGCCCCTCGGTGGTTGTCTGATTGACCTAACATACTGGCATTGCCTTTGCATATTCTGTCTGTATTATTCACCTGTAACCTGCTTTTAGACTTGTACATAAACTTTCATTACTCGCATATTGCCTAGTGTGCGCTTACCACTAATTAAATATATAACTTCATTTGGGCTGCTCTCTTTGCCTTGATCCATTTTAAAACCCTCATTAGGGTCTTGTGGTCATGTTATAGGCTTCTGAAGGGGTATGGAGAACTCAGGCCCACAATCCTCTCAAACAGCCATGTTTGGAGTCATATAATGCTCAGCACCTTAACACCAGAACCAGTGTCTTACGACCTATCAAACGTTATGGCCAAAATACTTTCTGGGGGATTGTAAGCTGTATCCTGACATGGGGAGTGGGCAGAAACTCCTCCCAGGGGGGTGTTGGGAGTATCCAGCTGAGGGATGCCTGGCAAGAACCTGGGGACAGAGTCTGTCTACTGGGATGGGGGTCACTTGATGTGTAGGAGAAGTCCTCAGGCTCCCAGGTGGTTGTCTGATCAAACTAAGATTGACATTTCCTTATTCTGTCTGTATTATTCACCTGTAACCTGCTTTTATACCTGTGCATAAAATGTCATTACTCGATTGTTGCCTAGTGTGCGCTCATCTCTAATTAAATATATAACTTGATTTGAGCTGTTCTTTTTGTCTTGATCCAATTTAAAACCCCTGTCCATGCCTTGCAGTCATATTATACACATCTAAAGGGGTATGGAGACCTCGGCCCCAGAATCCTCTGAAAGAGCCGAGTTTGGAGTCATAGAATGCTCTGCACCTGACTGGTCCATTAAACAATAGAGCCAGGGTCTTACAACCTTCCTATCAAACGTTATGCCCAAAATACTTTCTGGGGATTGTAAGCTGTATCACGGCATGGGGAGGGGCAGTAACTCCTCCAAGGGGAGTGTTGGGACTATCCAGCTGAGGGTGCCAGGGAGAAACCTGGGGACGGGTCTGTATTCTGGGGGGGGGGGGGGGGTCGGCAAGTGGGAGAAGTCCTGAGGATCAGCCCCCTCGGTGGTTGTCTGATCAAACCAAGATATTGACATTTCCTTTGCATATTCTGTCTCTATTATTCGCCTGCAACCTGCTTTTAGACCTGTACATAAACTTTCATTACTCCATATTTGATAGGAAGGTCTTACAACCTTCTTATCAAACGTTATGCCCAAAATACTTTCTGGAGATTGTAAGCTGTATCCCGGCATGGGGAGGGGGCAGAAACTCCTCCCAGGGGGGTGTTAGGAGTATCCAGCTGAGGGATGCCAGGCAGGAAGCTGGGGACAGAGTCTGTCTACTGGGAAGGGGGTCACTTGACGTGTAGGAGGATCACACCCCCCAGTGGTTGTCTGATCGAACTGAGATTGACCTTTCCTTATTCTGTCTGTATTATTCACCTGTAACCTGGTTTCAGACCTGTACATAAACTTTCATTACTCGCATATTGCCTAGTGTGCGCTTACCTCTAATTAAATATATAACTTGATTTGAGCTGCTCTTTTTGCCTTGATCCATTTTAAAACTCTCCTCTGTGCCATATTATACACTTCTGAATGCTGTCTTCTGACCTTACATCCGCTAATGGACTGGGCCTATCTACAACAGAGCCGTTGGCAATCATTATGGCTGGCAGGAGCCCGGTGACTTGTAGTGGGAGGGGATCCCTGATGTTGGGTTAGACTGGGATGAGGAAAAGGTATTGCATGATATCGGAGGCTGCGCTCACGTGATTCAGGTTTCCTCACAGAGAGGAACGAAGTTGTGGGTCCTGGCAGCTGCGGGCAGTATGTAGCAACATAACCCTGCCATGCTTTACCATACAAATAGACCTTATTGTGGTGTAAGGGGGGCGTGGTGCAGCCAGGTGGCAGGATTTAGGGCTGAGCCACCAATGTTTTAACATGTAAATGGCCATTACATAATGTGCAGAGAGGCCACCCTGCTTGCGGCCCTAGTCACAGGCCTAGAGTTGCCTAATGGTTAATACAGCCCTGCCGCGGCCATAATCTGATGACGGAGGAGCCGCTTGTAGAATATGATGCTTTGAATTTATATTTTTCACAAAGAATATCGAGAGCCGTCAGAATTTCAGCAAAGGAATTCACAAACAAGCGTATCCGGAATCGAAGCTAAAAAACGGTTATGGATTTAATGAATAATTCTTGGGAATAAGTGAGGAGGTAGATGCCAGTGGCTTGAGCGTTACAAATAAATGTAAAACAGAGTTTTGTCAATGGATTAAGTTCGATTGAAATGTCCAAAAATAGTGAGCAAGTTGCCCTTCTTTGTTCTGGAAGTAAAGTGGCGGCAAAACTTCTCTCGCTGCCTTTGTACAATCTTGCTCCTTCACGGTAGGAGGTGGGGTTTGATGGTCTGTGTGTATGCGAGGTGGTGTCTGTAGGGAAAGATCCTGTCCCTTCTCCCGCGTGACTTAAAAAATCTTCTGTACAGATCGAATTTTCAGCCTCAGAAATTTACACGCCCCCCTCCTCCTCACACCAGACCACACCAGTCAACCCAGTTAGCTTGCTGACCAACCTACAATCTGTCTCTAAACAGAGGACTCGGTCCACACACATCTGCAGAAGTAGCTTAAGCTGCACCACCAGCGCCAAGTTGCCTCTGTGGGGTGCAGTCCTAACTCTAATCTCTGAGAGCCCCATTTGGGACATACAATGCAATAGATAAATTGGGAGCAGCTTACCTGAGGTTGCCCTAAACCTCTAATGCAAGCCATGGGGTGGAAGGGTCAAAGACCTTGCAATACAGCCTAGACCCCCACACCCCATGTGCTTGCACAAATTCAAAAGAAACAAAGGAGGGGTGGCAGCCGCTCAGACCATCCTCCTCCTATCTGAACTAATTAATGTCAAAAGGGGCCCCATGAAATATAATATTCAGCTCAACTTACAGATGACAGATGTTATATGTTAATGGTCAGTAGTTCATACATCAAATAATTTCATGGACTGACATGGAGACATAGGCCTCGATTCAATAAAGGTAGAAAAAAAATCAATTAATGGGAAAAAAGCCTGAGAATGTCAGTTACTGAATCACCAGATAAAAAGACAATGAAAGTCAATGGCAGCTTTTACTACAGTGTTCTCTACTTTTCTTATGAGTAAAAAAGTGCCTTTGACTCTCATTGTTTTCTTAGCTGGTGATTCAGTAACAGTGACATTCTCATGCTTTTTTCTCATGAATTAAAACATAGTCGCAAGGCAGTATGTGGAGAGAGCCATGTTAGGTTTATTATAGGGGGGCTAAAGAGACCAAAAAACTCTCTACTTAGGTAAAGGAAAAGAGTGGCTTTCCTAGAACGGAGAGATTAGAGTTAGGACTGCACCCCACAGAGGCACTTTGGCGTAGTGGTGCAGCTTAAGCATACTTCTGCAGATGTGTGTGACCGAGTCCTCTGTTTTTAACCAAGTTTAGAGACAGATTATAGGCTGGCCTGCAAGCTAACAGGGTTGAGTGCTGTGGCTCCTTTAAGACTTGTGTGTACTAATTGCCCTGCTAACGTGCACCTCCCAGGTTAGTTATAAAATGGTCTGAGCGGCTGCCGCCCCTCCTTTGTTTCTTTTGAATTTGTGCAAGCACATGGTGTGTGGGGTCTAGGCTGTATTGCAAGGTCTTTGACCCTTCCACCCCATGGCTTGCACTTTAGAGGTTTAGGGCATCATCAGGTAAGCCTGCTCCCAATTTATCTATTGCACTGTATGTCCCAGATGGGCTCTCAGAGATTAGAGTTAGGACTGCACCCCACAGAGGCACTTTGGCGTAATGGTGCAGCTTAAGCTACTTCTGCAGATGTGTGTGACCGAGTCCTCTGTTTTTAACCAAGTTTAGAGACAGATTATAGGCTGGCCTGCAAGCTAACAGAGTTGAGTGCTGTGGCTCCTTTAAGACTTGTGTTTCCTAGAACGGAAAGTATTTTCACAGTACCCAGTCCAAGGACAGATAGCATTACCCATCTACCCTTGCAGTAGGCGGAGCTACACAAATCATCTCTTTACATCTCTGTGCCGTCCAAGGCCCTTAGAACCACTAAGGGTGCAATGCCAAGGATTAGCTTTAAATTTTATACAGCCAGACACATCCAACTAGTGGCCACATGTTTCACACTTTAGGCTCTCATCAGCACTAGGGCACATGCCTCTTGCTGGATGGGGGGTGAGACTTGGTGAGTACCAAAACATAGTCGCAAGCCAGTATGTGGAGAGACCCATGTTAGGCTTAATATCGGGGGGGCTAAAGAGACCAAAAAACCCTCTACTTAGGTAAAGGGAAAGAGTGGCTTTCCTAGAACGGAAAGTATTTGCACAGTACCCAGTCCAAGGACAGATAGGATTACCCATCTACCCTTGCAGTAGGCAGGCTGTATAAAATCTAAAGCTAATCCTTGGCATTGCATCCTTAGCGTTTCTAAGGGCCTTGGATGGCACAGAGATGTAAAAAGATGATTTGCAAAGCTCCGCCTACTGCAAGGGTAGATGGGTAATGCTATCTGTCATTGGACTGGGTACTGTGCAAATACTTTCCGTTCTAGGAAAGCCGCTCTTTTCCTTCTCATGAATTGAATCTTTTACTACTATGAGAATTTTTTTCTACCTTTATTGAATCGAGGCCATAGAGTAAATAAAGAACCAGATATATTATCCTTCTGTCTCGCTCTCACATCTGGGGGCAATCTACTCCCTGCATAGGGGTTCTGATAATTCAGCTTTCGAAGACAGAGCAATCCATCAAATGAAATTGCAAAAGTCGACCTTCTCACACTTACAATTTACTCTAATGAAAATTTATGGCGCCAAAATGAAAAAAAACATTTAAATATAACATCGCTTTAAGTTGCAGCCATAAAGGGTTAACTTTGATTACTGCACAGGTGTGACCCGGTCGGGGCGAGCCTCGTTCTCTGCCCGGCGACACATGACAGGACCCAGACTTATACAGAGACACTCCGAGAGGGTGACGGGAAAGGTCCAGTCTGAGAGCAGTAACTCGGCTATAAAAAGTCCACCGAGGACTGATACTATCTGCATGTCTCTAATGAGGGGGGAGGGGAGTCTCCATCATAAATAAGGACAAAGTCTGTCTTATCACCGAGCAGCAGCGAGACACTTCCTTGTATCTTCTGTTTATGCAAATCCCCCCCCCCCCCCCCCCCCCCCCGATGCACCACTCAGAATCTGACAGTGACTAGTGTGGCAGTGATACAATTTAACAAGCACATGAATTACGCATTACACCTTCCCCCCAAAGAGAAACAAAGTATCGCTAGTGAAATGGAGCACCTGCTCTGTACCCCGGCATCTCAGAAGGGGCCCCTGTAACAGGCAAAGAAAAAGACATGAGAGAGAGTAACAAGGGATTTAGAGAGACATAGATACAATAAACAGGAATAGAGGCAGAAACAAGAGAGAGAGAGAAAAATGGTAAACCAAATGGCACAGACGGAAGCTGCAAGAGAGTTAAACAGAGACAGAGATTAAAGAAAGACAAGTGAAAGAAACAAATTATCACTAGTGAAATGGAGCACCTGCTCTGTGTCCCGGCATCTCAGAAGGGGCCCCTGTGACAGGCAAAGAAAAAGGCATAAGAGAGAGAGACAGAGAAGCAGTGGAGAGACCGATACAAGAAAAATAGGGTAACAGGAATGAGAGAGAGAAACGGCAAGAAAAGAAGGAGATGAGATGAGAAAGAGCAGAGGCAGACATTAAAGAAAGACAAGTGAGAAAACAGGAGAGAGAAATAGACACAAGAAAGAAAGATAAGAAGAGACCTGAGAGGGACAGAGAAAGACAGACACAAGACGGGCCCAAGAGCGAAAGGGAGAAAATGGAAAGAGAGACAGTGAGAACAAAAGAGAAATGGGTGAGAAAGATAAGAGAGAAAGAGGGGGCATGAATAGGATCTATCTTACTCTTGTGTCTGTCTCTCTCCAGTTTCTCTCCTGTGTCGGTTTCTTTCCCTTTTCTCTCTCTCATCTATCTTCTGTGCGATTTTCTTACCGTTTCTCTTTTGTTTCTGTCTCTCTCTCCTGTCTCTCTCTTTTCCTTGTCTCTTGTTTTTTTGTCTATCCTGTTATTTATCTCTCACTTGTATCAGTCTTTCTCATGTTTTGCTCTTTGTTTTGTGTCTCTCTCCTGTTTCTCTCTGTCTCTCTTCCATCTCTCTCCTGTTTCCCTCTCTTTTCTATCTCTCTCCTGTTTCTTGCTGTCTCTCTTCTATCTCTCTCCTGTTTCTCTCTGTCTCTCTTCTATCTCTCTCCTGTTTCTCTCTGTCTCTCTTCTATCTCTCTCCTGTTTCTCTCTGTCTCTCTTTCATCTCTCTCCTGATTCTCTCTGTCTCTCTTCTATTTCTCTCCTGTTTCTCTCTGTCTCTCTTCTATCTCTCTCCTGTTTCTCTCTGTCTCTCTTCTATCTCTCTCCTGTTTCTCTCTGTCTCTCTTCTATCTTTCTCCTGTTTCTCTCTGTCTCTCTTCTATCTCTCTCCTGTTTCTCTCTGTCTCTCTTCTATCTCTCTCCTGTTTCTCTCTGTCTCTCTTCTATCTCTCTCCTGTTTCTCTCTGTCTCTCTTTCATCTCTCTCCTGTTTCTCTCTGTCTCTCTTCTATCTCTCTCCTGTTTCTCTCTGTCTCTCTTCTACCTCTCTCCTGTTTCTCTCTGTCTCTCTTCTATCTCTCTCCTGTTTCTCTCTGTCTCTCTTCTATCTTTCTCCTGTTTCTCTCTGTCTCTCTTCTATCTCTCTCCTGTTTCTCTCTGTCTCTCTTCTATCTCTCTCCTGTTTCTCTCTGTCTCTCTTCTATCTCTCTCCTGTTTCTCTCTGTCTCTTTTGTTATATTTTTCCTTTGTTTCTCTCCTATTCATGCCCCCTCTTTCTCTCTTATCTTTCTCTCTTATTCTCACTCTCGTGTCTGTCTCTCTTCTCATTTTCTCTCTTTCTCTCTTGAGCCAATCTTGTGTCTGTCTTTCTCTGTCTCTCTCAGGACTCTTCTTATCTCACTTTGTTGTGTCTGTTTCTCTCTCCTGTTTTCTCACTTGTCTTTCTTTTATGTCTGTATCTGCTCTTTCTCATCTCATATATCTCTTTTTTTGCTGTTTCTCTCTCTCATTCCTGTTTTATTTCTCTTGTATCGGTCTCTCTACTGCTTCTCTCTCTTTCTCTCTCATGTCTTTTTCTTTGCCTGTCACATGGGCCCCTCTGAGATGTTGGTGCACATAGCAGGTGATTCATTTCACCAGTGATAATCTGTTTCTCTCACTTGTCTTTTTCTAATCTCTGTGTTCGTCTGTGCCATTTGTCTTACCATGTTTCTCTCTCTCCTTTGTTTCTGCTTCTCTCTCCTGTTTATTGTATTTCTGTCTCTCTTCTGTCTCTCCATTTTCCTTGCTACTCTACCTCTCTCTTGTACTGGTCTATGTCCTGTTTTTTGTCTGTCTCTCTCCTATTTCTCTCTGTCTCTCTTGAGTTTATCTTTTTCCTTTGTTTCTTGCTTTTTCATGCTCCCTTTATCCATTATCTCTCTCACCTATTTCTCTCTTGTTCTCACTCTTGTGTCTATCTCTCCCTCTTCACTTTCTCTCTAGGGCCTATCTTGTGTCTGTTTCTCTCTGTCCCTCTCGGGTCACTCTCTTTCTTTTTTTTTGCTGTCCTTCTCTCACTCCTATTACTCTATTATTTATCAGACTCTCTCCTGCTTCTCTGTCTCCCTCCCTTGCCTCTCTCTCTCTGATGTTGGGGCCCCGGGCAGGTGGTTGTCTCTCTCACTTGTCTTTTTCTAATCTCTGTGTCCGTCTGTGCCATTTGCCTTACCATTTTTCTCTTTTGTTTCTGCCTCTCTCTCTCCTGTTTATTGTATCTCTGTCTCTCTCCTGTCTGTCTATCTTCCTTGTTACTCTACCGCTCTCTTGTACTGGTCCATCTTCTGTTTTTGGCTGTCTCTCTTTTGTCTGTCTCTCTCCTGTTTCTCTCTGGTTCTATCTTCTGTCTCGCTATTTTGCTTGTTACTCTACCTCTCTCTAGTACTGGTCCATCTTTTTTTTGCCAAGTCCCCCCCCCAGCAACAAGCAGTTACAACCAAGTCCCCCCCCCAGCAACAAGCAGTTACAACCAAGTCCCCCCCAGCAACAAGCAGTTACAACCAAGTCCCCCCCCCCCCAAGGAGGAGATCAATTATTACTGAAGGGTGAAGGACCCGTTGTGCCCAGTGTAACAGCAATGACTTCTCTATGGCTGCAGCGGGTTCATAGGAGGATATGGAGCAGCTGATCTCCTCCTAGTTTCAGGCTCCCAGCTCTTATCTCTGCTGATTATCTAGACGGCAATGGAAGTCAGTAAGTTAATGTTTCTCTCGGGATAAAGTGAAAGCACCACAAGGAAGAGAAACAGACAGTGACAGCAACAGCAATGCTCGTAAGTCTGGGAAAGGATGGAAAGGAGGATGAATGAAGGCTGGGGGATGGCCACTGACCTGTATATCACACACCACAGGTGAGCTCACTTACTTTTTGGGTTAACACGATAGCTGCTCAAAAAATGACTAAAAGGATAGGGAGACCCACTCAATACCAACATGTGCACTGCCAAGATTTCTTGGTGTCCAGTTAACCTATTAGAATAGCAATACAAAACACTTACACTTGGTTAATTGCTGGAACAGGCACAAATACTCTCACAGCTGCATAGCCATTACAACACATCATTTAATAGGTATCAAAATATATGGCACTTACAAATGTACACACCTACTATATAAAGTTAAAAAACACAAAATGGGTGATAGTAAAAAACGGGGGCCCCCCCATGCATGCAGCCATAACAGCCACACTCACTTCTCACACACTCCACCTATCCTCAGCTCCTGATTGGCTATTGGGTAAGCTGTATAAATCCTCCTAAAAGGTGGTTAGCTGTAATTTTTAGTCCCAGCGCTGTCAACACCGAAGTTTGTTGAGGAATCCTATTCATAGAGAGGCTGAATGGTCAATGATATCTCAAATGCAGGTGGAACTCTATTGCACTCATGGCCTATGGGCTCACCCATATATAGCAGCTACTTCAAATTTGGTGCTGAAGGGGTTAATACCCTGCTATCATTTGGTATGTCCAGAGCGTGGTAATTGTAAACAGCGGTGTCCCCTCTCCCTCTGATTGTAAAAAGCGCAGCTCTTTTATGGTCTTTAAAATCTGCCTTGTAGATAAGAGTCACTCTGCCATATTGAAGCACAATGATACATCAGCCTGCCGCTCATACACACTACATTTCCCTCCGTTTAGTCAGCACCAATTGATTGTACTTAGCTGTGCGTTGCAGTCATTACTATGCGGTGACTGCAGCATCAAGCTGTCATGCTGAATCCTCCGGTGCTCCAGCCAAAGATAGAGGGTAGGCCTGTCCGTTAGCCCATCACCCTGTGGCGTGTGTATAGCCAGTGGAAGACACGATAGCTGTGCGGACAGAAATATTTATTACACCTCATTAGAAAATGTGGAGAATGATTTGCATTATAATCAAACATAACCCCCCCCCCCCCAATTCCAAAAAGAGAGAATTTTGTGTTTCTGAAGGTCTGGAATGAGAGGGGGTGAGGGGCTGTATGGTGAGATCAAGCGGAGAGGGCAACAGGGATCACAGAGCTATATAATGAGATGGGAGTTTACAAAAGTGGGATGCATTATCGCTCCCTACTGCTGTGGCTATAACTAACAAGATGAGTCATTCTGAAAAGCCTGCCACCCCCCTGGTGAGAGTTACATAGTGTCACTTTGTTATAGCCAGCCTGCAGCTGAGGCAACATAGTTGTTTCTATTGTAACCAGCTGTGATACTGTCAAGCCCAGAGGGTTACCCGCCTTCTAGGTGAGTCCACAAGCCCTAATTTCCGCAGCTAACTTCACCTATAGACAAGCCCCTGTTTGCCGGGACGCTTTATACGCCTCACCAGACACAGTTGCCCCTAGGACCTAATGGCACAAAGGTTGTGAGCTTACAGAGTGAAGGTGGATGAACCAGAGGCAAGACTGGGCGACGTCGGGTAAGCCGGGACCATACACAGTGATCAGTCCTCACGATACGCAACACCAAGGGAGAAACAAGAGATGGGTCGAAGGTCAAGCCAAGGGTCAAGCCGGGAGGTCAGCGGGTACGCAGCACAAGGGATGAGACGGGTTAGTGGCAATACGCAGCACCATGAGAGAACCAAGAGATGGATTGAAGGTCAAGCCGGGAGGACAGTGGGTACGCAGCACAAGGGATAAGACAGGTTCTTGGTCAGGGTCAGGCGGGTGTCGGCCCAGGTATCAGTCACAGAGTGGTCAGGCAAAATAAGGTCGGCAACGACAGCCGGACTGTGGACCGCTGACCAGGGACTGGATTACGGGGCTTAGGCAAGGCCATATTTGGGGTTCATGGAGCCCTAGGCACTTTAAGAGCTTGTGCCCCCCTTTTTTTAAGTTAGATCATAAAAAAGGTCCAAATAGAAAAAAAGTGTGGCGGGGAGAGAGTGCAATGGGCTAGATGCAGGGCATATGTGTGAAGGAGGGAGAGGGTACTAAGGGGGAAATACAGAGAGGCATATTCCACCCTTCTGGAATTCTGACATACAGGAGTCACATGATCACAGCAATGGAGGGGAGATGCTGTGGGCTGTGTTCAACCCATTGCACCCTCACCCCCTATTCACACCAATACACTTGGTGCCCTTCTGTGGCTGGGGGTTCTTGTTAGGAAGCATTAATGTTCTGGCTATGGGAGTTTTCTTTTCTTTTCTTTACTACAGTAGTAAGGGAAGCAGCCCCCCTCCAGTTTGCCACCCTAGGCACGTGCCTAGGGTTGCCTTTTGGGAAATACAGCCCTAGGCTTAGGTAAGTTACAGGAGCCACTTCCTGCTGCACACTCTGGCCCCCAGAGGCAGAATCACCCCACAAAGCTTGGCTCCCCATTGTTTTCAATACAGGCTTGGGTTTTGGTCAAGTTCAGATACCCAAACCAAACTTTTATTTTGTTCAGCCGAACATACGGAAACTGAACCTTGGGGGGTTTCGCCCAACACTAATTATATTACATTACAGTGTTGGTTGTTCCTTTAACTATTTCTTTCAGAACAGGGACTGTGGTGGGGATCACCTCCCGAGTCCCAGAAGACAAACTCCAGTGGCTAAAGCTCTTTCTCCATCGGGAATTCCATGGAGTCGATGTGAGGTATCTCCCCATCAGCAACAGCAACGGCCTCTCCTGGGAGCAGGAGGTGAGGGCGTGCACAGCCGGGATTCTCTATCACAGCAAGCGCCAGGGCCGGGTTAACATCACAGATGTAGAAGGAGCCATGTACGAGGACGAGCTGCACTACCTGAATCTTGCTCTAGGTGAGGTTCCCTCATATTCAGGTTTCTTCAGAGTTTTTGGAAAGACGTCGAAGGGATCCACCTCCAAAGTGTCTGATCCTCAATGTTGTCCCCTAAAATTTTTAATACATATTTACAAAAAGTGAGGATTGTGGTTAAATTGACTTTGGTAAGATAGTGAATGCTGAAAGTCATAGGGCCTGAAATACTGCTGTGTGCAGAGGCCAGCCATTCAGCCTCTGAGCCCTGGGTGTCACAGGAGACTTTGTCTGCAGGGCCTTGCTAGTAACCTCAGGAGGGAAGGACCCACATTGTTGGCCGCCCCTATGAGTGAGGACACTTGGCATCAGCTTACAATGTAAAGTATCCTCACTTATGGGGACCAGAGGAGTACCTAGGCCTTCTGGCACCCGGGGCAAAGATTGGCGCCCCCACCTATTCTCAGACCCCACTTTGGTGCCCCCTGACCGGCTGCACCCGGGGCTAGTGCTCCCCCCCCCTGCTTGCTACCCTTTCTACGCCCCTGATTAGGACGGCCATCTTTTTGAAGCCCCAGCAGTAGACCTTTAGACAGCAGAGCACCGACCACCAACCTACAGATCACGTGGCTCAGAGTTAATAAGAATAAGAATAATATTTATTTATATACCAAACCAAACTTTTGTTCAAAGTTCGGCCAAACTTGCTGAACCCAAACTTCTACCAGTTCACCCCAAAACTAATTACAAAGTAAAAATAAGCACATTTTTAGATGCACTTTTTGTGATTCCACATATTTTTGCACTTATACGATCAGATACTTGCAAAACAAGGAACTAAAAAAATAAACTTCAAATGGGGAAAACAACCAAGAAAAGGATCCTCATGGATCAACCAAAACTCACCTCTTCCTGGTTTCCCGCATGTGCTGCTCAGCCAATCAGTAGAGCTCATTCCATTCAGATCTCCTAAACAGTGCGGCAAAGCAAATCTGAATGGAGCAAGTGCCGGTGGCGGCGTCCCCACCCCAGCTTCTTGATGTACGTGTGCCTGTGCCCCCTTTCCAGGAAGGCCTGACGTGGCGCGCCCACTGCTAAAGGTATGCCGGGGAATAGACTGAGGTTCAGACATGCAGTGATGGTGCATTGAATCTGTGAGATGATCTGTCAATCTGGGGGGTTTCAGTTTGAGATACCCCATAAAGAGGTAGAAAAGGCCCCCAAGAGGTGTTGGACACTACAGTTGCTGGAAGACATCCAGATTGCTGGACACCCCCCCCCCGGACATAAATGCCCCGCACACCCCCATTTCAATTAGCAGCAGAACCCCAACCACCAACCTACAGATCACGTTGCTCATGTGAGTTAATAACAATAAGAATAATATTTATTTTTATAGCACCACATATTCTACAGCTTTACAATAGAAGGGTTCGCGTACAAACAGAGTGATATATTATGTACCCAAAAAAGGGCATCCAATGAAACAAACGAGATGAGGGCCCTGCTCGCAAGCTTACAATCTAAGAAGCTGCTGCACACTCTGCATTTGGGGACCCCCCCCCCCACACACACACACACTCTTCACCTGCCCTCTTGGGCTCCTCACCCGCTGGTAATTTTAAATAAATTCCGGTAGCAGATGGGTAGGGAGTGGGGGGGGGGGGGGGGGGTGGCAGAGGGGGGCCTCCTGTCATTTTTGGGTCCCAAAGTTCGGATGATTTTAGTGGGGACTGGGTTAAGGTTTGGGCAACCGAACCAAACTTTTGTTCAAAGTTCGGCCGAACTTGTTGAACCCAAACTTCGACCAGTTCGCCCCAATACTAATTACAAAGTAAAAATAAGCACAATTTTTAGGTGCACTTTTTGTGATTCCACATTTTGCACTTGGAAGATACTTATAAGATACTTGCAAGAAACTTAAAATGGGGAAAACAACCAAGAAAAGGACTTTCTCGGCTGTTGATCCTCCCTGACATGGCATCCGGCTGTGTGTATCCTCATGGATCATACAAAACTCACCTCTTCCTGGTTCCTGCATGTGCCTCTCAGCCAATCAGCGGAGCTCATTCCATTCAGATCTCCTGAACAGTGCGGCAAAGCATATCTGAATGGAGCAAGTGCCGGTGGCAGCATCCCCACCCCAGCTTCTAGGTGTGCGTGTGCTGCCTTTCCAGGGAGGTATGACATGGTGCGCACAGCGCTAGAGGTATGCCGGGGAATAGACCGAGGCGCAGACATGCAGTGAGGGCCCATTGGATCTGTGAGTTGATCTGTCAGTCAGTCAGTCTGGGGGGGTTTCAATTTGATATACCCCATAAAGAGATAGAGCAACCCTCCAAGAGTCCTATAGACTCAATAGAGTGTTTCTCCTCTTTTAATTGGTCTAACACCAATTTTTTACTAGGTGTTGGACACTACAGTGAGGGTTGCTGAAAGACATCCAGATTGCTGGACCCCCCCCCCGGGACACAAATGCCCCACACACCCTCATTTAATTTTGCTTCAGTGCAATCCCCCAACAAAATTGAAGCTCCTTCTATTGGCTGGTGGTGGTCACATGGTTCATGTTTCAGCTAGAGGCTGGAAAATCAGAATAGACTCCCGACGATCTGACAGCCAAAGGCCAATCGCAGAGCCAGTTTTGCCTGGTGGTTCACAGTAGGGGGGTTCGCGAGGTGTATGCAATCCGGATGCCATCCCAGCACTATAGCGCCCAACGCCCACCAGAGGCCGGAAAAGCAGAATAGATCCCCGACGATCTGACAGCCAGAGGTCAATCGCAGAGCCAGTTTCGCCTGGTGGTTCACAGTAGGGGGGTTCGCGGAGTTGTATGCAATCCGGATGCTGTTCCACCACTATAGTGTCCAACGCCCACCGGAGGCCGGAAAAGCAGAAGCGATCCCTGACTATATGACAGCCACAGGCCAATCGTAGAGCCAGTTTTGCCTGGAGGTCCACAGTAGAGGTAAGTAAAAGGGGGGTTCACGGAGGTATATGCAATCCTGATTCCATCCCAGCACTATAGCGCCCAACGCCCACCAGAGGCCGGAAAAGCAGAATAGATCCCCGACGATCTGACAGCCAGAGGTCAATCGCAGAGCCAGTTTTGCCTGGTGGTTCACAGTAGGGGGGTTCGCGAGGTGTATGCAATCCGGATGCCATCCCACCACTATAGTTTCCAACGCACACCGGAGGCCGAAAAAGCAGAAGCGATCCCCGACTATATTACAGCCACAGGCCAATCGCAGAGCCAGTTTTGCCTGGCGGTTTACAGTAGAGTAAAAGGGGGGTTTGCGGAGGTGTATGCAATCTAGATGCCATCCCACCACTATGGCATCCAACGCCTATTTTGGACCTCTACAGAAACTTAAAAATGGTCAACTTTTACTCCAGAAACAAGTTAATGGAGATGTAAATCAAGTCCAAAGTCAAAGCAAATCTTTTGAAGTGGGTGGGAAGAGTAAATGTTGCTCTCGTGATGACGCCTTTTTTTGTTTAGCCTGAGGAATCTATAGCCCCTCCCCCAGTGCGCTGATTTATAACTATCTCTCCCCCCCCTTGCAACAGCCCCCCCACCCAGACCTTCACCTCTCGCCGGATGGTTGAGTACTTCTGACCTAGAGGTAGGGAAGGCACCTAATGCCCAATTGCTCCCCAGGTGCTGAGTTTAGGGCAGCCCACCGCTCTGGGCATGTGTGCACTTCACTGCCCCTTAGTTTGTAATTCAGTTGTGTATAGTCACTCACATGGTGTTTATTTACTGGTGTGTTCATGGAGTTTTGTAATGGCCACTATTGCATTATTATCACTGACTCAGCTTAGATTATTTTTGGAACCATTGGTGGAGATCTAGCAGATTGACCTTCCTTTGGGTCCTCAGAGTCGATTTAGCAGAGACATAGGCGTCACCACAAGAGCAACGTTTACTCTTCCCACCCACTTCAAAATATTTTGCTTTGACTTTGGACTTGATTTACATCTCCATTAACTTGTTTCCAAAGTAAAAGTTGACCATTTTTAAGTTTCTGAAGGGGTCCAAAATGGGCGTTGGACGCTACAGTGGTGGGACGGTATCCGGATTGCATAGACCTCCGCGAACCCCCCTTTTACTTATCTTCCTTTTACTTATACCTTGCAATGCCACTTGCCATACAGGCAGTCCTTCATATTGCAATGCTAGGTGCCAGGGAGCCATGACACTGGCAGGGAGACTAAGCACAACATTGGCGAGTTGAGTATCGCTGCTCTAGGCCATAACTGCCCCCATGTGCTGCATGTAAAGGACGTTTGTAGCTATTGTGGTAAGGTGCAAGGGGCCGTTATTGACGGCAGGTATGTAGCACCAATGTACCTGGCATTTGTGCAGTAAAGCCGTGTAGTCTGATTTCCAGCATCAGCTGCTGGTGGCAGTTTGCTGCTGTTGCTTTAGAATAGCCGAAAGGCTAACCTGGGACGGCTTTACTGGGATGGAGTAGAGCAGGGTGGGACTCCATCCCACTACCCAGGTCCGGGTTTTGCGGGCTGTTTAAATAGCCTGGGGAATCAGCTGTGGCCTGTCCTTTGTCTAGAGCTCACATGGGAGTGAGACTCTGTGAGCCTGGCTGAAATCTCCTGTGGAAGCTGTTTAATGCGGACCTGAGACATATTTGACTGTGAACAGAACCTTTGCTCAAGGACTAAAAGCTGTTTGCCTGACTGAATCGTTTATGCTGCGGTTTCCTGAAAAGGTGATGTAACCTGTATGGACATATGCTTTTGTGGATTTTTGTGTGAAATAAACACAGACTTTACTTTGAACTGTTTGCCTCCTCCTCTATACTGCTGACACCCGGTCGCCTACCAGAGCTAATCTCCACATTTGGTGTCGGATGCGGGCACAGCAGTGAGGCCGTTGCTAGGAGCAACCGACGAAAAAGTTTTTTGTTGTGCATGTCCTATATTAAACCTGCCAGGCTGCTACCTGGGACTGCAGACAAAATGGAGGTGGTCGTGAAAGCACTCGTGGAGGCCAACAGGCAGCAGCATGAGACCAACAGGCAGCAGCAGGAGACCAACCAGCTGTTTTTGCAACATGTGATGGCGCTGCAAGCTGCAGGTGCGCCCAAAAGTATTCCTGATGCCCGGAAAGCTGTCCGCTCGGCGCTCACAAAAATGACCCCTTCAGATGACTTTGAGACTTACCTGGCGGTGTTTGAAAAGGTGGCTGCAAGGGAGAAGTTGCCGCATGACCAGTGGGCTGATGTCATCGCTCCATTTCTGGCGTCTGGACCCCAGCAGGTGTTGTTTGATCTCCCAGAGGACCAAGCCGCTGACTACCCGACTCTGAAGGGTGAGATACTGGCGAGACTGGGGGTGAATGTGTGGGTTCGGGCTCAGCGGGTGCATCAGTGGAGCTACCGGTCGGCAGAGCCCGCCCGACCCCAGTATTATAAACTGCTGCACCTGCTGCAAAAATGGCTGCAGCCGGAGTTGTTAAGCCCCACTGCCATGTTGGACCGCTTGCTGGTGGACATTTTTTGGAGGGCTTTACCGCACCCTCTTCAGCACTGGGTTGGCCAGGTATCCCCTGACAACGCACTAGGGATGGTGGACCTAGTGGAGCGATATGAGGCCACCAGGAACTTGCAAGGCGGCTCCATGAGGAGAGATTCGGGGAAACCCCGGAGGTCCCCGCCCAAGCTCAGGCGAGTGGCGTCCCCTAAACCCTCTCAGGACCTACCCCCCAAAGTCCCTGCCCAAGTGTTGTGTTGGGGATGTAAGGAGCCGGGACATATCAGAGCCAATTGTCCCCACCAGGGGGAGCCCATGGACGTGAATTTTGGTTACCGCCCTTCCATGTATGCCAGGAGGCTGTGTGCTGCCGGTGTCCCTGAGCTTGTGGGGCAAAGTCACCTCTGTAAGGTGAAAGTGGGAGACACCCTGGCTGTGGCCCTTTTGGACTCGGGGAGTATGGTTACCCTGGCAAGACCCGCCTTAGTACTGCCCGATGAGTACACTGGGCGGAAAACCGGGGTTTTGTGCATTCATGGGGACTTGAGAGACTATGCCACAGCACAAGTGACTCTCACCACCGTCTCCGGCAGCTGGAAACATGAAGTCGCTGTCGCCGCTAAACTCCTGTATGAACTGATTATTGGGAGAGACTTTCCAGGGTTCAGGTCACTGTGGGCCAAGTTGGCAGTTCCGGAAACCCGCGAGGCGGGTGTGTCCCCAATAGACTGGCCCTACTCAGGGGAGACCCCGGTGCCCTGGGAACCGGAATCAGGAGGCACCGTGGAAGAGGTGCCCGTCCCTAAAATGGAAGAGGGGGAGTCAACCCCACTAAATGTTATGGTTGGAGATGTGGAAGAGTTGGCAACAGGTCCAGAGTTGGCAGATCTCCATGTCTCCACAATTAACTTTGGTACCGCTCAACACCAGGACCCGACCCTATCTCGGGCCTGGGAGAATGTTCTTGAGGTGGAAGGTGAACCACAACAGCCAGGGGCGGAGTTACAGTTTCCTCGCTTTGTGGTTCACCAGGAAATGTTGTACTGAGTAAACAAGGTACGTGAAGAGGTGGTGGAACAATTGGTGGTACCCAATCCATATCGCAAATTGGTGTTGGATTTGGCCCACCAACATGTTCTGGGTGGACACCTAGGCCAGCAGAAAACTCTGAACCGCGTTTTACAACGATTCTACTGGCCCTGTGTGTACAAAGAGGTGGAGAGATATTGTGAGTCCTGCCCAACATGTCAGATGACCAGCCCTCAGCCTCATTACCGTGGTCCCTTAGTTCCTCTCCCAGTTATTGAGGTACCCTTTGAGCGGATTGCCATGGATCTAGTGGGTCCAGTGCCAAAGTCCGCTAGAGGGCACCAACATATTCTGGTGATCTTGGATTATGCCACGCGGTACCCAGAGGCAGTGCCCCTGCGTCACACCTCTGCCAAGCTCATTGCTAAGGAGCTTATGGAAATGTTTTCTAGAGTAGGTCTGCCTAAAGAGGTCCTGACCGATCAAGGTACCCCGTTTATGTCGAAAGTAATGAAAGAGCTCTGTAAACTGCTGCAGGTGAAACAGTTGCGGACATCCGTTTACCACCCGCAAACAGACAGCCTAGTAGAACGGTTTAATCAAACTTTAAAGACCATGTTAAAAAGGGTGGTCGCCAAGGATGGGAAGAATTGGGACTTGCTGCTGCCCTATCTGATGTTCACAGTGCGAGAGGTGCCCCAGGCCTCTATGGGGTTCTCGCCCTTCGAACTCTTATACGGTCGACATCCACGGGGCCTGTTGGATATAGCCAAGGAGGCCTGGGAACAGCAACCCACACCCCACAAAAGTGTGGTAGAGTACGTGACTCACCTACAGGAACGGATAGAGACCGTCTTGCCGCTTGTCAGAGAACACATGGAGGCAGCGCAGCGGGCCCAAAGCAGGATTTATAATCGGCAAGCCAGGGTACGGAACTTTAACCCAGGTGACAGAGTTGTGGTTCTGGTACCCACGGTGGACAGTACATTTGTAGCTAGGTGGCAGGGTCCCTATGAGGTCATTGAAAAAGTTGGGGAAGTGACTTACAAGGTACATCAGCCTGGGCGGAGGAAGCCAGAGCAGGTGTACCATGTAAACCTTCTGAAACTATGGAAAGACAGGGAGACCCCTGGGGGTGACAGTCCCCGACCAGGTATGGTGGGGGTGGAGCTTCCCATCCCTCGGTCTGTTATTAGAGAAGCAGTAGTCGAGGTGAAAACTGGCGACAACCTCTCCTCTAAACAGACTCAGGAAGCCAGGGAGTTTATTAGCAGAAACACGGACGTGTTTTCAGAACTCCCTGGGCGCACTTCGGTCATCCAACATGATGTTGTCACGGAACCTCAGGTCAAGATCCGGTTGAGGCCTTACCGGGTACCTGAGTCCCGGCGACAAGCTATCGCGGAGGAAGTGCAGCAAATGCTCCGGTTAGATGTGATTGAGGAATCAAAGAGTGAGTGGGCCAGCCCCATAGTCTTGATTCCCAAGCCCGATGGTACGTTGCGGTTCTGTAACGATTTCCGCAAACTTAATGAAGTTTCCAAGTTTGATGCCTACCCTATGCCCCGGGTAGATGAACTCATTGAGAAGCTAGGCCAAGCCAGGTACTTTTCGGTTTTGGACCTCACAAAAGGGTACTGGCAGGTGCCCTTGACTGAGGCTGCCAAGGAGAAAACAGCCTTTATCACACCAGAGGGACTGTTCCAATACAAGGTATTACCCTTTGGGTTACACGGCGCTCCCGCTACGTTCCAAAGGTTAATGGATATTGTCCTCAGGCCACATCGTCGGTATGCTTTGGCATATCTGGATGATATAATTACCCATAGCACGGATTGGGAAAGTCACCTACCCAAAGTCCAGGCCGTAGTGGATTCCCTCAGGAAGGCTGGGTTGACGGCAAACCCGAAAAAATGTGCTTTAGGCCTAGAAGAGACAAAATACCTGGGCTATGTGATTGGGCGAGGAGTGGTCAAGCCCCAGGTCAACAAACTAGAAGCCATCCGTAACTGGCCACGTCCTAACACCACCCGCCAGGTAAAGTCATTTCTGGGGTTGGTGGGATATTATATGCGGTTCATTCCCAATTTTGCCACCCTAGCGGCACCATTGACAGACCTGTTAAAGGGACGCAAGTCTGTCATGGTGAAGTGGAATGAACAGGCCGAAAAAGTGTTCTCCGCTTTGAAGTCTGCCCTGTGTGGGTCTCCTGTGTTGGTGACACCCGACTTTAAGAGGGAGTTCATAGTGCAGACCGATGCCTCCGAGGTAGGTCTCGGTGCTGTACTGTCTCAGGAAGTCAACGGGGAGGAGCACCCCGTTGTCTACATGAGTCGCAAATTAACACCCGCGGAGACCCGATATAGTATAGTGGAGAGGGAGTGTTTGGCCATTAAATGGGCCCTTGAGTCTCTTCGCTACTACTTGCTGGGGAGAAGGTTCCGGCTGATTACGGACCACTCTCCCCTCAAGTGGATGTGCCAGGCTAAGGACAGGAATGCCAGGGTCACCCGATGGTTCTTGTCATTACAAAACTTCAAGTTTACAGTAGAGCACAGAGCGGGAAGATTATTGGGTAACGCGGATGCCCTGTCCAGAGCACATTGTTTGGCATGTGTCCACCCCCTCAGGGTTGAACAAAGGGGGGGGGTATGTGGTAAGGTGCAAGGGGCCGTTATTGACGGCAGGTATGTAGCACCAATGTACCTGGCATTGGTGCAGTAAAGTCGTGTAGTCTGATTTCCAGCATCAGCTGCTGGTGGCAGTTTGCTGCTGTTGCTTTAGAATAGCCGAAAGGCTAACCTGGGATGGCTTTGCTGGGATGGAGTAGAGCAGGGTGGGACTCCATCCCACTACCCAGGTCCGGGTTTTGCGGGCTGTTTAAATAGCCTGGGGAGTCAGCTGTGGCCTGTCCTTTGTCTAGAGCTCACATGGGAGTGAGACTCTGTGAGCCTGGCTGAAATCTCCTGTGGAAGCTGTTTCATGCGGACCTGAGACATATTTGACTGTGAACAGAACCTTTGCTCAAGGACTAAAAGCTGTTTGCCTGACTGAATCATTTATGCTGCGGTTTCCTGAAAAGGTGATGTAACCTGTATGGACATATGCTTTTGTGGATTTTTGTGTGAAATAAACACAGACTTTACTTTGAACTGTTTGCCTCCGCCTCTATACTGCTGACACCCGGTCGCCTACCAGAGCTAATCTCCACACTATCCATAGATATTTGAGACTTCAGTTCTCTGGGGCTCATTGTGTGATACATTGTCTCCACTCCTCTAGGCAAGACGAGGGTCCTGGTGGTGTTGGATGATATGGACGATACCAGCGAGGAGAACAGACACAGAATCTTCCAGACACAACCCAGCCTGGAGCGCCTGGCCTCCAAGCTCATTCTTATTCCCGAAAATGGCAAACAAGAGGCCGCATCCGGAAACAAAAGGGAATTCCACAACGTTCTAAAAGGAGGTGAGTGTATACGGATATAAACAGGAAATGAGTCTCTTTATGCTTATGATACAGAGACCCCGAACCATATTCGTATTTCTGAACCTGTCTCTTTGGAGCCGTATCTTAGGCCCTTATTCATCAAGCGATAGCGCCAGGTAGTGTCTGACGAGCGCCAGGTAGCGGCAGCTAACGGCGACTACCGACTCAAGTACGCCCGGCGGCGGTCACAATGACGCATTTATCAAGCAAAATGAGGCTAGCGCCGGCGAGAGCGACGGCTAGCGCGGCATTCATCATGAAGCCGCCTGGACCGAACAGCGCCGCTGCAAATTCCCTCACAGCGCCAGGTATGAGCTGTCGCTCCCTGGCGATGTCCAATGCATTTCAATGGAGCAATCTATAATTAATCATAATTAATTGGTATTATTTTTTTTTATATTTTTTTAATGTCAAAAAATCGGAGACCACTTCTGCAATGTTAGGATTTATTTTTAAGTAAAAAAAAAAAAATAAAAAAATATGTGCAGAATTGATCTAACAGGTCTGAGATTAATGTATTCATATTACAAAATGATTCTAAAAACATGTATAATGTTAAATTCAAAAAATATGGTTGTTTAGGGGTTAAAAACTAGTTAATACACATCGCCGCCAGCGCTCTGGGGTTTAAACAAGGAATGGACAGCGACAGCACATTCGGAGCGTGATTTGTTGATGAATATGAAGCTAGCCGTTCGCTCTGGCCATTCGTTGTCAGGCGCTCACATACAACGCTGGACCTGTGAAACAGCGACCCCCCAGCCCGTATTCAACATTACCGCACACCGACTGAGTCGCTGTCATCAAGCTAATGCCGGCCAAGCACAGCGAATACTGGCTGGCGCTGAAAAAATCACGCTACAGTCGCTCATCTGTCGCTACCTGGCGCTATTAATGAATCGGCCTCCCCATTTAAAACAAACTACAGAGGTTCCAGAACTTACGGAACCATTTTTTGGGATGGACTATTCAAAATATCATATTGGGATGCATTATCTCCCCCTCCTGCTTTGACTATAACAGACAAGATGAGTCATTCTGAAAAGCCCACCAGCTTCCTACTGAGAGTTACATTGTTACATATAGTCACATAGTACAGAAAAAAAACACATGTCCATCAAATGCAACCAAGGGACGGGTTTGGGGAAAGTTATTTTTGTTTTTTTTTACTGATTAACAGCTACTAGTAACTGTAAATGTTACTTTCTGCTAGAAAAGCCTCTCATCCTTTTTTTAAGTTGTCAGCTGTTGATGCCGCGACAAGCTTTTGTGGGAGGCTATTCCACAGATTTATAGTTCTTATGGTAAAAATGTTTGTCGTCTCCGGTGAGTGAATCTTTTTTCTTCCAGACAGAGGGAATGTGCCTCCTTGTCTTTAGAGAGGATTTTAGTTGAAATAATATTCCCCCATATTTTTGTATTGGCCATTTAGATATTTAGAAGTTAATAATGTCCCCCCTCAGATGTCTCCTCTCAAGACAAGACAGATGTGTTACATTGTTATAGCCAAGGGGCAGTGGGTGTATGATCATTGTTTCTATTGTAATCAGCTGTGATACATTGTAAAGCGGTCATGAGACTGCTATTGAAATGTAAATAGCTAATAGATAGCTCACAGCTTTCTGTAATTTGTGCATTGCACTGCTGTGACGGAGAGAACAATGTGACCATTGTAACTAAATAACAAAGGGCTGACACCGATTTTGGCGGTTTGGTGTTGCACATAGCACCGGATCCCCCGCAGATTATCTGTCACCTCTGTTGTTCAGCCGTTTATGACTATGGTTCACACAGTTGTCCTGTTTTGTTGCTCAGTGGTTAATGTGGCCGTCTTAAGAACGGGACTGTTATGGGATGTACCAAGAGTATCTCGATTCTCCGTCGAGGTGGAGCCGAGGATAATAGAAAATAACAAGTGGACTTCTCTGTGTCCTCGGCTCCGCCTCAGCGGCCCTTCCCTTGTTTTGTACTTGTTGCTCATTGTTTTTTGATGCCAATGTTCCTAGAGCGTTCCTGGAACGTTGGTTATGTTAGCTCCTCCCAGGGTTCTTGGATACTGCTTTTTGATTAGCTGGGACTGAGGAATCAGCCGAGCCCTGGGTGGGAGACAAAATCTTACCTTTACCAGGGCAAAACCTAGTCCCACAATTAGCTGTTTTGCTCATGTGGTGGTCAGAGGCGAAATACCCAGGAGAGACGGGCAGGTCTTGCAGCCAATCGTCGGGGCTCGATTTTGTCTGGGGAATGAGTTAAAAGGCAAGATTTTGTCTGGGGAATTCACTTGGTGTTACAACACGGGGGGAATATCTGCCATTGGGGATTCCCTTCTGTGTAGGGGACAACACCTATTTGGTTCAAATGGGTATTCTTCTGGTTTAAGAATGAGCAGAATGGGAACCGCTGAGTGGCCAATGGCCCACGCATGTACCATGGGCTCATCGGAAGGAGAGTGTTTCCAGGTAATTATGGGGTATCTACACAGCGGGAGAGGAACGGCACCCATTACAGGTCATGGGGAGCGTGCCTTGCCCGCCCCTCTAGTTTAGAAAATAGTTCATTTGAACTTACCTGGTCGCAATGCGCTCGGCATCCCTCTGCTCCCCTGTTGTCCTCTGTAGGGGAGCACCATCTTGGATTCCCAACATACACTGTGCCACCCCTCAGATCTTGCACATCTGAGCAGTGTTCATTGCATAGGCGACAATGACACTCAGAATAGGTTGAGATCTGAGGAGCCACGCACGAGTTTTGAAGAGAGGATGACTAGAGGTATGTACAACTAAGCCCGCTGTGATCAGTCATCAATGACTAAGGGGGAGGGTGACAGGTGGAATGCAGCAGGATGCTGGCATTTTGGATAACACCAACCTCTAACGTCTGTTGTTCCTCTTTAAGGCTGACAAAACCTAGGATTTTGACTATCCCTGGTTTTGTTCCTTACCCCAAACCCAACTTGGGATGCCCCGCTGTGTCAAACTACCCAGATAGTCCAGAAAAACTCACTTATCCCCAGGTCTATGGCGCATGTGCCGGCTCTCGTACAATCAGGGCAGTTTGCTGTGCATGTAATGTTTGGCAACCAGATCTGTGCTCAGCGGTCAGGAAGGAAAGCAGCCGCATCACCAGCAGGGGGCGCCTCCTAACCCCAGCTTATCTGAATGTTTGGGGGGCGGGGGTGCACACAACCCAAAGATGTTGGAAATATGGACAGGGAGGGGCACGTTGGGGTAGTAGGTGGGGCATCCAGATTTGGGATGCCAGAGGGGAGAGCCAGCATCCTTTTAGATTCCAGGGCTGGCCGCTTCCCCCTACCTTTGTCGGGACCTGGCCCCACATTGACGAGGGCCTTGCACATTACTGGGAGACTGTCTGCCAAGCTAATACGATTGGCCAACGACGGTCACGTGGGGTAGAGTCCCGGTAGCCGAATCCACGGAACAAGGTTTCCTAAGAAGGGATCTGAAGGGGGCATGTGTGCAGGGAGGCATTAGAAACTACTATCATGATCATTGGCTTATTAAATGGTAACTGTTTGTGTGTGCTGTTTGGTCAGATTTAAAAACTGCGCATTTATTTTATTACAGGTGAGCAGAACGCGTTTCGCCCATACAACATTACCTTTCATCATCAGAGAGACCCACCCGAGGTGCGTATATGATGCTACACTTGTATCTTTCCCAGATCATCACCGCTGGATTGCAGCGGAAGAAAGTGCTTTTGTTTCATGAAACCCCGCCTTGCCTCAGCACTAGGGAAGGGTAGCAAGGCGGGGGGCTTAGAAAATGGGCCCTTTAATAGTCATTGAACCCCCTATCCCTGTGTGAAATACACATGCTTACTTTTCAATTCTTAATAGTAATCGCCTATAAAAGGTAGGCACCACCTTTTCCTATGGACTCAAAAATAAGTACAGTGCTCCCACCGCCTCTACTTTATAAAGAATCTACACCAAACCCTTATTTAAGGCCGAAGAAAATTGGCACTGCAACCCAAGCATATGTTGGTTTGGTGTAGGTACTTTTCATTTTTCTCCACCTATTTTCATTTAGTTTCCCCCCCAACAATTTTTTTCAATACATATATTTTTAAAGGTTACAGAGGAGACCCAGCATGATGTGCACATCATAGAAAGCTGTGAGACAGCTGTGAGCGCTTTACATTTTAATAGCAGTCTCCTGCAGCCACAGAGGGTTACAATTGAAACATAATGAAGCAGCAGGCACAGTGTGGCTGTAACAATGTGACACTCACCAGGGAGCCGGCAGGCTTTTCAGGGTGACTCATTTTATTTGTTTCATTCACATCAGAAGGATATAGAGAAACTGCAACACAATTTTTTGCAATTTATAATAATGTAAGTGCTGTCGCCTCTGTATATCTGTCATCTAATATCACAAATAAAAATAAAGGTCTAAATATATTATCAATATCTTGGCTGAAAAAAAAACTCCAGTAATGAAAGTAAAAATACTTAAAAAGTAAAAAAAAAAAAATGTAAAAAGGCAGGAACATGTAGACCCCTTGCATGATTGTTCATGTATGTGTAACTATAAAATCCCAGAAACCTACGGCATTGTCAGTCGGGGACAAGCTAAGGCTCTAGTGAAACAAGTTCACCTTTGGTTGTGTGTTCTCATGTGTGAACTCTATCCAGGGGTGGAATGGCCATAGGGAGACCAAGGACAACGCCTGGTCAGCCGCGCGCACACGCCACCACTATTTTTATTTATTTTTTTACAGTCATGGCCGTGATTCCCTCTCTTGGGCCCCTTGACAGACGAGTCCCCCCTCTGTCCGGGTGAGTCAGGAATAGGGGGAGCTCAGAGTCAGAATCACCGCCCAAAGTTTGGGTTCAATTGATTCCCCATTGCTCAAAGGGAATAGATGCTTAAAAGGTTTGTACCCCGAAGGACTGATCTCTAGTGTTTGGTGAACCCCTATAGGTTCGGGTTCGGCAAGTTCACAGAGAGGCAGAATCACCCCCCAAAGTTTGGGTTCAATTATTTTCCATTGCTCAAAGGGAATATATGTGGGAATAGATGTTTAAAAGATTTGTACTCCGAAGGACTGATCTCTAGTGTTGGGTGAACCCCTATAGGTTTGGTTCGGAAAGTTCACCGAGAGGCAGAATCACCCCCCAAAGTTCGGGTTCAGTTATTTTCCATTGCTCAAAGGGAATATACGTGGGAATAGATGTTTAAAAGGTTTGTACTCCAAAGGACTGATCTCTAGTATTGGGTGAACCCCTATCGGTGTGTGTTCGACAAGTTCAATGAACTTTGAGCAATGGAAAATCAATTGAACCCAAACTTTGAGGGGCGGCAAGTCTTTCTCTCCTCCAAAAGGCAGAATCACCCCCCAAAGTTTGAGTTCAATTGAATTCCTATTGCTCAAAGTTCGGTGAACTTGCCGAACCAATAGGGGTTCACCCAACACTAGAGATGAGTCCTCAGGGGTACAAATCCTTTAACCATCTATTCCCCAACACCAAAACATTATCCCAACAAAAGGTTTTAATTGAATGTAACAGAAAATCTAAAAGATGGTCTTTAGCGACTTTCCTAAAATTCTTTTGGGCGTATTCACCGAATAATTACCAAAAGAAATGTAGTTTATTCCAAACTGTGAGGAGTCAGAAAATAAATAAATAACTAAACTCACGCTCTATCTTTCCAGTGCCGGCCAATGTCCTCATGGTCTGGCCCGTCTCCCGCACTGCTCCCTGTTAATGAGTGCGAGATAGAGGGCAGAGATTCTACGGGCTCCCATCTCTTGCTGCAAGGAAGGGCTTTTTAAAGTGCCAGTTGGGAGCTGGTGGGAAAGCCTTTCACGCCCCTGTTACTCACGGTAACATCAGAGAAATTTCCTCCAAAGTCACTGTGAGTGACCGAACAGCTTCCCAGCCACCTAATTCATTGTCCCACCTGCAGCAGGAGTGCACCAGCCCCGTGGGAGGGTCTTCCTGCAGTCTTTCCTAGAGAGCAGTGTGGGACAAAAGCAGTAGCCCGAAATCGGCCCTGGATTTTACCAGCCCATTGGCCATCACTGCTGAGCCCAACCAAACCATGATCCTGGAGCTATAGCATTGGGGGCTGGGGTTCCTTGGCTTGTGGGTACAGGGGGCTGAGAGGGAGGCTAAGGGGGCAGGGATTGGATGTGGGTGCTGGGGCTATAGCATTGGGGGCTGGGGTTCCTTGGCTTGTGGGTACAGTGGGGATGGGTACAGGGGGCTGAGAGGGAGACTAAGGGGGCAGGGATTGGATGTGGGTGCTGGGGCTATAGCATTGGGGGCTGGGGTTCCTTGGCTTGTGGGTACAGTGGGGCTAGGTACAGGGGGCTTAGTGGGAGACTAGGGGGGCAGGGATTGGATGTGGGTGCTGGGGCTATAGCATTGGGGGCAGGGGTTCCTTGGCTTGTGGGTACAGTGGGGCTGGGTACAAGGGGCTGAGAGGGAGACTATGGGGGCGGGGATTGGATGTGGGTGCTGGGGCTATAGTATTGGGGGCTGGGGTTCCTTGGCTTGTGGGTACAGTGGGGCTGGGTACAGGGGGCTGAGAGGGAGACTAAGGGGGCAGGGATTGGATGTGTGTGTTAAATGCAGCAGCCCAACTGGTCCCAAAGCAGTGCAGCCCACTGGACATTATCTTGGGTCTCCCTATGGCCAGTCTGCCCCAGGACAATAGTGAACAGTGTGGTACAGAGCCTGGTGTTGTTCATAGTAAGAAATGGCGTAAGTATTGTTGATTAATAAATAATGACTTAATAAATAATAATAATTAATAAAAAATCAAGGGCTTTTTCTGCTGTGCGGTCTATGTTTTTTTTACACTTAACCCATTGTGAACTGGTAAGGGGTGATTGGGACCTAAACCAGTTCAAGGTGCAGGGGGGCCGGCAAGTCACCTGCTGGCAAGCGGGTAACTTGCATACCTGCACCTCCACTGGCCAAGGGGAGGAAGAAGAGCTGGCTAGTATTCTTTTGGGCCGAGGGCTAGCCACTTTGAGTCCTGGACTATGAGCCGACATAGCTGTTTTTTTTCAAAGATGGTGACGTGCTTTTTTTCTTTTTTTTTTCAGCAAAAAAGAAAATAACAACAAGGGAGGAGGGCAGACATGAGGGATTCCCTCCTCGGGGTATAAAGAGAGACCCTCTGCCAAGGGGGTAGCTGGCAGGGTGGCTGTTCTTTGCCGGGCTTCAGAGATAGGAGCGGCATGGGACAGAATAGCATACCTCTCAATTGTCCCTGATTTGGAGAAACTGTCCCTCTTCTGAGTCCATGTCCCCCTGTCCCTCGTTGTTCTCATTTGTCCCTCTTTGAGCTGTAACATGCAGATCTGCAGCAATAAATGATTCATTTGCCTATTCAAAGTGTTTCTATTGTCGTAACTGTTACAATGTATCTTCTATCCATCCCTCAATGAGGGGGCGTGGCTTCATTTAACAATTGTTCCTCCTTCTCACCCTAAAAGGTTGGGAGGTATGGAATAGGGAGGGAGTAGGCGAGTTTGTTGGGTTATTTATTTCAGGAAACATTTCGATTAACACACATCCCCCCTAAAAAATATTGACTTTGTGCTGAAACGATTTCTCACCTTAAATTGGGAGCAAATCCGATTGGTCCAAATCGCTTCTCTCTAATAGTCCTTTCCTGCTTTATCTATTCTTTATTTCTAAATGATCCGTCTAACTTCTTCATAACAATTGATCTCTTTATTCATATTCTAGGAGCGACAGAAGCCTTTGGCCCTTAGAGAAGAATTTTACAGCAAGGGATCAAGGAACCCTATGGAAGGTCTCGATATGTCCAATACAGATGAAGGAAACTCACCTGCGAAATTGAAACCCCAAGTTGGCATCTTCTCGAGGTCGGCTGCCAGTAACTATGATTGGTTGATGAGCTATCTGAGGCCACAAGTAGACGTGCACAGCGTCTCTATCTCCAACGAGCTCCAGACGTTCCTCTCCGCACTGTCACAGTTCAAGTTCGCCATCCTCTACCACACGCAGAAACACGGGCGACTCAACATCACCGATGTCACCGACTCCCTGTACGACCAGGAGCTGCGAGACCTGTCCCAAATTCTAGGTGAGAGACAAAATATATCTCATCTCTTTCTCCTTTATCAATCTTTTTATTGTGTATATTGGGAACATTATTCTAGAAGCATAATACTGTTCTTTATCAATCTTTGTATTGTGTATATTGGGAACATTATTCTAGAAGCATAATACTGTTCATACACAGAATTTAAAGATTACAGACAACTTAAGTCACAATCAGAAGCTTATCCACTGCATACAAGAAAATCAAATAAGATTCAAGAGTTACTAAAGAAATTCAATTCAAATCAATTAAAGAGAAATAATAACCCCTATGAGGGGAGGAAAGGGGGTAATGGGGGGAAGTGAAGGAAGGGGTCGAGGAAGGATCAGATGCTCTGTAGGCAGAAAATTCTAAACCCAAGGATTCCGCACCTCCCTGAACAGCTCCAAAGTCCCATTGTGAATGGCGGACATTTTTTCCATGGCCATAATGCAGTTAACCTTGTTTTTAAAGGTGTTGAAGCTCAAGGTGGGAGACCTCCAAGCCCCAGCTATCACCAGCTTTGCCCCTGATAGGATATAATACAAGGTGGGGGACCTCCAAGCCCCAGCTATCACCAGTTTTGCCCCTGATAGGATATAATACAAGATGGGGGACCTCCAAGCCCCAGCTATCACCAGCTTTGCCCCTGATAAGATATAATACAAGGTGGGAGACATCCAAGCCCCAGCTATCACCAGCTTTGCCCCTGATAGGATATAATACAAGGTGGGAGACCTCCAAGCCCCAGCTATCACCAGCTTTGCCCCTTATAGGATATAATACAAGGTGGGGGGACCTCCAAGCCCCAGCTATCACCAGCTTTGCCCCTGATAGGATATAATACAAGGTGGGGGACCTCCAAGCCCCAGCTATCACCAGCTTTGCCCCTGATAGGATATAATACAAGGTGGGAGACCTCCAAGCCCCAGCTATCACCAGATTTGCCCCTGATAGGATATAATACATCAACCACTTTTTCAGTCTAGAACTGTGGGGGATTGGGGCGTTGAGGAGAGCTACCCAAGGGTCTCTGACCACAGATCTATCACATACCTCGCTGAGAACTCTAAAGATTCTTGACCAAAATCCTGAACTACTGGGCAATCCCACCACACATGCCGGTACGATCCCGGGGAGGGACACCCCCGGAAGCAGTTCCCCTGGAACTCAGTGGAAAAGTGTTTCATTCTCTCTGGGACCACATACCATCTTGCCATTAGTTTTACGTTAGACTCGGTTAAAGTCACAGACTCCGAGCAACCAAATGAAGCGTTCCACATCCTCAGCCACATCCTTACCCAGTTCATGGTGCCAATTCTTGGTATAGGATGGGCATGTATCCGTACCCCTAGAGGCCAAGTTATGATATATCTCTGAGATTGCTCCTCTGCCTCTGGGATCCCTACTAGTCCCATCTCTTTGTCACGGCTTAAAACAGTTGGTTTAATTTCTCTAGTTCAGATACCTTATCTTGCTATTGTGTTGTGAAATTGGATATGTGCCAAATTGGTATAGGCTGCTATACAGTGTTTCAGACACCGGGAGTTCGATTCAGAGCCAGGTGAGAATTCTCACTCCTTTTTCAGGAGAGAAAACTGCCATTGATTACACCCGACAGACAATGAAAGTCAATGGCAGTTTTGGAGTCGATTCAGTGCCAGGTGAGAATTCTCACTTCAATTTTAGGAGAGAAAACTGCCACAGGCATTTTCACCTGGCTCTGAATCAGCGCCAAGGTAGACAATGAAAGTCTATGGCAGTTTTCTTTCCTAAACTAAGGAGTGAGAATTTTCACCTGGCTCTGAATCGACCCCCAGGTGAGTCGATCAATGGGGACCCAACTTTGGGGGGACAATTCTGTCTCTGGGGGTCCCTCTGGACCCCCTCCCATTCCTTAGGCACCTGGGTGGTGTTAAGGGATCTCCAAAGGCAGAATCGCGATTGTAAAAAGAAAACAGTGGTGGTGGTTGTTGTGGGGGGGGGGGGCACTTTGAACAAATTCAGAGTGTGCAGCAGGAAGCAGCTGTATCTTACCTGAGAAAGGTGAAGAATCCCCACTCTTTAAAGTAAAACATCATTTTATTTATACCAATCTCAGACAGATACTGGTCCTTAGCCATCTATGCTGTCCGAAACGCGTCAGAGGACCCTACAATACCTGCTGCCACGAGGTCCCTAGCATTACTTGATTTTAGAGGTTGTTTCATACCATTTGGAGATGGTTTTAGAAGTATAAATAAAAGGACATTTTACCTTAAGGAGTGCAGACCCTTCACGTTTCTCCTGGATTGACAGGGCTTGAGACAGCCCGGGCCACGTACCCTGCATGTTAGGCAGTTGAGCATTAACCCCCTGTTGTTCTTGTAACTTACCTGTGCCCCACGAAACCTGATTTCCATTGTCAAATAGGCTGTGGCTGGGGCTACAGAAACAGTGAAGAGGCTGGCAGCAGCAGCAGCTAGCAGCACATCTAGTGCCAGCTGCGAGTGTCCAGTGGGAGAGGCGGCCATCTTTCCGTAGTCCCGGCTGTAGCCTATTTGACAAGAGAAAGAACACCGACCACCGACGGGATCGCAGGGCTCAGGTAAGTTCCAGCTGCTTCCTGCTGCACACTCAGCATAGGTTGAGCTGGTTGATGTGCTGCTCAGCTTTTCCAGGTTTGGGCTGAATGCCGAACTCGAGCACAGACTTCTGCCTGAATTCGGGTTTGGGAACCCGAGCTCGCAAAGTTCGGTATGAATCCCAACTTTGCGGTTTGGGTTCACCTTAAAACTAATTACTGTATTTTTTGTTAACCAGTATGTGAAAAAAAAAAAACAATGCAACAGTTTTCACATGACTTTTATATTTGTAGTTCATTTTTTTTAAAAAACCTTTTCAAGCAATCAGACAGATTGAATCAGCAGACTTTCCGAAGACAACCCACATATATTCTGAGACCCCTACCACACTGACATATGCTGTAGAAGTGTGTTTTCAAAGAGATTTTATGATTTTTTTGAAACCCGCCACAGCAGTTCCCCCACATTCGCCAAAATGTTTTTCAATGTACAGTAAATACCACTGTTTTTTTGCGGTGCAAACACAACAATCGTCTGGCCCGGGATATCCTTGCTGAGACCCTCCAACCATGATGCTGGGGCTATAGCATTGCGGGCTGGGGTTCCTTGGCTGGTGGGTATAGTGCGGCTGGGTACTAGCTGCCAAGAGGGAGACTAAGGGGTTGGGATTACATGTGGTCCACTGAGCATTGTCCCAGGTCTCCCTATGGCCAGTTCCTCCTGGTCGCTGGTGGACACTTCACCAGCCAATAAGGTGACCCCATATCGCTGGGGAGCAAGGTGTCAGGTAAGAATTAGGTGGTTTTCAGGAGCTTGATTTGGGAGGGGGAACATGGCTGTTGGTCCGGTAAAACCAAACAATGCGATCTTGAACCCTTCAATGCTTTTCAATGGCTTATGTGTTCTGAGCCAGAGATATCTCTAGAACGTTTAACTCTGTCCCATCTGGAGGTGGTCACATATCCCGTTCTTGCCAATAGGTTGTCAATAGGTTGTCTGCATATCGCTGGGGGGAGTGAGGTGACAGGTAAGAATTAGGTGGTTTTCAGGAGCTTGAAATTGTGGACCAGGACCATTAGGATCCGCCTCTGGAGCATTTGCAAAATGACGGTTGGTCCAGTTAAACCAAACAATCTTAAAACCTTCAATGTTTATCAATGGCTTATGTGTTTTGACCCAGAGATATCTCTGGAACTTTTAACTTTGTCCCATCTGGAGGTGGTCACATGTCCCATTCTTGGCAAAGTGAAAGCCTGAGAACAGGACACTTCACCGGCCAATAGGTTGTCCACATATTGCTGGGGGAGCGAGGTGACAGGTAAGAATTAGTAGGTTTTTTAGGAGCTAGATTTGGGAGGGGGACCATGACAATTTGGATTCCCCTCTTGAGCATTTGCTAAATGGCAGTTGGTCTGGTTGAACCAAACAATCTTAAAACCTTCAATGTATTTCAATGGCTTATGTGTTTTGACCCAGAGATATCTCTGGAACGTTTAACTCTGTCCCATCTGGAGGTGGTCACATGTCCCATTCTTGCCAATAGGTTGTCAATAAGTTGTCTGCATATCGCTTGGGGGAGTGAGGGGACAGGTAAGAATTAGGTGGTTTTCAGGAGCTTGAAATTGTGGACCAGGACCATTAGGATCCGCCTCTGGAGAGAGAGAATATCTCTGGAACTTTTAACTCTGTCCCATCTGGAGGTGGTCACATGTCCCGTTCTTGTGGAAGCCTGAGAACAGGACACTGCACCAGCCAATAGGTTGTCCGCATATCATTGGCATATCTCCGGAACGTTTAGCTCTGTCCCATCTGTCGCTTTAACCGACCTCATAAAACCAACCTATTATTAGCATATTGTGGCCATTGTTTGACGATGATCTGGGTGAACTTTCCTTTAACTTCTATATATTAATATTATAATTGTATTTAAATTAGTTGTAGAACAATGGAGTATTTTTAAGCTGTTTCAAACGACTGATTACAGGAAAGAGGAACGTGGTTGTGCTGGTGGATGACGTGAAGGACCCCAGTCCTCAGGAGAAGGATCGGATATTACAAAACCAGCCCAGCATTTCTGAATTTGCCAGAGAAATGTTTCTCTTTGGAGAGCAGAAAAATAACTCGGAAAATGTCCAGGAAATAATTCAAATGATACATGAAAGTGGTAAGTTGCTGCATTTAAAGCTAAACGCAGTTCCAGGCCCATTATCTACATTGTGGGTGTGGGGCCTCATTGTGACTGTCTTGGGGGGTATCCAGATTGCTGGAACCCCCCTATGTATAGACCCCCTGTAATCCTTACCTGCACCTCATTCTCCAAAAAACTGTGGCCCCGCAATTGATCGCTGTTGGTTACGTGGGTCCTGGTTGCTTTCTCTTTCCCGGCTGCCGGTCCAGTCCAGCCTATTTGAGCCAAACGTGGGGTCACATTTTGTCCAGGGTGTTATGAGGGGGTTGCAGAGATATATGTGTGGGGGTGCTTCAGCAATCTGGATGCCACTCTAAGACTGCAACTATACCCTGGCGTCGAGGCAGGGCAGTGGGGTTACAACAAAAAAAAAATATTCTTGCCTCGTCCAGGATCCAACACATTTTTGCACTGGATGCATCCATCTTGGATCTTCTGCACAGAGAATCTTCCCCCAGTCTGTGTGTGGCCCCTATCTGAAATGGGCGGGAGGGCGGGTGCACAGTGCAAGAAGAGCCGCTCTTTGCATTGTCTGTGTGACCACCTTTGGAGCGACTGTGACATTGCCGGATCTTGGGCAGGTAAAGGAGTTTTTAGTTGTTGTAACCCCCCCCCCCCCCCCGCCCTGCCTCAGCACCAGGAGAGGAGGGCAGGGTTGGGGCATTATTAGACTTAGATTAGATATAAACTTTAAGAGAAGAAACCACCAGCCAAGAATCTATAGTATAAGACTTAAAGCGGACCGACAGTCAAAAATGATGTAAACCAGACCAACACAACAAACAGTGCTCAAATGCCCCCTCCTCGGGACAATTTAGATTGCAGCACATAAATATTAATTTACCTTTTTCTAACTCTTGCTGGGGTCAATTTTAAAAACAAGATGGCAGCTCATGCATTTGCTGGCCGCCTGCAAACAGGAAGTGCTGCTGGGCAGTTGGGAGAGGAAGCTCCAAAATGGCCGCAACCTTTCTTTTTCAAAACTGCCAGGCTGTTGGTCCAGTTTAAGGGCTGGTGGTCTCCTTCTTTGCTGGGCATTAAGATTTGGCACGCCCGAATGTGTGAAACCCCTGGAATTGCCAGTAATCTTACCTCGCCAGGTGATCTCACAGCACATGTGTGCTAAGCCACTCTACTTCTATGTGAGGTGATGACCTGTGTCAGACGTGGGTACAGACAGACGTGGGTACTTAATTTCGCTTGCTACTCTGAGCTCATCGAGGCAAAGCAAAAGTAACATGAGCCAGTTATTGGCCAAGGCCTACGTCTGCGCTCTGAGATCAGTCACAGTGACTGTGGCCTTTCAACTGCAATGGAGGGGATGTGTCAGGCCAGGCTTAGGCACACTGCTTCTATTCTGACTCTACAGACGGCAGTAAAGTGAATCCTGTAGACAGCTCCACATTCTCTGTGTGTCTGTAACGGATATTTTCTTTACTCCATAAAGCTCGGCAGATAGCTCACTCGGCTGTTCGTAGATCACGTAGAATAGGTAATAACAGAATCTTGCAATAGAACTCTTACAGCAGGAATCTTGACATGTACATTCAATACATCAGAAAACTTGTGATGTAACCCATACAGCAGCAGCAGGTAAAAAGACTGTAGACTGCAGGAGGGAGCAGCTGGTATGCACTGATTGGATGCCAAACTAGCAAATAGCTGAGGGAGAGGGGAAGAAGGGAGGAGCTACTTGCATCACAGCAAGACTAAGGGAGCTCAGCCTATGTAAATGAACACTATATAGGCAGTTACCCCGGATAAAATAAAACACACCTCGTTGGACATGACAGCTTCCACTGGGTGAGTAATAGTAGTGATTCACTATGGAGGGTACAAAAGTAAGTATAGCTTGTTTTTTTATGCCTTTCCAATTGGTCAATTAACAGTAGAACAGTGAAGTCATCTTTCAAGCTTTTCATGAGACGGCTGTAAGTAGCTTCTCATAATTTGCCCGGTTTTATTTTTCATTTTACCCTTTGACTTTGTAATTAGAAGTTCCAAGAGTTCCCGGAGAAAGCCCTTCTTCTATATATACACATGGAACATTTCCTCACCGCTATGACCCTGCTAGCGACTTCCATCTTCTAAAGACAAGAAGTTCCACAGATTCTACGTTTGGATCTAATTTTAGGAGAAAGTTTCGCAATAAGAGCAGTTCTGGTGGCCGCGGATCGGCGAGCTGGAAAATATTTAATAGAAACAGCACGGCAGTGACCGACTCTACGAACACCAATGAGTTTATGGACCAAGTGCAAGATGACAATTATCTGCCATATTATGAGATACTCGAACAGGAAACGGAGATAATGCAGGAGAAAGAGAGGAGCCTATGGGAAAGGGAGGAGGTAATACAAAAAATGGCAAGGGTCATATGGGAGAAGGACCAGGCGATGGAAGAGAAGGAGAGGACAATACAGGAGAGGGACAAGACAATAAGAGAAATGGAGATGATTATCCACGAGAGGGAGGAGACAATAAAAGAGAAGGATAGGGTTATATGGGAGAGGGAAGAGGCAATAGTAAGGGTCATATGGGAGAAGGACCAGGCGATGGAAGAGAAGGAGAGGACAATACAGGAGAGGGACGAGACAATAAGAGAAAAGGAGATGATTATCAAGGAGAGGGACGAGACAATAAGAGAAAAAGAGATGATTATCCAGGAGAGAGATGAGACAATAAGAGAAAAGGATATGATTATATGGGAGAGGGAAGAGGCAATAGGAAGGGTCATATGGGAGAAGGACCAGGCGATGGAAGAGAAGGAGAGGACAATACAGGAGAGGGACGAGACAATAAGAGAAAAAGAGATGATTATCCAGGAGAGGGACGAGACAATAAGAGAAAAGGAGATGGTTATCCAGGAGAGGGACGAGACAATAAGAGAAAAGGAGATGGTTATCCAGGAGAGGGATGAGACAATAAGAGAAAAGGACATGATTATCCAGGAGAGAGATGAGACAATAAGAGAAAAGGAGATGATTATCCAGGAGAGAGATGAGACAATAAGAGAAAAGGAGATGGTTATCCAGGAGAGGGATGAGACAATAAGAGAAAAAGAGATGATTATCCAGGGGAGAGATGAGACAATAAGAGAAAAGGAGATGGTTATCCAGGAGAGGGACGAGACAATAAGAGAAAAAGAGATGATTATCCAGGAGAGGGACGAGACAATAAGAGAAAAGGAGATGATTATCCAGGAGAGGGACGAGACAATAAGAGAAAAAGAGATGATTATCCAGGAGAGGGACGAGACAATAAGAGAAAAGGAGAAGACTATGCAGGATAGAGATGAGACAATAAAAGAGAATGATAGGATTATATGGGATAGGGGAGAGACAATTCAAGAGCTAAGAAGGATTATATGGGAGAAGGAACATGCAATGGAAGAGAAGGAGAGGACAATACAGGAGAGGGAGGAGACAATAAGAAAAAATAAGATGATTATCCAGGAGAAAGCCGAGACAATACAAGAGAAGAATATGACTTTATGGGAGAGGGAAGATACAATACAAGAACTGAGAAGGATTATATGCAAGAAGGAACAGGCAATAGAAGAGAAGGAGATGACTATACAGGAGAGGGATGAGACAATAAAAGAAAAGGAGAAGACTATCCAGGAGACAGATAAGACAATACAAAAGAAGGATAGGACTTTAAAGGAGAGGGAAAATACAATACAAGAACTGAGAAGGATTATATGTGAGAAGGAATGGGCAATAGAAGAGAAGGAAAGGACTATACATGAGGGGAAGAAGACAACACGAGAAAAGGAGAAGACTGTCCAAGAGAGTGAGGAGACAATAGGAAAAAGTGAAAGGACTATACAGGAGAGGTATGAGACAATACAAGAGAAGGAGGAGATTATACAGGATAGGGATGAGACAATAAGAGAAAAGGAGAGGACTATAAAGGATAGGGATGAGACAATAAAAGAAAAGGAGAGGACTATACAGGATAGGGATGAGACAATAAGAGAAAAGGAGAAGACTATACAGGATAGGGATGAGACAATAAAAGAAAAGGAGAGGACTATACAGGATAGGGATGAGACAATAAGAGAAAAGGAGGAGACTATACAGGAAAGAGATAAGACAATAGAAGAAAAGGAGAGGACCACACAGGAGAGAGATGAAGCAATGCAAGAGAAGGATAGGACTATACGGGCAAGGGGAAAGACAATAGAAGAACTGGGAAAAATTACATGGGAGAAGGAACAGACAAAAGAAGGAAAAGAGAGGGTCATATTGGTGAGAGATGCAACAATAGAAAAGGCACATGAAAAGGATGAGACAATACAAGAGAAGATCATACAAGATAATAAGATGAGGGAGACAATACAAGAGATGGAGAGGACAACACAAGAGAGGGATAAGAGAATTCAAGATATAAAGCGAATCCTACAGGAGAGGAAAGGGACAATGCACGAGAGGAAGGAAGTGACACAAGATAAATCTCTAGATCAAAAAGAAGTACAATGGCTAAACAATCCCCCTACCAAAAGACGCCATATTGGCAATCAGGTCCATAAACAATGGCCACTGAATCAATCAGTTGGAGAAATAACCCAACAGCCAAAGCTCAAAGTAGAAGCTTTAGAGATGGATGGACACACAACTGTGGAAGAAGAGGCTCTTATGGGTCAGGTTAAACATTTAGATTGGATAATACTTTCTCAGGAAGAGAAAATACGAGAGCTGGCCTCTGAAACGGGTGAACTAAAACTCAAGAAACAGCACCTTGCTCATCACGCACATTGCCTGAAAAGAGAGCTGGAACAGCACAGACAGACGTTACAGCAACAGAGGCTGGAAATAGAGGAAAATGAAAAATGTATCGAAGGCCTGATGGAGGGGATATTGGTCACGTATCATGCCGAGCCTGGACTCATCTAATCAGGGCAGTTTCTAGACAAGATAGCGCCCAGTACGGGAAGGAAAAAATTATAAGTATAAAGAATTTGAAAGCCACGAGTATGAATGTATTTTATGCATAATGTGTAATCTAGTTGCCCATATAGATATATGAATATAAGGCCAGATAGCATAAATAACTGTAAATTAATACATACCAGACTATGACATGCGCAGGCGTCACAGCAGTGCGTCTTCCTCTTTTAGGTATCGACCACCCACAATTTGCCACCTGATTGGTCATTTGTTACTAAGAAGTGTGTTTTCTTGCTACAATAGAACTTATTTGCCCAGTTATGTTTAGGGTCAGACAGCTGAATGGGGAGAAGGACCATGTTGCGTGGCAAAGGATGTGGAAGGCATCTCCTGGCATGGCAGTTATGTCTATAGAGGCTAATGTGAAGGTGATCCTGAGATGGTACATAATCCCCGAGCATTATACGAGCGAGTCTCAGGGGTCCTGCTTTCGTAGTTGTTCCTCCATAGGATCAAACAGACAAATATGGCGGAACTGTGTCAGGGTTAAAGAATTCTGGGCTAAAGATTTTGATGTAATCAGTGTAGTTATTGGTAAGAGAGTGGATTTAGCCCCTTGGATAGCGCGATTTAACAAACCCATTGGGAATAGTACAGTAATGCAAAGACATCTGATACATCATGTCTTGACGGGAGCAAAAATGGTCATTAACGTGGAAGACGCAAGATTTGAGCTTTAGAGAATTCAAAAATAGAGTCAATTATATTATAAACTAGACAATCTCCTGGGTTTAGGCAAACCCAGACTTTTAAGAACTCAGATTGTGACCACGCCATACAAAATTCAAAGATCATACCATGATCGAAAAAGTCATTATCTACTTTATTTGTCATACATGATAAAAATAAAGAGGGAGTACACTTTAATCTCAGTGCCCTCTTGTATATTACACTTTATCAAGTTAAAAACAATAATTGTACAAATTTTCATGAGACATCGACAATGTTCAACAGTTGATTATTCCATTTCCTACAGCATAAATACAGAAACATGATTGATATTAGCAATTGATCACATGGTTAAGCATTATCAAACATAAGGTGAAGGTGAACTAGTTTCGCCTGAACAGGGCTTCTTCCTCACCAATCTGCACCTTTATAATTTTCATGCAAAGTTTGCCAATTCACTTTGGAATATATCAAATGCCTGAGTAACAGCCTAGATAATGCAATAGTGCCCCCTCCTCGGGACAATTTAGATTGCAGCACATAAATATTAATTTACCTTTTTCTAACTCTTGCTGGGGTCAATTTTAAAAACAAGATGGCAGCTCATGCATTTGCTGGCCGCCTGCAAACAGGAAGTGCTGCTGGGCAGTTGGGAGAGGAAGCTCCAAAATGGCCGCTACCTTTCTTTTTCAAAACTGCCAGGCTGTTGGTCCAGTTTAAGGGCTGGTGGTCTCCTTCTTTGCTGGGCATTAAGATTTGGCACACCCGAATGTGTGAAACCCCTGGAATTGCCAGTAATCTTACCTCGCCAGGTGATCTCACAGCACATGTGTGCTAAGCCACTCTACTTCTATGTGAGGTGATGACCTGTGCCAGACGTGGGTACAGACAGACGTGGGTACTTCATTTCGCTTGCTACTCTGAGCTCATCGAGGCAAAGCAAAAGTAACATGAGCCAGTTATTGGCCAAGGCCTACGTCTGCGCTCTGAGATCAGTCACAGTGACTGTGGCCTTTCAACTGCAATGGAGGGGATGTGCCAGGCCAGGCTTAGGCACACTGCTTCTATTCTGACTCTACAGACGGCAGTAAAGTGAATCCTGTAGACAGCTCCACATTCTCTGTGTGTCTGTAACGGATATTTTCTTTACTCCATAAAGCTCGGCAGATAGCTCACTCGGCTGTTCATAGATCACGTAGAATAGGTAATAACAGAATCTTGCAATAGAACTCTTACAGCAGGAATCTTGACATGTACATTCAATACATCAGAAAACTTGTGATGTAACCCATACAGCAGCAGCAGGTAAAAAGACTGTAGACTGCAAGAGGGAGCAGCTGGTGTGCACTGATTGGATGCCAAACTAGCAAATGGCCGAGGGAGAGGGGAAGAAGGGAGGAGTTACTTGCATCACAGCAAGACTAAGGGAGCTCAACCTATGTAAATGAACACTATATAAGCAGTTACTCCGGATAAAATAAAACACACCTCGTTGGACATGACAGCTTCCACTGGGTGAGTAATAGTAGTGATTCACTATGGAGGGTACAAAAGTGAGTATAGCTTGTTTTTTTATGCCTTTCCAATTGGTCAATTAACAGTAGAACAGTGAAGTCATCTTTCAAGCTTTTCACGAGACGGCTGTAAGTAGCTTCTCATAATTTGCCCGGTTTTATTTTTCATTTTACCCTTTGACTTTGTTATTAGAAGTTCCAAGAGTTCCCGGAGAAAGCCCTTCTTCTATATATACACATGGAACATTTCCTCACAGCTATGACCCTGCTAGCGACTTGCATCTTCTAAAGAGAAGAAGTTCCACAGATTCTACGTTTGGATCTAATTTTAGGAGAAAGTTTCGCAATAAGAGCAGTTCTGGTGGCCGCGGATCGGCGAGCTGGAAAATATTTAATAGAAACAGCACGGCAGTGACCGACTCTACGAACACCAATGAGTTTATGGACCAAGTGCAAGATGACAATTATCTGCCATATTATGAGCTACTCGAGATAATGCAGGAGAAAGAGAGGAGCCTATGGGAAAGGGAGGAGGTAATACAAAAAATGGCAAGGGTCATATGGGAGAAGGACCAGGCGATGGAAGAGAAGGAGAGGACAATACAGGAGAGGGACGAGACAATAAGAAAATATGAGCTGATTATTCCAGGGAGAGATGAGACAATAAAAGAGAAGGATAGGGTTATATGGGAGAGGGAAGAGGCAATAGGAAAGGTCATATGGGAGAAGGACCAGGCGATGGAAGAGAAGGAGAGGACAATACAGGAGAGGGACGAGACAATAAGAGAAATGGAGATGATTATCCACGAGAGGGAGGAGACAATAAAAGAGAAGGATAGGGTTATATGGGAGAGGGAAGAGGCAATAGTAAGGGTCATATGGGAGAAGGACCAGGCGATGGAAGAGAAGGAGAGGACAATACAGGAGAGGGACGAGACAATAAGAGAAAAGGAGATGATTATCAAGGAGAGGGACGAGACAATAAGAGAAAAAGAGATGATTATCCAGGAGAGAGATGAGACAATAAGAGAAAAGGATAGGATTATATGGGAGAGGGAAGAGGCAATAGGAAGGGTCATATGGGAGAAGGACCAGGCGATGGAAGAGAAGGAGAGGACAATACAGGAGAGGGACGAGACAATAAGAAAATATGAGATGATTATTCAGGAGAGAGATGAGACAATAAGAAAAAATGAGATGATTATCCAGGAGAGAGATGAGACAATAAAAGAGAAGGATAGGATTATATGGGAGAGGGAAGAGGCAATACGAAGGGTCATATGGGAGAAGGACCAGGCGATGGAAGAGAAGGAGAGGACAATACAGGAGAGGGACGAGACAATAAGAAAATATGAGCTGATTATTCCAGAGAGAGATGAGACAATAAAAGAGAAGGATAGGATTATATGGGAGAGGGAAGAGGCAATAGGAAGGGTCATATGGGAGAAGGACCAGGCGATGGAAGAGAAGGAGAGGACAATACAGGAGAGGGAGGAGACAATAAGAGAAAAGGAGATGATTATCCAGGAGAGAGACGAGACAATAAGAGAAAAAGAGATGGTTATCCAGGAGAGGGACGAGACAATAAGAGAAAAGGAGATGGTTATCCAGGAGAGGGATGAGACAATAAGAGAAAAGGAGATGGTTATCCAGGAGAGGGATGAGACAATAAGAGAAAAAGAGATGGTTATCCAGGAGAGGGACGAGACAATAAGAGAAAAGGAGATGGTTATCCAGGAGAGGGACGAGACAATAAGAGAAAAGGAGATGGTTATCCAGGAGAGGGATGAGACAATAAGAGAAAAAGAGATGGTTATCCAGGAGAGGGACAAGACAATAAGAGAAAAGGAGATGGTTATCCAGGAGAGGGACGAGACAATAAGAGAAAAGGAGATGGTTATCCAGGAGAGGGACGAGACAATAAGAGAAAAGGAGATGGTTATCCAGGAGAGGGATGAGACAATAAGAGAAAAGGAGATGATTATCCAGGAGAGGGATGAGACAATAAGAGAAAAGGAGATGGTTATCCAGGAGAGAGATGAGACAATAAGAGAAAAGGAGATGATTATCCAGGAGAGGGATGAGACAATAAGAGAAAAGGAGATGATTATCCAGGAGAGGGATGAGACAATAAGAGAAAAGGAGATGGTTATCCAGGAGAGAGATGAGACAATAAGAGAAAAGGAGATGATTATCCAGGAGAGGGATGAGACAATAAGAGAAAAGGAGATGGTTATCCAGGAGAGGGACGAGACAATAAGAGAAAAGGAGAAGACTATGCAGGATAGAGATGAGACAATAAAAGAGAATGATAGGATTATATGGGATAGGGGAGAGACAATTCAAGAGCTAAGAAGGATTATATGGGAGAAGGAACATGCAATGGAAGAGAAGGAGAGGACAATACAGGAGAGGGATGAGACAATAAGAAAAAATAAGATGATTATCCAGGAGAAAGCCGAGACAATACAAGAGAAGAATATGACTTTATGGGAGAGGGAAGATACAATACAAGAACTGAGAAGGATTATATGCGAGAAGGAACAGGCAATAGAAGAGAAGGAGATGACTATACAGGAGAGGGATGAGACAATAAAAGAAAAGGAGAAGACTATCCAGGAGAGAGATAAGACAATACAAGAGAAGGATAGGACTTTAAAGGAGAGGGAAAATACAATACAAGAACTGAGAAGGATTATATGTGAGAAGGAATGGGCAATAGAAGAGAAGGAAAGGACTATACAGGAGGGGGAGAAGACAACACGAGAAAAGGAGAAGACTGTCCAAGAGAGTGAGGAGACAATAGGAAAAAGTGAAAGGACTATACAGGAGAGGTATGAGACAATACAAGAGAAGGAGGAGACTATACAGGATAGGGATGAGACAATAAGAGAAAAGGAGAGGACTATACAGGATAGGGATGAGACAATAAGAGAAAAGGAGAGGACTATACAGGACAGGGATGAGACAATAAAAGAAAAGGAGAAGACTATATGGGAAAGGGATGAGACAATGAGAGAAAAGGAGGAGACTATACAGGAAAGAGATAAGACAATAGAAGAAAAGGAGAGGACCACACAGGAGAGAGATGAGGCAATGCAAGAGAAGGATAGGACTATACGGGCAAGGGGAAAGACAATAGAAGAACTGGGAAAAATTACATGGGAGAAGGAACAGACAAAAGAAGGAAAAGAGAGGGTCATATTGGTGAGAGATGCAACAATAGAAAAGGCACAGGAAAAGGATGAGACAAAACAAGAGAAGATCATACAAGATAATAAGATGAGGGAGACAATACAAGCGATGGAGAGAATAACACAAGAGAGGGATAAGAGAATTCAAGATATAAAACGAATCCTACAGGAGAGGAAAGGGACAATGCACGAGAGGAAGGAAGTGACGCAAGATAAATCTCTAGATCAAAAAGAAGTACAATGGCTAAACAATCCCCCTACCAAAAGACGCCATATTGGCAATCAGGTCCATAAACAATGGTCACTGAATCAATCAGTTGGAGAAATAACCCAACAGCCAAAGCTCAAAGTAGAAGCTTTAGAGATGGATGGGCACACAACTGTGGAAGAAGAGGCTCTTATGGGTCAGGTTAAACATTTAGATTGGATAATACTTTCTCAGGAAGAGAAAATACGAGAGCTGGCCTCTGAAACGTGTGAACTAAAACTCAAGAAACAGCACCTTGCTCGTCAGGCACATTGCCTGAAAAGAGAGCTGGAACAGCACAGACAGACGTTACAGCAACAGAGGCTGGAAATAGAGGAAAATGAAAAATGTATCGAAGGCCTGATGGAGGGGATATTGGTCACGTATCATGCCGAGCCTGGACTCATCTAATCAGGGCAGTTTCTAGACAAGATAGCGCCCAGTACAGGAAGGAAAAATATAAGTATAAAGAATTTGAAAGCCACGAGTATGAATGTATTTTATGCATAATGTGTAATCTAGTTGCCCATATAGATATATGAATATAAGGCCAGATAGCATAAATAACTGCAAATTAATACATACCAGACTATGACATGCGCAGGCGTCACAGCAGTGCGTCTTCCTCTTTTAGGTATCGACCACCCACAATTTGCCACCTGATTGGTCATTTGTTACTAAGAAGTGTGTTTTCTTGCTACAATAGAACTTATTTGCCCAGTTATGTTTAGGGTCAGACAGCTGAATGGGGAGAAGGACCATGTTGCATGGCAAAGGATGTGGAAGGCATCTCCTGGCATGGCAGCGTCAGTTATGTCTATAGAGGCTAATGTGAAGGTGATCCTGAGATGGTACATAATCCCCGAGCATTATACGGGCGAGTCTCAGGGGTCCTGCTTTCGTAGTTGTTCCTCCATAGGATCAAACAGACAAATATGGTGGAACTTTGTCAGGGTTAAAGAATTCTGGGCTAAAGATTTTGATGTAATCAGTGTAGTTATTGGTAAGAGAGTGGATTTAGACCCTTGGATAGCGCTATTTAACAAACCCATTGGGAATAGTACAGTAATGCAAAGACATCTGATACATCATGTCTTGACGGGAGCGAAAATGGTCATTAACGTGGAAGACGCAAGATTTGAGCTTTAGAGAATTCAAAAATAGAGTCAATTATATTATAAACTAGACAATCTCCTGGGTGTAGGCAAACCCAGACTTTTAAGAACTCAGATTGTGACCACGCCATACAAAATTCAAAGATCATACCATGATCGAAAAAGTCATTATCTACTTTATTTTTCATACATGATAAAAATAAAGAGGGAGTACACTTTAATCTCAGTGCCCTCTTGTATAGAACACTTCATCAAGTTAAAAACAATAATTGTACAAATTTTCATGAGACATCGACAATGTTCAACAGTTGATTAATCCATTTCCTACAGCATATATACAGAAACATGATTGATATTAGCAATTGATCACATGGTTAAGCATTATCAAACATAAGGTGAAGGTGAACTAGTTTCGCCCGAACAGGGCTTCTTCCTCACCAATCTGCTCCTTTATAATTTTCATGCAAAGTTTGCCAATTCACTTTGGAATATATCAAATGCCTGAGTAACAGCCTAGATAATGCAATAGAAAATAATAAGAAAAGAGAGAGAAGCACACCCATTTAGTACAACGCACTATCCACAGTACTATAACTGGTCTGGACTTATATAACTGGACTTATATATATGAAAGGGTACCTGGAAATGAGATGTTCCCCATATGAGCTAATTATATATTCAGCAATTATATTATGGCCATGGAAAAAATGTCTGCAATGCATAATGGGAGTCTGGAAGGATTTTGAGAAGTGTGGTCTTGTTGGGTAAATAAGCTTTTGCCAGCTGAGTTTCAAGCCAATTTATTGACTGTGTGAATAAGACATTTTCTTGGTCCTTTATTCCTTCTTGCTTCTCTTTGTTTCCCCATTTAGTCTCTCTTAGCCTTTTTTTTATTCCCCTTCTCCTTATAATTTTGACCTATATCACTCCCGTTTGGGAAGGCCAGTTTCTCTCTCTATTTTACAGGGAGGAAGTCTAATTATTGAGGGTTGATTTGGACAGTGCAAAGATGTGACGGCAATGGTAACAAATACCATTGATTTAACATCCCGTCGCCCATCCCATATTATTACACAGACGGGGAGGCCGATTCATCAATAGCGCCAGGTAGCGACAGATGAGCGACTGTAGCGTGATTTTTTCAGCGCCAGCCAGTATTCGCTGTGCATGGCCGGCATTAGCTTGATGACAGCGACTCAGTCGGTGTGCGGTAATGTTGAATACGGGCTGGGGGGTCGCTGTTTCACAGGTCCAGCGTTGTATGTGAGCGCCTGACAACGAATGGCCAGAGCGAACGGCTAGCTTCATATTCATCAACAAATCACGCTCCGAATGTGCTGTCGCTGTCCATTCCTTGTTTAAACCCCAGAGCGCTGGCGGCGATCTGTATTAACTAGTTTTTAACCCCTAAACAACCATATTTTTTGAATGTAAAATTATACATGTTTTTAGAATCATTTTGTAATATGAATACATTAATCTCAGACCTGTTAGATCAATTCTGCACATATTTTTTTTTTTTTTTACTTAAAAATAAATCCTAACATTGCAGAAGTGTTCTCCTATTTTTTGACATTAAAAATATAAAAAAAAAATTATTACCAATTAATTATGAATAATTATAGATTGCTCCATTGAAATGCATTGGACATCGCCAGGGAGCGACAGCTCATACCTGGCGCTGTGAAGGAATTTGCAGCGGCGCTGTTCGGTCCAGGCGGCTTCATGATGAATGCCGCGCTAGCCGTAGCTCTCGCCGGCGCTAGCCTCATTTTGCTTGATAAATGCGTCATTGTGACCGCCGCCGGGCGTACTTGAGTCGGTAGCCGCCGTTAGCTGCCGCTACCTGGCGCTCGTCAGACACTACCTGGCGCTATCGCTTGATGAATAAGGGCCTAAGTAACAAATACCATTGATTTAACATCCCGTCGCCCATCCCATATTATTACACAGACTAAGTAAAAAATACCATTGATTTAACATCCCGTCGCCCATCCCATATTGTTATACAGAATATGTAACAACAAATACCACTAATTTTAATTCCCGGGTGATTGCGAAAGCCGGATGTCAGGGCCATTTACAGTAACTGGCCTTCTCTCAGGTAATACACATGACTAACGGGAAAACAACAAACAAAGACCGCCGAAACGCGCCGTGAGCAGGGATGGGCAAACTCCCCAAATTTAGGCCCCGGCAAGTTCGCCCGAACTTTCAATAAATGTCCGAACCCGGTCCCCATTTAAATCAGTGGGGACCCAAACTCTGGGGGGGTGGCTGTGGCAGTGGTGGGGGGGGTGCAGAGTGTGCAGCAAAAGCGCACTACATTAACTCAGCTCTGCCCGATCCTCTCCTTGATGAAGTGGCAGCAGCAGTGTTTTCCAGTTTGCCAGCACTTGGACTGACCTCATGTTGCAGCCTCATGTTGCAGGAAGAGGATCGGGCAGAGGTGAGGTACAGCAGCTTCCTGCTGCTGTAACCTTAGGTGAAATTAGTTGATATACAGCTCGGCAGTATTTTGTGCCTGTCTTTGGAGGAGCAGCTTTCCTTGAGACCCGCCCCCAAGCTTGTTACCTGCTTGAGGGCTAAATACCGCTATCACCAGCAAGTGCTACCTAACTGTGGCCCTTTATGAGCGATTTACACATTTATGCAGAGCTTCTAGCATGTGTATGTGGTGACATCATAGATGGTGAATAGCAGACCTGTGCCCACAATGTGGGGCCTATTATCTATCACACTGCATCTGGAGTATGGGCGTGACTGGTGTGAAGTGAGTGAAGAGGTAGATTACACCACACACATTTAACTATACAATATTTAGAACCCATTACTATGAGGTTTGTTAGAAACCTCTTAGCAGTTGACAGATCTAGTATTGGAAAATTCAGGAGGATTCTTATTTTGTTCAGAGAAATGTTTATTCCTTCTTCCATCTTTACAAAGTTAATTAATCTTATATCTTGCCAGAGATTCATGATATGTGCACAATTCCACCAGATGTGCTTTACTGTGGTCGGGTATAGCCCACACCACCAACAAAGATAGGAGGTCATGTTATTGTTATGGTCAGTAGTTAAACCGGACCTTCACCCTGATTTAATGAAAAGCCCAAACTCTTAAAAAACAATTCCTCAGCATCTAAAATTAATATATTTTACATGTTTAGTCACTAATTTATTATTCTTTCCCCCACTGGGCTGCAACTCTGTTCGGGAATTTAGGATACGGGCGCCGCCATCTTGACTCAGAAGCATCACACTTACTGAGGAGAGGAGAGTGGGATAAGGTACAGGGGGGCGGGTTATAGCTGTGCTTTGCTCAGACAGAGCAGAGCTGGGGTCAGGGAAAGGTCAGCAGTCCCAGAATGCAGAGCAGCACAGTCACTTCCTGTTTGCAGGCACTTCCTGTTTGCAGGCTGCCTGCAAAAATGGCAGCTTCCATAAGCCGCCATCTTGGATGTTTAAAGGCTTATAAAATGCAGTAGATGCAGGTAGGATGATTTTTAATGTGAGCAATCTGTATGTACAGTGTGGGGGAAACATATAAGATAGACTCTTATTTAGAGTGAAGGTCCGCTTTAAGTAAAACCGAGTTATATATTTAAAGCTAAAAATTCTTAAGGGTGCGGATTGTATGAGGGCGTTTTCCTTATATATATTCTCCCAATCTGAGTCAGAGATTGATTTCTCGATGTCTCCCTCCCACTTTTCCTTATAAGTGTCATGCTTGATGTCTTCATTGAAAACATGCTCACAGAGTAACCTATAGTATACACAGAGCTGGTCGAATATCTGTTGTAAAAAATAGCGCTTGGAAGCAAGACAGAGCTTCTGGTGCTCCTCCCTTTGACGTTTTTATTTATTTATAGTAGAATAGAAAACTTACAGACGTCGTCTACAGGAGGCATATCATCATATTAGAAAAACTGAATATCTAGCTTACTAAAGACTTAAAGGAGCCGCAGCACTCAACCCTGTTAGCTTGCAGACCAACCTATAATCTGTCTCTAAATCTGGTAAAAACAGAGGCTCGGTCAGACACATCTGCACCTTGGCGCTGGTGGTGCAGCTTAGCATACTTCTGCAGATGTGTGTGACCGAGCCTCTGTTTTTACCAGATTTAGAGACAGATTATAGGTTGGTCTGCAAGCTAACAGGGTTGAGTGCTGCAGCTCCTTTAAGTCTTTAGTAACCTAATTGCCCTGCTGACTTGCACCTCCCAGGTTAGTTATAAAATGGTCTGAGCGGCTGCCACCACCCCCCCCCCCTTTGTTCATTTTGAATTTGTGCAAGCACATGGTGTGTGGGGGTCTAGGCTGTATTGCAAGGTCTTGACCCTTCCACCCCATGGCTTGCACATGAGGTTTAGGGCAACCTCAGGTAAGCTGCTCCCATTTTATCTCTTGCATTGTATGTCCCAAATGGGGCTCTCATAGATTAGAGTTAGAATATCTAGCTTAGTTATTGGTCTGTTCTACCTAACAAGCACACAGGAATGTTATCTACGCCTAAAGGCAGGACACTCAAAGGCGTTGTTCAGCTTCCCAATGCCAAATTTATTACAGTAATACATTAGTAGCAGCATATTTTATTATCTTCATAATCTCAAGCATTATTGTCAAGCAAAAGAGAAATAGCGCAGAGTGAAGTGGCTGCCTGAGGGTTTATTTCACCTTTATTAGCCACTAAGCATACAATGCAGAGAGAAAGATAAGAAAGAGTGGAACAAATGGAGGGAGGGAATGTTCACCATCATATTTTTAATTTATTATTTATAACCTCCATCCATCACAGAAGCAGCTCCCTTCTCACTCCGTCACTGTGCAGTGCAGTGTTACCCGACCCTTACCCCATGAGCCACCAATGGGTCATTTTTTTGGGATTCTCACAAAGCCAGGTCTAAAGCTCTGCTGCTGAGCTAATTACTACACTTGTGCATCTATGCAAAGATCTGCAAAGCCTGTCCTGTTGGTGTCTCAGGAGGAGAGTATTGGGGAACACTGGTGTATGGTATAGTACAAAAAGAGCAGAGCAAGGGGAAGCCGATCGTGCTGTCAGCTGTGCGAGCCAACTTCCGGGGCCACTGAGCAGGGCTGGCTCCAGGTTTATGTGGGCCCTTGGGCAGCATGGTCTCAGTGGGCTTCTTTGTGATGAAGAGTTGTGTCACATCACCGAGGGATCTCACAAATCTGGATGCCCCCTAAGGATCATGCTATTTGGACCAAAAATCTAGTTTTGGTCTACTTTGAAGTGCACCAAACCCCTTTAAACCTAACCTCTGAGTCTAAAGGAATATAGATCCTCCTGATTTTGGATGCCCCCGTGTGTGCCCCCTCTTTATTCATTACTTACCTGGAACTGGTGAATGCACTGTGGGATCGACAGTTTGAGTTAACGGCCAAACCAGGATCATCCCAAATTGAGATGTAAAGCAGACCAAAACTCAGGGATGGAATTGCTTGCTTAGTAGGTATGTCAGCGATCCCAGGGAGTTTCACGCAGTAGGGTATCACAGATTGGGATGCTCCAGGGATAGGAAATCAGCTGGAGTGGGCAACTTAAAAGCAGAACAAACCCAACACTTCCTCCCCTGGAATCTAAATTGAGATGCCCCATTGTGTGGAACCCGCTATTCGAGGAAATGTGGGCACCAACTGTGGTGGTGCCCTCCTAGTCCGCCGCCGATCAAGCGCCATCATACACCCCAAGAGCCATTGCTGTCAGTGAGCCCCACGTGGAGCTTCCCCCGCTTTGCACTGACATTGGCCCGGCTGCTGAGACAGTGCTAGCCAACAGCCATCAGACCGGAGTGACGGAGGAGCCAGCATGCAGGTTGACATGCACTTCCTCTCTTACAATCCTCGGCACAGGTGTCCCATGCCGTTCTGCAGCTTGGGCAGAGGAAAATGATTAGCCATCCCTGCCACCTCACCTCCAAGCTGACCGAAGCCCAGAGCAGAGCAGAGGTTCTGTGTCCTCGGCCCAGCTAAAGAGTGGCCAAAAATCAGCTCTGGCTGGCCCAAGACTTTCCTTCTGAGCTCCCCCCAACCATGATTCCGGAACTATAGCATTGGGGGCTGGGGTTCTTTGACTTGTGGGTAGAGTGGGGCTGGGTACAGGGGGATGATAGAAACTAAGGGGGCAGGGATTGAATGTGGGTGCAGGGGCTATAGCATTGGGGGCTGGGCTTCCTTGGCTTGTGGGTACAGTGGGGCTGAGAGGGAGACTAAGGGGGCAGGGATTGAATTTGGGTGCTGGGGCTATAGCATTGGGGGCTGGGTTCCTCGGATTGTGGGTACAGTGGGGCTGGGTACAGGGGGCATAGCCACTACGAGCAGAACCGGGGGAAAGCCTGTTGCAAGACGAAAGGCACATTTCGATGTGGAGCCTGCAACATGTGCAAATACATAAAAGTGGGCCCAACCATTTCCATAGGACATAATAGTTACACAATACAACATTTCATTAATTGCAATACTATCAATGTAATATATCTGTTAACCTGCACCTGTGGCTGCTTATATGTCGGCAAAACAAATCGCCCATTAAAGAAGAGAGTGTATGAGCACCAGTACAGCATAAAAATGGGCTCAAATAAGACACCAATAAGCCGCCATTTCCTGAAATACCACAATAAGGATCCTAGTTTATTACAGGTGCAGGGACTGGATCGCTTACACTCAACAATAAGAGGGGGGAATATCGAAAGATTAACCCTCCAATTGGAAACTAGATGGATTTTCAGGTTAGGGGCCCACCGTTATCCCGGCCTCAACGAAACTCTGAGTTTTGCCTCCTACATTTAGTATGCATAGTTTGTCCCTACATAATCCCCAACAAGACAATATGGGATAAGCGCCATTAGTTGTCTATCCCCATTGACAAATAACAAATATATCCGAATGTGAAGAACTATAATAGGTACACCCCAATGTGAAGAATCACAACCGAGAGGATTACTAAACTATAGGAAATCATAAGGAATGATAGTTATGGGTATGAGTTCATATTGTAACATCCAAGTACTGTATATGATGTATTGGATTCACGTGTAACTGTAATACATATGATCAAACCATATGTATACCTGAAGGGAGTCGGTGGTTAAAAATATCCTTTCAGTCTAAAAAAAGAACCATCAGTGATAAAATAACCAAATATAGTATCCCACTATTTATAGACAACTGTCAGTTCCCCTATATTTCAGGTCAAGCTTAATATACACATTAATCAGATAATTTGCTTAATTATGACTTGTTTACTAACATAGGCGAGGTTGCAGATACTTGCCAACTAGAATTCATGACAAATAGTATAATATGTGGGAGTGGTTCCGGCCCCCTGTACGATGGCGTATGTTCAAAAATACAATTTTTGTGGACCGCCTTATATACTAACAGGTTTCTGACAAATGCCAGGTATTTGAAGGACCTCTAATGTGAAAATAAGAGAACCGATTTATTTGTATACAAATTAGATTAAACGCCATGAGAACAGCGCGTCTTCAAGAAAATGGCGCTGGGAGCGGGACAGGGTGCCGGACCAGCGCCGCATCTCGTCACTTCCGGCGGAAGCCGGAGGCCGAGATGAATGCGGTCCAGACAATGGAGCGCATAAAACGAGCGGCGCTGGTGCGGTGGCAGGTGAGCATAACGGCCTGACGGGACTGAGAGCGGGTACTATTGAAAAAGCGGGGAAGCCGCGCAAGAAACAGAAAGCGATATAACACTCCTGCTGTAGCCGTTGATAATATTGGACTCATCTGCCACCGAGATCACTCCTCATATACTCCTTAATACACAGGTAAAATTAAACCGAATTACCCAGCCATAAAATATATGTAATTGGATTATGTATTATACTGATAGTTCATCATGGGTCCGTTTTTCTCTTTGTTGCTCCCGCTTAATATAGGGATGGTTAGCAAGGCAGGATCCACAAAATAAAGCATGACTAAACTGACAGCATAACAAGGTATTGAGATATTGGAACAAACAAATAAGGGTGTTAGCCCAAATATCAGATTGAACGGATTTTTATGGGATAATTTTTTGACTGCAGGATAAGATTTAACACCGGCTCACTCTGGGGAACAGGAAATATGTATACTAATCACTAACATTTGTATGTGAAAATCATCATCAGGTACTACTTTATCTCTTTGAACTTGTTGTCCCTAGTTGAATGCACTGATTTATTTTCTTGAACTTTTTGCCTCCTTTTGAATGTTAAACTGAATGATACATTTATACAAATTAATTTATCAATTTATTAATTTATCATTAACATATTAATATACTAATATATTACTAATCACTAATAATGTCATATGTTTGTCTGTCTGTCACACTAACAGGGCATTGAAAAAGCCAGAAATGGCGAAACATGACACATGTCTGCCCACCAGAGAGTGTCTGATAGAAATGAATTGCTGTGATGTAATGTAACATATGAAAAAAGTGATGTTGGACGTTCATGCTTTTTATACCACACAATGAAATTGTTTTTATTAATTAGATGAATAAAATAGATACAAAGTTTACAAAGTCTCAGGTGTGGTCACAGTACTGAGCCCCAAAATATTCTCCGGGATAACCTAGCCCGGAACAAGCCTGTATTTCTAATGTAAGGCCAGACTATGTACCAACCAACGATATTTAGAAAATAGGGGGTTCTTTTGAGGTCGCTTATTGGGATCCCAAAATAAGTGGGATCAAAAAAGTTGGGCTGAGAGGGAGACTAAGGTCAGTGATTGAATGTGGGTGTTAAAATCAGCAGCCCAACTGCCCCAAAGCAGTGCGGGCCACGGGCATTGTCCCGGGTCTTTCTATGGCAACGCCGCCCCTGGACAACAGCTCTGCTGGTGGATAGTGTGAGGAATGTGAATTTTTTCTTTTTGGGCGGATCTAAAAATTCAGTTTGGACAAACTCAAATTTCTTGGGGAAAGTTCACTCATCTCTATTCACAACCACTTAAAAAATGTAATGCAGTTCAGAAGGACCTTCCATACACCATGAAAAATGCTGCTTCCTCTGCAGCTTCCTATAAGTCACTGTATACCTACCTATAAGTCAAAGCAAGGTTATTAAAGAGGGCCAAACCCACCCTGGAGTCTATGAGACTCCAAGGCAGGCATACTCACTTTGCCCCACTGTGTGAAACCCCCCAGGTCACCCAAAAACTCACCTTCGTTCCGGGTCCACATGCGCAAGCAGCAGCCACATCCCTGCTATCCCTTTAGTAGGGCGTGTGTCTGCACCAGGCATTTGTGGATGGCCGGCACGGGCACGTTCCGTGTTAAAGAGTAGCGGGGGATGTGGACGCTAGCGTGCTCAAATCTGCTCGCATTAGATAAGCTCCTGGACGAAGGGGCTCCAGCAGATCCGAGCGCGCTGATTGGGCGAGCGGCTGCGCATGTCCGTAGGACCGAGAAGAGGTGAGTTCGTTCAGGCGACCTGGGAGGTTTCACACGGGGGGGGGGGGGCATCCGCGATCCCTGCCACTGGGGGCAAGAACCACTACCCAGGATAGTCAAAATCCTGGGTTTTGGTCCACTTTACCTTAAAATTTAGATTTTGGTTGAATCTTGTGCTACACGTTTAGGTGGACCAAAACCCAACTCGATCGGCCCGGAAATCTATAAGATTCCCGGGCCGATCGATTCCCCCCTCAGGGCATCCAAAATCAGGATGCCCCGCTGTGTGAAACCCCCCAGGTCGCCCTGTTCACTTACCTTTCCCTCTAAGGTCAGAGGCTCCCAGCGTGCTGGCGGCCCCATCCCCGCTATCCCACTAGCAGGGCGCATATTTGTGAATGGCCGGCTTGGGCATGCTCCCTGATAGAGGGAAGCTGGGGATGCGGCCGCCAGTGCGCTGGGAGCCTCTGACCTTAGACGCCATCTTAGATGCGTGACGTCGGCAGCTCTGAGTGTGCTGATTGGACGAGCGGTCTCACATGCGCTGTAGGACCGGGTAGAGGTGAGTTTATTCAGGCGACCTGGGGGGTTTCTCACAGCAGGATACCCCTGAACAAGGTGCCCCGATCTGGGGGGTTTCACACAGCAGCCCCCCCTAGATTGGAGTGCCCGGGGGCAAGGACCAAAACCCAGGATAGTCAAAACCGGGAAGAAGTGGGTTCGTTCAGACGACTTGGGGGGTTTCACACAGCAGGACACCCCTGATCGGGGTGCCCCGGGGGCAAGGACCACAACCTAGGATAGTCAAAATCCTAGGTTTTGCCCCACTTTAACTAAAAATTTAGATTTTGGTCGAACCTTGTGCTACACTTTAATGTGCCTGTATGTGTTTGGTGATTTGTATTATGGCAGCCCTGATCTCCTGGTTTCTCAGAGTGTAAATGAAGGGATTGGCCAGTGGGGTCATCACCGTATAGAGCAGAGACAGAGCTTTATTTGCCACCATGAGATGTTCCGGTGGGAGCACATAGACAATGATCAGGGTGGTGTAGTACATGGAGACCACTCCCAGGTGGGAGCTACACGTGGAGAACGCCTTCTCTTTCCCCTCCGAAGATGAGATCCTAGCAATGGCTCTGATGATAAACCCATAAGTAACTGTGATCAGGAAAAATGGGAACAGGGTTCCCGACGATGAAACCAAAGACACGACTCTTTTCACGATGGAGGTATCGGAACAAGAAAGCTTCAACAAAGGATCAAAGTCACAGAAGAAATGGTCAATGCCATTAACACCACAAAAATGCAACGTCTTCAGGAGGCCCAAGCAGACGGACATGTTCATAATGGCTGTTGTCCAACATGTGAGGATCAGACAGAGACACAACCTGGAATTCATGATCAGCTTGTAATGTAGAGGCCTGCAAACGGCCAGAAACCTATCGAAGGACATCGCCAAGAGGAGGAAACACTCCACCGTAGCAAACAGCCCGAACAGGAAGAACTGTGCGAAGCAACCTACCATGGAGAAAATGGCTCCGTCTCTAAGCAGGACGTGAAGTGTGGCGGGAGCCATGCTGCTGGTGAAGAAGATCTCTGCCATGGAGAGGTTTGAGAGGAACATGTACATGGGCGAATATAAAAGCCTGGAGAAGAAGATCAGCAGGATGATAAGGAGATTGCAGGAGAAAGTCACGGCGTAGGTGATCAGGAACAAGCCGAAGAGGGCCAGCCTATGGCTCTGCTGGATCTGAAAGCCCTTGATGAGCACGCTCGTTATCGGGGACTTATTCTGAGCCTCTGCAAGTAGTCTGAACGGAGATTCTTCCATGTCTTAAATTAAATTACAAGACAACATTGTTGTGGGACATTTACAGTTTTAAAATGTTTTTTTTCTATAATTTCCTAAATATTTCTTAAGACTCTCCAGTGTCACACTTACCTTGTACATTGACCGTGATACTAACTGGGCTCCTGCAGCTCTGGTTCCAGCGAATGGGAGTGGCCTGTATAGCAGCCGTCCATTTGAAACAATGTATATCGGGCCAAGACACAGGCCATGCCTACCTGCTGGCTGGAACTGGCACTGCATGAGAAGCAACGCAGGAAGCTCAGGTAAGATGTGTGTGTGCGTCAGTGTGTGTGTGTGTGTATGTGTGTGTGTATTGTTGGCAGCGCTGGCCTCTCCCTGACCACTCGCTGCTTCTCTATTGTCCAACGTCCTGTAATAGGGTGTTTTGTTGGGAATTCAGCAACACTGCCTGTAATGAGGAAACTGTGGGGGGGGGGGGGATTCTGCACACTACCTGTAATGGCGGGGATTCTGCACACTGCCTTTAATAGGGGATGTTCTGCATGCTGCCTGCAATGGGGTTTTGCATGCTGCCTGTAATAGGGGACACTGCACACTGCTTGTAATGGGGGGTCTGCACACTGCTTGTAATGGGGGGTCTGCACACTGCCTGTAATGGACTGATTATTCACACTACCTATAATAGGGGGATTCTGCATGCTGCCTGTAATAGGGGTATTTTGTATGCTGCCTATAATGGGGGGTCTGCAGTCTGTCTGTAATCTGTAATGGGGGGTTCTGCACACTGCCTGTAATGGGGGGATTCTTCACACTGCCTGTAATAGGGGGGTTCTGCATTCTGCCTGTAATGGGTGGATTCTGTATGCTGCCCGTTATGCAATGTTTGGGAGGGGAGTATTTTAGCACACCATTTGGTTTACTTTTTTTTTCTTTTCTTTCTCCTCTAAACCCTAAGGGCATCTAATGCTGCAAATAATACAGTATATTTGTCGGTTTAAACTATAACCACCGAATTATGAGCAGGGTGCAAAGGACGTGCATTCTTGGGCCTCCACCACTTGTTGATTGTGTTTATCCGGAGGCCTAGACAGGAAATATGCCAGTATCAGTAAAACAACAAACATCACACTTGCAGTAAAGATAGGAAGGGGCTTCGGCCTACAGCCCTATGACCAGCTACCACTGTACAGCAGTAATATCTACCCAGGAGGCAATAATGGGGTGAAATTAGGTCAAATGAGGTGGCGATGGAGCCCCTCTGGCATGTGCAAAGCCATTTTTAGCCTGTAGCATAGGCAAGGAGTGTGTAGGGGTCCCGCAAAGATGCAGCCACATAATTATTTTGCCCAGGCCATATTTAGCCACAGAATAGTTTTGCCCAGGAAAGATTCGGCCACAGAATAATTTGCCCAGGAAAAATCCAGCCACCATATTGTGTTCATCAGGAGGCCTAGACAGGAAATATGCCAGTATCAGTAACAAACATCAGACATGCAGTGAAGATAGGAAGGGGCTTCAGCTTACAGCCCTGGGGCCGGCTTTCACTCTACAGCAGTAAGATCTACCCAGGAGGCAATAATTGGGGCAAATTAGGTGGCAAAGAGGCCCATCAGGGCTAAGCCATTTCTAGCCTGTGACATAGGCAAGGGGAGTGCAGGGGGCCAGGAATGTGGACTCAGCAGGGTGGATCCAAAATGCCGGTAGCTTCTTCCAATGGCCCCTATAGAGGGAGCTCCAGAAACAAGCTGCCAGTGTCTTTTCAGCGAGGGGGAGAAAGCCTGGAGCAATGGCGGCAAGGATTAGAGCTGAGGATGACCTCAAAGTCCAGCAGAGGTGGAGAAGCAGAGGTTTCCGGGCTATGGCTGCAGGATTCTCCAGATTGGTACAGAGTGATTCACAGGTGACACCATGGCGGGCATGTGCAGGGTGGCCGACCATGGCTTGCACTGAACTGTTACCTTAAACCAACAGAAATACTATATTAGGGGCTTCGACCAGATTTTTCAAATGATTTTGCGCAGGAAAGCCACAGAATTATTTTGCCCAGGACAGCCACCAAGTTTTTGCCCAGGAAAGATTCAGCCACAGAGTTATTTTCCTGAGGAAAGATGTAGCCACACAGTCAATAATTTTTCCCAGGACAGCCACAAAATATTTTTTTTCCAGGAAGGATTCAGCCACAGAATAATTTTGACCAGGAAAGATTCAGCCACCAAATTATTTTGCCCAGGAAAGATTCAGCCACATAATTATTTTGCCCAGGATGAATTCAGCCACAGAATTATTTTGCCCAGGATGAATTCAGCCACAGAATATTTAAAATGCAGCCACACAATCAATAATTTTGCCCAGTAAAGATTCAGCCACAGAATAATTTTGTCCAGGAAAGATTCAGCCACCAGAATATTTTGCCCAGGAAAGATTTAGCTACATAATTATTTTTCCCAGTAAATATTTAGCCACAGAATTATTTTGCCCAGGAAAGTATCAGCCACAGAATTATATTGCCCAGGAAAGATTTAGCCACAGTATTCTGTTGCCCAGGAAAGATTCAGCCACCAAATTATTTTGCCCAGAAAAGATTCAGCTACTGATTTATTTTGCCCAGGAAAGGTTCAGCCACAGATATATTTTGCCCATGAATGATGCAGACATAGGATTTTTTTGGCCAGGAAAGATTCAGCCACATAATTATTTGCCCAGGAAAGATTCAGCCACAGAATTATTTTGCCCAGGAAAGAGTCAGCCACAGAATTATTTTGCCCAGGAAAGATTTAGCCACATAATTATTTTTCCCAGCAAAGATTCAGACACATAATTATTTTGCCCAGGAAAGATTCAGCCACAGAATTATTTTGCTCAGGAAAGATTCAGCCACAGATTGATGAATGAGCATCTCATACCTCTGGTAGGGAACTCCCGGTCTAGAGCAGAGGTCCACAACCTTTTTGTACTAGCACCTAGTGGCACAAGGTTCCGACAGAGTACCCTCAAACTCTAATGATAATCAGTAGATAAAGGACCTCGTAGCACTTTTAAAACGAAGGGGGAATATTACTTACCTGAGCCTAGTAACTATATGGAAGAATTCCTACACCGCACAACAACAAAAAAAAAACAGCGGGCCCTGACTTAGAGGCCCATCTGCCCATCATGTATAGTGACCTGTGTCACACACTTACCAATGACAGGTCCTAAGTCTGTCTCAGCATCAGTTTATTTTCAATAGGAGACGGATGATTGGTCGGAGCGTGCGTTCATTATGACATAGCATCATTGGAGATCCGCGCTCTCTCCTATTTATATACACATAGGCTCTCTGCCGCTGGCCCCCAAGGGAGAGTATCGGAGGCCCAACAAAACAAAGCCCTGTGTGCATTTGATAGTCCCCAGTCCTATTAACACGCATTATTATTTATATTTACTAACGAGGTCTAATTATTCCCTAGACAAAGAGGAATTCTGCATCTATGTTACAAATTAATCCTGTTAATTTAATCACATTTTAAAAAGATTTATTTCAGAGGCTTGTTAGCATTGATCTGTGATTGTATGGAGAATAGTCCTCGCTGGATTGGTTAACATTAGACAATGTTATTCTTTTTTTCCAAAATATGCATTGGATTTACGTAAATGTTTTAGGATATGTTTCTTTTATTATGGCTTCCCTTCTGTACATGTCCCGCGGCCGGACAGTTCTCCTTATGGAGACTGTGGGGCCGTGCCTCGGGAACATGGCTGATGCCGCCCCGCTCTGTGCTCCGTGCGGCCCGTGCGAAGGGTGAGGGCTGGGCCACCGCTTATGACACCTATGATGGCGGCCCTGTCTGCCTCCAGGCGGGCCGCGGCGTTTGTGCTCTGGGGGATGGGCGAGCTGGCGGGCGGTGGCGTCCATAGTAACGGGCGCGCCGTCCGCAGCGTCATTTCACACACGTGTCAGCCTGGTGTGCGGCGCCATGCCGTGGACGTGAGGTTTGGGTGAATAAAAGGCGAGCCTGTTCATTGTGTGTTGGTTCAGCCAAGCAAGAAGCGGTCGTACGGCCCGCGAAGCGCAGGTGGTTAACCCCCCGCTGCCCCTGATCTTCAGCTAAGGAAAAGAGTGGCTTTCCTAGAACGGAAATTATTTGCACAGTACCCAGTCCAAGGACAGATAGCATTACCCATCTACCCTTGCAGTAGGCGGAGCTATGCAAATCATCTCTTTACATCTCTGTGCCATCCAAGGCCCTTAGAACCGCTAAGGATGCAATGCCAAGGATTAGCTTTATGTCAGCTAAGTAATCTCTTTTTGAGTCTTGTATCTTGTTCACTTATCGGTCCATCTGTATTTTACTCTGGCACTCTGCACTTCTTTCTTTTTTTTTATCTGTACGTATTATATAAAAAATGGCCTTAAAATATTCTGTGCAATATACAATTAGTTTATGGATTGCACGTACACAATTTTTGTTTTACAGTATCTGCGCTATACACAGCGTTGTTCTTGTGGAGAATTGATTATTTAGTATGTGATAGGTTTTTTGTGCCGGCACTAAGAAAATGAATTGATTAATTGATTATTTAATGTATTGATTTATTGTTTTTATATTTTATGTATTGGGTTATTGATTTAGCACTTTGATAGAATAGATAGGGAGATGGATTGATATTACATTTAAACAAGCTGCGGCCCTGTATTATATGGGTTATTTTGAGGAAAGAGTGTTACTGGGGTCAGTACGGGTTTTTTTTTTAAATTGTCTTAATTGTTGCTTTTAAGTGTTTGTCTTTGATGTGCTTTGAATAAACTTTTGATAGACTTGTAATGGGTTGTGCTCCCTTATTGGTGGTCCCTGGGGGGGAATAGTGTCCCCCAGACCTCACCTGGTTTGTTTGGCTGAGTAAATTGGTGAGCACGCCTTTATTCATTATTATCAGTGGTGCACCACATCATTTTAAATATAATCACATTTTACATATCAGAGGGATCATCCAGCTGAGGCTTAAAACGACTAATGTTCGAAATGTTATGCTCTTATATTATAGGCCTTAGGAAAAGAAACATTTCACTAATATACAGTAGAAATGACTAGAAATAGTCCGCCCAGAACTGGCGCCTAGGAAAGGTGAGGGATTGTGATGCGTTTGAAAAGCAGCCGACAGGCCTGACAGGGTTTTCATTTACAAAAAGTGTCGGGTCTGCCTTACCTGACAGGAGGGTTGTGCACACTATGCGTCTGCTCTCAAAGATTTCAAGCACAGTGCTGTATCTTCAGACTTAAATCGAGTTTACCTTATGGGGAACATTTGAGTGTGAACTAAAGCTTACATCCGAGTGAGCTTTTTGACTTTGACCTACAAAAAAGGGAAATAAAAAGGTTGGTCCTAATTGAAAAAAAAGAAACACTTTTGCCTGTGACGGGGCATTTTTCCAGGCGAGGTAAATATTTACCATATTTTTCACCCTATAAGACCTATTTCTCCCCAAAAAAGGGGGGGGGGGGGGGTCGTGCGTTTTATCAGGCGAATTTGGGGGAAAAAAGTCAACTCACCTTTCCATCCTTCTCGCTCGCACTGTCCTCGTCGCCTTTGCAGTATTTGCCGTCGCTTCTTCTCCACAGCGCCAGCACTCAGACACCCGTCTTCGTACAGCGGGTGGGTGTGGCCGACACTCGACCATCGGGCACGCCCACCGCTATACGGAGCCGGAAGTTCGCTCTGTGTGTGCTGGTGCCGCATAGAAGAAGCGGCGGGGACAGCATGAGTGGCGGAGGCAGCTGTATCTAACGCCGCTTCTTTTCCACAGCGCCAGCACACAAACACCCGGCTCCGTATAGCGGGTGGGCGTGGCCAATGCTCGAAAATCGGGCACGCCCACCGCTGTACGAAGACGGGTGTTTATTTTCTTATTTTCTTCCTCCAAGTATGGGCAGGTGCGTCTTATAGGGCAAACAATACAGTATTTAATATATATATATATAGGTTTGAAACAACAACACCCTATAGGGGATGCAAAAAAAAAATGGCAAGTTCTTAAGGATAGCCCATAGGTTGCTGTTGTTTTAAACTTTTAAGAAATTACCTCTTTGGGGCAAGTGATTTTTGGGGAAAAATTATCACAAATATTTTGTACTGCACTTATTTGTGTGTTATAGTCAAAAAGCTCACCGAGATGTAAGTTTCAGTTCACACCCAAAATTACACCTGCTTCATAAAATAAATAGCACGACCGTCCCCCAGTATTATCACTAAGGCAACAATACCTTAGTGATAATACTGTGTCTGCTGTGCCGCAGACCTATGCCGACCCCCGAGCAGCTCTGCATAGCTTTGGAAAATTGGGGCCTAGGTGTCCATCTTTGAGCCTTTCCATGGACTGATGTCAGGCAGGAGATGCCATAAACCCACTGAAAATGCCTGACGTCAGATGAGATTTCTGACTCTCCTGAAGGTTCCGCTTTGTGTCTGCTGCACAGGGGACAAAAATCAACCCTGGATTTTACCAGCCCCTGACAAGCCCGAGACATCTTGGCTGAAGCCCCCCCAACCATGATGACGGGGCTATAGCATTAAGGGCTGGGGTTCCTTGGCTTGTAGGTACAGTGGGGCTGGGTACAGGGGGCTGAGAGGGAGACTAAGGGGGCAGGGAGTGAATGTGGGTCCTGGGGCTATAGCATTGGGGGCTGGGGTTCCTTGGCTTGTGGGTGCAGTGGGGCTGGGTACAGGGGGCTGAGAGGGAGACTAAGGGGGCAGGGACTGAATGTGGGTGCTGGGGCTATAGCATTGAGGACTGGGGTTCCTTGAATTGTGGGTACAGGGGGCTGAGAGAGAGGCTAAGGGGACAGGGACTGAATGTGGGTGCTGGCGCTATAGCATTGGGGGCTGGGGTTCCTTGGCTTGTGGGTGCAGTGGGGCTGAGAAAGAGACTAAGGGGACAGGGACTGAATGTGGGTGCTGGGGCTATAGCATTGAGGACTGGGGTTCCTTGAATTGTGGGTACAGGGGGCTGAGAGAGAGGCTAAGGGGCCAGGGGGTGAATGTGGGTGCTGGGGCTATAGCATTGGGGGCTGGGGTTCCTTGGCTTGTGGGTGCAGTGGGGCTGAGAAAGAGACTAAGGGGGCAGGGAATGAATGTGGGCATTAAAAGCAGCAGCTCAACTGGCCCCAAAGCAGAGCCCAGGTCTCCCTATGGCCAGTCCTCCTCTGCTGATAGGGATCAATGAGTTTGCAGACCCTGTGCCCTGCTATGTGCAGGCCTAGCTGGCAAACCTCATTGGTTGTTTCAGGATGGAATGGGCCAAACATGAGCCTTGGATCTTATGGCTGCCGGTCAGCCCAATGACAGCTGCCTGAACCTACAATTTGTTACCAAGCCATTTTTTGGGAGAGCATGTAGAAACCTACTCAATGGGTTAGAGGGTTATGTCTATATAACCTCTGCTCTGCCTCTGACATTCTCCTGTCCTCTTCCTTGGTTACCTCCTCGCACTCCCACCTTCAAGACTTCTCCTGTGCCTCCCTACTTCTCTGGATCCAACTCCCCCGCTCGATCCGCCACTCTCCATCACTACAAGCATTTAAAAGTGCCCTTGAAACTCACTTCATCAGACAAGTGTATAACCTGGCTTAAGCAATTCCTATAACCTTCAAACGCCACATGCAGCCCGACTCAAGCTCTACCACTTGTGATCCCTACCTTTTGTCTTCACCCTCATCCTTTAGACTGTAAGCTCGCAAGGGCCGGGCTCTCTTTCCTATTGTCTCCTGTGCTCACAACACCTGGTTTAAACCTTGTGGCATCTAGTTTGTATTTTTCTCTGTACTACATTTTTTACCTTTTTCTGTAATCATACCTTGTAAAGCGCTACAGAAGATGATGGCGCTATATAAATAAACATTAATAATAAAAATAATAATATGCGTCTAGGGAAATAAGGAGTGACCAAAACACGAGAGTCTATTTTTAAGCAGAGCTCCGCTTTTATTTTTATAGGAGAAAACAAGGCGTTGTTTTGTTACCGTATGTAAAGTTGCCCGATTTCAGATATTTGGAGGAGGAAGTGACCCCAAAGTGTAAAGAGTCATTTTTAGCCTAAAAACGTTATTAAACATTTTTTAATGTTCAATTAAGTAATTTACTTTTAAAAGTGGACAAAAACCCACGGCGATCGGCCCGGGAATCAAAATCGTGATGCCTCGCTATGTGAAACCCCCCAGGTCGCCCCATACACATACTTTGTTTACCATCCAATGGCGCATGCGCAAGCCGCATCCCCGATATCCCTCTAGCAAGGATATTGTGAATGGCCGGCGTGGGCACGCTCCCTGTTAGAGGGAAGTGGGGGATGCGCCCGCCAGCGCGCTCAGAGCCGCTGGCTTAGACCATGTGACATTAGCGTCTCTGAGTGCGCTGATTGGATGAGTGGCAGCACATAGCACCGGGAAGAGGTGAGTTGGCATCGGCAATCTGGGGGGGTTTCACACAGTGGGAAAGGACCAAAACCCGGGATAGTCAAAATTCTGGGTTTCGGTCCACTTTAAATGGACAAACTAGACAGAAACTATAAAAAGTAAAACACGTATACTTCCATTTTTGTCCCTGCAGCTGTATACTTTGAACTATGCATTATGGACATATATTCTTTCTTGATATATTTCCCAGGTGTCACTTTGTGGAAGGTCCTTTTCTAACCTTCCTAGACCAAGACCTCCCACCAAGTGCCACCTGAAATTGAACCGCTGTCTTGGTGGTAGGAACCTTGTACAGGAAGCTTCTCTTATTCTATCTTTATGTAGCACGTTTTGCCTGAGGGGTTAACACTCAAGCGTGTGCGGAGTGAGGTCAGGGTGCTGAGCCCTGTGGGTCTCATGTGGAATAGGGGTGCTGACGGGCTTGGGGCACTTGCAGGGTGCACATACAATCCACAGCAGACAAGTCTGTTAAACAAGTAGTTAATCACTTTATTAGTAGCCTCTGGTGCACTTCAGTAGTCACAGATACCTTCCAAGATTGTCATCACTTCCATCAACAGCATAACAAAGTCAGTTCCCCTCTAGTAGGAATAAGGCTGCAGCAGGTTCTGTCCCTTCTCATGGTCACTTGTGGTCCTATCTCCCTCCTCAGGAACCAGGGGGCACCTCTCACTTCTTGTTCCTCTATAGAAGGTAGAATCAGGCTGTGGCTGGATCCTTCTCTCAGTCTGGCCATTGTCTCCTCTCCTCCTGCACACGTCTTGTCTCACTCCGGTTACTACATTAATGAGTTCTGAGCAGTGCAATGCTATCTCTAACATTTTTATAGTGTTCTTCCATTACTAATCTGAAGGTTAGAGTCCCACTTAAACACAACTGTGAGTCGGAGCAATTTATCCATCACATGTCAGAGCAGGTGCCGGGATGTTTACAGGATCTGTTACATTAAATCCTATGTTCTTCCTCTGCACTTCCACTGAACTAACTGTGATTTAGCTTATGTCACTTAACCCTTTAAACAAGAGTGTAAGCTCCACTACATCTAGTGTTGAACGTAGAACTTAATGTATTGCCTATTTAATGCATACCTAAACTAATGTTCAACAGGTTCATACATTTATATTCTCAATAGTACATCTCTTTCTTCCCGATAACCAGGAAGAACCTCCTAACCCTGCTGCTGTACATGGCGACGGTAGGGGCATCCGGGGCTACAGAAAGGTGGCCACTGGCTTCCATGAGTGAGGACAATTCTATTACATAGAAACATAGAAACATAGAAGGTTGACGGCAGAAGGAGACCATACGGTCCATCTAGTCTGCCCTTATGTGTATACTGTATGTACTCTTTATCTTAGGATAGATGTGTGCTTATCCCAGGCATGTTTAAATTCAGTGACTGTTGATTTTTCAACTACCTCTGCTGGAAGTTTGTTCCAAGCATCTACTACTCTTTCTGTAACATAATATTTTCTAACATTGCTCCTGATCTTCCCCCCGACCAGCTTCAGGTTGGGCCCCTTGTTCTATCATTAAGCTTCTTCTTAAAAACACTTCCCTCCTGAACCTTATTCAATCCTGTCACATATATAAAGGTCTCCATCATGTCCCCCTCTTCCTTCTTTCCTCCAGACTGTACAAATTAAGTTCTTTAAGTCTCTCCTGATAAGTTTTAAGTTTAAGTCCTTCCACCATTTTTGTTGCCGGCCTTTGGACCCGTTCTATTTGAATAATGTCTTTTTGCAGGGGAGGTCTCCAGAACTGCACACAGTATTCTAGCTGTGGCCTTACCAGGGCTCTATACAGCGGCATCACAACCTCCCTCTTCCTACTGGTGATGCCTCGAGCTATGCAGCCGAGCATCCTGCTTGCTTTTCCCACTGCCTGGCTACACTGTCCAATCATCTTGCAGCTATCAGTAATCAGTACCCCTAAATCTCTCTCCTCCGAGGTCCTGGATAACACAGTGCTGCCCATACGGTGCCCAGAGCCGGGATTCCTTCTACCCAAGTGCATGATTTTACATTTAGAGACATTAAACTCTAGTTTCCACAGTTTTGACCATCTATCCAGTAAAGCTAAATCATTTTCCATGTTGCAGACACCTCCAGGAATATTTATTGCCAGCACTAAGACTGTCCTCACTCCTGGGAACCAGCGAACATCTTTTTGATGCCCCTGCCATCGCCACCAGAACCCGGACCCCGTTTAAATCAATGGAGAGTCAAACTTTGGGGGGTGGCTGTAGGGGGGGTGCAGAGTGTGCAATAGGAAGTATGCTGCTGTAAAAACATACCTTAGGCCCCACAATCCCCTTCCTGTCAGCCGCAGCTCCCCATAACTGAAGACACTCCTAGTGCCAAATTGCAGTGCTGGCACTAGCAGTGTCTTAAGGTGGCCATTTTTCTTTAGCCCCGGCCGTGGACCATTTTAAATGCAGCCCGCCACTGACAGGAAGGTTGATCACGGGGCCTAAGGTAGATTTTACAGCAGCTTCAGCTGCTGCATCTTTAGGTGAAATGGATTGATGGGCAGAACACCGAACTTGAAAACAGACTTCATTCCATGTTCGGGAAATGGAACTCGAAAAGTTCAATATGAACCCGAACTTTGCGGTTTGAGTTTGCCCATCACTACCTGTGACAGCTGCCTCCTGTGTGCTTAGAGCGAGACGTCTATCACCCAAGTTATGTGTGAGGTCCCCTCAATGGGCAGAAGCAGCTTCAGAAGCTCGCCACCACTACTTGGCACAGGCGTTAAGGAATGTGACAAGTTTAAACTATGGGGTTAAATCAGAGCCAGGTGAGAATTCCCACTGCCATTCAGTTCCATTATCTACTTGGTATAAATTTTCACCTGGCTCTGAATCAGCTCCAAGGTAGACAATGAAAGATAAGTATTGTGTATATAGAAATACCGTGCTAAATCTTAATCAACGAAAATGATTAAAGATGCAAATAGTGAAAAATTAAGAACACAGCTCCACATGCAAAACCTATATCTCACTAATAAGTTCCAAACAAAATTATAAAAAAGAGCACCGAGCTAGATTAAAATTTAGTCCTAGTGACCTAGCTAAAGTCGCGGGAGGCGACGAAACGCGCTGGGGAGCCGGCGGTACAGATCAGCCTCCCACTTCTCATTACGGGAATCGAGCAGCGTGAGTTGGCCAAAGGCCCTATTGAAATACGAGACTTTTTCTGTTTTTTAATGTGAGTGTTTTATTGGCACATTATTAAAGTTGAAATTAGTTTTAAGCAATGCTGCACTATGGATCTAATTCTTCTTTTACATGATATAACACATGGAAGCAAATGAGCGTATCTATCTATGTTTTAATGCTGAAGTCAAGCCTATTGCTCAGAATATGATTGGGAAGTGATCACAATATCCCTTGATTATACGCATTTTCAAACTTTCTCTGGTAAGAGCATATAATTGGTGGTGGGCCCGCACTACAGTTTGATGGTTATTCACCTTCACGATTGGCTTAAAGAGTTACTGGATGAACTCTAAGGAGGACTTAAATTTAATCTAGCTCTTTTTTATAATGAAAGAGAAGTGTGTTTTCTAATCAGGCTCTGAATTGACCCTAATGAGGGCAACACAAAAAAAGCAAAAGGATGCCCACCTTCTATCCACCACATCTGATCATTCCTATACGAGTGCTCAGCATCTCACCAGTCCATGAGAATTAGTCCCACATCATCAGGCCCCGGCACGGCCCCATCTTTTGCTGTGAATAGGGATGATGCGCTAGAAAGAAGAGGGGCGTTCGTGATGGAAGCAACAGTGACAGGATATTTGGAACAGTTGGTCCTCAATCTCCAGATCTGGTGACGTACTGAGCACTGGAGTTGGTCTAACTAAAAGATGAGTAGCCTATTGTTTTGATTGTTTTTCATTCTTAGCCTTTTAGATCTTGTCTGGATAAAGATGCCATATTTTTCAGCTACAACTTCTAATACCTCATTCATTATGGGGATCTCCTCCAGACTTTCTTCCCGGAGGTCTCAGCCACACCTAATTCAGCCTTGGTGAGGTTGCTGGTGAAGGAAATTGTGGGTGAGTGGGGAAAAACTTTATGTCATTTTGTTACATGGAACTTATGAAATTATCTACAGATAAATCCAAATCCATATCACTTTATTCATCGCCAAGTCAATACATTACATGCAAGAAATTCCATGTGGCAGGATGGCCAAGTACTTTTGAGACTAGACAGAAAAAAGGTTAAACAAAGAGTAAAACAAAAGTCTTCACCAACCCAGTCTGCTAGGATAGGAGGGTAAAGTGTTGAAGAACCTACATGTACCAGAAAGTATTATTATTATTATTATTATTGTTTATTTATATAGCGCCATCATCTTCCGTAGCGCTTTACAAAGTAGTAATTACAGACAGGGTAGAAACATACGGTACATATACTAATTCAAATGCAGTTGTACAGAGTTGACAATGGATAAAGATGAGGTTTTCTGAAGTAAGCGGGCGGAACTTCTTTCATCATCAATCCCTGTTCAGGCAATAATTCCAACCATTGCTCATGAAAGGGGTGATCGTTCTGAGAAATAAAGGGTGGTGAAACAAATATTAGTCAGTATTTTACACTTGGAAGAAAAAAGGTTCTCCTTGGCCAAGAACCACCCGCGCAGGCAGTCAATCTTTGGTGGATTCTTTGGAGGATTCCAAGTGCCAAAGATAAGTATCCAAGTCAGGAACAGGAACGGACAGTTTGCTGTATACACAGAATTTTAAGGGGTTTAAATTGGTGCCCAAAGTCTTTTTGTACCAGGAGCTTCCTGGATGGAAAACCAATGTAGGCACCACTAAGAGCAGTCCTCGTACAGCCAGAACCAATTATAAACAGGACAACTTAAGGGACTGTATTAAAATGTAATGAAGCTTTAGTAAAAAAAAAATAGAAATGGACAAATGGTATCCAAATTAACCTCAAATGAATCAGTATAATCCAGGACACATTTCACTTTGAATGGAACACAAGGAACAGCAAATATCATTTGAGCATCTCATCTAGGTGTGCATGGTTATTGTTATCTATTTGTTTTAGAATCTGTTTCTGGACATCCAGGCCTGTCGTATTGCTGTTCTGATCTCCTGGTTTCTCAGAGTATAGATGAAGGGATTCATTAGCGGGGTCATCACAGTATAGAGCAAGGATAAAACTTTGTTCATGGCCAACAAACGTCCAGGTGGCACCACGTAGACCATAAACAGGGTGCCGTAGTACGTGAAGACCACCCCCAGGTGGGAACTGCAGGTGGAGAAGGCTTTTTGTTTGCCCTTCGATGAGGAGATCCTACCTATGGCTCTAATGATAAATACGTAGGTAACGACAATCAGGAGGAATGGGAACATGGTGGCTGCAGATGAAAGCAAGGTGACAACTGTTTCAACGGTGGAGGTGTCAGAACAAGAAAGCTTCAACAAAGGAAGAAAGTCACAGAAGAAATGATCGATAGCGTTCGCTCTGCAGAAATACAGCGTTTCTAAAAAGCTAAAAGATATGGAAATCATTGAAAATGCCAAAGTCCAGCAGAAGAGGATCAGACAGAGACATAAGCGGGGATCCATGATGAGCCGGTATTGAAGAGGTCTGCAGATTGCCAGAAACCTGTCATAGGACATTGTTAGGAGGAGCAAACACTCCACCACAGCAAATAGGCCAAACAGGTAAAACTGTGTCAAACAGCCGACGATAGAGAAAACAGCCCCTCCCCTGAGTAACACAAGGAGCATGGGAGGAGCCAGGTTGCTAGTGAATAAGATCTCAGACAGTGACAGGCTGGAGAGAAACATATACATGGGGGTGTGTAAACATCTAGAAAAGCCAATCAGCAAGATGATCAGGAGGTTGCAAGATAAAGTCGTGACATAAAGGACCAAGAACACCCCGAAGAGAGTGAATCTGTAGCTCAGGGGCAGCTGGAAGCCTCGGATAAGTACAGCTGAAATAGTCGACTGATTCTGAATGTCCAGCAAGCGTTTAGCTGGCAATTCCTCCATGTCTTCAAGAAAGCAGAGACAAAAGCTATTGAGGATCATTCACTTAAGGGCAGGTTTAGGATTTACTGTGGTTAAAGACTTACTTAAGACTTGGTTCAATGAGGCTCCTTGCAAAGATGACCATTTCTGATCCAGAAAGTGGAAACCATCACGAGGGCCTGACCATATCTTCAACACTATAGGATCCTCACTGCAGTAGGATTTACTCCGTGGTTAAATACTTACTTAAGACTTGGTTCATTGAGACTCCTTGCAAAGATGATCATTTCTGGTCCACAAAGTAAAGACCATCATGATGGCCTGACCATATCTTCCACACTACATGATCTGCACGGCAGTAGGATTTACTCCATAGTTAAAGAGGTACTTAAAACTTGGTTCAGTGAGGCTCCTTGCGACGAAGACCATTACTGGTACACAAAGTAGAAAGCACCACGAGGGCCTGACCATATCTTCCACACTACAGGATCCTCACTGCAGTAGGATTTTTTCTGTGGTTAAAGACTCACTTACGACTTGGTTCAGTGATGCTCCTTGTGAAGATGACCATTTCTGGTCCACAAAGTAGAAACCATCACGAGGGCCTGACCATATCTTCCACACTACAGGATCCTCACTGCAGTAGGATTTACTCTGTGGTTAAAGACTCACTTAAGACTCGGTTCAATAAGGCTCCTTGCGAAGATTACCATTTCTGGTCCACAAAGTAGAAACGATCATGAGGGCCTCATAAAATCTTTCACACTACAGGATCCTCACTGCAGTAAGATTTACTCCGTGGTTAAAGACTCACTTAAGACCTGGTTCAATGAGGCTCCTTGTGAAGAAGATCATTTCTGGTCCAGAAAGTAGAAATCATCACAAGAGCCTGACCATATCTTTCACACTACAGGATCCTACTGCAATAGGATTTACTATGTGGTTAAAGACTTACTTAAGACTTGGTTCAATGAGACTCCTTGTGAAGATGACCATTTCTGGTCCACAAAGTAGAAGCCATCACGAGGGCCTGGCCAAATCTTCCACATTACAGGATCCTCACTGCAGTCATTTACATAGTTGCTGAGTTAAAAGGACATAACAAAGTCTGTCAAGGTCAACGAAGAGAAGAGCATGGTAAAAAAAACAGTTTACTGCCGGGGTATTTATTTGGGTTAAGCAAAGCATTTTGGACGAATCAGAAATCGATCTGGATTCCAGGGAAATATTTGAATTTCCCTGGAATCCAGAGCAATTTCTGAGATGTACAAAATGTTTTTTCTCTGAAATACCTTAAAAGACCTTAAAAAACATTCACCTACTTCTTCTTTCCAGCTCCAGCCAATGTGCTAATCATCTGGCAGGTGCCCCCTGGCTTCAATGGTGGCAGCTCAGATGTCCTCCTCTTTATGGCACCATCCCATCCCCAAATCCATAAATTGGTCGGCCATGGTGTCAGGCTGGCAACCCTTCCTGGCCAATCACATGGATGGGGGCGTGTCAGAATGCCTGAGAGCGGCCCCATTTCTACCCTGTCGCAGGGAGCGGGCTAAGGAAGGGCGACCTCTGTTTCCTGTGTGTAAATTGGTGATGGCCAGCTGAAGACAATCAGGGACTCCACTGGACACCAAAGGATCGGCTGTGTCGGGTCAAGAAAGAAGAAGAGCCGGCTCACCGGATGAAGAGGAGGACACTGGAGATGCCACCAACGGAGCCAGTGGAAGACACACTGGTTAGTGAATTATTATTATTATTTTTTAGCAATTCATTAAAAATTTGATTCAGGAACAGCTTTTCTTGGGGAAATTCAATGAATCACCTGAATTGAATTTTAAAGAACTTTAATAATCTCTAGCATATATATGATGATTCTAGAACGTGTAGTGGTTTGTACTTTTGTTAAAGAAATTATGGTTTATAACTTGACCAATCCGATCAAATCCAGTTTCAATTCAATTCAATCTGACCTACATAATTTTAGTCTTTAGTTTACTCTTTCCAGCTCCAGGTGATGTGCTAATTATCTGGCACGTCCCCCCTGGCTTCAATGGCGGCAGCTCTGGTGTCCTCCTCTAGATGGCACCATGTCATTCCAAAGTCCACAGATGCGTCGGCCATGATGTCAGCCTGGCAATGCTCCCTGGCCAATCACAGGGATGGGGGCATGCCAGAATGCCTGAGAGAAGTCCCATTTTTACCCTGTGGCGGGCCGTGGGCTAAAGAATGGGCGACGACCAGCTGAAGATGATCAGGGACAGCACTGGACACCAAAGGACCAGCTGCGTCGCGTCAAGAAAGAAGAGGAGCCGGCTCACTGGATGAAGAGGAGGACACCGGAGCTGCCACCACCGGAGCCAGTGGAAGACTCACTGGTTAGTGAATTATTTTATTTTTTAGCAATTCATTAAAAATTTGATTGAGGAACAAACCAATTTTCTTGGGCAAATTCAACAAATCACCTGAATTGAATCTGAAAGAACTTTACTAATCTCTAGTATTTATAAGATGATTCTAGAACGTGGAGTGGTTTGTACTTTTGTTACGGTTTATAACTTGACCAATCCGATCAAATCCAATTTTAATTAAATTCAACCTGACCTACATAATTTTAGTCAGCAAAGTCCTTGAATCTGCAAGGCAAAACTCGGAAGCTAAATGTATGTATAGATTGTTTCGGGTCACACACTGGCAGAACAGCTGTCACATGTCAAGTGCATATACGTATATAATGCTGATGTTTAGGTATGTAAATTGCATTATGTCATATGTATTTGTAAATAAGGCTTGTTCTGTGATTGGATGAGACATATGTATTTCCAAATATGAGTTTATAAGACAACCCCCTGTTTGACTATAATATAAACCTTCAGGGGGTAGTGGAAGGGAAGACAGACAGCCTGGAGAAGAATGTTAATGCATGTGTATGTGTCTGTTTCTGAATGACACGATGGGCCATTTCCCCAACACTTTGTAGAGGGGACAGGGCACATTTTAGAAGATTTAATACATGCAATTGCAGTTGTATGCAAACCAAGGCCCCAAGATTCTGTACAGGATTCATATGCCTGTTTGCTGAATATTATACAGTGATTAGAGGGTTAAACTGGGCGGTAAATTGGTTCCCAGGTCCTGAAAGATCCTGTATAAATATTAGTGATGGAGCATCTCCCCCTTTGCTCAGTTTGAATTGCCATGAGCGCACACAGGGTGAGATTCAGCCATTATGGATCTCTCCCTGTGCAGAGTTCTAAAGGGAGGCCGGCAGCTTCCCAGGTAAGTAGCTCTGAAATATTTGATTGTATTGCATGTCCCAACTTTGGGCGCTCAAAAATAGGAGTAGGGACCACACCAATAGGGGCGCCTTGACGTGGCGTGGGGTTCAATACATGCAATTGCAATTGTATGCAAACCAAGGCCCCTAGTTTCTGTACAGGATTCATATGCCTGTTTGCTGATTATCATACAGGGATGAGAGGGTTAAACGGGTCGGTAAATTGGTTCCCAGGCCCTGAAAGATCCTGTATAAATATTAGTAATGGAGCATCTCCCCCTTTGCTCAGTTTGAATTGCCATGAGCGCACACAGGGCGACATTCAGCCATTATGGATATCTCCCTGGAGGCCGGCAGCTTCCCAGGTGAGTAGCTCTGAAATATTTGATTGCATTGCATGCCCCCACTTTGGGCACTCAAAAATAGGAGTAGGGACCCCACCAAAAGGGGCGCCTTGACGTGGCGTGGGGTTCAATACATGCAAATTCAATTGTATGCAAACCAAGGCTCCTAGTTTCTGTACAGGATTCATATGTCTGTTTGCTGATTATCATACAGGGATGAGAGGGTTAAACGGGCCGGTAAATTGGTTCCCAGGCCCTGAAAGGTCCTGTATAAATAATAGTAATGGAGCAGCTCCCTTCCCCTTTACTCACTTTATTTTAGAAGATGCTGTCCAGGTAGTCCCTAACCCGGCCCGATGTAACACTTAAAGGAAGTAAATAGCTCATAGACCAATTAAAGGGTTAGTAAAGGCAAAGTAAATAATCAAAGAAGGCTACACAAACTTAGGCACACGCCAACTTCCTGTGGACTGCAGTGATGCCTTTTTGGAAGTTAAACCACTGAATCTGCCCAAGCACACGCCCACCAGGTCCCTGACACGCATCCACCACAGAGTGCATGTTGGTGGTGAACACTTACCCGATGTTACTCTTGGGACAAATTAACGAGGACGCCCGCTTTCTTGTGCCCGGCAGCAGGGATGAGGCTGGAGGCTGGAGCAGATTAGTTCTCACGGATCCAGCATGTGCGGGTGGGGGGGCGTAATGTATCTGTTTTTGCTGTCTTTACAGAAAGTCTTCACATGGATTGTTTATGTGTGTGAACATCGTTGCAGAAGTCTCCCTGTTTTTTGTTCTGATTCTCAATGTTTTGGAACATTCTGCATCTACAGGGACAGCTTCACTACTTGCACTGAATACGGGCTCGAGAGGTTTGTGCCTCATGCTGCAGAATCTCTCTCTGCTGCTGTGATTGTGACAAGCAGTCATCCTCTTATACAGCAGGAAGCTGGCTGTAACACATTGAAAGAGCCAGGCTAAGGCTGATTGCTACAATTGTAACTACAGCTACACATGCTTTAACACATTGAACGGACCAGGCTCAAGGATCCCTTATCAGGTCACAAAGTGTTAAATGTAAAAAACACTTGTGTGTGCAGCTATTGTGCAATCATCTGATTGGCTTCATGTATTTACATACAAATGGACTAAGGCCCTTATTTAAGAAGGGATAGCGTCAGGTAGTGGCTGGTGAACGCTGGACACGGCAGCAATTACACATTTATCAAGCAGAATCTGTTTAGCGACTGGGATAGCGCCATGTAGCGTCTGATTCATCATTTTCACAGCCTCAGCGAACAGCGCCGGCGTTCAGCCTTGCACAGCACCAGGTATGACCTCTCGCTACCTGTCGCTCTCCCATACATTTCAATGGATGAACCTTTTTTTCTCTTTAAACGGGGTATTTTTTTTTTTTTCAATAAAATCACAAATAATTCTGTGACCTCTTCTGGCATTGAATAAGCAGTTTTTTCATATTTTTTTCATTTTTTATATATTTCTAGAGATGAGCGAACTTTTGAAAAGTTCGATTCGCCCGATTCGCCGAATTTCACAAAGAAATTCAGGTTCGGCCGAATCGAACTTTTGCGAAGTTCCCCATCAAAAATGCCGGCATAGTGGGAGCCGGCCGGCGGGCCGGTAAAGCCGGCCGGCCCGCTCCCACCATGCCGGCATTTTTTTATTTTTAATTTCAGGAAAAATTCGATCGGCACGAACCACAAGGTATTCGGGTTCGTGCCGAATCGAATATTTCCTGAAATTCGGAGCGAATTCCGGTTCGTCTGAACCGGTTCGCTCATCTCTATATATTTCCTCAGATATGACATCACAGCTCTGCCATTAAAGTGTTCATGTTACAATGTTGTTACAATGTAATTCCATATGTTTTCGCTTTGTTACTGGTGGATAGATGCTGAAAAACAGACTTTAATCACACCGCCTCCTGCGCTCTGGGCTTCAGAGAAGCATTTTTCAGCGCCAGAGATTTGTGAGGCTGTTTTTTTTGCTGAATATGGTGTGAGTCGGTCACTATGAGCAGTCGCTAACATGCGCTCCCATACAGTGCTGTACTGGTCAAATAGCGACTCCTCACAATGTATTTAACATTACTGAACAGCGACTATAAAGCGGTTATAAAGTAGCGACTCACAGCTGAGCACAGTGACTACTAGCGGGCGCTCTGAAAATGCCGCTACAGACGCTCATCTGTCGCTACCTGGCGCTAGTGATGAATCAGGTTGCCCGACTTTCACAAGGATTACATTTACCAATCAATACACATCCAGTCACCCTGATTATATATATATATATCTTTTCATTATTAGAATGCTGATAGTTTATATCTATATGTTATTTTGGAGTCTTATACGGAATGGAGGTAATGCAGAATAAGAATTGCATTGTGGTTTACTGTGCACATGACAATAAAACTCTGGAATCTTGATTCTTGAACCTCTTCCTGTAACCGTATGAAAGTGTTTCTACAACTCGTAATAACTAAAAGCCCTGGTTCAGTCGTGAGCAGTTTGTTTAGTACAGGGTCCTGCATCAGACACTTACCAATGGCAGGGCGTGAATCTTCCTAATCGGCATCTATTTCTTTTCTATAGGTGGAGATGGAGCAATAGAACGGAGCATGTTCTCATCAGCATTGGAGTCACTTGTCCTCGGAGGGCCCCAATCTCTGCGCTTTATATACATTAAGCCCCCCCGGGGGATAACTAGTGCTCCAGGGCCCCAGTCCTATTAGCACAGAAGGTATGTTATATATTTATCATTATTCCCAGGTGGAGCAGAAACCCAGGAAGAGTTACTCTGGAGCTTTTTTACAAATGCAACTTTCGCAGCATCTCTGGGGGTAGATGATGACATTTGTATTATCTGAATTAATAATCATTAAACTGATATTAACCACTGATATTTCGATAGATAATAAAGTAAGTAACTGAATGTCTGGGGGTTGATGACAGACAGCTGCAATAGATTAATGCAGACCAAAACCCACATTTTTAACTAGCATCCCCCCATGAAGATTACGTTTTGGCAAATTTCACCGCTCCCGCTTCATTCTAATCCCAGATAATGGTGTCTGTTTAAGCCGTAAAGCTCCGCCTCCTCCATTCATTGTCATTGTTGTGCGCGGCAATGATGTCATTGCAATGACTGGTCGACTGTCATCATACATCGAGTGATGGCAAATAAATCAGTGTTCCAGGACAATTAGAAAGCAAAAATATCAATTTCTACACCCTAAGAAGAGAGTATCGGCAGAGGCTTTGGCTAAATGTATTTCACAAGTTCAGTAGATTTTGGTCCCCTTTAAATCTGACCCTATAGGGGCATGGCATTATAAGAGCCCAGAAGGATGCCCCGTTGGCAAACTATGACATCACAGGTCACCCCTAGCATAAAAGCCCTTCCCTGCGGCAGGGAGCCGATCTGTCAGCAGCCGGAGAGACTGGCCAGCTGTCGGGGGATCGGCGCCAGACACATTAGGGTTGATTCAGAACCCCTTTCACTTGGTTTCTTAGGAGGTCTTGTTACCAAACAAAAAAATGCAGAAAAAAAACACTCTCACGGAAAAAGGGCTCTGCCGCATCAGACCAGGGGGAAAATGGATTCGAGCGGACATTTTCACGCAAAGCAAAATGTCGAGAAAAAGGCTTTGAATCAACCCTATTATGAGAGACCAGCGAGGGATTAGAGGTAAGTATGGGGACAACAATAAAAATAATAAAAAGGCTTTTAATCTTAAATGAAATAACAGCCCGCACTTCGATAAATGCATATATATTAATCAAACAAAGTCCAACCGAACGTACAAACACTGTGCAAATAAAGTCCGTGTCCATACAGTCCTTTAACCGATGCTTCGGGGCATCCCATGCCCCTTCATCAGGGTAATGCACATCAAACAGAGCTAGCCAAGGGTTAAATGGTGTCACAATGCTTCACAATGCTTCAAAAAGCCAACCTGACGTCATCAGTGATGTCACAGGTGAGGTCAGCGGTGTCGATTAACAATTATATGTTAATTGAAGAATTTGAAGAAACATCTAAAGGGGATCCATAAAGTTGTCCAGCCTATTATGCCAAATATAATCATATAAATATAAATGAACCCTCGGGAGGGTAGTATTGCCTTGAGACTCCCCCGGAGAGAGGGACACTGTGTAATTTTTCTTTTTAATTTTTAAATGTGTAACCCTTAAAAATGAATATAAATATAGTATAGGGTCCACCTCTCCAGATGGGGGGGGGGGCGCAGGTTTCTTTTTATTTGGTAAGGGTTAAACATTTAACAGAAATGGCACAGGACCCTCTATATCCTGTAAAACCAGCAAGGGCACCAGATATGGGATCAGGTAGCCCAAGGCTACAAGCCTGCATAGCCCATGGGCCGCGGGCTCTTCTATCCCCCTAAGGGCTTTGGGGAAGCAGGTAATGGTGCCGAGGGTTATGACAAGCCACCCGCTTGCTGGCAGGTGACATGCCAGCCCCCCCTGTCCTGTAAACTGGTATAGGGGGTCTCGAGGATCCTTTACCAGGTCACAAAGCATTAAAAGAAAACACCACACACGAATAAATTATTTTATTGTTTTTATTTTTCCAGCCATACCTACCCCTAATCCATTGCTGTGTGTCCTGTGCCATTGGCTGCCATGTCCAGTGGAGATTCCTGCCGCTGCTTTTATTGACAAGCGAAGAGATCAGTGAATGACGGGCACGCACCTGTCTTCCGCTGCTCTCCCTGACTGTCAATGACAGTCCTGCTCCCCACCACTGGGAGGGGCTATTTATACTGGGAGTGACCTGTGACATCATGGCTTACTCCCAGTACAAATGCCCCTCCCTTTTGCAGGGAGCAACGATTGCGGGAAGGCCACTGCATGCTGTGGAGACTGGCGGGGCTCTGGAAAGACGGGGGACAGCAAGAGATCAGGTGAGTCAGGATTTCAGGGAAAGTTCATTCGAAACGAACGCCCCAAAAAAATCAGGTGCGTGGTGAATCAAACTTTTCCGGAAACTCAGAGCGAACTCTGTAACGGTTCACTTATCTCTAGTCCCCAATGCTCCCCGTTCTGCAGATGGGTGGAGGGCACAGATCCTCCGCCCGACCACATGTCCTCCCCGCTGCAGAACTCTTTATATTCTCGCAAGTGAGCTGATGTGGAAAGCCCTCACCGCCCCCCCCCCCCTCGCTCACAGTGCCTGGTGCCTCTCATCCCCCTCCTACCCATCGTTGCCTCCCATAATGGCTGAATGGAAGGAAGTTGACTTTGTGGTTGGGTTCATGGCTGTTTCGGGGGATTCCCCTGCAGCTCCATAGTCATACCCGCCATAGCCTGGGGAACCCGAGGACTGGTCCGAATCCTCAGCAGGCCTAACTCCAGGTGAGGTGGTCAGTGAGTTTTCTGCTCTAGACACTGGCTGCTGCCACGGGTAACACCAAGGTGGGTCATTTTTTTTTTACTGTAAGCTCCGTGGCACGGGAGCTCAGAAGCGGCCTTGTAGGGCCGCATTGGGCCCCCAGGCCATATCCGGCCCCTGGGCCTTGAGTTTGACACATGTAGTGTAAGCTCTGCACATAAAGGCAAGGATACAAATGTATCGGTAACTGCTACATTGTATCACAAAGTGTTAGAATTGTATCAGTAAAGCCTTTGATGGTTAAAGTAGATCAACTATCCTGGTGACCGGGCCCTGCTCCGGGGTCATCCAGATATAGGATGCCCCGCTATATGAAACCCCCCAGATCACCAAGTTTCACTCACCTTTTCCCATTCCAACGGCACCGGCGTGGGTGCTGGCCCAATCAGCGCTTTATGCTGCACATACTAATGCTCGGCATAATGCCGCTGATTTAAATTGCACGCCGGTGGCCGCATCCCTGGCTCCGCTGTGGATTGCACACACCCGCTGTATCTGGATGGCTGGGCGTCGGGAGCGAGCACAGCTGCAGAGGAGCCGGGGATGTGGCAGTGTAGACAGCGTCGGGAGAGCTGCCGGGATCAGGTAAGATTAATGGCACTCCAAGGGGTTTCCCTGGGGCATCCGGCATTGGCTAGATTCTAGGCCGGCCGCTGGGGGTGATTGGGACACTTTAACTCAGAATTTGACTATATCTGGTTTTCTGTTCCCGAGGGCATCCTGAATTGGGGATCACCAGGTCCAGATCGCCCAGTTCAACTCACCTCTTAGTGGTCCAACAGTGCATGTGCGGGCACTCGGCCAATCAGAGCTGTTTGCCATGAATATTAAATGCTCAGCAAATGGCTGAGTCTCAGCAATAGGAGCACAAGCGGCCGCATCCCCTGGATGGCACACACTCCTGCCCCCCAGACTGTTTGAATGGCTGGGGGCGGGTGAGAGCTCATTGCCCAAAGATGCGGGTATGCGGACGCTGGATGTTGACATTGGCAATGGTGTAAGGATGGAGGCGAGTGTAGTAGCACCCCGGGGGTTCACACAGTGGGGCATCCTGATTTGGGATGCCCCAGGGGAAGGCTCTTTCTGATTCCATGGCTGGCCACGCTGGGTTTTGTTCGTCTCTAAACAGGATGAAATTTACTAAAGTCTGCTCTTTTTTTTTTTACATTGTTTGATAGCTCTAACTTTTACATACAGATATTTAAAAGAGGTTTAAAGAAGAACAAATCTCAATATGGCCATCCCTGGAATCCAGGTGTAGGGGCCTCAGTATAAATGGGAACACGTTCGTTAACTGATAGGAACCCTTTAAATAGAGTTAACCATACATTAAGATCCTTTGTGGTTTCTACCCATGGAAGTGCATTGGGAGTGCCATAACCTAAAATAGACTCAAGATGGCAGTAGTGGGTTTAGGCCATAGACTAACATTAGGCCATAGGCTATAATAGGGATTGTTCTAGAAGGTGAAGTCAGAAGGTTTGTTAGTCATAACAGGAGATAGAGTAGTAACATAGTTATAACTAGAAAGGTAGCAATTGGTCAGAGGGTTTAGAGAGCAACCTATCAGATGTCGGACATAAGGCCGAACATGTGATAGAAGGTTCTGGAAGGTAGTGAGAAGGGATATAGGGAAGCCCCAGACCCATAGCCATTGTTGGGCTACACAGGGCCAGCCGCTGGCTATTTCTTAGCTGCTTGAAACCCCCCTTACCGGGTCACTGCAAATTGTAGGTGCTTCCTGGCTTCCTCGTCGATGTAAATATCGGGAGCCCCCATCCCCTCATCTTTGGGCTGTGCGCCCGCCCCCTCACCCCACCATTCAGACTGTCTGGGGGGGCGTGCACAAAGCGGGGGATGCACCCACCTTCACTCCCAAATGTCATAAACAGAGCCATTTGCCGAGCATTGCATATGCACAGGAAACTGCTTTGATTGGATGAGAGTCCGAACATGGGCCGTAGGACCAGGGACAGGTGAGTTGTTCTAGGTGATCTGAGGGGTTTCACACAGTGGCGCACATTCCAAAATGGGATGCCCCGAAGGTAAGGAACCAAACCTGGGATAGTCAAAATCCCAGGTTTTATTCTGCTTTATAGGAAAAATCTCCCTTGGCTGAAGTGACCTCTGATATTTGAAGTGTAATGACCCCTAGGGTCAAGAATCAGCCCTGGATATTACCAGCCCCTGGCCGGCCCTAGACATCCTTGCTGAGGCCCCCCCAACCATGATGCCGGGGCTATAGCATTGGGGGCTGGGGTTCCTTGGCTTGTGGGTACAGTGGGGCTGGGTACAGGGGCCTGAGAGGGAGACTAAGGGGGCAGGGATTGAATGTGGGCGCTGTGGCTATAGCATTGGGGGCTGGGGTTCCTTGGGTTGTGGGTACAGTGGGGCTGGGTACAGGGGGCTGAGAGGGAGACTAAGGGGGCAGGGATTGAATGTGGGTGCTGGGGCTATAGCATTGGGGGCTGGGGTTTCTTGGCTTGTGGGTACAGTGGGGCTGGGTACAGGGGCCTGAGAGGGAGACTAAGGGGGCAGATATTGAATGTGGGTGCTGGGGCTATAGCATTGGGGGCTGGGGTTCCTTGGCTTGAGGGTACAGTGGGGCTGAGAGGGGGCGGGGACTGAATGTGGGTGTTAGAAGCAGCAGCATAACTTGTCCCAAAGCAGTGCGGCACCGGGCATTGTCCTGGGTCTCCCTATGGGCAGCCCGCCCCTGACCCCAGATGTGTGTGCTTTTCCCATCATGCAATTTGAGCCATTTGGCTGCTTTATTGCTTTTCAGACACACAAAATCACCTCCTGCCCCCCCCCCCCGCCTCCATAGACTGTGATGAGATTGGAGTGACGCAGAAGAAGAATATTGGAAGCTATTCATCAGAACAGAATAGAGGCCAATTCCGCTCAGTCACCTGCTTACTATTTTTTTTAATATCTGAATATCTTGTTTTGCATATCATTAACATATCGATGTCACATGATATAACATGAATAAGAGACTTATATCCCCCCCCCCCCCCCGGACATACAGATTGCCCCACATTAAAAATCATCCTACCTGCACCTATTACAGTTTATTAACCTTTTAACTTTCAAGATGGGGGCCCATGAAGTCTCAGACTGCATGCAAACAGTAAGTGTCTGCCGCTCTGCATTCTGGAATTGCTGAACTTTTACTGACTCCAGCTCTGCTCTGTGCAAAGCACAGCTAAAACCCCGCCCCCTGCACTTTTTCCCCCTCTCCACTCCTCAGTATGTGATGCTTCTGAGGCAAGATGGCAGCGCCCAAGTCCTAGAGCCCTGAACAGAGTTGCAGCCCAGTGGGGAAGATAATAAAAAATAAATGATTATAAATATTAAATCTATTAATTTTAGATGCTGGGGAATCGTTCTTTGAGGGTTTGAGCTTTTCATTAAATGAAGCTGAAGGTCCGCTTTAAATTTTCCTTGTCGAGCAATGTGGTATAGGGCTGATTTGCATAGTGCTGATTTGCATAATGCTGATTTGCATAATGCTGAAGTGACTTTGCTTTTTGGCAGCGATTGGAACTTTTGTTTGTAAGAGTTTGCAACGTCCTGCAGAGACTCTGAGACAAGGACCCTGTATATATATATATATATATTTATATCCCTCCACTGGTTACCTGTCTCCCATAGAGTTCAAACTTCTAACGCTAACCTACAAAGCTCTCTCCAACCAGGCCCCTCCCTACATTTCATCTCTGATCCAACGTTACCAACCCAAGCACAACCTCCGCTCTGCCTCTGACATTCTCCTGTCCTCTTCCTTGGTTACCTCCTCACACTCCCGCCTTCAAGACTTCTCCCGTGCCTCCCCACTTCTCTAGAATGCACTTCCCCGCTCGATTCGCCACTCTCCATCACTCCAAGCCTTTAAAAGCGCCCTCAAAACTCACTTCTTCAGACAAGCATATGACCTGGCTTAAGCAACTACTATAACCTTTAATGGCACATGCAGCCCAACTCTAACTCTACCACTTGTGACCCCGCCCCCCATTGTCTCCACCCCCATCCTTTAGACTTTGCGCTTGCAAGGGCAGGGCACTCCTCCCTATTGTTTCCTGTACTCACAACACTTGGTTTTAACCTGTTGCATCTAATTTTGTATTGTTCTCTGTGCTATATGTTTTACCCTGTCTGTAATCATACCATGTAAAGCGCTACGGAAGTTGATGGCGCTATATAAATAAACAATAATATTAATAATAATATATATACGGTATAAATATATATATATATATATATATATATATATATATATATATATATATATATATATTGTCAGGATCTGGGGCCAACGGCAATGACTCTGAAGACGGTTCTTGGTCAAATCATAAGCAATTTATTGAAAAAAATCTCTTCACTTCACAGTATAATGCAGGATACAAAGCAGTACAGCAAGCGGTTACCTCACCAACTTTAGCAATGTCCAGTGTATGATAATGACAGCGTATTGCAAGTCCTGGATATCACAGGTCCTCATACAAGTCCAGGCTGCTAATCGACAGGTTCCAAGACCAGATAACACATAAAGTCCTTTGGATGCAATTCTGCACTGTCAGTATTGGGAGCAGCAAGGCCCGGGCTCCTCATTCCAGCCTCTCCATCTCCACACTGGAAGCCTCAGCGGCTCCTTTTATTAGGCTTCCTTTGCAATTAGCCTAATCAGCTTTGTAAGAACTGGGAGTAGGGGGAAAAACCCGTAGAGGACTGGGAATGTGGACTGGGGTCCTGTAAACCCGGCATGGATCGTGCCTGATTGAGAAAACCAAGCGAGAATTAGACACCATCCAGGACTTTCCCATACACTTTACCACTGTATATATATATACAGAGGCGACAGATCTCACACTGCTATATATTGCGTTGGGAAGGTAAAATATTGACGTGTTCTCTTCCTCCTGCTGTGACTATAACAAACAAGATGATTAATGTTGTGGCGAAACCGTAAAAGTTTGGGTTCCGCAAGTTCGGCCAAACTTGCCCCAGAGTTCGATTCGAGCAACCAAACATGACCCGAATCCCATTGGCAGAGGGGTAGCTGGGCTTTTTGGCATCCGGGGCAAAGATTCGAAATGGCACCTCCCACTTGTGCTCAGGGCCCCCCTTTGGCGCCCCCCTGACCTGCTGCACACGGGGCACATGCCCCTCCTGCTCCCCCCTAGCTACGCCCCTGCCAATTAAATCAATAGGGATTCGAACTTGGGGGCACAAAACTGACTGTATAATGGGGGTAGCGAGGGCTAGAGGACTGCAAATTGGTGGGAACTCCAGGTAGATTGCCCCGCACAAAACAGGGTCGGGAAAGTACTCCAAATAATAACAGAAAACAAAAAAAAATCAATAAATGCATAAAAACAATAATAATTTAGAGATTTGTTAAAAGACAAATCAGGGGTAACAGCAGCGTGATTACCCTGTACAAAATGGAGTAGGGACAGTACTAATATTATGAGGTTTATTCATGAAGGGATAGCGGGGTGCAGGACAAAGATGGGATGACAGTGAGGAGAGGCACAGAGATTGAGGTGTAGAGGGGTGCAGGACAAAGATGGGATGACAGTGAGGAGAGGCACAGAGATTGGGGTGTAGAGGGGTGCAGGATAAATAAGGGATGACAGTGAGGAGAGGCACAGAGATTGGGGTGTAGAGGGGTGCAGGATAAATAAGGGATGACAGTGAGGAGAGGCACAGAGATTGGGGTGTAGAGGGGAGCAGGACAAAGATGGGATGACAGTGAGGAGAGGCACAGAGATTGGGGTGTAGAGGAGAGCAGGACAAAGATGGGATGACAGTGAGGAGAGGCACAGAGATTGTGGTGTAGAGGGGAGCAGGATAAATAAGGGATTACAGTGAGGAGAGGCATAGAGATTGAGGTGTAGAGGGGCGCAGGACAAAGATGGGATGACAGTGAGGAGAGGCACAGAGATTGGGGTGTAGAGGGGTGCAGGATAAATATGGGATGACAGTGAGGAGAGGCACAGAGATTGGGGTGTAGAGGGGTGCAGGACAAAGATGGGATGACAGTGAGGAGAGGCACAGAGATTGAGGTGTAGAGGGGCGCAGGACAAAGATGGGATGACAGTGAGGAGAGGCACAGAGATTGGGGTGTAGGGGATTGCAGGACAAAGATGGGATGACAGCGAGGAGAGGCACAGAGATTGAGGTGTAGAGGGGTGCAGGATAAATAAGGGATGACAGTGAGGAGAGGCACAGAGATTGAGGTTTAGAGGGGTGCAGGATAAATAAGGGATGACAGTGAGGAGAGGCACAGAGATTGAGGTTTAGAGGGGTGCAGGATAAAGATGGGATGACAGTGAGGAGAGGCACAGAGATTGAGGTGTAGAGGGGTGCAGGATAAATATGGGATGACAGTGAGGGGAGGCACAGAGATTGAGGTGTAGAGGGGTGCAGGATAAAGATGGGATGACAGTGAGGGGAGGCACAGAGATTGAGGTGTAGAGGGGTGCAGGATAAATATGGGATGACAGTGAGGAGAGGCACAGAGATTGAGGTGTAGAGGGGTGCAGGATAAATATGGGATGACAGTGAGGAGAGGCACAGAGATTGAGGTTTAGAGGGGTGCAGGATAAAGATGGGATGACAGTGAGGAGAGGCACAGAGATTGAGGTGTAGAGGGGTGCAGGACAAAGATGGGATGACAGTGAGGAGAGGCACAGAGATTGAGGTGTAGAGGGGTGCAGGACAAAGATGGGATGACAGCGAGGAGAGGCACAGAGATTGGGGTGTAGGGGGTTGCAGGACAAAGATGGGATGACAGTGAGGAGAGGCACAGAGATTGGGGTGTAGAGGGGTGCAGGACAAAGATGGGATGACAGTGAGGAGAGGCACAGAGATTGAGGTGTAGAGGGGTGCAGGACAAAGATGGGATGACAGTGAGGAGAGGCACAGAGATTGAGGTGTAGAGGGGTGCAGGACAAAGATGGGATGACAGTGAGGAGAGGCACAGAGATTGAGGTGTAGAGGGGTGCAGGACAAAGATGGGATGACAGCGAGGAGAGGCACAGAGATTGGGGTGTAGGGGGTTGCAGGACAAAGATGGGATGACAGTGAGGAGAGGCACAGAGATTGGGGTGTAGAGGGGTGCAGGACAAAGATGGGATGACAGTGAGGAGAGGCACAGAGATTGAGGTGTAGAGGGGTGCAGGACAAAGATGGGATGACAGCGAGGAGAGGCACAGAGATTGGGGTGTAGGGGGGTGCAGGACAAAGATGGGATGACAGTGAGGAGAGGCACAGAGATTGGGGTGTAGGGGGGTGCAGGACAAAGATGGGATGACAGTGAGGAGAGGCACAGAGATTGAGGTGTAGAGGGGTGCAGGACAAAGATGGGATGACAGTGAGGAGAGGCACAGAGATTGAGGTGTAGAGGGGTGCAGGACAAAGATGGGATGACAGCGAGGAGAGGCACAGAGATTGGGGTGTAGGGGGTTGCAGGACAAAGATGGGATGACAGTGAGGAGAGGCACAGAGATTGGGGTGTAGAGGGGTGCAGGACAAAGATGGGATGACAGTGAGGAGAGGCACAGAGATTGGGGTGTAGAGGGGTGCAGGACAAAGATGGGATGACAGTGAGGAGAGGCACAGAGATTGGGGTGTAGAGGGGTGCAGGACAAAGATGGGATGACACTGAGGAGAGGCACAGAGATTGAGGTGTAGGGGGGTGCAGGACAAAGATGAGATGACAGTGAGGAGAGGCACAGAGATTGGGGTGTAGAGGGGTGCAGGAAAAACATGGGATGACAGTGAGGAGAGGCACAGAGATTGAGGTGTAGAGGGGAGCAGGACAAAGATGGGATGACAGTGAGGAGAGGCACAGAGATTGGGGTGTAGAGGGGTGCAGGACAAAGATTGGATGACAGTGAGGAGAGGCACAGAAATTGGGGTGTAGAGGGGTACAGGACAAAGATGGGATGACAGTGAGGAGAGGCACAGAGATTGGGGTGTAGAGGGGTGCAGGACAAAGATTGGATGACAGTGAGGAGAGGCACAGAGATTGAGGTGTAGAGGGGTGCAGGGCAAAGATGGGATGACAGTGAGGAGAGGCACAGATATTGGGGTGTAGGGGGGTGCAGGAAAAATATGGGATGACAGTGAGGAGAGGCACAGAGATTGGGGTGTAGGGGGTTGCAGGACAAAGATGGGATGACAGTGAGGAGAGGCACAGAGATTGAGGTGTAGAGGGGCGCAGGACAAAGATGGGATGACAGTGAGGAGAGGCACAGAGATTGAGGTGTAGAGGGGTGCAGGGCAAAGATGGGATGACAGTGAGGAGAGGCACAGATATTGGGGTGTAGGGGGGTGCAGGAAAAATATGGGATGACAGTGAGGAGAGGCACAGAGATTGGGGTGTAGGGGGTTGCAGGACAAAGATGGGATGACAGTGAGGAGAGGCACAGAGTTTGGGGTGTAGAGGGGTGCAGGACAAAGATGGGATGACAGTGAGGAGAGGCACAGAGATTGGGGTGTGGAGGGGCGCAGGACAAATATGGGATGACAGCGAGGAGAGGCACAGAGATTGGGGTGTAGAGGGGTGCAGGACAAAGATGGGATGACAGTGAGGAGAGGCACAGAGATTGGGGTGTAGAGGGGTGCAGGACAAAGATGGGATGACAGTGAGGAGAGGCACAGAGTTTGAGGTGTAGAGGGGTGCAGGACAAAGATGGGATGACAGTGAGGAGAGGCACAAAGATTGGGGTGTAGAGGGGTGCAGGCCAAAGATGGGATGACAGTGAGGAGAGGCACAGAGATTGGGGTGTAGGGGGGTGCAGGACAAAGATGGGATGACAGTGAGGAGAGGCACAGAGATTGAGGTGTAGAGGGGTGCAGGACAAAGATGGGATGACAGTGAGGAGAGGCACAGAGATTGGGGTGTAGAGGGGTGCAGGACAAAGATGGGATGACAGTGAGGAGAGGCACAAAGATTGGGGTGTAGAGGGGTGCAGGACAAAGATGGGATGACAGTGAGGGGAGGCACAGAGATTGAGGTGTAGAGGGGTGCAGGATAAATATGGGATGACAGTGAGGAGAGGCACAGAGATTGAGGTGTAGAGGGGTGCAGGATAAATATGGGATGACAGTGAGGAGAGGCACAGAGATTGAGGTTTAGAGGGGTGCAGGATAAAGATGGGATGACAGTGAGGAGAGGCACAGAGTTTGAGGTGTAGAGGGGTGCAGGACAAAGATGGGATGACAGTGAGGAGAGGCACAGAGATTGAGGTGTAGAGGGGTGCAGGATAAATATGGGATGACAGTGAGGAGAGGCACAGAGTTTGAGGTGTAGAGGGGTGCAGGACAAAGATGGGATGACAGTGAGGAGAGGCACAGAGATTGAGGTGTAGAGGGGTGCAGGACAAAGATGGGATGACAGTGAGGAGAGGCACAGAGATTGAGGTGTAGAGGGGTGCAGGACAAAGATGGGATGACAGCGAGGAGAGGCACAGAGATTGGGGTGTAGGGGGTTGCAGGACAAAGATGGGATGACAGTGAGGAGAGGCACAGAGATTGGGGTGTAGAGGGGTGCAGGACAAAGATGGGATGACAGTGAGGAGAGGCACAGAGATTGAGGTGTAGAGGGGTGCAGGACAAAGATGGGATGACAGCGAGGAGAGGCACAGAGATTGGGGTGTAGGGGGGTGCAGGACAAAGATGGGATGACAGTGAGGAGAGGCACAGAAATTGGGGTGTAGGGGGGTGCAGGACAAAGATGGGATGACAGTGAGGAGAGGCACAGAGATTGAGGTGTAGAGGGGTGCAGGACAAAGATGGGATGACAGTGAGGAGAGGCACAGAGATTGGGGTGTAGAGGGGTGCAGGACAAAGATGGGATGACAGTGAGGAGAGGCACAGAGATTGGGGTGTAGAGGGGTGCAGGACAAAGATGGGATGACAGTGAGGAGAGGCACAGAGATTGGGGTGTAGAGGGGTGCAGGACAAAGATGGGATGACACTGAGGAGAGGCACAGAGATTGAGGTGTAGGGGGGTGCAGGACAAAGATGAGATGACAGTGAGGAGAGGCACAGAGATTGGGGTGTAGAGGGGTGCAGGAAAAACATGGGATGACAGTGAGGAGAGGCACAGAGATTGAGGTGTAGAGGGGAGCAGGACAAAGATGGGATGACAGTGAGGAGAGGCACAGAGATTGGGGTGTAGAGGGGTGCAGGACAAAGATTGGATGACAGTGAGGAGAGGCACAGAAATTGGGGTGTAGAGGGGTACAGGACAAAGATGGGATGACAGTGAGGAGAGGCACAGAGATTGGGGTGTAGAGGGGTGCAGGACAAAGATTGGATGACAGTGAGGAGAGGCACAGAGATTGAGGTGTAGAGGGGTGCAGGGCAAAGATGGGATGACAGTGAGGAGAGGCACAGAGATTGGGGTGTAGGGGGGTGCAGGAAAAATATGGGATGACAGTGAGGAGAGGCACAGAGATTGGGGTGTAGGGGGTTGCAGGACAAAGATGGGATGACAGTGAGGAGAGGCACAGAGATTGAGGTGTAGAGGGGTGCAGGACAAAGATGGGATGACAGTGAGGAGAGGCACAGAGATTGAGGTGTAGAGGGGCGCAGGACAAAGATGGGATGACAGTGAGGAGAGGCACAGAGATTGGGGTGTGGAGGGGCGCAGGACAAATATGGGATGACAGCGAGGAGAGGCACAGAGATTGGGGTGTAGAGGGGTGCAGGACAAAGATGGGATGACAGTGAGGAGAGGCACAGAGATTGGGGTGTAGAGGGGTGCAGGACAAAGATGGGATGACAGTGAGGAGAGGCACAGAGTTTGAGGTGTAGAGGGGTGCAGGACAAAGATGGGATGACAGTGAGGAGAGGCACAAAGATTGGGGTGTAGAGGGGTGCAGGCCAAAGATGGGATGACAGTGAGGAGAGGCACAGAGATTGGGGTGTAGGGGGGTGCAGGACAAAGATGGGATGACAGTGAGGAGAGGCACAGAGATTGAGGTGTAGAGGGGTGCAGGACAAAGATGGGATGACAGTGAGGAGAGGCACAGAGATTGGGGTGTAGAGGGGTGCAGGACAAAGATGGGATGACAGTGAGGAGAGGCACAAAGATTGGGGTGTAGAGGGGTGCAGGACAAAGATGGGATGACAGTGAGGAGAGGCACAGAGATTGGGGTGTAGGGGGGTGCAGGACAAAGATGGGATGACAGTGAGGAGAGGCACAAAGATTGGGGTGTAGAGGGGTGCAGGACAAAGATGGGATGACAGCGAGGAGAGGCACAGAGATTGAGGTGTAGAGGGGTGCAGGAAAAATATGGGATGACAGTGAGGAGAGGCACAGAGATTGAGGTGTAGAGGGGTGCAGGACAAAGATGGGATGACAGTGAGGAGAGGCACAGAGATTGAGGTGTAGAGGGGTGCAGGACAAAGATGGGATGACAGTGAGGAGAGGCACAGAGATTGAGGTGTAGAGGGGTGCAGGACAAAGATGGGATGACAGTGAGGAGAGGCACAGAGATTGGGGTGTGGAGGGGCGCAGGACAAATATGGGATGACAGCGAGGAGAGGCACAGAGATTGGGGTGTAGAGGGGTGCAGGACAAAGATGGGATGACAGTGAGGAGAGGCACAGAGATTGGGGTGTAGAGGGGTGCAGGACAAAGATGGGATGACAGTGAGGAGAGGCACAGAGTTTGAGGTGTAGAGGGGTGCAGGACAAAGATGGGATGACAGTGAGGAGAGGCACAAAGATTGGGGTGTAGAGGGGTGCAGGCCAAAGATGGGATGACAGTGAGGAGAGGCACAGAGATTGGGGTGTAGGGGGGTGCAGGACAAAGATGGGATGACAGTGAGGAGAGGCACAGAGACTGAGGTGTAGAGGGGTGCAGGACAAAGATGGGATGACAGTGAGGAGAGGCACAGAGATTGGGGTGTAGAGGGGTGCAGGACAAAGATGGGATGACAGTGAGGAGAGGCACAAAGATTGGGGTGTAGAGGGGTGCAGGACAAAGATGGGATGACAGTGAGGAGAGGCACAGAGATTGGGGTGTAGGGGGGTGCAGGACAAAGATGGGATGACAGTGAGGAGAGGCACAAAGATTGGGGTGTAGAGGGGTGCAGGATAAAGATGGGATGACAGTGAGGAGAGGCACAGAGATTGGGGTGTAGAGGGGTGCAGGACAAAGATGGGATGACAGTGAGGAGAGGCACAAAGATTGGGGTGTAGAGGGGTGCAGGACAAAGATGGGATGACAGTGAGGAGAGGCACAGAGATTGGGGTGTAGGGGGGTGCAGGACAAAGATGGGATGACAGTGAGGAGAGGCACAAAGATTGGGGTGTAGAGGGGTGCAGGATAAAGATGGGATGACAGTGAGGAGAGGCACAGAGATTGGGGTGTAGAGGGGTGCAGGACAAAGATGGGATGACAGTGAGGAGAGGCACAAAGATTGGGGTGTAGAGGGGTGCAGGACAAAGATGGGATGACAGTGAGGAGAGGCACAGAGATTGGGGTGTAGAGGGGTGCAGGACAAAGATGGGATGACAGTGAGGAGAGGCACAGAGATTGGGGTGTAGGGGGGTGCAGGACAAAGATGGGATGACAGTGAGGAGAGGCACAGAGATTGGGGTGTAGAGGGGTGCAGGACAAAGATGGGATGACAGTGAGGAGAGGCACAGAGATTGAGGTTTAGAGGGGTGCAGGATAAAGATGGGATGACAGTGAGGAGAGGCACAGAGATTGGGGTGTAGAGGGGCGCAGGACAAAGATGGGATGACAGCGAGGAGAGGCACAGAGATTGGGGTGTAGGGGGGTGCAGGACAAAGATGGGATGACAGTGAGGAGAGGCACAGAGATTGGGGTGTAGAGGGGTGCAGGACAAAGATGGGATGACAGTGAGGAGAGGCACAGAGATTGGGGTGTAGAGGGGTGCAGGACAAAGATGGGATGACAGTGAGGAGAGGCACAGAGATTGAGGTGTAGAGGGGTGCAGGACAAAGATGGGATGACAGCGAGGAGAGGCACAGAGATTGAGGTGTAGAGGGGTGCAGGACAAAGATGGGATGACAGCGAGGAGAGGCACAGAGATTGAGGTGTAGAGGGGTGCAGGACAAAGATGGGATGACAGTGAGGAGAGGCACAGAGATTGGGGTGTAGAGGGGTGCAGGACAAAGATGGGATGACAGTGAGGAGAGGCACAGAGATTGAGGTGTAGAGGGGTGCAGGACAAAGATGGGATGACAGTGAGGAGAGGCACAGAGATTGGGGTGTAGGGATTGCAGGACAAAGATGAGATGACAGTGAGGAGAGGCACAGAGATTGGGGTGTAGAGGGGTGCAGGACAAAGATGGGATGACAGCGAGGAGAGGCACAGAGATTGGGGTGTAGAGGGGTGCAGGACAAAGATGGGATGACAGTGAGGAGAGGCACAGAGATTGGGGTGTAGAGGGGTGCAGGACAAAGATGGGATGACAGTGAGGAGAGGCACAGAGATTGGGGTGTAGGGGATTGCAGGACAAAGATGGGATGACAGTGAGGAGAGGCACAAAGATTGGGGTGTAGGGGGGTGCAGGACAAAGATGGGATGACAGTGAGGAGAGGCACAGAGATTGGGGTGTAGGGGGGTGCAGGACAAAGATGGGATGACAGTGAGGAGAGGCACAGAGATTAAGGTGTAGAGGGGTGCAGGACAAAGATGGGATGACAGTGAGGAGAGGCACAGAGATTGGGGTGTAGAGGGGTGCAGGGCAAAGATGGGATGACAGTGAGGAGAGGCACAGAGATTGGGGTGTAGGGGTTGCAGGACAAAGATGGGATGACAGTGAGGAGAGGCACAGAGATTGGGGTGTAGAGGGGTGCAGGACAAAGATGGGATGACAGTGAGGAGAGGCACAGAGATTGGGGTGTAGAGGGGTGCAGGACAAAGATGGGATGACAGCGAGGAGAGGTACAAAGATTGGGGTGTAGGGGATTGCAGGACAAAGATGGGATGACAGTGAGGAGAGGCACATAGATTGGGGTGTAGGGGGGTGCAGGACAAAGATGGGATGACAGTGAGGAGAGGCACAGAGATTGAGGTGTAGAGGGGTGCAGGACAAAGATGGGATGACAGAGAGGAGAGGCACAGAGATTGGGGTGTAGAGGGGTGCAGGACAAAGATGGGATGACAGTGAGGAGAGGCACAGAGATTGGGGTGTAGAGGGGTGCAGGACAAAGATGGGATGACAGCGAGGAGAGGCACAGAGATTGGGGTGTAGAGGGGTGCAGGATAAAGATGGGATGACAGTGAGGAGAGGCACAGAGATTGGGGTGTAGGGGATTGCAGGACAAAGATGGGATGACAGTGAGGAGAGGCACAAAGATTGGGGTGTAGGGGGGTGCAGGACAAAGATGGGATGACAGTGAGGAGAGGCACAGAGATTGGGGTGTAGGGGGGTGCAGGACAAAGATGGGATGACAGTGAGGAGAGGCACAGAGATTAAGGTGTAGAGGGGTGCAGGACAAAGATGGGATGACAGTGAGGAGAGGCACAGAGATTGGGGTGTAGAGGGGTGCAGGGCAAAGATGGGATGACAGTGAGGAGAGGCACAGAGATTGGGGTGTAGGGGTTGCAGGACAAAGATGGGATGACAGTGAGGAGAGGCACAGAGATTGGGGTGTAGAGGGGTGCAGGACAAAGATGGGATGACAGTGAGGAGAGGCACAGAGATTGGGGTGTAGAGGGGTGCAGGACAAAGATGGGATGACAGCGAGGAGAGGTACAAAGATTGGGGTGTAGGGGATTGCAGGACAAAGATGGGATGACAGTGAGGAGAGGCACATAGATTGGGGTGTAGGGGGGTGCAGGACAAAGATGGGATGACAGTGAGGAGAGGCACAGAGATTGAGGTGTAGAGGGGTGCAGGACAAAGATGGGATGACAGAGAGGAGAGGCACAGAGATTGGGGTGTAGAGGGGTGCAGGACAAAGATGGGATGACAGTGAGGAGAGGCACAGAGATTAAGGTGTAGAGGGGTGCAGGACAAAGATGGGATGACAGTGAGGAGAGGCACAGAGATTGGGGTGTAGAGGGGGTGCAAGACAAAGATGGGATGACAGTGAGGAGAGGCACAGAGATTGAGGTGTAGAGGGGTGCAGGACAAAGATGGGATGACAGTGAGGAGAGGCACAGAGATTGAGGTGTAGAGGGGGTGCAGGACAAAGATGGGATGACAGTGAGGAGAGGCACAGAGATTGGGGTGTAGAGGGGTGCAGGACAAAGATGGGATGACAGCGAGGAGTATTCTGACTCACCAGATGGCGGTAATGTAAATCCTGTAGACAGCTCCACATCCTCTGTGTGTGTCTGTGACGGATGTATTCTTACTACATAAGGCTTGGCAGATAGCTTACTTAGAATACATGTAGAATAATTTTCAAAATCTTTATTTCAGTACAGAATCATGTCTTACAGCAGAAATTTCAACATGCACATTCAATACAGCAGGAAATTTTTGATGTAACCCATACAGCAGCAACAGGTATAAAGACTGTAACTGCAGAAGGAAGCAGTAGGTGTGCACTGCTTGGATGCCAAACTAGAAATGGCTGAGGGAGAGGGAAAGAAGGAAGGAGCTGCTTGTATCACAGCAAGATTAAGGGAGCTAAGAAAGGGGACAAAGGGAATTAAAAGCACACTGCTAGCTTATGTAAAAAAACATTATATCAAGCAGTTACCCCAGTTGAAATAAAACACACGTCGTGGGACATGACAAGGAAAGGCACAGAGATTGAGGTATAGAGGGGTGCAGGACAAAGAGGGCGTGACAGCAGGAGAGGCACATAGATGGGGGTGCAGATCAGAGAGGGGGGCAGAGGACAGTAAAGCAGAAATGGGAGGCAAGTGCAAAGGGCAAATCCGGGATTTGTGATGTGTGATGTGATTGCGAGCTTACAGTGGACAATGACGCACTGTTAATCTATAAAAGTCCAGCTCTGCCTTATCACAGCTTGAAGCTCTTTGTTCCTCAAGGAGTAGATAAAAGGATTGACCAGAGGCGTCACCACTGTATATATCAGGGACAAAGTCTTGTTTGCCACGGGTAAGTGATCGGTTGGGATGACATAGGCTATGATCAGCGTGGTATAGTAAGTGAGAACAACCCCCATATGGGAGCTGCAGGTCGAGTAAGCCTTCTCTTTCCCCTCTGAGGAGGAGATCCTTACAATTGCCGCGATGATAAACCCATACGTAATTATGATCAAGAGAAAGGGAACGATGGTTCCAGCCGATGAAAGCAGAGACAACACTAATTCCATAGTGGAAGTATTAGAACACGAGAGCTTGAGCAGCGGAGCCATGTCGCAGAAGAAATGGTCGATTATATTTGTGCCACAAAAATACAACGTCTTCAATAAGCTGAATAAAACGGCCATGATGAGGAACGCCAAAGTCCAGCACGTGAAGATCAGACGAAGACACAACCCAACGTCCACGATCAAGCTGTAATGGAGAGGCTTACAGATGGCCACGTACCTGTCAAAGGACATCGCTGAGAGCAGAAAAGATTCCACCAATGCCAACAAAGCACACGCAAAAAACTGTGTGAAACAGGAGGCCAACGGGAACATGACCCCGCCTCTGAGTAACACATAGAGCATGGGAGGAACCAGGTCAGTGATGAAAAGGATCTCCACCATGGAAAGATTGGAAAGGAATATATACATGGGGGAACGTGAAAGTTTAGATGAGAATATTAAAAATACTATAAGCAGATTAAAAAATATGGTTAGCACGAAGGTGACCAAAAACAGGCTGAAGAGGGCGAGTCTGTAACCATAATGCATCCTAAACCCGACTATAAATACGCTGGTGATAAGGGAGCGGTTTTCACCAATCGTCCTAATCATGATCTCAGCTTCCTGGAGCCCAAAGACATTGAACTTTTCTAATATGTTCTTCACCAGGATTTAGTCATAAATCGTACATAGGCTGCAAACCAAAAATGTCCAATATCGTTCAATACACAGATATTCAACAGTATTGTTAGACAAATGTGATGGCGTTAATTGGTGAAAATATGATGTAACAAATCAATTTGTAAATGTTAGAACCCTGGGTTCGGCTGATGCCCGGCTGGTGGCTGGGGTCAATTCTCACCCCCTCTGCCACCAGCAGGTGTCAGCAGAGCCCTGGCTGCTCTCTCACCCCATCTGCAGATCCGTTAGCCACTGGCAGGTGTCAGCAGAGCTCTGGCTGCTCTCTCTCCCCAGTATGTGCTGCACCTGGTGTGAGGGCTATTTAAAGAACTCAGCCATCCACCTGATGCAGCAGGATTTTGTTTGCTTTGCTTTATCTGTATTGGAACCCGAGGCTGGACCACCGTGGAGTCTTGTGGCAAGCAGGCCTCTCCTTGGCTTCCCTGAGGCTGCTTGCTGTTGGCACCTGTCCTGAGCCTTTGGGTGAGTGCACCGGCACCTTAGGGCTTCAGTTATTCCTCTAGTTAGCCTTGTTTTTTGTCCCTTTTTTGTCCCTTTGGTTGTATAACTGAATTTAATCCTTTGTAAACCCCCCTGTTTACAGCATTTCCGAACCCTCTGCTCCCCTGGTGGAGAGTTCATGTTGGAGAACTCTCCGGCCTTACAGTAATCAAGGATTTCAAGAAACTGACGAGACGACTAAAAGGAAAAAAAACTCACCTTTTTCCCTCAAAGATGATTGGTTCTCCACCTGCACTATCCAGGGCCTGATCACCAGTGGTGAAAACGTCTCTCCTCCACCATCATTCCCAGTGACTCCTGCAAGATCCCTAACTACTGCAATGAAAAGGACCCGCTGAGGCCGTGCCAAAGCCTGAAACACCCCCCTCCCATTGCAGTCAAAGCAGTTGGCATGCTGGTGTCATCCTGACTGATGCTAGATGTTAGATGCTAGATGACTGATGCTTCTGCCAGGCCAGTGGCAAAGGGCGTGAAGAGTGAGTGAGGTGGGTTTCTGGACCTGGCAGTGGTAGACTGGGGCCAAAAATCAGCCCGGAACTTTATCGGCCAGCCCAAGGCATCGCCACTGAGCAGGAAGGGTAAGGCTTAGGCATTGGAGGGAGAACATGGGCCAGGGTTTCTTGGCTCAGAAGATAAAGCTGGACCATGTGCTGGAGGTAATAGGTATGCAGGAATTGATTGGGGGTGTAATAATCAACAGCCCAACCAGCCCCCAAAGCAGTATGGCCCACTGGGCATAAGCCAGAGTTTTCCTATGGCCAGTCCGCCCCCAGATGTGGGGGGGGGGGGTTAGATGTGATGTGGGTGTGAGGTGCACTTACTCTTTAGCTGTATAATCCAAAAAAGGTTTCAGCTAAAGTAACATGCAAATTGTCTTCATTCTTCTAGCCTACACCCCGTCTCCTCATTACTATATCCCCTCTGGGTAACTTCTAGGACTTAAGAACCCTTTTGGAAATCTAGACTTAGGACAGGACTCTGCTTAAATATCCTCCTAGATGTATCCTTCTGCTGACAGGACCACGCCCACTCACCTGTCCCATGGGCCATAGAATGTGTCTCTTGTGAGTTGGTGTTACTCTTTAGTATCTACATTTTTTCTGTCTTGTTGGGTTTTCTCCTTAAAACCCCAGATGACCGTTATTTGCCACTTTCTTCCAATAAATTCTATAGGCATTCTATCTGCAATGGTGATGATCTCTCTACTGCCATTGTGTCTAAATTCTAATATATCTACTAACTACCTTTTCCCATTGTAGTCTATGGATAAACTACTAGCAAATCTAGCTCTCTCTAGGCTACTGCTACAGGGGAAAAAAGGTGAGTATGGGGTTTGTTTTTTTAGTTGCATGGGAGAACCCCCAAAAGTTCGGGTCCGTCAAGTTCGACCACTGAATAAATGTTGGGGTTCAGGGACCTGAACCTGAACACAGTCCACATTGAAATGAATGGGGACCCAAACTTTAGAGGGTGGCTGTGCAGCAGTGGAGTGTGGTAACCAGCGGGTCAGTCCCCGGCGCTGGCTTGGGAAGTGTCGGCTTGAGCGGTGCCGCGCCTCCTCCCGCATCCCCGGTACTCCTGCACCCTTCCCTTGGACATTTATTTTCTCCAACCGCGCTACAGGCACTGCGGCTGCCAAAGGCTGATTCAAATGGGCCAATGAGCCCTAGGGAAACAACCATGGCTATCTAGCCCTCAATTTGGGCCACGATGCGGGAGGAGGCGCAGCACCGCTAGAGCAGACACCATCCAAGCCAGCGCCTGGGACTGACCCTCTAGCCAGGCAACAGTCGGCCTAGCTCGCCGCCCGGAGTGATGAGTAGGTGAGGGGCTTATAATGACTATGGCCTCGATTCATCAAGGGTTCAAAAGAATTATTATGATAGTAAAAAATTCATTTTAAAAACAAAAAGCCTGAGAATGTCAGTGTTGATGAATCACCATCTAGGAAGACAATGAAAGTCAAAGTAGAAAAGTAGTGAACTTTTTACTCCTCTTTACTCTGTAGTAATAAATACCGTTGACTTTCATTGTCTTCTTGGTGATTCATCAACAGTGATATTCTCAGGCTTTTTTGTCATGAAATAATTTTTAACTACCATGAGAATTTTTTTCAACTCTTCCTGCACTTGGGTAGAAGGAATCCCGGCTCTGAGCACCGTATGGGCAGCACTGTGTTAGCCAGGACCTCGGAGGAGAGAGATTTAGGGGTACTGATTACTGATAGCTGCAAGATGAGTGGACAGTGTAGCCAGGCAGTGGGAAAAGCAAGCTGGATGCTCGGCTGCATAGCTCGAGGCATCACCAGTAGGAAGAGGGAGGTTGTGATGCCGCTGTATAGAGCCCTCTTGAGCCCACAGCTAGAATACTGTGTGCAGTTCTGGAGACCTCCCCTGCAAAAATACATTATTCATTTAGAACGTGTCCAACGGCCGGCAACAAAAATGGCGGAAGGACTTAAACCTTAAAACATCTTGGAGAGACTTAAAGAACTCAATTTGTACAGACGAAAGAAGGGAGAGAGAGGACATGATGGAAACCTTTATATATGTGACAGGAGGGAATAAGGTTCAGGAGGGAAGTGTTTTTAAGAAGAAACTTAATAACAGAACAAGCGGGCACAACCTGAAGCTGGTCGGAGGGAAGATCAGGAGCAACGTTATATAATATTATATTACACACAAATATAAATACAGAGCACAGAGCTTAGAAATGTTCATGAATCATCCTCAGTGTCAAGCAGTTCTCAATAAAACTTGTATACACCAGGTGTTCCAAATGTACAATTCGTGATCCACCACCATATAAACTGGAGGCTCACCAGATCCACTTAAGTGAATGCTTGTCACAAATTCACATACAAACTGTAGAGATCAATGACAGATCCAGTTTAATCCAAGGATGGAAGCCACAGGTTTTCCACTTCATCCATATAACGCACCATGTGCCCAATAATCAACGGATCATGGGATCGTGCTCCAAACACATGGAAAGACAGAACAAAGAAATCTAGTGCAACCCAGTCAATACAAACAATCACGTTTATTCTCAGAAATGCACTCACATAAAATCCTTAAAATACAGGCTTTTCACAAAGATCACAGGGTAGCAACTCTCACCGCCCGTTCTCCTGGTTGTCCAGATTCCTTTCAAAGGTAAGTGGTTCAAAGGTCTAGCTGCTTACCACCAACGCGTTTCGTCCCTCAAGGGGACTTTGGCCAGGTTTACCTGTGGAGTTGTTGTGACTTGGGGTGAGGGATCCCATTGTTTGCACGTAGAAGCTTATTTTCTCCCTTTCAGCAGCGTATTTATTGCCAATTTAAATATTATATTACAGAAAAAGTAGTAGATGCCGGAAAAAAAACTTCCAGCAGAGGTGGGTGAAAAATCAACAGTAAGTGAATGAGCACATGTCTGGGATAAGCCTCCATCTATCCTAAGATAAAGAGAACATACAGTATATACATAAGATACAGGAAACATACAGTATACACATAAGATACAGAGAACATACAGTATACACATAAGATACAGAGAACATACAGTATATACATAAGATACAGAGAACATACAGTATACACATAAGATACAGAGAACATACAGTATATACATAAGATACAGAGAACATACAGTATACACATAAGATAAAGAAAACATACAGTATATGCATAAGATACAGAGAACATACAGTATACACATAAGATACAGAGAACATACAGTATACACATAAGATACAGAGAACATACAGTATACACATAAGATACAGAGAACATACAGTATATACATAAGATACAGAGAACATACAGTATACACATAAGATACAGAAACATACAGTATATACATAAGATACAGAGAACATACAGTATATACATAAGATACAGAGAACATACAGTATACACATAAGATACAGGAACATACATTATATACATAAGATACAGAGAACATACAGTATATACATAAGATACAGAGAACATACAGTATACACATAAGATACAGGAACATACATTATATACATAAGATACAGAGAACATACAGTATATACATAAGATACAGAGAACATACAGTATACACATAAGATAAAGAGAACATACAGTATATACATAAGATACAAAGAACATACAGTATACACATAAGATACAGCGAACATACAGTATACACATAAGATACAGAGAACATACAGTATATACACATAAGATACAGAGAACATACAGTATACACATAAGATACAGAGAACATACAGTATACACATAAGATACAGGAACATACATTATATACATAAGATACAGAGAACATACAGTATATACATAAGATACAGAGAACATACAGTATACACATAAGATACAGGAACATACATTATATACATAAGATACAGAGAACATACAGTATATACATAAGATACAGAGAACATACAGTATACACATAAGATACAGGAACATACAGTATACACATAAGGTACAGAGAACATACAGTATACACATAAGATACAGAGAACATACAATATACATATAAGATACAGAGAACATACAGTATACACATAAGATACAGAGAACATACAGTATACACATAAGATACAGAGAACATACAGTATACACATAAGATACAGAGAACATACAATATACACATAAGATACAGAGAACATACAGTATATACATAAGATACAGAGAACATACAGTATATACATAAGATACAGAGAACATACAGTATACACATAAGATAAAGAGAACATACAGTATATACATAAGATACAAAGAACATACAGTATACACATAAGATACAGCGAGCATACAGTATACACATAAGATACAGAGAACATACAGTATATACATAAGATACAGATAACATACAGTATACACATAAGATACAGAGAACATACAGTATACACATAAGATACAGAGAACATACAGTACACACATAAGATACAGAGAACATACAGTATACACATAAGATACAGAGAACATACAGTATACACATAAGGACAGACTAGATGGAGCGTATGGTCTCCTTCTGCCATCACCCGCCTATGTTTCTATGTATCTCTCACTATGTATAATTAGTCCCTTTTGAGCTGTCATACAAAGTCATACAAGTCAGGTCATTCAGGCAGTCTAATGTCCCTCACAGGCCCAGAGGCCTGTCAGCCCCCATTACTTTCCCAACATTATAAAAATAGGTTTTCATCGACAGAAGGTATTCCACCCAAAACCATAAACAAACAACCAGTCTATAAATTCCTAAAACCAAAGCCATAATTAGCAAAATGAGTCTGGGGAAAAGCCCAAGGTTTCTCTGCAAAGTGGGTTTCCACAAGTTTCAAGCTAGCAAAACTGGCAGGGCAAATCTGGACATCAAAGTAATACTGGGGTATAACTGACGGAAGGGAGGAGGCCTTAGAAGAGAGGGCCCGAGAGAGAGCAGAGGAAGAGGGCTCTAGGAGGAAAAAGGAGGCAGAGGCTTGGAGCTTGAAGGGGCTGCTTGTGGGTTCCCCTTTCAGGAGGGTAGTTGTATCAGTTGCTGGTCAGGTAAAGCTCTTATGTCTGCCTTAACCACTGTATATGTAAATGCCGATCATTTAACTCTCAATCATAGAGTGTTGTATGTTTTTGGTTTGTAAGATTTGATTGCATCTTGTGTTATTGTACCCTAATATATCTCTTTATTTACCATTTGTGAAAGTTCTGTGTTGGACCATGTATCTAAATCGTCTCAGGCTTAATATTGATTTTACAGTGGAATAAATTGGCATTATATGAATATTGGAAAATGTTTTAGTCTGTAATTGTTTTTAAAGTGATTCATTTACCCACAAACAAGTGAATTTTCATAGGTTTCATATGATCATTTGTATATGTGTGAAATATGAAAATGTTGTGCTGTGCTTTGGTAAACATCAGGTCTGGTACTAGAGACGTTTTTGTATTTAGTTTGAAAGTTGTACTAGTGGTAGTTGTGGCAACCCATCCTGTGACGCATCCTGACGAAGTTTAGAGGGTCCAGATGTAGGATCGGCCTCGACGATATTTGTACATTTTTTTTTAGACTTTCTTTTTCTAAGCTAAGTTGGTCAATTCCTCTATATTGATCTGGACCTGAAAGGAATCTCATGGTCAGATTTGTACATGTCAGACTATATATCTAAATCGTCTCAGGCTTAATATTGATTTTACAGTGGGATAAATTGGCATTATATGAATATTGGAAAATGTTTTAGTCTGGAATTGTTTTTAAAGTGATTCATTTACCCACAAACAAGTGAGTTTTCATTGGTTTCGTAAGATGATTTGTATGTTTGTGAAATATTAAAATGTTGTGCTGTGCTTTGGTAAACATCAGGGCTGGTAGTAGAGACATTTTTGTACAATTTCAGTTTGAAAGTTGTGGCAGTGGTAAAATTGTGTAAGGTTCGACGTTGTGCGGAACCCAGGTCAGAGCAATATTGCCCAAACTATTATCGACTCTGCACCCTTAGTGGACGTTGGAATCGTCTACCTTCATATGCTTGCCTCGAGGACTCAAGTGCAAAGGATATCCCCTACACAAATAACTCCAAGTCTCATGCACAGCCCTCAGTAATAAAACGGGTGCTACTTCGCATCCTCCAATATATGCAACAACTCCAGATTAAAAACGAATATATTGGGAGGCACTCCTATATATCAAAACATGATATGCGCACACAAAACATAAAACCAGCTTAAAATGCACAAAAAGACACCCTAAACACCAAACACAGAGATGGGGGGGGGGGGGGGGGGCAAGATATACAAATCCATTGGTTGCTCAAATAGTCAATAAAACACTAACTCTTCTTACTACTTGTGATCAGGATAACGCCTAAGTAATGCCTAGTCATACTATTTCAATGGAAATCAGACCAAAAATAAGCCACAAAATTAGTGCTCACAATTAAATTATAATCACAAAAGATCTTTGGGAGTCATGTACAAATTGAGTCCAGAATCAACAAGGGAAGGAAGGAGACAAGGGAAAGAGAGTGAATGGATCAAAGAATATACAGCATTATCAAAACAATCAAGGCTCAACCAGCCACATGTTCCGCGGGTCAGCTCGCCCACTTCATCACCCATGGATTTGTACATCTTGCCCCCCCATCTCTACCTGGTTTTAATATGTTTTAATATGTTTTGTGTGTGCATATGATGTCAAATAAAGAGATGCATTTTTGATATATAGGAGCCTCCCAGTATACGAGGGACATCCCCTGATCACAAGTTGGGGAGCACTCACCGGAAGAATAAACGGTTATTCAGGAAAGCCAAAGTCATTCACAGGAAGTCAGCCCAGCGATACTTCAAGTACAAGTACAGGGTAAAGAAAGTCCAAGAAGAGAGCCAAGGGGTCATCGCCAGATGAGGTTTAAGGGGAGTAACAAAGGCGACCAACAGAGTAATGCGCCCAAGCTAAATGGGCGTCTAGAAAATAGGCAAGGTCAGATTTATGGTGGAACAGACCAATAGGTCAGGGGGTATCAGGGAGCCTGCCTATTGGCTGCAGTAGGGACAAGGTCCTTAGAATTGGGCTAAATGGTCCAATACATTCTATGGGCTCAGATCCCTTTACTGAAACAAGGATATCACTGGCCCAATACACTATATGGGCTGAGATCCCTTTACTGAAACAAGGACTCACTGGCCCAATACACTATATGGGCTGAGATCCCTTTACTGAAACAAGGACTCACTGGCCCAATACACTATATGGGCTGAGATCCCTTTACTGAAACAAGGACTCACTGGCCGAATACACTATATGGGCTGAGATCCCTTTACTGAAACAAGGACTCACTGGCCCAATACACTATATGGGCTGAGATCCCTTTACTGAAACAAGGACTCACTGGCCCAATACACTATATGGGCTGAGATCCCTTTACTGAAACAAGGACTCACTGGCCGAATACACTATATGGGCTGAGATCCCTTTACTGAAACAAGGATCTCACTGGCCCAATACACTATATGGGCTAAGATCCCTTTACTGAAACAAAGACTCACTGGCCCAATACACTATATGGGCTGAGATCCCTTTACTGAAACAAGGACTCACTGGCCGAATACACTATATGGGCTGAGATCCCTTTACTGAAACAAGGACTCACTGGCCCAATACACTATATGGGCTGAGATCCCTTTACTGAAACAAGGACTCACTGGCCCAATACACTATATGGGCTGAGATCCCTTTACTGAAACAGGGGCTTATTAGCCCAATACACTTTATGGGCTGAGATACCTTTACTGAAACAAGGACTCATTAGCCCAAAACACTATATAGACTGAGATCCCTTTACTGAAACAAGGACTCACTGGCCCAATACACTATATGGGCTGAGATACCTTTACTGAAACAAGGACTCATTAGCCCAAAACACTATATAGACTGAGATCCCTTTACTGAAACAAGGACTCACTGGCCCAATACACTATATGGGCTGAGATACCTTTACTGAAACAAGGACTCATTAGCCCAAAACACTATATAGACTGAGATCCCTTTACTGAAACAAGGACTCACTGGCCCAATACACTATATGGGCTGAGATACCTTTACTGAAACAAGGACTCATTGGCCCAATACACTATATGGGCTGAGATCCCTTTTCTGAAACAAGGACCCATTGGCCCAATACACTAATTGGGCTGAGATCCCTTTTCTGAAACAAGGACTCATTAGCCCAAAACACTATATAGACTGAGATCCCTTTACTGAAACAAGGACTCACTGGCCCAATACACTATATGGGCTGAGATACCTTTACTGAAACAAGGACTCATTAGCCCAAAACACTATATAGACTGAGATCCCTTTACTGAAACAAGGACTCACTGGCCCAATACACTATATGGGCTGAGATCCCTTTACTGAAACAAGGACTCACTGGCCCAATACACTATATGGGCTGAGATCCCTTTACTGAAACAAGGACTCACTGGCCCAATACACTATATGGGCTGAGATCCCTTTACTGAAACAGGGGCTTATTAGCCCAATACACTTTATGGGCTGAGATACCTTTACTGAAACAAGGACTCATTAGCCCAAAACACTATATAGACTGAGATCCCTTTACTGAAACAAGGACTCACTGGCCCAATACACTATATGGGCTGAGATCCCTTTTCTGAAACAAGGACTCACTGGCCCAATACACTATATGGGCTGAGATCCCTTTTCTGAAACAAGGACTCATTGGCCCAATACACTTTATGGGCTGAGATCCCTATTCTGAAACAAGGACTCATTGGCCCAATACACTATATGGGCTGAGATCCCTTTTCTGAAACAAGCACTCATTGGCCCAATACACTATATGGGCTGAGATCCCTTTTCTGAAACAAGGACTCATTGGCCCAATACACTATATGGGCTGAGATCCCTTTTCTGAAACAAGGACTCATTGGCCCAATACACTATATGGGCTGAGATCCCTTTACTGAAACAAGGACTCACTGGCCCAATACACTATATGGGCTGAGATCCCTTTACTGAAACAGGGGCTTATTAGCCCAATACACTTTATGGGCTGAGATACCTTTACTGAAACAAGGACTCATTAGCCCAAAACACTATATAGACTGAGATCCCTTTACTGAAACAAGGACTCACTGGCCCAATACACTATATGGGCTGAGATCCCTTTTCTGAAACAAGGACTCATTGGCCCAATATACTATATGGGCTGAGATCCCTTTGCTGAAACAAGGACTCACTGGCCCAATACACTATATGGGCTGAGATCCCTTTACTGAAACAAGGACCCATTGGCCCAATACACTAATTGGGCTGAGATCCCTTTTCTGAAACAAGGGCTCATTGGCCCAATACACTAATTGGGCTGAGATCCCTTTTCTGAAACAAGGACTCATTGGCCCAATACACTATATGGGCTGAGATCCCTTTTCTGAAACAAGGACCCATTGGCCCAATACACTAATTGGGCTGAGATCCCTTTTCTGAAACAAGGACTCACTGGCCCAATACACTATATGGGCTGAGATCCCTTTTCTGAAACAAGGACCCATTGGCCCAATACACTAATTGGGCTGAGATCCCTTTTCTGAAACAAGGACTCATTGGCCCAATACACTAATTGGGCTGAGATCCCTTTTCTGAAACAAGGACTCATTGGCCCAATACACTATATGGGCTGAGATCCCTTTACTGAAACATCATTGTCTTGCTCTGCCTGCCACTAGAAGAGGACCGGTTGGCTGGATGTGCCGGCGGGAGATGCAGCGGGGGCGGGAGAAATGTAAGACAGTGTTTGTCACAAATAAGTACCTTGAAGACTTGGCTGAGCTGACCAATGACGGTGAAACAATGAGAGAAAACAGAAGATCAAAACAAGATATAAAATAATTAAGATGAAGCTCTAAAATCTTTGGTGATTCTCAGCGATAGAGAAGCGTTTCTGGCACCAAACATCAAACCCAACCTGATGCAGCGGACGTCACAGCAACTAATATACACTTAGGCTCGTTGATGCCGCGCACTCGGGATCTCATTGAGGCAATTAGAGACAGAAAAACAAGAAGCCTCCTGTGTATTAATGTCTCAGAACGCCTCGATATTTACGACTATCAATTATTTCCAGCCTCACAGGTACCTCTGGAAGCTGTAACTGATTCATCGCTGGTGCCGTCTAGTATAAAGATGGCCACATTAGCTCTACACATTCGGGGCACTAATAGAAGCCTATCTGCAGCCAAATAAAAGATAACACATACACTCACCTCACCCCCAACATCTACTCCAGCTCATCAGGCTTTTTTGAAAACTGCATCTTAAAACAGAACAATAGTCAAAATTGACTTCTGCTTTGAATAGTAGAAGACATTCCTAGTTGTGATGCCACGGGGACAGAATTGCTACATAACCCCCCTCCCGCATACACACCATGCCTTAATCAACCACAGTAGATGGATTCAACACAGTACAGGCACCAGCATCCCCTGCCCCCCTCTGCTATGTGGGCCTGCACTGTCAGACTGTCAGGTCCATAGGGTGTGCAGAGCGTGTCTACAGGGCGTGCAGAGTGTGCTCAGCTGGGGTGCTGCAGAGTGCACTTCCTGTTCTAAAGTCTACAATGGTGGATCACAGCTAGGTGAGTCTGCAGCTCAAGCTGGGTACTGTGGGCAATCCCAAATTTGGAGGTCCCCTGGACACGTATTCCCCATAGCAAACATCACTTTTGACCAGTTAAAAGTGGTCTTATCAGCACCTGTGTTGACCCTAGAGTGTTTTAGAGTCTTTTTTTTACATAGTGCCCCATTGTGTGAAACCGCCAAGCCCTCAATAACTTACCTTTTCAGCAGTCTTTCAGATAAGCTGGGGGTGGGAGCACACCACACACTTTGAGGGAAACCGGGCGTGATGCAGCTCCTGTTCCCTTGCTCTGTTCAAAACACCACTTTATCTTGTGTATTAGTATGCAAGGCATAAAGTGCTACTTGGTCGAGAGCAGAAAGGTTAGTTGTGGGGTTGATCTGTGGATTTCCCCCAGTGGAATACATCCTTATGCATTAAAATAGACTGGGGAGCACCCCCCAAACATCACCCTGGTATTCTAACTTTATCCTCAAGCCTCAGCTGGAAATAGAGCCCCGCGATTGACCTCCAGGCATTCACATGGGGCATTCTGGGGTTTGTGTGTGGGTGGGGGGCTTGGGCTCCTGGATTCTGGATGCCCCCTCCGAGCCTGTTTTAATGCGTTGAGATGTGGACCAATGGCCGTTATGGAAAAAAACAATGTCCGTTATGGAAAAAACAGGTGTTGGTCCGCTTTAAATTGTACAGTACAACAGTTACTTTGAAGTGACAATTCAATGTCTTCAGCAGCACATCAGCTCTCTCTACCAATGGGAGCTTCATAAGTCAATTTGCATAACAATTAGGCAGCCAGCATGGTGGGCAACCAAAACCGTAGCAGATAGTGATGAGCAAACCCACAGAAGTGTTTGGACTGCAGACGTCTCGACAAGGACGCGGTGCAGAGATTATTAGCACTTTTGCCTTGCTTCAGGGACTGGTGGCACAGTATGCAGACCCGTGTTTTGTCACCTGGGCACTGCCAACAAATTGCCGGGCTGGTAAATTATTTGAGTTGGTTTTGGCAAGCTCAGTTCCTCTGGCACTACATGTATTAAAGTGGCCAAAAACCCACACCGATCAATTTTCCCCCCGGGGCATCCAAAATCGGTATGCCCCACTGTGTGGTACCCCATGTGTGGTATCCATCTAGCAGAGCGCAAGTCCGCGCCAGGCATTTGTGAATGACCAGCGCGGGCACGCTCCCTGTTAGAGGAAAGCAGAGGATGCGGCTGTCAGAGTTGCTGCTCTTAGATGAGCTGTGGGACCGGGGAGAGGTGAGCTGGTCCTGGCATCCTGGGGGGGGGGGTTTACACAGCGGGGCATCCCCGATCGGGGCGCCCCCAGGAAAAGGACCAAAACCCAGGATAGTCAAAATCCTGGGTTTTGGTCCTCTTTTAGGGTAGAGTTTATCTAGGGCAGGGGTTCCCAAAAGGTGATACTAGTACCACTGGTGGCACTCGAGTTTCTCTGAGGTGCAGACCTGTACCTGTACCCATCTATAATGTAATGTATAAGGTACTTAAAGTGCATCAAACCTGGAATTATGACTATCCCAGGTTTGGTTCATTGTACCCGCATTGTGAAACCCCCCAGATCAGCCATACAAACTCACCTTTCCACAGTCCTACAGCACTCTCATCCAATCAGAGGCATTTGGCGTGCATATTTAAGGCTTGGCAAATGGCTCTGTTTCTGGAAACCGCAGAGAAAGCAGCTGCATCCCCAGCATCGCGTGCGCTCCCGTTCCCCAACCTAAATGGTGGGGACAGAAGCATACGCACAGCCAAAAGATGTAGAGGATGCAGTTACCGGTGTTTACATCAGTGAGGGAGCCAAGAAGGTGAGTTTTGCGACTGCTGGAGGGTTACATCCCTATTTCGGGATGCCCTAGGGGAATCCCAGCGACTTGCCTTTGTTTGTGCGGTTTATTCACTTTAAAGTGGACTGTCACCCACCCCTGATCGGCCCGGGAATCTATAAGATTCCCGGGCCGATCACCTCCCTCACCGCGAGACATCCGAGATCGGGATGTCCCACGGTGAGGGACCCCCCCCAAAAACTCACCTCACCTCACCGCCGCCGCCTCCCGCGCGCTCCTCTAGACGTGCGCACGCCCGCGCCGGCCGTTTGTGAATGGCCGGCGCGGGCGCGCGCCCTGTCAGAGCGACGTGCGGGAGGCGGCGGCGGGCGCACTGTCTTGTCCGCCGCTTGTCCGTGGCTAGGTGGGAGCGTGGTGAGGTGAGTTTTTCAGGGTTCTGGGGGGTTTTACACAGCGGGACACCCCTAATCGGGGTGCCCCCCTGAAGTGGACCAAAACCCAGGATAGTCAAAATCCTGGGTGTTGGTCCACTTTAAATGGCTGCTTTATGTGTTTTAGTTATGATTTTAGGTGACTGGCAACACTCACCCACCACACAGGTGGTACTTGATATAATCAGAAAGTGGTACTTAATGAAAGAAAGGTTGGGAACCCTGATCCGGGGTATTCTATTATTGTATAATAATCGATTAATGCTGTTTTTTTTCTGTACTTCTTTTAGTCTCAGGTCGTTAGACATACCATATTTTTCAAATCAGGAACAGAAAATGGGGGAACCCACTCACCCCCAAAGAAATGCCGGAGTTGCACAGAGTTGCGCCACTCAAAAATGTAAAAGGATCATGTAAATTTTATTATTTAAAGTTATAAAAAAACATACTAACATATATACACATAGACAACACAAATACATTAACACATAAAACCACCAGGGGGCACCGGAGGTCTGATGACAATCATCATGCTACTACAAATCTCAGTTATTAAGACCTAACTGCCCATATATCTATGTGCAAAAATACAATCAAATATACAACTGTGCTATATCAAAACTGTATCACAATCTTACAAAACATCACTTCTAATCAAACAGGAGGACAGGCCAAGGTGTGCAATAGGAACAATAGTGCAAAAAAATAAGTTAAATGTGAATATACAGACCAACCGGGGTACCCCTGTAAGGATAAAACGCCGACGCGTATCGTAGTGACCCCTACACTACTTCATCAGGGCGGAAAATTTTTCAAATCAAATTGCATATAGTTAAAGTCTATACACGATCTCCGCTGGACACGCAGACAAGCAGAGGTTCAGCCACCACGTGCTCGTAAATCTTCTTATTTCTATGTGTTTAATCCATCACCCAGTGTCACAAACAACGTACCGGATCACGTGGGAATACGGGCCTTTAAATCCACAACCTTATTTGGATCCAGTTTAATCACTTTTCTAATCAGTTGTATTAGAATGAAGTTGATCCAGGACAATTTATGTTTTAAAATGTCTTCAATTTAATTATATATCACCATGTAAAACAAAACAATAAAAACAGCCATAGCGTAGTACTGTTAAAACTGATTCCCTGCTAGCATGGCGCTTAAAAGTCGCCGCTTACCAGATATATCCTGATTCTCAGCATGAAATTACTCATAGCAGGCAAAGGGGAGACCGTACATCCATAAATCGTCTCCTTAGGATTTCCACACTCTTTTTCGAGGTAATTTAAACACCGAATGGTGGTCTCTGCTCTTCGTTACCTTGGCTACAGGTCCCGGCAGTTTCCATCAGCATTCGGGGGCCACGCGATCAAGCAAGCTCCGCCCAATGCGTTTCGTCAGTTAAGACTTAATCAATGGGCGGTGATATATCTGGTAAGCGGCGTCTTTTAAGCGGAATGCTAGCTGAAATTAGTTTTAACAGTACTTCGCTATGGATGTTTTATTGCAATTGGTGGATTCCCACATGATCCGGTATGTTGTTTGTGACACTGGGTGACGGATTAAACACATAGAAATAAGAAGATTTACGAGCACGTGGTGGCTGAACCTCGGCTTGTAAAGTGTCCCGTGGAGATCATGTATAGATTTAATTTGAGTAATTGTGGCTAATGTAACTGCAGCTACTGCTCTCCAGCGTGTGGCCTTTTTTTGTAATAGAAAGAAAAAGTAAAATGTTGCTGTAGCGCGGCCTCTACGGTGTATTGATTTATAATACCGTATTTTTCGCCCTATAAGACGCACTTATTTTTTTTCAAAAGTTGGGGGAAAATGCCCATCAGTCTTATAGGGCGAAGGTGACCCCCACCTTTCCCAACCACCACTTCCCGACCACCGCCATTTCGTTAAAAAGAAAAAACGTTATACCTAAGCCACAATTCAGAATGTGCCGCTCCCCTCAGCCAGCGTGCACCAGTGCATCACTGACATCGGTGTGCTGCTCTGTGCACTGTCACGGCACTAACAGTTTTTCTTTTAAATAAAAGAAAATTATATCAATTATATGAGTGTGCAACACTGAGGGTTGGCCAAAGGAAACCCCTCTCTGGGCCAAAAGTGCAAGCAAGCAGGAGTCCCACACACTCCTAAATTGCCAACCTCATCTAAAAAGTGGCACCACTACACTGAGTTAATGAAAAGGTACAAAAGTTTATTTATTACATATTTGGACATACAATCATAGACCAATTAAAACCAATTAAAAAACACAGATAACATGATAAATGAATCAAAGGGGGCAGAGCTAAACCTTGTAAAGCTGGACAGGGGGACACAAACGTAATAGATGGAAATATAAAGTGCCACTAGAGCAAATCTATGTAATTAGTATCAATTGCCCAATTCATGAGTGGTATCTGTTATAAGGGCAGGTAATCAAAAAGTGTCACAAAGGAAAAAAGGAAACTATATATATAGATACACTATATACTATAATAAGTGACCATATGACTAATCCCTAAATCCACACAAATCAAGAAAAAAAGTCCATCAAATATAATTCCTAAAAAAGATAAATATAAACTTCAATCAATACCATTAGAGATGAGCGAACTTTTGAAAAATTCGATTCGACTGATTCGCCGAATTTTCCGATAAAAATCGTTTCGACCCGAATAAATTCGCGACGAATCGCTATTAAAAACGGCTATTTCTGAGCCTCCTACAGCCTCAATAGGGTTGTAAACCATTCAGCCTTGCTGTAACACGCACAGGATGCGTGCTGGGTTAGTTAAATAATACTTTGAAGAAATATCACATGCAGATCAGAGGCATCGCTAATAGAATCGCAGAGCGGCACAATTGCAGAGAGTTGAAGTGGCATCACTATGAGGGGCAGCAGGAGCCCAAATATACACTGGAGTTGGCTTCAGGAGCCCAAAAATTGGATGAATCACACCCTGGAGTTGGCAGGAGTTGACAGTAGCAGCAGCAGGAGCCCAAATATACACTGGAGTTGGCTTCAGGAGCCCAAAAATTGGATGAATCACACCCTGGAGTTGGCAGAAGTTGGCAGCAGCAGCAGCAGGAGCCCAAATATACACTGGAGTTGGCTTCAGGAGCCCAAAAATTGGATGAATCACACCCTGGAGTTGGCAGGAGTTGACAGCAGCAGCAGCAGGAGCCCAAATATACACTGGAGTTGGCTTCAGGAGCCCAAAAATTGGATGAATCACACCCTGGAGTTGGCAGGAGTTGACAGCAGCAGCAGCAGGAGCCCAAATATACACTGGAGTTGGCTTCAGGAGCCCAAAAATTGGATGAATCACACCCTGGAGTTGGCAGGAGTTGACAGCAGCAGCAGCAGGAGCCCAAATATACACTGGAGTTGGCTTCAGGAGCCCAAAAATTGGATGAATCACACCCTGGAGTTGGCAGAAGTTGGCAGCAGCAGCAGCAGGAGCCCAAATATACACTGGAGTTGGCTTCAGGAGCCCAAAAATTGGATGAATCACACCCTGGAGTTGGCAGGAGTTGACAGCAGCAGCAGCAGGAGCCCAAATATACACTGGAGTTGGCTTCAGGAGCCCAAAAATTGGATGAATCACACCCTGGAGTTGGCAGAAGTTGGCAGCAGCAGCAGCAGGAGCCCAAATATACACTGGAGTTGGCTTCAGGAGCCCAAAAATTGGATGAATCACACCCTGGAGTTGGCAGAAGTTGGCAGCAGCAGCAGCAGGAGCCCAAATATACACTGGAGTTGGCTTCAGGAGCCCAAAAATTGGATGAATCACACCCTGGAGTTGGCAGAAGTTGGCAGCAGCAGCAGCAGGAGCCCAAATATACACTGGAGTTGGCTTCAGGAGCCCAAAAATTGGATGAATCACACCCTGGAGTTGGCAGGAGTTGACAGTAGCAGCAGCAGGAGCCCAAATATACACTGGAGTTGGCTTCAGGAGCCCAAAAATTGGATGAATCACACCCTGGAGTTGGCAGAAGTTGGCAGCAGCAGCAGCAGGAGCCCAAATATACACTGGAGTTGGCTTCAGGAGCCCAAAAATTGGATGAATCACACCCTGGAGTTGGCAGGAGTTGACAGCAGCAGCAGCAGGAGCCCAAATATACACTGGAGTTGGCTTCAGGAGCCCAAAAATTGGATGAATCACACCCTGGAGTTGGCAGGAGTTGACAGCAGCAGCAGCAGGAGCCCAAATATACACTGGAGTTGGCTTCAGGAGCCCAAAAATTGGATGAATCACACCCTGGAGTTGGCAGAAGTTGGCAGCAGCAGCAGCAGGAGCCCAAATATACACTGGAGTTGGCTTCAGGAGCCCAAAAATTGGATGAATCACACCCTGGAGTTGGCAGAAGTTGGCAGCAGCAGCAGCAGGAGCCCAAATATACACTGGAGTTGGCTTCAGGAGCCCAAAAATTGGATGAATCACACCCTGGAGTTGGCAGGAGTTGACAGCAGCAGCAGCAGGAGCCCAAATATACACTGGAGTTGGCTTCAGGAGCCCAAAAATTGGATGAATCACACCCTGGAGTTGGCAGAAGTTGGCAGCAGCAGCAGCAGGAGCCCAAATATACACTGGAGTTGGCTTCAGGAGCCCAAAAATTGGATGAATCACACCCTGGAGTTGGCAGAAGTTGGCAGCAGCAGCAGCAGGAGCCCAAATATACACTGGAGTTGGCTTCAGGAGCCCAAAAATTGGATGAATCACACCCTGGAGTTGGCAGAAGTTGGCAGCAGCAGCAGCAGGAGCCCAAATATACACTGGAGTTGGCTTCAGGAGCCCAAAAATTGGATGAATCACACCCTGGAGTTGGCAGAAGTTGGCAGCAGCAGCAGCAGGAGCCCAAATATACACTGGAGTTGGCTTCAGGAGCCCAAAAATTGGATGAATCACACCCTGGAGTTGGCAGAAGTTGGCAGCAGCAGCAGCAGGAGCCCAAATATACACTGGAGTTGGCTTCAGGAGCCCAAAAATTGGATGAATCACACCCTGGAGTTGGCAGGAGTTGACAGCAGCAGCAGCAGCAGGAGCCCAAATATACACTGGAGTTGGCTTCAGGAGCCCAAAAATTGGATGAATCACACCCTGGAGTTGGCAGAAGTTGGCAGCAGCAGCAGCAGGAGCCCAAATATACACTGGAGTTGGCTTCAGGAGCCCAAAAATTGGATGAATCACACCCTGGAGTTGGCAGAAGTTGGCAGCAGCAGCAGCAGGAGCCCAAATATACACTGGAGTTGGCTTCAGGAGCCCAAAAATTGGATGAATCACACCCTGGAGTTGGCAGAAGTTGGCAGCAGCAGCAGCAGGAGCCCAAATATACACTGGAGTTGGCTTCAGGAGCCCAAAAATTGGATGAATCACACCCTGGAGTTGGCAGGAGTTGACAGTAGCAGCAGCAGGAGCCCAAATATACACTGGAGTTGGCTTCAGGAGCCCAAAAATTGGATGAATCACACCCTGGAGTTGGCAGAAGTTGGCAGCAGCAGCAGCAGGAGCCCAAATATACACTGGAGTTGGCTTCAGGAGCCCAAAAATTGGATGAATCACACCCTGGAGTTGGCAGGAGTTGACAGCAGCAGCAGCAGGAGCCCAAATATACACTGGAGTTGGCTTCAGGAGCCCAAAAATTGGATGAATCACACCCTGGAGTTGGCAGGAGTTGACAGCAGCAGCAGCAGGAGCCCAAATATACACTGGAGTTGGCTTCAGGAGCCCAAAAATTGGATGAATCACACCCTGGAGTTGGCAGAAGTTGGCAGCAGCAGCAGCAGGAGCCCAAATATACACTGGAGTTGGCTTCAGGAGCCCAAAAATTGGATGAATCACACCCTGGAGTTGGCAGGAGTTGACAGCAGCAGCAGCAGGAGCCCAAATATACACTGGAGTTGGCTTCAGGAGCCCAAAAATTGGATGAATCACACCCTGGAGTTGGCAGAAGTTGGCAGCAGCAGCAGCAGGAGCCCAAATATACACTGGAGTTGGCTTCAGGAGCCCAAAAATTGGATGAATCACACCCTGGAGTTGGCAGAAGTTGGCAGCAGCAGCAGCAGGAGCCCAAATATACACTGGAGTTGGCTTCAGGAGCCCAAAAATTGGATGAATCACACCCTGGAGTTGGCAGAAGTTGGCAGCAGCAGCAGCAGGAGCCCAAATATACACTGGAGTTGGCTTCAGGAGCCCAAAAATTGGATGAATCACACCCTGGAGTTGGCAGGAGTTGACAGTAGCAGCAGCAGGAGCCCAAATATACACTGGAGTTGGCTTCAGGAGCCCAAAAATTGGATGAATCACACCCTGGAGTTGGCAGAAGTTGGCAGCAGCAGCAGCAGGAGCCCAAATATACACTGGAGTTGGCTTCAGGAGCCCAAAAATTGGATGAATCACACCCTGGAGTTGGCAGGAGTTGACAGCAGCAGCAGCAGGAGCCCAAATATACACTGGAGTTGGCTTCAGGAGCCCAAAAATTGGATGAATCACACCCTGGAGTTGGCAGGAGTTGACAGCAGCAGCAGCAGGAGCCCAAATATACACTGGAGTTGGCTTCAGGAGCCCAAAAATTGGATGAATCACACCCTGGAGTTGGCAGAAGTTGGCAGCAGCAGCAGCAGGAGCCCAAATATACACTGGAGTTGGCTTCAGGAGCCCAAAAATTGGATGAAACACACCCTGGAGTTGGCAGAAGTTGGCAGCAGCAGCAGCAGGAGCCCAAATATACACTGGAGTTGGCTTCAGGAGCCCAAAAATTGGATGAATCACACCCTGGAGTTGGCAGGAGTTGACAGCAGCAGCAGCAGGAGCCCAAATATACACTGGAGTTGGCTTCAGGAGCCCAAAAATTGGATGAATCACACCCTGGAGTTGGCAGAAGTTGGCAGCAGCAGCAGCAGGAGCCCAAATATACACTGGTGTTGGCTTCAGGAGCCCAAAAATTGGATGAATCACACCCTGGAGTTGGCAGGAGTTGACAGCAGCAGCAGCAGGAGCCCAAATATACACTGGAGTTGGCTTCAGGAGCCCAAACATTGGATGAATCACACCCTGGAGTTGGCAGTTTTTGACAGCAGCAGCAGCAGGAGCCCAAATATACACTGGAGTTGGCTTCAGGAGCCCAAAAATTGGATGAATCACACCCTGGAGTTGGCAGGAGTTGACAGCAGCAGCAGCAGGAGCCCAAATATACACTGGAGTTGGCTTCAGGAGCCCAAAAATTGGATGAATCACACCCTGGAGTTGGCAGAAGTTGGCAGCAGCAGCAGCAGGAGCCCAAATATACACTGGAGTTGGCTTCAGGAGCCCAAAAATTGGATGAATCACACCCTGGAGTTGGCAGAAGTTGGCAGCAGCAGCAGCAGGAGCCCAAATATACACTGGAGTTGGCTTCAGGAGCCCAAAAATTGGATGAATCACACCCTGGAGTTGGCAGGAGTTGACAGCAGCAGCAGCAGGAGCCCAAATATACACTGGAGTTGGCTTCAGGAGCCCAAAAATTGGATGAATCACACCCTGGAGTTGGCAGAAGTTGGCAGCAGCAGCAGCAGGAGCCCAAATATACACTGGAGTTGGCTTCAGGAGCCCAAAAATTGGATGAATCACACCCTGGAGTTGGCAGAAGTTGGCAGCAGCAGCAGCAGGAGCCCAAATATACACTGGAGTTGGCTTCAGGAGCCCAAAAATTGGATGAATCACACCCTGGAGTTGGCAGAAGTTGGCAGCAGCAGCAGCAGGAGCCCAAATATACACTGGAGTTGGCTTCAGGAGCCCAAAAATTGGATGAATCACACCCTGGAGTTGGCAGAAGTTGGCAGCAGCAGCAGCAGGAGCCCAAATATACACTGGAGTTGGCTTCAGGAGCCCAAAAATTGGATGAATCACAGCCTGGAGTTGGCAGGAGTTGACAGTAGCAGCAGCAGGAGCCCAAATATACACTGGAGTTGGCTTCAGGAGCCCAAAAATTGGATGAATCACACCCTGGAGTTGGCAGGAGTTGACAGTAGCAGCAGCAGGAGCCCAAAAAATGGCCTAAAGACATAAATATGTTTTGCACCATTTGGAAAGTGTAAAACGTGGCACCATGCTGAATCTAGTCGCATGCATCAGGCATTGGTGGGTGGAAATCCTGGCTGATCCATCCCTGATTCATTTTAACAAAGGTGAGTCTCTCCACATTTTTAGTTGACAGACGAGTTCTCCTCGCCGTAACTATGGCCCCCGCCGCACTAAACACCCGCTCAGATGGCACGCTACTTGCCGGGCAGGACAGCTTTTCCAGGGCAAACTCTGCTAGTTGCGGCCACAAATCAAGTTTGGCTGCCCAGAAGTCCAGCGGATCCTCAAGGTGTGTTGGCATGGTCATGTCAAAGTATGACATGACCTGCTGGTTCAGGTCCTGCTCCAGGTCTTCCTGCTGCTCATGAGTAGCCTCACTATGCGGGTGTAGAAAGCTACTCATTAGCGACTGAAGACTGAGGCTGCTGCTGCTGATGGAGCTTCTGCTGCTGCTGCTGCCAACCCCCCCAGCGGCCATGGCAGTGGAAGGTGAGCGCAGAGGTCCCCTCGAGTCAGACCTGCGAGAGTATGGACCATGGCGCAGATAGGCATCGGCCAACTGCCTACGTAGAATGTCTTTGTAGTAGTTGAGTTTGTCCTCCCTCTCGGTGGGTTTAAAAAATGCCCCCATTTTGTGCCGGAAGCGAGGGTCCAATAAGGTGGACAGCCAGAAGTCATCCCGCCGACAGATGGAAACAATTCTGGGGTCACTACGCAAGCACGTGAGCATGCTTCGTGCCATTTGCGCAAGTGACTCGGATGGACTACCTGTCTCCATCTCCACTGCATACTGCCACGGTGTGCCCGGGTCCTCTGTCTCTCCTTCCTCAAAAACCTCTAGCTCCTCTGGCTGCTCCTGCTCCTCCTCTCCTGTCCGCTGACTAGATAAACCAGCCATTTCGCCAAGCCTAAACTGTGTTTCGCTGGGCAACTCCTCCTCCTCCTCTTCCTCCTCCTCCTCCTCCAGTTCAGCTCCAAGGGGGTTCATGTGGCCGTAAGATGTAAACGCCATGTCTCCAGTGCCCTGACCAGCCATGGTTTCCAACATGTGCTGCAGTACATGAAGCAGTGGAATCACGTCGTTCATCCCGTAATCCTGCCGACTGACAAATAAAGTGGCTTCCTCAAAGGGCCTGAGCAAACGGCAGGTGTCACGTATGAGCTGCCTCTGGTTGACATTGAAGTTACACAGGGGAGTCCCCCTATCTGCTTGGATCATCAGGAAATCCGTGATGGCTTTTCTCTGTTCATATAATCGGTCCAACATGTGAAGGGTGGAATTCCAACGGGTGGAAACATCGCAAATCAGACTATGTTGGGGGATACCATTCTGACGCTGTAGCTCAAGAAGGGTGTGTTTGGCAGTGTAGGAGTGGCTGAAGTGCATGCAAAGTTTCCGTGAAGTTGTTAGGATGTCCTGCAGATGGGGGGAACACTTCAGAAACCGCTTGACAACCAGATTGAAGACGTGAGCCATGCAGGGGGCATGGGTCAGGCTTCCTTGGCGCAGCGCAGACAAAATGTTCTTCCCATTGTCGGTAACCATGATTCCCATTTTAAGTTTTCTCGGAGTAAGCCATGTTTGGATTTCCTGATGAATACATTTAAGCAGTTCCTCCCCTGTGTGACTCCGTTCGCCAAGACAAACCATGTGAAGCACTGCGTGACACCTCCGTGCCCTGCACACATGGTAGACTGGAGGGGCACTGAGACTTGAGCCTACAGTGGAGGGTGAGGAGATGGCGGAGGATGAGGAGGCCGAGTCGCACGGTGTCACAGGCCCAATGGGCAGAGAGCGCGGAGGCCGAAGCGGCGTGACCTGTCCAAGTTGCTGCTGCAAAGGGACCACATTCACCCAGTGGGCCGTAAACGACATGTACTGCCCCTGACCGTAGTTACAGCTCCAGATGTCGGCGCTGCCATGTATTTTGCTACACACCGACAGGCTCAAGGACTGGCCCACCTTCTGTTCAACAAAAGTGTGCAGCGCTGGTACTGCCTTCTTGGCAAAGAAATGACGGCTTGGGACTCTCCACCTCGGCTCGGCACAAGCCATCAGTTCTCTGAAAGGTGCAGATTCCACCACCTGAAAAGGGAGCGACTGCAGCACCAGCAACTTGGACAGGAGCACATTCAGCTTCTGCGCCGTAGGATGAGTGGGCGCATACTGCTGTCTCTTGGACATGGCTTCGCTGATGGATTGCTGGCGGGATGCATGACTTGGAGGAGGAGGAGCAGGAGCGACAGAGGATGGGTATGACGCACAGCTGCCTTCGGCTGAGGTGCTGGAGCCTTGGCTGGCAGAAATTGGGAGCTCACTTGGTGAGGAAGCAGACTGGACCACCCCTTGGGAGCCTCGGTTCTCCCAGGTCGTTTTATGGTGACGCATCATATGTTGACGCAGGGCCGTGGTGCCAACATTTGGACCCTGGCCACGCTTCACCTTTTGCCTACATATCTTGCATGTGGCCATGTTACCCTCCTGCGGATGCCTCAGGAAAAACTGCCACACTGCCGAGTAGCTACTTTTCCCACCCCCTGGCCTCACTGATTCACTGCTGCTGTTGCCAACTCCAGGAACCCCTGCTCCACTACCTCCCGATAAGGTAGACTGCCGCACAGCAGGTGCTCTACCCCGGCCCCGGCCCCGGCCGGCTCCAGCCTTTGGAATTGTGCCCCCATGCTGACTGCTACCACTTTGCTGCCTCAGCTGCTGACTCCGGGGCAACCTGCACCCCTCTTCTCCTGATGATGACGATGAAGCCCCTTCATCACCCGGCTCCCAAGTGCGATCGGCTTCATCGTCATCATCATCATCATCACCGGGTTGTGGCTGTACGTCACTGATGTTCGTGGATTCGTCAACAGTGTCTGGCGCAGGAGCTGGAACGCTCGCAGCACCCACGACACTGTCCACATCACTATTTGTCTGCCTAGCTAAAGAAGCCACCTCCATTTCTTGGCTGGGCAGTAGCTGCTGACTGTCCTCTATCTGATGGTCCTCCTCACTAAAGAGTGGAGCTGAACCCAAAGCATAGGATACGTCGCTGGGGGAGGGAACGGCGTAGGCCAGAGGCAATGGGAGGACAGGGACTGCTCTCGGGGCATGCCAACTCAGGGTTGTGTCAGAGGAACCTACCGACCCTAGACTGGGGGTCTCAGACGTAAGTTGTGATGATGTTGTTGATGAGCGCGTCAACCAATCTACCACGGCAGATGCGTTACTGGTGGAGACCCGACCGCTAGCAGATACTGGCAGATTAGGTCTCTCAGCGTGACTCCTGCTGCTACTGGCCCCCAGTCTGATGCGAGCTCTTCCTGCGGAATCTTGGCCTCTGCCACTCCTCTTTTCACTTCCAGGCACTTGTCTGCCCGACATAGTCTAACTGGCGTGGTAGTAGGTGATATTTAAAAAAACCCCGGGCAGCGGTGGGTCTATATGAAACAGAATATAATGCACACCAAAAGTGAGCAGTAACACTCAGCCTCCAACAGGCCTGCTTAGTGTAAATAAGAGAGCTGCTTAGTGTAAATAAAGAGGGGTATGCTATGTTACAGAATGGGATGCCTCAACAGAAGTGCACCTGGCAGGCAGCAGTAAGCCTATGCCCAGCAAAAGTGTCTTATAATATAAATATGATAAGAGCAAATGCTTATATGGTCTTAAACAGAGGCTGCTTTAGTCACAGAATGGGATGCCCCGGGCAGGAATCGAGCTGCCAGGGTACAGTAGTGCTTTGGCCAGCAAAAGTGTCTTTATCAGGCCTAATTTCAAATATGATTAGAGCAAATGCTTATATGGTCTTAAACAGAGGCTGCTTTAGTCACAGAATGGGATGCCCCGGGCAGGAATCGAGCTGCCAGGGTACAGTAGTGCTTTGGCCAGCAAAAGTGTCTTTATCAGGCCTAATTTCAAATATGATTAGAGCAAATGCTTATATGGTCTTAAACAGAGGCTGCTTTAGTCACAGAATGGGATGCCCCGGGCAGGAATCGAGCTGCCAGGGTACAGTAGTGCTTTGGCCAGCAAAAGTGTCTTTATCAGGCCTAATTTCAAATATGATTAGAGCAAATGCTTATATGGTCTTAAACAGAGGCTGCTTTAGTCACAGAATGGGATGCCCCGGGCAGGAATCGAGCTGCCAGGGTACAGTAGTGCTTTGGCCAGCAAAAGTGTCTTTATCAGGCCTAATTTCAAATATGATTAGAGCAAATGCTTAAATGGTCTTAAACAGAGGCTGCTTTAGTCACAGAATGGGATGCCCCGGGCAGGAATCGAGCTGCCAGGGTACAGTAGTGCTTTGGCCAGCAAAAGTGTCTTTATCAGGCCTAATTTCAAATATGATTAGAGCAAATGCTTATATGGTCTTAAACAGAGGCTGCTTTAGTCACAGAATGGGATGCCCCGGGCAGGAATCGAGCTGCCAGGGTACAGTAGTGCTTTGGCCAGCAAAAGTGTCTTTATCAGGCCTAATTTCAAATATGATTAGAGCAAATGGTTATATGGTCTTAAACAGAGGCTGCTTTAGTCACAGAATGGGATGCCCCGGGCAGGAATCGAGCTGCCAGGGTACAGTAGTGCTTTGGCCAGCAAAAGTGTCTTTATCAGGCCTAATTTCAAATATGATTAGAGCAAATGGTTATATGGTCTTAAACAGAGGCTGCTTTAGTCACAGAATGGGATGCCCCGGGCAGGAATCGAGCTGCCAGGGTACAGTAGTGCTTTGGCCAGCAAAAGTGTCTTTATCAGGCCTAATTTCAAATATGATTAGAGCAAATGCTTATATGGTCTTAAACAGAGGCTGCTTTAGTCACAGAATGGGATGCCCCGGGCAGGAATCGAGCTGCCAGGGTACAGTAGTGCTTTGGCCAGCAAAAGTGTCTTTATCAGGCCTAATTTCAAATATGATTAGAGCAAATGCTTATATGGTCTTAAACAGAGGCTGCTTTAGTCACAGAATGGGATGCCCCGGGCAGGAATCAAGCTGCCAGGGTACAGTAGTGCTTTGGCCAGCAAAAGTGTCTTTATCAGGCCTAATTTCAAATATGATTAGAGCAAATGCTTATATGGTCTTAAACAGAGGCTGCTTTAGTCACAGAATGGGATGCCCCGGGCAGGAATCGAGCTGCCAGGGTACAGTAGTGCTTTGGCCAGCAAAAGTGTCTTTATCAGGCCTAATTTCAAATATGATTAGAGCAAATGGTTATATGGTCTTAAACAGAGGCTGCTTTAGTCACAGAATGGGATGCCCCGGGCAGGAATCGAGCTGCCAGGGTACAGTAGTGCTTTGGCCAGCAAAAGTGTCTTTATCAGGCCTAATTTCAAATATGATTAGAGCAAATGGTTATATGGTCTTAAACAGAGGCTGCTTTAGTCACAGAATGGGATGCCCCGGGCAGGAATCGAGCTGCCAGGGTACAGTAGTGCTTTGGCCAGCAAAAGTGTCTTTATCAGGCCTAATTTCAAATATGATTAGAGCAAATGCTTATATGGTCTTAAACAGAGGCTGCTTTAGTCACAGAATGGGATGCCCCGGGCAGGAATCGAGCTGCCAGGGTACAGTAGTGCTTTGGCCAGCAAAAGTGTCTTTATCAGGCCTAATTTCAAATATGATTAGAGCAAATGCTTATATGGTCTTAAACAGAGGCTGCTTTAGTCACAGAATGGGATGCCCCGGGCAGGAATCGAGCTGCCAGGGTACAGTAGTGCTTTGGCCAGCAAAAGTGTCTTTATCAGGCCTAATTTCAAATATGATTAGAGCAAATGGTTATATGGTCTTAAACAGAGGCTGCTTTAGTCACAGAATGGGATGCCCCGGGCAGGAATCGAGCTGGCAGGGTACAGTAGTGCTTTGGCCAGCAAAAGTGTCTTTATCAGGCCTAATTTCAAATATGATTAGAGCAAATGCTTATATGGTCTTAAACAGAGGCTGCTTTAGTCACAGAATGGGATGCCCCGGGCAGGAATCGAGCTGCCAGGGTACAGTAGTGCTTTGGCCAGCAAAAGTGTCTTTATCAGGCCTAATTTCAAATATGATTAGAGCAAATGCTTATATGGTCTTAAACAGAGGCTGCTTTAGTCACAGAATGGGATGCCCCGGGCAGGAATCGAGCTGCCAGGGTACAGTAGTGCTTTGGCCAGCAAAAGTGTCTTTATCAGGCCTAATTTCAAATATGATTAGAGCAAATGCTTATATGGTCTTAAACAGAGGCTGCTTTAGTCACAGAATGGGATGCCCCGGGCAGGAATCGAGCTGCCAGGGTACAGTAGTGCTTTGGCCAGCAAAAGTGTCTTTATCAGGCCTAATTTCAAATATGATTAGAGCAAATGCTTATATGGTCTTAAACAGAGGCTGCTTTAGTCACAGAATGGGATGCCCCGGGCAGGAATCGAGCTGCCAGGGTACAGTAGTGCTTTGGCCAGCAAAAGTGTCTTTATCAGGCCTAATTTCAAATATGATTAGAGCAAATGGTTATATGGTCTTAAACAGAGGCTGCTTTAGTCACAGAATGGGATGCCCCGGGCAGGAATCGAGCTGGCAGGGTACAGTAGTGCTTTGGCCAGCAAAAGTGTCTTTATCAGGCCTAATTTCAAATATGATTAGAGCAAATGCTTATATGGTCTTAAACAGAGGCTGCTTTAGTCACAGAATGGGATGCCCCGGGCAGGAATCGAGCTGCCAGGGTACAGTAGTGCTTTGGCCAGCAAAAGTGTCTTTATCAGGCCTAATTTCAAATATGATTAGAGCAAATGCTTATATGGTCTTAAACAGAGGCTGCTTTAGTCACAGAATGGGATGCCCCGGGCAGGAATCGAGCTGCCAGGGTACAGTAGTGCTTTGGCCAGCAAAAGTGTCTTTATCAGGCCTAATTTCAAATATGATTAGAGCAAATGCTTATATGGTCTTAAACAGAGGCTGCTTTAGTCACAGAATGGGATGCCCCGGGCAGGAATCGAGCTGCCAGGGTACAGTAGTGCTTTGGCCAGCAAAAGTGTCTTTATCAGGCCTAATTTCAAATATGATTAGAGCAAATGCTTATATGGTCTTAAACAGAGGCTGCTTTAGTCACAGAATGGGATGCCCCGGGCAGGAATCGAGCTGCCAGGGTACAGTAGTGCTTTGGCCAGCAAAAGTGTCTTTATCAGGCCTAATTTCAAATATGATTAGAGCAAATGCTTATGTGGTCTTAAACAGAGGCTGCTTTAGTCACAGAATGGGATGCCCCGGGCAGGAATCGAGCTGCCAGGGTACAGTAGTGCTTTGGCCAGCAAAAGTGTCTTTATCAGGCCTAATTTCAAATATGATTAGAGCAAATGCTTATATGGTCTTAAACAGAGGCTGCTTTAGTCACAGAATGGGATGCCCCGGGCAGGAATCGAGCTGCCAGGGTACAGTAGTGCTTTGGCCAGCAAAAGTGTCTTTATCAGGCCTAATTTCAAATATGATTAGAGCAAATGCTTATATGGTCTTAAACAGAGGCTGCTTTAGTCACAGAATGGGATGCCCCGGGCAGGAATCGAGCTGCCAGGGTACAGTAGTGCTTTGGCCAGCAAAAGTGTCTTTATCAGGCCTAATTTCAAATATGATTAGAGCAAATGGTTATATGGTCTTAAACAGAGGCTGCTTTAGTCACAGAATGGGATGCCCCGGGCAGGAATCGAGCTGGCAGGGTACAGTAGTGCTTTGGCCAGCAAAAGTGTCTTTATCAGGCCTAATTTCAAATATGATTAGAGCAAATGCTTATATGGTCTTAAACAGAGGCTGCTTTAGTCACAGAATGGGATGCCCCGGGCAGGAATCGAGCTGCCAGGGTACAGTAGTGCTTTGGCCAGCAAAAGTGTCTTTATCAGGCCTAATTTCAAATATGATTAGAGCAAATGGTTATATGGTCTTAAACAGAGGCTGCTTTAGTCACAGAATGGGATGCCCCGGGCAGGAATCGAGCTGCCAGGGTACAGTAGTGCTTTGGCCAGCAAAAGTGTCTTTATCAGGCCTAATTTCAAATATGATTAGAGCAAATGCTTATATGGTCTTAAACAGAGGCTGCTTTAGTCACAGAATGGGATGCCCCGGGCAGGAATCGAGCTGCCAGGGTACAGTAGTGCTTTGGCCAGCAAAAGTGTCTTTATCAGGCCTAATTTCAAATATGATTAGAGCAAATGCTTATATGGTCTTAAACAGAGGCTGCTTTAGTCACAGAATGGGATGCCCCGGGCAGGAATCGAGCTGCCAGGGTACAGTAGTGCTTTGGCCAGCAAAAGTGTCTTTATCAGGCCTAATTTCAAATATGATTAGAGCAAATGGTTATATGGTCTTAAACAGAGGCTGCTTTAGTCACAGAATGGGATGCCCCGGGCAGGAATCGAGCTGGCAGGGTACAGTAGTGCTTTGGCCAGCAAAAGTGTCTTTATCAGGCCTAATTTCAAATATGATTAGAGCAAATGCTTATATGGTCTTAAACAGAGGCTGCTTTAGTCACAGAATGGGATGCCCCGGGCAGGAATCGAGCTGCCAGGGTACAGTAGTGCTTTGGCCAGCAAAAGTGTCTTTATCAGGCCTAATTTCAAATATGATTAGAGCAAATGCTTATATGGTCTTAAACAGAGGCTGCTTTAGTCACAGAATGGGATGCCCCGGGCAGGAATCGAGCTGCCAGGGTACAGTAGTGCTTTGGCCAGCAAAAGTGTCTTTATCAGGCCTAATTTCAAATATGATTAGAGCAAATGCTTATATGGTCTTAAACAGAGGCTGCTTTAGTCACAGAATGGGATGCCCCGGGCAGGAATCGAGCTGCCAGGGTACAGTAGTGCTTTGGCCAGCAAAAGTGTCTTTATCAGGCCTAATTTCAAATATGATTAGAGCAAATGCTTATATGGTCTTAAACAGAGGCTGCTTTAGTCACAGAATGGGATGCCCTGGGCAGGAATCGAGCTGCCAGGGTACAGTAGTGCTTTGGCCAGCAAAAGTGTCTTTATCAGGCCTAATTTCAAATATGATTAGAGCAAATGGTTATATGGTCTTAAACAGAGGCTGCTTTAGTCACAGAATGGGATGCCCCGGGCAGGAATCGAGCTGGCAGGGTACAGTAGTGCTTTGGCCAGCAAAAGTGTCTTTATCAGGCCTAATTTCAAATATGATTAGAGCAAATGCTTATATGGTCTTAAACAGAGGCTGCTTTAGTCACAGAATGGGATGCCCCGGGCAGGAATCGAGCTGCCAGGGTACAGTAGTGCTTTGGCCAGCAAAAGTGTCTTTATCAGGCCTAATTTCAAATATGATTAGAGCAAATGCTTATATGGTCTTAAACAGAGGCTGCTTTAGTCACAGAATGGGATGCCCCGGGCAGGAATCGAGCTGCCAGGGTACAGTAGTGCTTTGGCCAGCAAAAGTGTCTTTATCAGGCCTAATTTCAAATATGATTAGAGCAAATGCTTATATGGTCTTAAACAGAGGCTGCTTTAGTCACAGAATGGGATGCCCCGGGCAGGAATCGAGCTGCCAGGGTACAGTAGTGCTTTGGCCAGCAAAAGTGTCTTTATCAGGCCTAATTTCAAATATGATTAGAGCAAATGCTTATATGGTCTTAAACAGAGGCTGCTTTAGTCACAGAATGGGATGCCCCGGGCAGGAATCGAGCTGCCAGGGTACAGTAGTGCTTTGGCCAGCAAAAGTGTCTTTATCAGGCCTAATTTCAAATATGATTAGAGCAAATGCTTATGTGGTCTTAAACAGAGGCTGCTTTAGTCACAGAATGGGATGCCCCGGGCAGGAATCGAGCTGCCAGGGTACAGTAGTGCTTTGGCCAGCAAAAGTGTCTTTATCAGGCCTAATTTCAAATATGATTAGAGCAAATGCTTATATGGTCTTAAACAGAGGCTGCTTTAGTCACAGAATGGGATGCCCCGGGCAGGAATCGAGCTGCCAGGGTACAGTAGTGCTTTGGCCAGCAAAAGTGTCTTTATCAGGCCTAATTTCAAATATGATTAGAGCAAATGCTTATATGGTCTTAAACAGAGGCTGCTTTAGTCACAGAATGGGATGCCTCACAGCAGACTTAAGATCAGTTCAGTATATATGCACAGTTAGTTACTATAAGCAGCCTGAAAACGCTAACAAAGGCTGGATGAAAAAAAAAAAATCTCCCTGTCAGCCAGCTCCGTTTTTCCTACCTTTCCCTGGCTTTCTGTCTGTCTCCTGTCTGTCTCCTGCCTGTCTCCTGCCTGTCTCCAGCCTGTCTCCAGCCTGTCCCTGTCTGTCCCTGTCTGTCCCTGCCTAACTGTCTGTCCCTCAGCTACACAGCGTTCTGTCTCTCACGAATGCAATAGAGAAATGAGGAAAAGCAAGATGGCCGCCGTTAAATACCACTGTGTGACGTCACCGGGCTTGCTGGCTGCTGATAGGCTGCATGTGACTGCCCCAGCTTGCACTGGCGCGGGATACATGTCCAGACATGTCCCGCCCGCCATCTTAGAATGCCTGTAATGTAAATGAATGGATGTTAAAGGAAAACTTCGAGTGATCGAATCGCGGGGAAATTCGGATTCGATCCGAATCGAATTTTTCCTGAAATTCGGATCGAATCCGGGTTCGTCCGGATCGATTCGCTCATCCCTAAATACCATACATAGTCGATAAAGTGCAATATGCTTAAACGCTAACATAACCCTATGAAAAAACTAAAATACCATAATAAATAATCAATAACGTGCGATGTGCTCAAACTTTGAAGGTAATTAAATAATCCAAATACTATCTATTTATCTGCATATAATCTAACTGAGGCAGAAGGACCAGCCAGATGGAAACACACAGACCACTCACGACATATAACACACACTTACTGGATCCCCATAAGCCAGCAGCAGCGAAGCCCCCAGCCAGCAGGTCTCTCACCCCCGTCGTCACAGCCAACGCGTTGCGTGACGTCCAACGCGTCACTTCCTCAGGGCATGTGAGGTGAAGTGTTGATGGAGGCCCTTAAATACTTAGCTACCTCCGCTCCAACGATGACGCCCGCATACTGGACCGAGACACCGCCATGCGCACTCCAGCCGGAAGCGCGCCTGCGGTCCCCGTCCACGCTACACCAGGGAACTACAATGAGCACCCGGAAGCGGAAAAGAGCCCTGGAACGCACTGCGCTCCAGGTAACTCAAACAGACGGCAAGCCACAGCGGCCAAAAGGCCGACAATGTCATGATGGAAATCAGAAGGAGCGGAGGGAGGTAAGCATAGCGTCCATTCTAACATGAACAAACAGACACCATATAACATACCTATATACACACAAATCTACAATCTGTCCACTATGTTACTTTTATATTAATAAAGTAATAATAATTAAATGAATTCTATATTGTGTTTAATCACCATGCCACTACTGATCTACTAGTATATATTGATCCATATTGTCCTATCAATGATTAGAGGACATCAATTTAACTCCCCAAAAGATACAGTATAATAGATGGATGCCTACATCATGCAAAAATGTGCACGACCGTAATCACTCCAAGTCAGAGCATCCCCACTACTACCTACACGTGGAGGGAGATACGCTCCTATAATGATGCTATCATGACAGCAAATACAAATGGGTAAGAAAAAATGGGGAAAGGGGAAAGAAAAACAGGAAAGGAAAGGGGAGAAAGGGAAGGGGGGCAGAGCAAGAGCAGGACCACAATCTACATCCATACATAGGTTTGTCCAGGATGCAAGGCTTCTCAAACCATTACATTAATACTATGGATGCTCATCAGCAATACTATATATAATCCTCTATACAAAGAAATTAAATATGTAGTCAGGCGCAATCACTACATAGTCCTAATATCCAGCAACCGATAGTCTCAGCAGGTAATCTTCTTATTTCGGATGATCAAACTCCTCATTCTTCTCTTATATCTTCCATCCATTTCAGATAAATCCATTTTGACAGGTGAAGTAAGGGCGAGTTTTCGTCTGGTGTGGGGGCTCCAACCGGGCTTCTGCCATAGGTCCTCAGCCTTCTGGTTAGAGAACTGGTTAGTGCATTCATATGGAACTAAGTGCTAAGGAATCATGTGACAAAGTGATAAAAAGTGGTAAAAAAAAAAAAAAAACTATGTGATAAAGAACAATAGTGAAAAACATTAAGCTCAGTGATAACCATAATACATGGCTTAGCCACTAAGCCATAAACCCACATACATAATGTATGACTACATAGTGAACACCCCAAAAATTGTGAAACTAAAAACTGAGAAGCCCCAACCCCCCCACATAACCCAACGCAACCCAGCTAACCTACCCCAGTGCATGTACCTAAATCACGTCCTCAAAAAAGGTGTAAACGCCAAATCCTCATTTAACCCGAAAGGAGTCTGGGCCTGCAAGTTATGAATCCAGCGTAATTCCCGCTGTTGGAGCCTCCTTTTTAGATCTCCTCCCCATGGGCCCATACTTACCTTTTCGATCCCCATCACCTTTAGATCACTGATATCACTATTGTGTACATTAAGAAAGTGTAGGGCCACCGGAGGAACCACCCCACCCAACTCAGAATTTCTAGCCGCTAGGCGTATGGATGAGAAATGCGCTTGAATCCTAGCCTTCAGGCTATTTCTAGTCTCACCAATATACATCCTAGGGCAACTGCATTGGAGTGTGTAGATAACCCCGGAGGTCTTGCAGTTAATCAGCTGCTTAATCCGGAAAGCTCTGCCTGACTGTAAATTTTTTATCACTTTACTTTTTACCATATGCGGACAAACAGAGCATCCGCCACAGGGGAAATTCCCCACAATTGTGGTTTGATCCCGCAACCAATTCGGCAAAGTGGCAAAATGGCTGGAGCAAACTCTATCACGTATGCTGGGTGCTCGCTGTGCCAGCATACGGGGTCCGCCCCGTATCCACCTAGCTAAATGGGGGTCAGTCCTGAGAATATTCCAATGGCTCTGCAAAATGTGTCTTAAATTGTGCCAGTCCTCATTGTATTGGGTAATAAATCTTACCTCAGACTTCTTTTGTTTCTTCTTCCTGGGGATCAATAAGTTTGCCCTCGGGGTCCTCCTGGCTCGTTCAAAGGTTCTATGAACCACTTCCTTAGGGTACCCCCGTCTGATAAACCGAGAAGATAAATCCCCAGCTTGCTGCAAAAATTCCTTTTCTTCTGAGCAATTTCTGCGCAATCTTAAAAATTGCCCAGTGGGTATCCCACGTTTCAAACTGCCCGGGTGATAGCTGTTAAAATGTAACAACGAATTCACAGAGGTCTCCTTGCGATATAGCCCTGTACTGATGGAGCCATTGTCATTGATAGCGATATTAAGGTCCAGAAAGGTCACCTGTCTGGCAGGGGTCTGTGCTGTAAGGAAAATATTGAGATCGTTAGTATTCAAGTACTGTAAAAATTCCTCAAATTCCAGAGCTGTACCCTGCCATATCACCAATACATCATCTATATAACGATGCCACCCAAGCACGTGCCGGCCAAATGCAACATTGTCCTCATGGAACACGATTTCCCTCTCCCACCACCCCAGGAAGAGATTAGCCACCGATGGGGCACATCGTGCCCCCATAGCAACTCCGCATACTTGACGATAGAAATCCCCATCAAAGGTAAAAAAATTGTGCGTGAGCACAAAGTCAAGTAGGGAGAGAATGAAATCAACTGGGGTGGCGGGAGAGCCACGTCCACTCATGTTGAGGAAGTACCGGCACGTGCGGGTGGCATGCACATGAGAGATGCAAGTATATAATGCCTCGACGTCCATGGTAGCCAAAAGGACATTATCTGGGACCCATAGTGAATTCAGGCTCCTCAATAAATCCATAGAGTCTCGCGTGTATGATTCAAGGGAGATGACAAAAGGCTGTAAGAATTGATCAATATACTTAGAAGTGGGAGCACCACAAATAACGAGTAACAAAAAGTTTATTGGGTCACCATTGAAATTAAAACACACATATAAGAGACTGCAGGACAATGAAAACCATGAGTAGACACTCAGCCCCCTATTCTTATTAAAGTGGACCAAAACCCATGGAGATCGGCTCAGGAGTCTATAAGTTACCCGGGCCGATTGATTCTCCTGCCCCTGGGGCATCCAAAATTAGGATGTCCCACTGTGTAATACCTCCCAGGTTGCCCAAAAACTCACCTTCTTTCCCGGTCCAATGGCGCATCCCCGCTATCCCTCTAGAAGGGTGCGTTCCCACGCCAGGCATTTGTGAATGGCTGGCGTGGGCATGCTCCCTTTCAGAGGGTAGTGGGGGATGTGGCCACCAGAGCGCTCGGATCCGCTAACGCCCTGATTGGACAAAAGGCCGCGCATTTGCTATAGGACCAGTGAGGTGAGTTTGCTAGGGTGACCTGGGGGGTTTCACACAGCGGAACATCCCAGATTGGGGTGCCCCGGGGCAAGGACCAAAACCCAGGATAGTCCATTTTAAGGCCACAGTATAGGAATATTGCCATGGGCCACTTGACAGCTGGAATACTGACCAGGGACCAGATTGGGGCTCAGGTAAGTTAAAGGCGCTTCCTGCATAGGTAAACTTGGTCGATGGGCTGCTTAGCTCTTGGCTGAGCCGAAGGCCAAACTCGAACATGAACTTCTGGCTAAACTTTTCAGTTCTGGTTCGGCCAACACTAATTGTGACCTTTTTGATACTGTTTTTTTTTTTCTGGTGCCCCTGCTTCTTGTACCATGTACGTGACAACCCATTTTTACCTCTGCTGTGTAACACATTGCAACAGGAAAGCTCCTTGCTGTGTAACACACTTTAACAACCAGTGTCCCGGCTAGGTAGCACATTGTAACAACCTGTCTCCCTGCTGTGTAACACTTTATAACAGGCAGGCTTCCTGCTGTGAAACACGTTTTAACATCTAGTCTCCCTGCTGTGTAACACATACAGGATTGTTTCGCATGTCTCTCTGAGTCATGCAACAAAGAGAGAATTTCGGCATGCAAGATGGGTCCCACACAGGCCTCAGAAAATCATGACCTGTGCAATTGTAACAGCCAGGCCTCCTGCTGTGTAACAAATTGTAACCGGCAGGCTCCCTGCTGTGAAACACGCTGTGTAACACATTTGTGTGAGCTATTATACCTGCTGTGTAACACATTGTAAGAGCCAGTCTCCCTGCTAGTAACACATTGTAAGAGCCAGTCTCCCTGCTAGTAACACATTGTATAAGCCAGTCTCCCTGCTAGTAACACATTGTAAGAGCCAGTCTACCTGCTAATAACACATTGTAAGAGCCAGTCTCCCTGCTAGTAACACATTGTAAGAGACAGTCTCCCTGCTAGTAACACATTGTAAGAGCCAGTCTCCCTGCTAATAACACATTGTAAGAGCCAGTCTCCCTGCTAGTAACACATTGTAAGAGACAGTCTTCCTGCTAGTAACACATTGTAAGAGCCAGTCTCCCTGCTAGTAACACATTGTAAGAGCCAGTCTCCCTGCTAGTAACACATTGTAAGAGCCAGTCTCCCTGCTAGTAACACATTGTATAAGCCAGTCTCCCTGCTAGTAACACATTGTAAGAGCCAGTCTTCCTGCTAATAACACATTGTAAGAGCCAGTCTCCCTGCTAGTAACACATTGTAAGAGCCAGTCTCCCTGCTAGTAACACATTGTAAGAGACAGTCTCCCTGCTAGTAACACATTGTAAGAGCCAGTCTACCTGCTAGTAACACATTGTAAGAGACAGTCTCCCTGCTAGTAACACATTGTAAGAGCCAGTCTCCCTGCTAGTAACACATTGTAAGAGCCAGTCTCCCTGCTAGTAACACATTGTAAGAGACAGTCTCCCTGCTAGTAACACATTGTAAGAGACAGTCTACCTGCTAATAACACATTTTAAAAGACAGTCTCCCTGCTAGTAACACATTGTATGAGCCAGCCTCCCTGCTAATAACACATTGTAAGAGACAGTCTCCCTGCTAGTAACACATTGTAAGAGACAGTCTCCCTGCTAGTAACACATTGTATGAGCCAGTCTTTCTGCTAATAACACATTGTAAGAGCCAGTCTCTTTGCTAGTAACACATTGTAACAACCAAACTCCCTGCTGTGTAATGCATTATAACAGCAGTGAGACTGCTATTAAAATGTAAACAGCTCAAATCTCACAGCTTTATGCAATGTATGTATGTGTTTTATGGAGTTTTTAATGTATTATGCTGCATTTATTCTGAGGTGAACACTAATGTGACCTCAACTATCTCAACTATCTAACAGCACCGGAACTTGTTAATGGTTTGTCCCATTGCTACCTTGATTTCCTTGTTCCTCAGAGAGTAGATGAAAGGATTGACCAGCGGAGTGACCACTGTATAGAGAAGGGACACAACTTTGTTTGCCACCAGTAGGCGCTCTGGTGGCACCACGTAGGCTATGATTAAGGTGGTGTAGTACGTGGTGACGACCCCAAGGTGGGAGCTGCAGGTGGAGAAGGCCTTTCCCCTCGGATGAGGAGATCCTAACAATCACCCTGATGATAAGCCCGTAAGTAATTATGACCAAAAGGATGGGAAGCATGGTTGCTGCAGATGAAAGCAATGACAAAACCAGCTCAACCGTGTGAGTGTCAGAAGAGGAAAGCTTCAGCAACGGAACAATGTTGCAGGAGAAATGGTCGATAATGTTCTCCCCGCAAAAATATAATGTTTTCAGGAAACTAAAAAAAATGGCCATGATCAAGAAGGCCAAAGCCCAACAGCTAAGGATCAGGAGGAGACACAGTCGGAGGTCCATGATCCATGATCAGCTTGTAGTGAAGAGGTCTGCAGATGGCCAAAAACCTGTCATAGGACATCGTCGAGAGGAGGAAACATTCAATCAAAGCAAACAATGCGCAGAATTAAAACTGGATCAAACAGGCCGTCATGGAGATGATGGCTCCACCTTTGAGTAAGACACGGAGCATGGTGCCAATGGTGTCACTGATGAACAAGATCTCCACCAGCAATAGATTGGAGAGGAAAATGTACATGGGGGCCTGGGAGAGCTTGGTGAATAGGATCAGCAAGATGATCAGCAGATTGGAAGATAGGGTCAGGTGCTAGGTGACCAAGAACAGGCCAAAAAGAACTAGTCTGTAGCTTTGCTGGATCTGGAAGCCCACAATAAAGACGCTCATAATAGGGGACTTATTATGAACATCAGTAATCGGTTCAAGATAAGATTGCTTCATGGTCTTAACGTCCTACAAGCAAACACATATTAGGTTAGTTGGCTTTGCAGCTTTATGGCCTTGCAAATTAAATACAGCGGAAGAAGACTTAAAGCGGACCAAAACCCACAGTTTCAACTAGGATCCTCTAAATTGCTCCCTCCCATAAAGAGCACCTTTTGCCAATTTTCACTGCTCCTGCATCACTCTAATCTCAGATAATGGCACATGTTTCAGGTGCAAAGCTCCTCCTCCTCCATTTATTGCCACTGTTGTGTGTGGCAATGATGTCATTGCCACACCTATGCAATGGCTGATCACCTGCCATCTTACAGAGAACGACAGCAAAAAAAAATGTTCCAGGGAAAATATCTATTTCTAGTTCTACACCCTAAGTAGGAAATGTAAGCAGGGGCTTTGGCCAAATGTGGTTCAAAAGTTCATTGGGTTTTGGTCCACTTTAATAGTGGCCTCACCAGCGTGTTGTTGCGAGAGTGCCTGTGTTCTTGCATTGGCAACATGGCTTTTTCCAAACAATAAAAATAATTAAATTATCTTTTGACTTCATCCACATCCAGTTGGCCAACTTGTAAGCCATGCTGCACAACCAAGGCAGACAGCGTTGCACAGTCAAGCCAGGCACTGGGGAAGGGGGGGGGGGGAGTGAGTATACCTACCCTAGAGAACCCAGGATAGCCAAAATCCCGGGATTCGTTCCACTTTAAAATGAAGCAAATCCCCCCCGCAGGGGTCCTGGACTCCAAAAGACAGCTAGCCCTCCCAAGTGGGGGTGCCCACTGTGTAAAACCCAAAGGGTAGCCAGGAAACTTGCCAGCTGATCCAGCTGATCCCAGGGGATTCTGTATGCCGGAGAACATTAACCCTTTATTTACTCTCCCTCTTAACCTGCCTATTTTATCCACAGCGCACCTACACTAATCTTTTCTCCGCCTAGGTCCACACCTAAGTTAGAACAGATTAACCCATCTACATTTCTCCCAGGGAATACAGGATTTCCCTCGTGTAGGAGCTGCTCAATTTATCTAATTGCGCTTTCCTCAATCCAACTCCTGCATATAAATATGCTGGATGGCGGGAGGAGAGGTCACTTATACACCCGACATCAAGACATATCCAGCCAGGCTTTTCATTCTTTTAATGGAATGAAGAGGACATCCGGGATGGCAGGATCTGTCACCCCAGATAGACTAAACCTGTCACCCCTGGATTTTATTCCTGCCATGAGAGAATAAACCAAAAGCTTGGTGGGAGTTGTATTCAGTTCAGATGTAAAACTGACCCCTCTTTTCATTAGCCGTGTGTTTATATGAATTTTTAATTTTACACAATTCCGTGATAGTGATTCTTTATTCAAGAAACATTCTAGAAAGTATCAAGGAAAATCAACAATAATATTAGTGTGCCAGTGAACGGGCTGCAAAGGGAGCTGCCAGGAAAAGCCGCGAGGAGTGAAGAGCGCTGGCAGCTCGTCAGACTATGGCTGCTAAAGCCCCCGCTTTCATTCAGCAGCCGCCTAAGCCTGCGGGGACAGAGTATCGGGCCCTGGATCAGCAGGATGTCGCCGTTTCAGCTGGCAGGGACATTCAAAAGGTAGACAGGGCGGGGGAATCGGCCATAGTTATTTTTATGTCTATTGTTCTTTCCAGCTTGGCTCTGCAAGTTCGGGAGGCCCAGAGAGCTAACGACAGCGGCAGGATGGTGTGGAGCAGGTGCCGGTTAGCTCCGGGGTGTCACATGAGAGGAGGCTGGGCTCACACAAGCGCCACAGGCAGCAAAAAGAAGGGCATCAGGGAAAGCTGTAAGTCGATGGCTCCTGGATCCAAGATGGCGACGGGGAGAGGCCGTCGGAGGGATGAGTGCTGTGGGGGCCCTTCACTTGATTCAGCAGATAGCTGGCCACCATCATCCCCGACTTCTCAGTTAAAGGTCCATCCTGTCACACCTCAGATCCATTCTAAGAGAGGAGATCATAGCAGTAACTGTAAAGCATACAGAGACTGTACTGAGGGAGATTAGAGACCTAGGAGGGAGGACGGATACCCTAGAATCCCGCATGGATGATGCCCCAACAGTCTTAGACAGTCAGGGGGCTCTATTGGAGCAGTTACAGGAGGAGATATCCTTCTTAAAGGGCCAGGAAGAAGAATTGGAGAATCACAACAGCAGATCCAATTTGAGGTTCCGAAAGCTGCCGGAGAGCGTGGAGGATAAAGTAGGGATGGTCACAGCCCTCCTGCAGGAATTGGTCCCAGAAATACCAATTATGAGGCTGGAGCTAGATAGAACGCATAGAGCCCTGACCAAAAGACCTGCAGAAGGCTCGCCAAGCGACATCATCGTCAAATTTCACTTCTTTCAAACAAAAGAGGCAGTGCTAAAGGCCTCCAGAGAAAAGGTTCCCCTGATGTTCCAGAACCACAGCTATCAGGTTTACACCGATCTAGCGCAGAACACCATTTAAAAGCGAAGGTCCTTCAGGCCCTATCTACAAGTACACGGGGAGGCCGATTCATTAATAGCGCCAGGTAGCGACAGATGAGCGCCAGTAGCGTGATTTTCACAGCGCCAGCTAGTATTCGCTGTGCTTGGCCGGGGTTTGCTTGTTGACAGCGACTCAGTCGGTGTGCGGTAATGTTGAATACGGGCTGGGGGGTCGCTGTTTCACAGGTTCAGCGTTGTATGGGTGCGCCTGACAACGAATGGCCAGAGCGAACGGCTTGCTGCAGATTCATTAACAAATCACGCTCCGAATTTTTTAGCACTGTGAATTCCTTGTTTAAACCCCAGACCGCTGGCGGCGATGGATTTAAAATAGTTTTTAACCCCCAAACAACCATATTTTTTGATTTTAAAATTATACAAGTTTTTATAAACATTTTGTAATATCAATACATTAATATCAGACCTGTAATATCAATTCTGCACAAAATCATTTTTTTTTTTATTTTACCTTAAAAAAAAATCCTAACATTGCAGAAGTGGTCACAGAATTTTTGACATTAAAAAAAAAAAAAAAAAACATTAATAGCAATTAATTATGATTAATTAAAGATTGCTCCATTGAAATGCATTGGACATCGCCAGGGAGCGACAGGTCATACCTGGCGCTGTGATGGGATTAGCAGCGGCGCTGTTCGTTGCAGTCGGCTACATGATGAATCCCGCAGTAGCTGTCGCTCTCGTCAGCGCTAGCCTCATTTAGCTTGATAAATGCGTCACTGTGGCCGCCGCCGGGCGTACTTGAGTCGGTAGCCGTCGTTAGCTGGCGGGACCTGGCGCTCGTCAGACACTACCTGGCGCTATCGCTTGATGAATAAGGGCATAAACGCACAGTGTGCAGTACAAATGGGGGTTCCTCTTCAAGCTATCCTTCTCATATCAAGGAAAACAAGTGCAAGCCTCCTCCCTACCGGAAATAATCGAGAAGTTCAAGGCCCTGGACATTCGACAGCCAGAAACAGGCAAGGCGGCTCCATCTCTCCCCTCAACGCCCAGAACACCGAGGCCAAACAAAGTCTCAGCAGCCTAACCACCCCATCCCCCAAACAAAGCAATCAGATACAGAAATCCCAGGCGAAGAGGTGGCTTTTATTGCAAAAGTTTCACCTTGCTCAGAAGGATTGAGACTTAGACCACTAATTTAGACTACAACCCCGGAACTGGTGGAATGGTTCCAGGTTGCCTGCTGCTAAAACCCGGGTAAACTGTGGATGCTCCAGGAGTTCACATCCAGATGTTGGAAATTTGCCAATGCTGTAAGTGGCAGATACTTTGATTGTGGGGGTCCCAGATTGTGGGGGTCCCAGGGGTCAGAAAACTGGTCATGGACAGGACCGGCTGCCCTGGTGACCACTGACCATAACCAGCACAAGCGTTTAACACTACCCGTGAAAGTGGGAGAGATAGGTTTTACTGGATCTCAAACAGTTTTATATTTGCATTTATGTTACTATGGTTATAGAAGTTATGCATTCATGGGCTCACTGGCTCTGGGGGTGAGCGGGGAAACGAGACCAGGTATGGGCTCCAGGTTGTGGGTCCCGTGATCATCCCCGAGGAGGAGCTTGAGGAGTGGGCGGGGCAGGGCCGAGCGGCAAACCACCCTGTAATCTTTAAGGTTTATAGTTATATGGTTTTATGATGTTTTATAGTATACACCGGAATGGCCTCCTGATACCTAATGCGCTTACCCCAATATCTAGAGATGGGAATACCCTTCCCGAGGACCTGGAGTCCGTTCAAACCTGATCCTCAGTTGTATGTTATGTACACTTTTGCATTTACATTGTTCTTTTCTTACTGTCCCCCCCCCCCCCATCTGTCACTCCCCTTCTTTCCTTCCCCAAGGTGGGGGTCCGGGGCAAGAAACCATGCTCGACCAGTTAATAAGCCCCTTTGCTGACACACCATGGTGTTTAATATAGTCTCGGTAAATGTGCAAGGCCTCAACTCACCCAACAAACGGTCCAGAGCCTTTAAGCTCTTTAACTCGGTTCACGTGGATGTGGTCTGTCTAGCACCCAAATGATCCATGATCGATAGGCTGCTCACGGATTTGACAAGTAATTCTGGAATGTCAGACCTGTGGAGAGACCTTCATTCGTACACAAAAGACTATACACATTACTTGTCCCCGCACAAATTATTCAGGAGAATAGACCAAATCTTTGTTCTCTCCTCATTCCTCCCGCAGGTAGTGCAGGCTAAAATACATCCGATCCCATGGTCAGATCATGACTTGGTGGCAATCTCATGCAAATCTCTAATGATTAAGCCCAAACCCTCATCCTGGGATTTAAAAGCCTATCTGTTTTCTGCAGAACCCCTGGTGGAAAAATCTAGCCGGGCAGCTCTAGAATATTTCACGATTAATGAGAACTCTGAGATCCCACCAACTATACAATGGGGAGCCTTGAAAACGGTTATGAGAGGGCACTTTATGTGCCTAACCTCTAGGAAGAAAAAGGAGAGGGCGGCTCTAGCAACAATTCTCCAAGCTCAATATTTGGGAGATGTAAGTAACTTTAAGGCAAATCCAACTCCGGAGCGCCTGAGTAAAATGAAGCTCTCCAGAACCAAGCTCAACATCCGACAAATAGAGGAGGCATAGGGCCGGTATAGAACGGCCAGACAGAAGTACTACATCTCCGCAAATAAGCCAGGAACCCTTTTAGCATCCCAACTAAAATGCCAGGATAGTATAGTCAAGCCCATAAGGCTCAAGATGCATTCGGGCGCAATTACTAGCAACCCAGCGGTAATAATGGAGGAATTCTCGGCGGGTCTATCCAACTTGTGTGACCCTCCCTCCCCATTTAAAGTCCCTCAGGCACAAGCCTTTTTTGAAGAGCTCAAATTGCTCTCACTGTCAGCACAGGGGGAAAAGGTGGATGAGGACATGACATAGATGAAGTCTTAAAAGCAATTAAGGTTTTGAAGACCAATAAGAGGCCTGGACCTGGCGGATTTTCAGCCCTCTTCTACAAAAAACTGGCCCCCATTATAGCCCGGCATTTAGTAGGAGTATACAATCACATTAAGGTTGGCCACTCTATGGATCCCGAAATGCTTAGAGCCGCCATAGTAATGATACCGAAGCCGGGAAAGGATCATCAAAACTTGACAAACCTAAGGCCAATTTCCCTGTTAAACATTGACTTCGAATTCCTTACATAAATCCTAGCTAACAGAATTAATAAATTCCTGGGAGTTATAATCCATAGAGATCAAGTGGGATATGGTCCCAGGAGACAGGCGGGAGATGGAGTCCGAAGAATACTACAGTTGATTACTGGCATGAAGGCCCAAAATCTCAAAGCCATGCTGCTCTCTTTAGATGTAGAAAAAGCTTTTGACTCCCTACCTCCATTTCGAACTAAGAAAGAGGGGATTCGGACCAGGTTTCCTTTCCTGGATCTCGGCCCTCTCCGTTCAACCATCTGTCCATGGTAAGTATGCAGGTTTTAGTTCACCAACCTTTTCAATAAAAAGAGGCACCAGGCAGGGGTGCCCACTGTCCCCCATATTATTTATCTTAGCTTTAGAATCCATGGCAATGAAACTGAATCAAAGAAATGAAGACAAAATCCCTGGCTGGTCAGGATCACAAAGTTTCCTTATTCGCGGATGACATGCTCCTAATGCTCACATTGTCTCGCAATTTTGATTGGTCCTGGACGCAAAGACTATTTAGGAATCAGGCTCACACACAGTTATGATAAGCTATATGACGCCTACTACCCGGACATATTTAAATCTCTAGACACTTTACTTAAGTCCTGGCAAATGGTAAATTTGTCCTGGTTGGGGTGGATAGCAGCCTTGAAAATGACATTTCTTACCAAGATTTTATACCTGTTAAGCATTCCCCCGATACAAGTCTGGGGGCTGGCAAGTCACCTGCAGCAAGCGGGTGACTTGCCATTAACCCCTGCACCCACAATTGCCTGCCTCCCCAAAGCCCGGGGGGGGCAGAAGAGCCCAGGCCCACACAGGGTATGTGGGCTTGTATGCTGCAGGTTGGAGGGGCCACCAAAGCTGGCCCCTCTACTCTGTTCCTACAAGCCCCCATAGCTGGTCCTGGGCTGGTTATGAGGGGTGGGGGGGACCCTATGTCATTTTTGGGGGATTTTTAAGGGTTAAGTTTAGGGTTAGCCTAACCCTAACCCTTAAAATTCCAATGATTGGTAAGGGACACAGTGCAAGATGGATGGGAGGTAAGTATTAATGAAAAAAATTATAAAATATTTTTTCTCTGTGTGTGTGTCTGTGTTTTTTTTTACATTTAACCCATTGTGAACTGGTAAGGGATCCATGAGATCCCTATACCAGTTCACAAGGCTGGGGGCTGGCAAGTCACCTGCGGCTAGCGGGTGGCTTGCCATTAACCCCCGGCACCCCTATTACCTGCCTCCCCAAAGTCCAGGGGGGGCAGAAGAGCCCGTGGCCATGGGCTATGCGGGCTTGTAGCCTGCAGGGCCAGGTGCCACAAAAGCTGGCCCCTGCGCCCTGTTCCTACAAGCCCTGCATAGCTGGTCCCGGGCTGGTTACTTCTAGTAAGGGGGACCCCATGTCATTTTTTGGGATTTTTAAGGGTTTTTAACCCTGGGAGGAGGGACTCTATGTCATTTTTTTTTTCTCGATCTAACCCTTTGTAGTGTGGATGGTAGTTGTATTTTATTTGTAAAAGTTATAAAGTACTTGTTTCAGTTTGGGGGGCTACCGATAAATATGTGGTACCGTTCTAATCGGTAGAAATGGGGCTTTCACATGCAATATGGTTTTCTATAATAAAATCCATTTTTTATTTAAAATAAAGGCAGGCAATTTTCTAAAAAAAAATGTATTTATTTTTTGCTTAATGATAATATTGTAATAAACAGAATAAAATTTACAAACAAGACATTTCATGTTAAAGCTTAAACTCTGCTGCAAAAAAAAAATATATATATATAATTTTCCTGAAAATTTCAGCAAAAATGGCGCAAAAATGGCGCAAAATGGGGAAAAATTACCTGTCAACAGAGGGTGACAAAATCTCAAGTAGGCTGGCAATTAAAAGGGTTAAAAGTAGCTCTGCATGTTGGGTAATGTTCTGTTCGGGGGACCTTGGGCTTTCAGACTTAGCTTGTTTTTTCTTGTTTGCATATTTATATTTTAGGAAAAGGTGTTTTTTTTCAGCTTTTTTATACATTTTTTAGGGAAAACCCTGCGCAACCGAAGAATTCTTTGAGGGATTAATTCCAGAAAGATGAGCCCACTACAACAAGCTGGGTACGCTTAGAAAGCTTAACATGTGTACTTTGAGGGAATATATGGTTTATGGGGGATATTCCAAATGTAAAGGGTTGTTTTGGTTGAAAAATCGCAAGGTGCGCACTTTGTCTGCAGAGCTGACATTTTCAAGTAAAATTACCGTTACGCATATGCTTTACTTTGGGGTGTTTGCCAACTCTTCCCTTGACAGTAGCTATGCATGTTGGGTATCGTTCTGTTCGGGGGAGGTTGCTTTTTCAGATCATACTTGTTTTTTCTTGTTTGTATATAGTTTTATTAGGAAAATGTGGCTTTGATTCTGCTTTTTTATCCATTTTTTAGGGAAACTCTTTGCAACCAAAGGATACATGGATTACTTACTTGGGATTACTTGCAGAAAACTGTGGCCACATCAACAAGCCTGGTACACCTAAAAAGCTTGAGGTGTGTACTTCCAGAGAATATATAGTTTGTTGGGGGTATTTCAAATGTAAAGGGTTGTTTTTCTGGAAAAACTGCAAGGTGCGCATATTGCATAGCATAGTTGCATTTTATCTGAAAATCCCCTAAAGCGCTGTCTCAGTTTGGGGGAGTCTCCTGGGCAGGAAAGGGTGTCTACCTATATATATGTGGTACCGCTGTAACCGGGAGAAATTGGGATTTCACACGCAATAAGATTTTTTTACAAACTTACATTTAAGTTATACTTAACTTTTTATTACAAAAAAACCACTACAAATTGTAAAAAATAGATTTTTTAATTTTTTTTTCACATATTTCACCCAAAAATGTTGGGAATACACCTAAAAAATGAGAAACAAGACATTTCATGTTAAAGCCCAGACTATGCCGAATAAAACAATATATCATTTTCCTGGGAAATCCCTTAAAAAATCACATTTGAACATGGGGAGCGCAAAATAGTGCAAAATGGTCTGGCAACAAAGGGTGACAAAACTCCAGGTAGGCTGGCAGCGAAAGGGTTAAGCCTGATTGCAATGTCTGTTACGCATTTCAGTAAAATTGTGTACATTTGTAAGCTGTCTATCCTGTACAATAATAAACAATTTGTAAAAAAAAAATGGCTGCACTATCTCTCCCTCTACTGTGACTATAACAAACAAGATGAGCCATTGTGCCTGCCAGCTCCCTGGTAAGAGTTACATTGTGCTGCAATCTTATAGCCAGGCTGCAGCTGAAGTATCATCATTGTTTTAGCTGTAATCAATGCTGTGATACATTGTAAAGAAGCCATGACCCTGCCATTGAAATGTAAATAGCTCACAGATAACTCACATAACTTACATCACAATGACAATTTTCCCCTCTGTATTCTTCAAAATAGCTGGGAATCCTGGGTTTGGGGGCTCTGGTTCACAGTGTGATGTCCTGTATCAGGTGCTTACAACAATGGTTCAGAAGATATTTTATTAACCAAAAATAAATAAATGATAAGCAAATAAAATGTGTCTGCAGTAGAGAAGCATTACCACATCAGAAGCTGGGCAATAATATAACCCAGGTCTGTGCTGTTAATATAGGCCTGTGTTCTGTGACACAAATCCCATAGAATATAATTGAGGTAAATCAGGCACACAAAAATATAACAGTGAATTTCAAGGCCATTGTGTTAATGATTCCACCATGATTCCTGTAGATGGACTTCTGGGAATTTTTTAAACCAAATGTATTATCGTAAGGCTACAACTCTGTTCAAGAGACCAAAGTAAAATAAAAAAGATAATATACGACACAATAAACATGGCTAACAAAGATACGTGTTGGGGTCATAGGCAGAGTATGAGAAGCGAGTAGAGTTCTCGGGCACCCTGTGTTGTGAAGTTTTGTGTGGGTGGAGGGTGCCCAGTTGCAGATACTTCTTGTAGTAAAACCAAAGAGGGCTTAACTGTATTTCTTTCCTCCGTCATTAATATTACAGTTGTCTTTATCCAAGGTTTCTCACACAGACTTCTTAAAGAGGACATCTGACCTAAAATAAAAAAGGGCCGATTCCCCTCCCCCCATCAGCCCCTACTTACCTTTTGGATGCCGCCACTGCCTGCTGCTTCAGGGCACGATCTTCCCCCCACCATCCGGATAGCTGCCCTTAAAAGACAAGCGCGGCCTTAGTCATGCTTGTCAATGTCTCACGGCGATCTCGCAGAGATCCGGGGCCGTGTGCTGTGCCTGATGGGATGCAAGATGGCCCCGTCCGTCTTGAGGTTGTCTGGAATCCGAGGGACCTAGAAAATGAATTTCTTGGCAGGGTGAGTAAAAATAAAAAAAAAGGTTAAACTCTTTAAAGCAGGTCTCACATACTTTGGCTTGGGCCACATTACTGGTGGGCTTACTTCCTGTATTAGGTTGGTCAGGCCCTTGTTCCAGACTTGCCTGGGGCTGCCATTGGGTCTTCTTCATCCCCCCCCCAACCCTCAGCCTATGCAGTCTTGCTTCTGGATTTCTAAAGCTCCTTCCAAAATTAACTTTTCCCTAAGATGAATCAACTTGTAAACAGGGCTTAGACACTCTGCTCTTGCCCATTAGAATGGCCGGTAAATTAGTGTAGGTTAAGTTACTTCAATTGTTTTTCCTGGGCGGCAGTGGGATGGAGCAGTCTGAAGCAAAGACTGGCATGGCAGCCTGTGGGAGCTCTGTTTGTCAAGCACTTGTTCCAGACAGAATTTCCTGGGGCTGTCATGGGGTCTTCCTCGCCCCCAACATTCACTCAGTGCTATTTTTCTGCATTGCTAAAGCTACTCTCCAACATTTACTTTTTTCTCAGCTGCATCAGCTTGTAAAGGTGGTCTAGATACCCCATTAAATTTGGGTAGTTCAGGTTACCACAATTGTTTTGCATGTTTCCTGGGTGACGGTGGGAGGGAGCAGACTGAAGCAAAGAATGACATTGCAGCCTGTGGGAGCTCTGTTAAAGCCCATGGAACAAGGAATCTGATAGATGTACATCACTTTCAGTGGATGCAGCGGCGTATGTACGGACTCCACCGTATTGTGAATTGCATAGCAGTTGCATATAATTCAAAAAACAAAGATACAGTAAGTTATAGGCACACAAGTGAGGCCCATAGTGGTGCATGAAGAATGAGGGGATTTGTTGGGACCTAGGGCAACCTGTGTTGTGAAGTTTGTGGTCAGGAAAGGTTTGTAACACATATGATTGCAGACTCTTGTAACGTAAGATGGCTGTCAGGCCGGAGAGTTCCTGAATGTACTCTGAGCCAGGGGAACAGATTGTTTGTCCAGAGCAAAGACACTGGCCAAAGGAAATGCACTAAAGATGATTTTATTAGTGAAGGCAAAAGGAAAAAAAAGGTCTTAGATTCAGATACTGTCAGTCTCCTCCTTTCCTGTCCTTTAAAGCATCGTGAGCGCGCTATGCCATGGACTGCATGCAGCAGCAGACATGCTCGGCTGGATGTTTGTAACAGAGCAGGCTGTTCATCTGTCGCATGCTCCATAGTGACACCTGGTGTTCAGTCCACTGCAAGTACACAAAGCCTAGAGTGTAAGCTCTCGGGCTTGATTTCACTTCTGGGTTTCCTGAGTCTCAATGGACAGGAAGTGACTTCACCAGACTCTGACACATCCCTCCCTGTGCTGATTGATAGCCCTATTTAAGAGGACAGCTGGCCTACAGCCAATGTTGTGTTATCAGCTTACTTCCTGGACTTTGTTTTTCCTGACTCCTGAATATCTGATCTGAATACCTGCATTTATACAAGGACGGATAACTCGGTTTTGACGCGGGCTTGCTCAGTGGACCTTGCTGGTTTTCTGCCTGCCTCTGACCCATGATTCATCCTTGGACTCTGCCCAGACTTTTATTTTGCTCTTTGGGTTTATACCTGGAGCTCAGCTCAGCTCTCCCCATGGTTGTAGACAGGAGGCTTGACAGATACTCTGTGCAAAGCAAATACACAAGGCAAACTAACAAGATAACAACTAATAAGGAAAACAAAGGAAACCCTAAGGTGATGGTGCACTTACCCAAGGGCCCAGAACACAATGGCCAGCAGCCTCCAGAAGCCGACTTGGGGCCTGCTGAAAGGAGGGCAAGAATAGCAAATGGGCAAGCAGCCTCAGGGAAGCCAGGGAGAGGCCTGCTTGCCACTAGACTCCAACATAGACTCAGGTTCAGATTCAGAGCACCAAAATGCACAGCCCCAACAGACTGCAAATAAACCAAACAAAATCCTGCTGCACCAGGTGAAGGGTGGAACCACCTAAATAGGCCTCACACCAGGTGCAGCAGTAGAGGGGGAGAGAGAGCAGCCAGGGCTCTACTGACACACACTGGTGGCTGTCAAAACTGCAGACAGGGTGAAACTGGGAATCTTACAATGGCTTTACTGTATTTCTTTTCTCCAGCAATACACAGTTTGTTACACGGGCTTCTCACAGCAGGTGTCACGCATTTTGGCTTGGGTCAGATAGGCTTACTCTCTCTGTTTATCAGGCCCTTGTTCCAGAAAGAACTCTTGGGGCTGCCATGGGGTCTTCATCACCCCCACTGCTTAGTCTGTGCTCGTCTTCTTCCGAATTTCTAAAGCTACTCTCAAACATTTACTTTTCTCTCAGATGCATTAACTTGTAAAAATGGTCTAGATTCCCCATTAAATTAGTGTAGGTCAGGTTACCATAATTGTTTTGTATGTTTCATGGGTGACGGTGGGAGGGAGCAGTCTGAAGCAAAGAAGAGAGACATGGCAGTTGGAGGGAGCTCTGTTAAAGCCCATGGATCAAGGAATCTGGTAGATGTATGTCACTTTCTGTGGACGCAGCATTGTATGTACTGACTCCACTGTCTTGTGAATAGAATAGCAGTTCCCACACGTATAATTCACAAACATGGCTAACAAAGATACAGTAAATGTTAGGCACACAAGTGGGGCCCATAGTGGTGTATAAAGGGGATATGTTGGGCCCTAGGGCAACCTGTGTTGGGAAGTTTGTGATGAGGAAAGGTGTGTAACACATATGATTGCGGACTCTAAGATGGCTTTACTGTACTTCTTGCCTCCAGCAGTACTACCATGTCAGTCTTTATACACAGTTTGCTACACAGGATTCTCACAGCAGATGTCACATGCTTTGGCTTGGATCAGACAGGCTTAATTTCTCTGTTTGTCAGGCCCTTGTTCCAGACAGAACTCCCTGGGGCTGCCATGGGGTCTTTCTCACCCCCCCCAGTCTGTGCTCATCTTCTTCTGACTTGATAAACTCCCCAACATTTGCTTTTCTCTCAAATGCATCAACTTGTAAAAATAGTCTAAATACCTCATTAAATTAAGGTAGGTTACGTTACCACAACTGTTTTGCACACTTCTTGGGTGACGGTGGGAGGGAGTAGTCTGAAGAAAAAAAGAGACACGGCAGCCAGAGGATGCTCTGTTAAAGCCCATGGAATGAGGAATCTGGCAGATGTAGGTCACATTCAGTAGATGCAGTGGGGTAAGTAGGGACTCCAGCATTTTGTGAACAGCGTAGCTGTCCCCATACGTCTGCACATGTGCAGTCTACAGTAGCCATATTGGGAATGGAAAAACTGCCAGCACAGGTGTCACGGGGCCTGGCCAGATTAATAATGACTGTTTGATTGCACACTACAATTAGATAGGACCATGGCCATGGCCAATCCCCCCTAAGGGGTCCTATGAATCTGCCAGTGCCCTGCAAATAGGAAGTGCTGCTGAATCTCCTGTCACTTACGTTGGTTAAATACATGCAGCAGCATGGCTGGGGTGCTGGGAAAGGAAGCCTCCCTGGTGGTCCAAGATGGCAATGGCCATAAGAAAATAAGTGAAGGGTTATTTCAGCTTTGACCGGATGCAGAAGCAAATGTGAGTGCTGACAATATTTCAGTATCATGCATGCAGATGGGGCAAGTGTATTTTGGGGAGTTTCTTTTCAATTGTGCAAGGCTGTTGGTCCAGTTTAATGAAAAACAAAAGTCATAAAATGAGGAATCACTTCAGGGATAAGGCAGAGTCTGTATTGGAGTCAAAGGGAAGGCTCAGGTCATCAAAGCTAGGCCACAGTGGGTTGAAATAATGAATAATGAAGGTGGATTATTGCACATATTTTTGGATACCAACCTTCTCACTCCCTTTGCAAGTTAGGGTGACACTCCTCCGAGGAGCCTCCGGCAAAGCCCATGTTTGGAGGATGCCCTAGCGTTAAAAAGGGAGATTTCAAGAAGGCCTTGTGCAGAGTGGACCTGAAATGGTGTTACTCACAGAACAATGTCTCCAAAGGCAAATGGCCAGAGCTATATTAACCTGCACATCCAGATTGTGTGCAATCCCGAATTAGATGCTCCCCACCCCCACTGCAGTGCCAACCCGGTTGGGGGTGCCCTTATGTGCGAAACCCGACTAGCACGGTGCGTGCCCGCATCAGGCATCTGTGAATGCCCAGCGCGACTACGCTCCCTGTTAAAGGGTAGCGGGGGATGCACTCTTGTATCTGCTCGCATCAGTCGAGCTCCTGGACAAAGCAGGTCGAGCCGTTCCGAGCACGCTGATTGGAGAAGAGGGCTGCATATGCGCGGGGAAGGGTAAGTGAGATCAGGCAACCTGGGGGGTTTCACACAGCCTGGGGGGCAAAGACCAAAACCCAGGATAGTCAAAATCCTGGGTTTTGGTCCACTTTAATAAAGTAGTTATTATTTTTAATTATTTCTATATTTGAAGATCCATTTGAGTTTGAGTAATTGAAGAGGCTGCTTTCCTTATCTCTTGTTAAGGTTTTTTTCGATGGACCCGCCTCCATTTACTGCAATAGAGCACATGTGCCAAGACCTGGCACGCCCCCTCCCCATTGCAGTAAATTGATAGGGGTAGGGGGGGAAGTGACGATCAGTGTGGTACCTGATGATCCTGAGGTGTCAGGGCACCGGACTAGGAGCGATCATCGGAAGGGGATGCAAGGTCAATATAGAGATTTTTTTTTTACTGCCTGGACAAAGGCTTAACTATAACCAATTTCAATATAACAACGTCAGTTCCATTAGCTCATTTTACTTATATTTCCTTAAATAATTTTATACTTGGGTGATCACCACAGCTACAGCTCCTTTTGAGGACAAAACTATGAATAAAAGGTGGGTTTAGTGAGGATCTTACATTTTCTGCCCTCTCGGGTCTGCCTTCAAGGTTGTCCTCTCTAGAGGAGAGGCTAACCTAATTGCTAGACCTTTGGTCAAGGGTTGTTCAATAGTATTTGGTTCAGGCATCGGATCGGCAAAAATTTGGTTTGGGATCTTGTTTCGCTCTCTACCAGAAATTTGGCCTTAAGCCAACCTTCGGCAAAATTTGGGCCCACTGTCCTGCTGCTGCCACTCTCAGCTGCCCCACACTTTTTTAGGATTTTTAACAGTTTACACGCTGGTCTCCGCAGCATTTTTTTTAGGTTTTTTTAACGGTTTTACCCCCAAAAAATGTTAAAAAACAGTGTGGGGTCCCTCTTCCTAATTTTGATGGGTTAAACTCCTAAAAATATTGCAATAATTAGAGTGGGACCCCCCCTAAAACCAGACCCCACCCCCTCCCACTGGATTGCTGTGGGGACTGTGGTGGGTGTTGGGGGGCACTTTGCGATTTGGATTCACCCAACATCATGCAATGCCAAGTAGCTGCTTCCAAGGCCACCAAGATACTAACATGCATTAACAGAGGCCTGGAATCATGGGATAGGTGAGTAATTTTGCCTCTTTACAAGGCACTGGTGCACCCTCTTCTAGAATATGCCGTCCAGTTTTGGGCACCCATTCATAGAAAGGACGCTCTGACTATGGAAAGGGAGCAGAGGGGCCACCAAACTAAAAAGAGGAATGAAGGATCTTAGTTATGATGAAATATTACGAAATTAAATCTGTTTAGTCTTGAGAGGAGACGACTGAGGGGGGACATGATTAACTTGTATAACTATATAAATGGCCTATACAAAAAATATGGAAGAACACTATTTCAGGTAAAATCCTCTCTAAAGACAAGGGGGCATTGCCTTCGCCTGGGAATAAAGAAATTTAGTCTCCGGAGGCGACAATCATTTTTTACCATAAGAACTATAAATCTATTAAATTGCCCCCCTCAGAAGCTTGTTACAGCATCAACCGCTAACAGCTTCAGAAAGGGATTAGAGGCTTATTTAGAGGACAATAACATTAACAATTACTATTAGCTGTCATCAGTAAAAATATAAAACATAAAATAAATAACTTCCACCTCTAAAATAAATTAAAAAATAACTTCCCCTACCCCAACACCCTTGGATGAACTTGATGGACATATGTCTTTTTTCAACCGTATTAACTATGTAACTATGTAAATATGTATGTAACTATGGATCCCCCATATCCTCTAAAACCAACCCCCACCCCCTGCCACTGGATTGCTGTGGGGACTGTGTAAAGAATAAATTGTGGTGGGTGTTGGGGGGCACTTTGCGGTTTGGATTCGCCCAACACTACTTACCAGTTCACAAACAGTTAAAACACTGACATATAGGAAAAAAAATATGATGTATTTGTAATGAACCTGTTTTCATGTTATTTAGACTTAATTGCTTTGTGCTTTAGCAATATCCTGCTGTGCTCCGGGGAACAGACCTCGAGGGAAGACTAACGTGTTATATTAGCCGGGATTGATGTTGCCCGGCCTCTGTCAGACCTGGGCCATCTCCTGAGCACATCTTCACCATGGAAAACTGAAGTATGTTTTACATTTCTATTGAGAGACGGAAGACAAATAATGATGCAAAGCTTATTCTCTCATCAGTGTTGGCTTGTTTTATTTTGAAGCCTCTGCGTCTGCAGGCAGGTGTCTAATCAGCTGTTGTATACAGTGTGGACTGAACACTTAAAGCTTTTAGAGAGGTGTGAAGAGGGACGGTGCGCACGTACAGGCACAGCATCACTGAATGTGGGGGATTTCAATCGGGAAGGTTTTTACTTTGCACTGCACCATCTCTTCCTCCTGGTGAGCAATGCAACAAGCAGAGGCTGACCTATTTGTGAATCCTTGATAAATACACAAAACACGTTAAGCTTATAGGGAAGTGTTAAGAGGGAGGGTGCACATGTACAGGGACAGCATCACTAAATGCCATAAATCTTGAGCTGGGAGGTTTTTACTTTGCGCTGCACCATCTCTATGCAACAAGCAGAGGCTGACCTATTTGTGAACCCTATAAAATACACAAAACACATTAGGCTTTCAGGGAAGTGTTAAGAGTGAGGGTGCACATGTACAGAGGCAGCACCATTAAATGCCATAAATCTTGAGCTGGGAGGTTTTTACTTTGCACTGCGCCATCTCTCCCTCCTGCTGAGCAATGCGTCAAGCAGAGGATGGCCTATTTTTGAACCCTTTATAAATACACAAAACACATTAAGCTCTCGAGTAAGTGTTAAGATGGAGGGTGCACACATACAGAGGCAGCATCATTAAATACCATTAATCTTGAGCTGGGAGGTTTTTACTTTGCACTGCACCATCTCTCCCTCCTGCTGAGCAATGCGTCAAGCAGAGGATGGCCTATGTTTGAACCCTTTATAAATACACAAAACACATTAAGCTCTCGGGTAACTGTTAAGATGGAGGGTGTACACATACAGAGGCAGCATCATTAAATACCATAAATCTTGAGCTGGAAGGTTTTTACTTTGCACTGCGCCATCTCTCCCTCCTGCTGAGCAATGTGTCAAGCAGAGGATGGCCTATTTTTGAACCCTTTATAAATACACAAAACACATTAAGCTCTCGGGTAAGTGTTAAGATGGAGGGTGCACAAATACAGAGGCAGCATCATTAAATGCCATAAATCTTGAGCTGGGAGGTTTTTACTTTGCACTGCACCATCTCTATGCAACAAGCAGAGCCTGACCTATTTGTAAACTCTTTTAAAATACACAAAACACATAAAGCCTTTAGGAAAGCGTTAAGAGGGAAGGTGCACAGTACAGAGGCAGCACCACAAAATGCCATATATTTTGAGCTGGGAGATTTTTACTTTGCAATGTACCATCTCTCCCTCCTGGTGAGCAATGTGTCAAGCAGAGGATGGCCTATTTGTGAACCCTTTATAAATATACAAAACACATTAAGCTTTAAGGTAAGCGTTAAGAGGGAGGGTGCACATGTACAGAGGCAGAATCACTAAGTGCCTTAAATATTAAGCTGGAAGGTTTTTACTTTGCGCTGCACAACCTGTGGCCTTGGGGGGGGCGCTGCTGTCAGTTGTGGCCCCCGACAACTCTGCCTTTCCCACATCACCTTTTCCCATCTGACACCTTCTCACTTCTTCCCACCTCACTTTTTTCTGCATCCCCCTGGCTCTCTTACCTAAGCCCACTTCTTCACATCTCACCTCTGCTCACCTCACCTCTTCCCACCACACTTATGGCCACTTGCACATTACAGGTATTATGCCGTTTTCTCAAAGTATGGTCCTGGATGGGTTTCGGGAGGCGGAGACCAGGACTTCCAGCGTGTGAGATTCTATTATTTGAACTGTTTTCTTGGTGTGGCCTGTATCTATGACTAAGGACTGCATTGGCACCGAAACGGGTAAGAGGCTAATTTGCATGCCTCCAATTTACCCAACAGAACAAGGTTACACCCGGCCTTTTCCCACATCACCTTTTCCCATCTGACCTCTGCCCACTTCTCCCCACCTCACCTGTTTCTGCATTGCCCCGGATCTCCTCACCTCAGCCCACTTCTTCACATCTTACCTCTGCTCACCCCACCCTTTTCCATGACCACTTGCACGTTACAGGCGGCCACTGTTTTGGTTTAAGCCCACCTCATCTCTTCCCACCACATATGAAAAAAGGATTATGACTATCCTGATGTGGCCCGGGGAAAGTGGTCAACAACTGCTTTCAGAGGTCTTTGGAGTGGTAGCTCAGTTCTGTCCTGCAGTTGCACTGTATCACCACATGATGGCACTGCTGTATAAGGAATGAATTATGACTCTGGAGGTTTCTCAAACAGTTAACAGGAGAACCCAATAAATAGAGAATTAACAGATGTTATTAGCAACATTAAGATGTGCTGCCAATGGTTTAGATGAGTAACATTGTATTGAACAACAGAAGGTGTATAGGGAACCCATATATAACATATGGGAATCTATATAGGGAGGCCATAGTTAGAGAAATTCATCTCATTATTGTAGTAACAAGGAGTGAGGATGGCACCAGCAGGGTCTACTGAGAGCAGTCACTGGAGAAGGAGAGAGCCAAGAAGCCACATTTATTAGTAACCAGTGACCACAGGAAAGGTGAACCTTCAAGCTCAAGGTGCTGAAGGAGAAAGCTAAGGCCTCAGTCTCCTGCTAAGGGACCAGAATGTGTGACCACCACCAGTGCAAGTCCTGGATGTAATGCTGGGCTATGAAAACTGCCAATGGAACAACTATTGGATTATGACTGTATGGCCTGCTGTGAACTTTCAAGTGTACCTGAAGTCCTGCTAATGAAGTAAGTGCCCTTTTCATAAAGTCAGTCTCATTGGAGTTATTGGATACAGACCCACATTGGGAGGTCCCCCAAAGAACCCACTGCCCACACACCTGAGTAGCTAAACCACTCAGGTATATGTGTGCTACACTGAATTTCGTTCCATGTCCCGGAGGCATCCTGAATTGGGGTGTGTGAAACCTCCCAGAACACCCTGTAAAATCTCCTTCTGGTCCAACTGTGCATGCAAGGCTCTCGTCCAATCAGCCGTTTGCTATTATTATGTCATTTGGCAAAAGGCTCTGGTGTATCTCAACGGGGAGCACAAGTGGCTGCATCCTCAGTGGCACGCTCTCCCCCCAGTCGTTGGACCAGGGAAAGGTAAGCTGATACAGGGGATCTGCTGTGTTTCACACAGAGGTTAAAACCTCCTCAAACCTCACCAGCCTGCTGCCCCCCCCCCTCAGGTTTCGATATTGGGCACTTTTTACTTACCTCGCCGGGGCTTCTGCCTTCTGGGTATCTCTGGTTTCGGGTGATGGGCAGTGCCATCTTGCAATACCTTCAGACACTGTGCACATCCTGAGATCCCACACTGATGAATGGGCTGCAGTGGGGGGCTGGCCGAAAAGCCGCAAAACTTGGAGAGCGGCTGTGACAGTAGCGCTGGTTACTGGCAAGGATGGCTAAGGCTGCTGCTGTCACGCAGCAGTGGCTAAGCTGGCGGGGGACAGAAGTATTGTGACCTATAGCAACCGGATGCCTTGTGGGGACATCCAGAAGGTAAGCATGGCCCGACGGGGGTGGGGGGGGCATATATATGTTTGGATCCACTGTTCCTCTTTAATATTTACAAACTGGTAGTAACTGCCCTTCCCCCACTCCAAAAAGTCTCCTGAATCATGGAGAATCTTCAAGGTAAACAATTGTTCTACAATGGGGGTCGATTCAGAGCCAGAGGCGAGAAAACTTGCTTCTTTTTGGGAGAGAAAAATACAGTTCACTTACATTGTCTACTGGGTGTCCCACCTGGTTTTGAATCAGCCCCAAGGTAGACTAAGTGAATGGCAGTTTTCTCTCCTAAAAAAAGGAGTGAGTTTTCTCACCTGGCTCTGAATCGACCCCCATGTGACCAAGCATTCTCAGAGCTCTCTCAGACTTGGAAAGCTAAGGCACAGGGGTGGCCATGGGGTCGATTCAGCGCCTGGTGTGAAAACTTGCTTCTTTTTAAGAGAGAAAAGTGCCATTCACTTTTTTTTGTCTACCTGGTGTAAAATTTCACATGGCTCTAAATCAGCCCCAATGTAGACAATGAAAGTGAATGGCAGTTTTCTCTCAAGAAAAAAAAGAAGCACGTTTTCTGACCAGACTCTGAATCGACCCCATGGCCACCCCTGTGTGTTAGCTCTCCCAGTCTGAGAGAGCTCTTTGAAAGCTCATACCTCCCAACTGTGTGTCATTTGTAGGGACGTTTTAGTCCATGTCCCTCTGACCCTCATTGTTCTCATTTGTCTCTCTTTGAGTTGTTACATGCAGATTTTCATCAATAAATGATTTATTTGCCTATTCAAATGCATTATCCCCCTATCTCCTACCCAAACGCGTCACCTTTTGAGGGGGGCAAGACGGGACTACACCTCACACAGGACATGTATGTTTTTCAATGGAAATATTACATGTTAAGTTTTATGGTTTGGGTGAGCTGGACACCTGATACAGAATACTTGTTTAGGATTTGCAGAGGTCCAGCCGTGCTTCCAAGCCAGTACAAGGGCTGGGGGTTTCCGAGCTGTCTGGACTTTGTGACCGTTCAACCAGAATGGTGGCATGAAGAAAGAGACTGGAAACAGACAGAGGTAGAGCTCCCTCTTCCCGAGTCTCGGTCAGACTGCAGGAACGTACTGGAGAAAGGATGTACAGCATACATATGGCAGGGGGAGCTACCCCTTTTTATCTTACAGTCCCTTCTTTGGCTGAGAGTTAACCCATGAGTATCAGAATGTGACCTGGAGTGCATGGTGAGAGAAATTACTGCTTTGTAATAGGGCTCCTAGTTTAGGCTTCTCTTTTATCTGGGCTATGCTGTACCCCACCAGCTCGTTATTTTCCTGGATTGGGACCCCTTTTATGTGGTTCCTGGGTAACTCATAGAGAAGCTTTCCTTCCTTCAACCTAATCTCTTGTTCTGTATGTCCAGTGGTTATTTTTTCTCTTCACTTACTTTTACCCCCTCCACGTGGCTTGTTGGAATTGGCTGCTTGGGAAGTAGTTCCTGGGCGGAGATATCCACTGATTTTTCAGGATTTTACGTGGATCGTCTATTTTGCCAATGCCGGGTTTGTTCTCATGGTTACCTAACAATTGTACGGAGCCTCCCTACCACAACGTCTGGTATGTTTGTAATGTAAATACAGATTCAACATGTTCAACAGTAATCTCTCCATTACAGCTAGGTGATGGAGAGATCACTCATACAACATTGGCCACACCCCTGGCTGTATAAAATGTAGCACAACAAGGATATGCCCGTCTTTTGGTAACGTTACTGCAGTACTCACATCCTGCGTGTTACATTGTACATTGTGGAAGCAGTGTGAGTTTTTATTTTACTACAAGTTTTGTTGCCTCACCAGTGTAACCCCTATACAACTGCAATGTGTAAAGTTGTTAAAATGAAACAAAACCCACATTTGTAACTAGCATAAATTGCTCCCTCCATGAAGAGTAGCATTTTGCCAATTTTCACTGCTCCTGCTTTACTCTAATCCCAGATAATGACTCTTGTTTTAGCTGTAAAGCCCCGCCTCCTCCATTCATTGCCAGTGATGTCATTGCCACACCTATGCAATGCCTGATTGCTGCCATCTCCCAGAGAGGGACAGAAAAAAATTAGTGTTCCAGGACGATTTGAAAAGTGAAAGTGTAAATTTCGGATTCTACACCCTGAGAAGGGAGAATCGGCAGGGGCGTTGGCCAAATATGTTTCACAAGCTCAGTAGGATTTGGTCCGCTTTAAATAGGACATTGCATTTTCTTAGGTTGTGTATTGAGTTAAAAACCCACTGATATGATGGTACCATACGATGGAAAATGAAAGTGACCATAACATACGAAGGATCGGCTGAGGTTCGTCATAGACATAAAAAAGTTGGGTGGTTGTCAAAAACTACAAAATCAACATTTGTTTTCGTTTTATTTAGGGACATTAAGACGTTAAACTTAAAAAAAAACACACAAGACGAAGAGGCACTTTGAATAAAGTGAATTGTATTTCCTTATCGTTTATATATAACATAATAATATAATTGTAATAAGCTAAATATCCCCTTTTTCTGGATTTCCGAAAGTTTTCGCCCTGAAAATCAACAAGATGAGCAAATAAACAACAGTTTTGATTTTTTTTTTGTTTTTTTAAGGACATGGTGTTGCACTTTGAATAAAGCGATTCATATTTCCTTATCGTTTATAATAACAATTACTATTAGCAATTACTAATAACTAATTGTAATAAGCTAGATTCCTCCTTTTTCTGGATTTCTGAACGTTCTTCACCCTGAAAATGAACAAGACAGATTTTTTTTTGTTTTTTTGCTTTTCTTAAGGACATGGTGTTGCACTTTGAATAAAGAGATTCATATTTTCTTATCGTTAATAATAACAATTACCATATTTGCCGGCGTATAAGACGACTTTTTCCCCCTGTAAAACATGCCTCCAAGTGGGGGGGTCGTCTTATACGTCGGGTGCACCTGGGCAGAGCCGTAGCAGCTATGAGGGCAGGGCCGGGCCACGTTCGATATGTGAGGGAGGAGTCCGGGTTGCTAGAGGCAGCGCGTCAATGGCAACCACCTTCTCAGCGCCTAGAGCAGGTGTCCGGACCACTGCGTTTTGTTCCTAGAGCCGCTTCACAGGATGCAACTGCGGCGCCAGAATGACATTTTTTGTCATGTCCGGGTGCTTCCAGCAGAGTACTCACTTAGTTGTGCACTGTCTTTTAGTGCCCCCCACAGGAACATATGGATAACTTTTTAGTTCCTGTCACCTGGCTCCCTGCTACCTCGACCAGCCGCTCACTGTCACTTGTCTGTCGGCAAGGCCATCATGCACTGGCGATGGCCGCGGGGGAGGATGGCTGGAGAGGAGAGAACAGAGCAGAGTGGGGCCGGGAGCCGCGGGAGCAAAGGCTGTCATGTTTTGCTGCACACAGGCTGCACGAAAGCGGCCAGTGTGCTGTGTTTCATCATTATCATCAGGCAGCGTCAAGGAGGAAGCAGTGCTGGACGACAGGATCGCACAAAGCTGTAAGTTACAAATGCAATGATTTGATTCTGATCAGGTCATTTATTTAATGCTAAAGCCCCCTCCTAGCCCCCCCCCCCCCAAGTGCTTCTCCTTTAAAGTTAATCTAACATCTCATAAGTCTCATCTGGCTACTCATTTCCCTCAGGGCCAAAGTAAGGAGGCATAGCTAAGACCAAGAGTCTTTTGAAACTTTTGCTCCACTTTTGCTGCAAAAAGAAAAGTCGGCCTCCCAGGAAGGCCTATTTCCCCATCCCAGGGGCATCCCTAATCAGGACCTAGGCCTGTCTTTGAGACTGTGTGTACCAAAGGAATCCCCAAGTGATCCCATGGCAGATGTGCAGGCCACAGCTGCAACCCCGGCTGAGGTCAGCCAGCTACTGACCTGCACCCCCACCTGCACCCTCACCTACCCTTCCCTTCCCAGCCACTGATCTGCCCCCTCACCTACCCCCTCCATCCCAGCCACTGACCTGCACCCTCACCTACCTTTCCCTTCTTAGCCACTGATCTGCACCCTCACCTACCCCCTCCATCCCAGCCACTGACCTGCACCCTCACCTACCCCCTCCTTCCCAGCCACTGACCTGCACCCTCACCTACCTTTCCCTTCTTAGCCACTGATCTGCACCCTCACCTACCCCCTCCATCCCAGCCACTGACCTGCACCCTCACCTACCCTTCCCTTCTTAGCCACTGATCTGCACCCTCACCTACCCCCTCCATCCCAGCCACTGACCTACACCCTCACCTAACCTTCCATTCCCAGCCACTGACCTGCACCCTCACCTGCCCTTCCATTCCCAGCCACTGACCTGGATCAGTGCATAAGCTTACCTATCCAGTGATCCAACGGTGCATGCGCGAGCGGGGATGGCTCCATTTGAACTTTAGCCATCGTGTTGTTGCCTGCTCTGCACATTCACTGGCCACAGCTCCCATGGCAGCTTTAGATTCCCAGGAAAGGTAAAGTGTTTAATCCCAAATTGGGATGCCTCATTATCAACACCCACTATTGCCTAGGTGCTTGGATTTAACATCCAAAAAAGAACATTTGGTTTCTGAGCACTAGAAAAGAGCAGCAGAAAATCACAGACATGATCACTGCAAGGGGCCCACTGTGACAATGTCGCCCAAGGGCCCATCAAAGGGCCCATCAAAACCCGGAGCCAGCCCTGGCAGGTGTACACAAGGGTTTGATAACATAAAGCCTTGTGACAGTTTTCCTGCATGTCATAAGCATTTGAATATAAATGAACATGTTCAAATAAAATCTGATGCTCTTTTACGTTTACGTTACGTACATTTGGTGTGCGGAAGAGGGAGTAGTCTTATACGGCGAGTATATAACAAACTCTATATTTTGAGTGGAAATGTTGGGGGGTCGTCTTATACGCCGGCAAATATGGTACTATTAACAATTACTAATAACTAATTGTAATAAGCTAAATACCCCCTTTTTCAGGATTTATGAACATTTTTCGCCCTGGAAATGAACAACAAGACAGATTTGTTTTTGTTTTCTTTAAGGACATGGTGTTGCACTTTGAATAAAGCGATTCATATTTCCTTATCGTTTAGAATAACAATTACTATTAACAATTACTAATTGTAATAAGCTAGATTCCCTTATTTCTGGATTTCCAAATGTCTTTCACCCTGAAAATGAACAAGACAGATTTGTTTTTTTGTTTTTTTTAAGGACATGGAGTTACACTTTGAATAAAGCGATTCATATTTCCTTATCGTTTATAATACCATTACTATTAACAATTACTAATAACTAATTGTAATAAGATAGATTCCCCTTTTTCTGGATTTCCGATTGTTTTCGAACAGAAAATGTACAACAAGACGGATTTATTTTTTCTGGGGTTCCTGGACTTGCCCCGCTCCTCCCAGGTCTGTCTCTTTGTGTTCTTCATAGTCATCTACATTCTCTCGCTGACGGGCAACGCTCTCATTATCCTGACGGTGACCCTGGACCCCAAGCTTCACACCCCTATGTATTATTTCTTGAGGATTCTTTCGTTTATCGAACTTTGCTCAGTGAACATCACCATTCCCAGGAGCTTGCAGACATTCCTGTTGCTGGAAAGGACCATCTCCCCCGTATCTTGCGCCACCCAGATGTTCCTCTTCTCGGTCATCGCAGTCACTGAATGCCTTCTCCTGGCTGTGATGGCTTTTGATCGATACGTGGCCATCTGCTATCCTTTGAGGTATAAGTCTGTGATGACACCGTTCATGTGCCTGAGGCTTGCTACCGGGTCATGGGTATTGGGTTTTACCGTAAGTCTGGCGCACCCTGGGTATATATTCAATCTGCCATTTTGTAGCAGCCATCGTATCGACCACTTTTTCTGTGACATCGCCCCAGTGCTTAGCCTTGCCTGCGCCAACACAGTTGGGATTGAGTTGTACTTGTTAGTGGTCAGTGTACTGGGCACAGTATTCCCTGTCGTAATGATTTTTGGCTCTTACATTAGAATCCTGGCCTCCATATTTCTCATACACTCCAGCGAGGCCCGTCAGAAGGCCCTGTCTACGTGTGGTGCTCATCTTGTCTCTGTTATAATATTTTATGGAACCGCCATGTATGTGCACCTCCGAATTGGGGTACCAATTACTTCTTATGAGGAGAGAATGAATGCTCTTTTTTATTGCCTGGTCATTCCAACGATCAACCCATTAATTTATACCTTGAAGAACAAAGAAATGAAAAGGGCCTTGGGGAAGATCTATGTAAGAGTTACGGGGTTTAATGTCTTGTTCCTGTAAAGAAATAACAGAGAGGAATAGACCAAACTCCTCCATACACCTAATGCTCTTAGTTCATGAACCTCACCACTCTTGTTACAATGTACAGCAGTCACACATCTAGCTGTTTGCAATGTAACACACATCAGGTACCTAGTTGGTTTTGTGCAATGTATGAACATGACATTCCCTGCTTGTTACATTATACAGCATAAGGGAGAGAGGCAGCAGTGAGTGTTTTAAAATACGCAGGCTGAGTTTACTTACTCCCAACATCAGCAACAGTTAGGATTTAAGTTACATTTTGTGCAACCCCGCGTCTAGCAAATGTTTCAGTTAAGCTGGTGCCATGGACTAGAACTGGTAAATTGGTACTAATAAGAAAGAATAGAGAGGCATAGACCAAACTCCTCCATACACCTAATGTTCTTAGTCCATGAATCTCGCCACTCTTGTTACAATGTACAGCAGCCGCACATCTAGCTGTTTGCATTTTAACACACATCAGGTAACTGGTTGGTTTTGTACAATGTATGAACATGACGTTGCTTGCTTGTTACATTATACAACATGAGGGAGAGAAGCAACAGTGAGCGTTTTGATATATCCAGGCTGAGTTTACTTTCTCCCAACACCAGCAACCAGTTAGGATATAAGTTACATTTTGTGCACCTAGCAAATTTACAGTTAAGCTGGTGTCATGGGCTACAACTGGCTAATTGGTACTAATAAGAGAGAACAGAGAGGAACAGACCAAACTCCTCCATACACCTAATGCTCTTTGCCCATGAACCTTGCCCAAGAAAAGGAAAATTATTTTTGTTTTTTATAAGTTAAAATATCAGTTTATCAAATCGATAAAAACAATAGTTCATTAAATTGTATATAATTGGTATAGCAAGTCTATTTGTTGCACCAACTGTCTGGTCACAAAGCCAAAAACTTTAAAAGTCCATCAATCTCCTCTGTAGGGCATTGTAGGGCAGACGTGTTTCGCTATTCAGCTTCTTCTGTGGCCTCTAGTGGCTAAAAGAGGAAAATACACATAAAATATAAATACACATATATGTTTCCTCTTTTAGCCACTAGAGGCCACAGAAGAAGCTGAAGTTGGTTTTGGTTCACTTCAAAATTAATATATAAATACATAGTAATACATACAATAGTCACGATAAATGTTTCCCAAACTGATAAAATGTTCTCAAAGACAAATATATAAAAGCCGTGTATCAATTGATTGAACTCCAAATAAATACCCTCAAGGAGAGGATGAATACCAAGGTGACACTCGCGCTCTTACCTGATCGTTAGTGGGTGCCAGGTTTGCGGAGGCGCCGCTGTACATCCAAAAGCAGTGAGTAACCGGCAGACCATAACCAAGTCAATTCCACGGGTATTAGATGCTGAAATATTCACAAGTGAGTAGGAATACATTAAGCGTATGCATAAAATCCATACAGTCCATCTTATATGTAACCAACGGTTCGAGGGGGTCAGAACCCCCTTCTTCAGGGCCAGATAGCAAAAAGACCACCATCCTAGTGAGGGGTTAAATAGTAGCAGGCTGCTGGACGTCATCGGTGACTTAATATGGTCCAAGATCGAGTTTGCATAAGTATAGAACAAATGTATTACTGCGAGATATAACATATTTTGTAAGAGAAAAAAACAAAAAAAGCATCACAATTCTCACCTCCGAGGGCGTGCCAAGGCATTCTTCAGCCCTGGTCACCCCTGCCCCTGCCATCCATGCTGCATAACCAGGCAATGCGCCCGAGTCCCCACCTGCCGGGGGAACCGTCCAATGGGAGGGCAGAAAATCTGCCCAGCAACGGGTGATGGACTAAGCTGGTGATGGAGCTGGTGCTGCAGGGAGAGGAGGCGTTACATTTGTGCCTGCTCCACCTTCCTCCATGCAAGCAGGGGCCAAGGTTTGCAGCATATTATTGTAGGCCCTAATACTGCTGCCAGAATGGTGAGGCCAAAACAATTTAAGTCATTGATAAATTATATGCACACAGTGCTTCTACTTCCATTGGATTGTCTACAACCTACTCCAGCCCTCCACCTCACCCCCCATCAAATCAGCAAGGTCGTCTCAGCCACAAGTTATGGAGCAGTCACTAATGCTCTATGATAACACTCCTAGCTGGGAGTCAGTTGCCCCAGTTGCTGACATAGAGTTTCCAGATGCCCAATAACTTGTGTTGGAGGATGAGGACGTGGACAGTGGACCATCACAGGACATCTACGATGAGGATGAAACCCAAAGGGTGATGATGAAGTCCTAGACTGGGGGTACTCAATTACTTCTTGTAAAGGTCCATTTAAAGGCAGCCAGTGAGAAGTGAGGGTCCGGATGCCACGAAAAGGACAATTAGCAGATGTGTTTCTAAGTGCCTCAGTAGCTGTCTCTCCCTGGACATGCCACGAAAAGGACAATTTGCAGATGTGTTTCTAAGTGCCTCAGTAGCTGTCTCTCCCTGGACATGCCACGAAAAGGACAATTAGCAGATGTGTTTCTAAGTACCTCAGTAGCTGTCTCTCCCTGGACATGCCATAAAAAGGACAATTAGCAGATGTGTTTCTAAGTGCCTCAGTAGCTGTCTCTCCCTGGACATGCCACGAAAAGGACAATTAGCAGATGTGTTTCTAAGTGCCTCAGTAGCTGTCCCTCCCTGGACATGCCATAAAAAGGACAGTTAGCAGATGTGTTTCTAAGTGCCTCAGTAGCTGTCTCTCCCTGGACATGCCATAAAAAGGACAATTAGCAGATGTGTTTCTAAGTGCCTCAGTAGCTGTCTCTCCCTGGACATGCCACGAAAAGGACAATTAGCAGATGTGTTTCTAAGTGCCTCAGTAGCTGTCTCTCCCTGGACATGCCACAAAATGGACAATTAACAGGTGTGTTTTTACGTGGCAGTATAGTATAACAGCTGCCGGTCCCTCAGAGTGCAATGAAAAGGACTATTAGCAGATGTATTACTATGTGCCTCAGTATAACAGCTGCCTGTCCCTGGAAAACAACACAAGAAAACAAAAAATGTCTAATATTTATAATACACTTGCTTACTTTAACTTCCTTTCAGGGCTGAGCTATTGGCTATATACATTATAACACAAACACAAAGTCCCCGCTCAGTAGGAAGGCTTAGACAATTACCAGCTCAATTTAGATCAATCTTAAAACATAGACTTTAAAGTGGACCAACAGTCAAAAATAACTTAAACCAGACCAACACAACAAGCAGTGCTCATACACATCTCTACCCGGGGAAATTTAGATTGCTGCACATAAAAATTCATTTACCTTTTTACTAACTCCTGCTGTAGTACATCTTACAGATTCTCAAGGATATAGGATACATGTAGTTGTTGTATCTGAGGGATATAGGATACATGTAGTTGTTGTATCATAAGGATATAGGATACATGTAGTTGTTGTATCTGAAGGATATAGGATACATGTAGTTCTTGTATGTGAAGGATATAGGATACATGTAGTCCTTGTATGTGAAGGATATAGGATACATGTAGTTGTTGTATCTGAAGGATATAGGATACATGTAGTTCTTGTATGTGAAGGATATAGGATACATGTAGTTCTTGTATGTGAAGGATATAGGATACATGTAGTTCTTGTATGTGAAGGATATAGGATACATGTAGTTCTTGTATGTGAAGGATATAGGATACATGTAGTTCTTGTATGTGAAGGATATAGGATACATGTAGTTCTTGTATGTGAAGGATATAGGATACATGTAGTTCTTGTATCTGAAGGATATAGGATACATGTAGTTCTTGTATCTGAAGGATATAGGATACATGTAGTTCTTGTATCTGAAGGATATTGTCAGGGTCCACTTACCTGCACCCCGTTCCAGCGATGTCCCCGGGCGGCCGGTCGCAGCTTCCGATCGGCGGCCGCGCCGAGCGGCGGCGGCGGCTGGTGCGCCTTCGTGCACGGCCATCCTCCCTCCTTGTCTCCGCCTCCCTCAGTCGCGCGCGCGAGCACATTCTTCGTATCCCCTCCGGCGGCGCTGTTCTTAGCGCGTCCGCCGGAGGTAGCTGTGCTTGAGCCTGTGGGCTCGGTCAGAGGAGGAACTCCTCCCTCTCCTCTGTGTTGGGCCAATAAGCCCGGGTATTGTTCCGTGGGCCAATGAGCCCTGGTAGGGACAGCTAAGGTGTATTGCACCTAGTTAGGGATAGTTCACTCCCCTATGTTCTGGCCAATCTGGACTTGGATCCTGTGAGCACCAATCACTTACTATCCTCTCTCATGGCTGTCCCTATAAAGGGTTTCCCCCCTCAGTTGTCCATGGCCTGTGATAGCGCTCAGTACCCTGTGTTACCTTGTCTTGTATAGTGAATCCTTGTTGCCGACCTCTGCCTGAACTGACGCCTCTCGATCTGAACCCTTGTTGCCGACCTCTGCCTGAACTGACGCCTCTCGATCCGAACCCTTGTTGCCGACCTCTGCCTGAAACTGACGCCTCTCGATCTGAACCTCTGTTGCCGACCTTGCCTGTACCCCGACTACGTTCTGCCAGACCCTTGGTGGCGTTCCTATCTCTGCCTTCTCGTTATCGACCTCTGGCTTGTCTCTGGACTTCCGTCACTCACGCTCTTGCTATTGGTTCTCCAGTCCTCCCACATATAAGCTTACATCCTTTGAGCCATTAAGTCCTGGGGGCAACCGATCCCGGGTAGGCGTATCTTGTGTCCCGGCAAGCGGGGGCTCCTACAGGTGAAGCTGGCTGTGGAGATTGGGGGTTGTGAGCTTATTAAGAGGGCTGGAGTTACCCCGAGCGTGACATTATCACAGGCCCAGATGGATGACCTGGTACAGCAAGTGCAAGCTATGGCCACGGCGATAACCAGCTCGCTCAAAGAGTGGCCACTCAGGAGTCTCGTCAGTTACCGGCACCTTCTGTACCACCTCATATCTCTGAACCAAAGATTCCACTGCCTGAAAAATTTTTGGGAGAACGAGCAAAATTTTCCAATTTCAAGAATGTCTGCGAACTGTATTTCAAGCTGAGACCTATTTCCTCAGGCACTGAGTCCCAACGAGTAGGCCTAGTCATTTCTCTGCTTCAAGGAGACCCGCAGTCCTGGGCCTTTAGTTTACCATCTCATGATACTGCCCTACAATCCATTACAGCATTATTTAGTGCTATGGGCGTTCTATACGCTGATCCTGATCTTCAGTCCACGGTAGAGAATAGGCTTCGGGCCTTAAAACAAGGGCGGAATTCAGCTGAAGATTACAGTGCTGAATTCCGCCGCTGGGCTATCGAAGCTAGGTGGAATGATCCCGCTCTGTGTAGTCAATTCAGGGTGGGGCTGTCGGAAAGCATCAAGGATGCTCTAGTCAATTTTCCTCCACCAGCGGACCTGGATCAATTAATGCAGGTCTCCATTAAGATAGACCGACGTCTTAGAGAGAGGGCTAGGGAGAGAGCCAGGGCTTCCACGTCCCTCCGGTCATTCCAGAATCCTAGTTCCCCGGTTCCCCGTGGGGAAAGCACCTCATCATCTTCCCTGGAAGAACCCATGCAATTAGGGAGAACCCAGTTATCCCAAGAGGAGAAGCAGCGTAGGCGATCCAAGGGGTTATGCCTATATTGCGGAAATTCTGGTCATTTTGCTGGGTCCTGTCCAAACAAGGGGAAACCGGCGGAAAACTTCCGCACCTAGATCAGGAAGAGAGTACTGATCTGGGTGAGTCAGTTTGTAACTCTCGCCAGAATAAGATGCTCGTACCTATTGAATTGTTTTGGGGGTCCTCGAAGGAGACAGTTTCCGCCTTTATAGACAGTGGTGCGGCTGGAAACTTTTTGGACAGGAGCATGATCTCCACTTTAGGGATCCCTTTAGTTCCTCTTGAAAGATCCCTGCAAGTTTTAGCTATCAATGGGAAGGCAATCCAGGGGGGACCTAAAAATACCAAGACCCCACCTCTCAGATTAACGGCTCTTCCCACTCTGAATTCTTAGAATTCTTTATCTTTGATTGTCCAGAAACTCCGGTGGTTTTGGGTTATCCCTGGTTGCAACTCCATAACCCGGTGTTAGATTTGCGGGCTGGGGAGTTGATCAAGTGGAGTGATCATTGTAAAGGTCACTGTTTCACTACAGGCCTCAGAAGCGTTCAAGTGTTACCTCAGGAATTACCTCAGCCATATGCTGATTGGGTCGATGTATTCTCCAAACTCTCAGCCGATACTCTTCCTCACATCGGTCCTATGACTGCCCTATTGACTTGCTGCCTGGCACTATTCCCCCGAGGGGAAAGATCTATAACCTTACCCTGCCCGAGGAGCAAGCAATGAGGGAGTATATTATCGAAAATTTAAGGAAAGGATTTATCCGTCCCTCTACCTCGCCTGCTGGGGCCGGTTTCTTTTTTGTAGAGAAAAAAGATGGTGGCTTGAGACCATGCATAGATTATCGAGCTTTGAATAAGATCACTATTAAGAACCGATACCCCTTACCCTTGATTGGAGATCTGTTCAATCAAGTCACGGGAGCCCAAATTTTTTCCAAATTGGATTTAAGAGGGGCATACAATTTGATTCGCATCCGGCAGGGGGATGAGTGGAAGACTGCATTTAATGTGAAAGATGGGCATTACGAATACCTGGTCATGCCCTTCGGTCTTTGTAATGTGCCAGCAGTCTTTCAAGACTTTGTTAATGATGTATTCAGGGAATATCTCGGTAGATTTGTGGTCATCTACTTGGATGATATTCTAATTTTTTCTAATTCTTTATTGGAGCACAGACGCCATGTTAAGTTGGTACTACAAAAATAAAGAGAGAACAACTTATTTGCTAAACTTTCTAAATGTGTGTTTGAAGTCACCACAGTTCCCTTCCTAGGGTATTTTATTACCAACCAGGGTTTGGAGATGGACGCGGGGAAAGTTTTGGTGGTTCAGGATTGGGTTCAACCCAAGACCCTAAAAGAATTGCAACGTTTTCTAGGTTTTGCAAATTTTTATCGGCGTTTCATCAAAGGCTTTTCCCATGTTGTAGCACCTCTTACCAACCTTACCCGCAAGGGGGCTTTTACTGCTAACTGGTCTCCCTCTGTCTGTGAGGCCTTCCAGACCTTGAAACGGGCCTTTACTTCGGCACCTGTGTTAGTTCATCCAGATATTCATAAAGCCTTCATTATTGAAGGGGATGCTTCAGAGCTGGGAGTGGGTGCAGTTTTGTCACAATATTGTGGTAACCCTGAGCGTCTCCATCCATGCGCTTATTTTTCACGTAAATTCAGTACCGCGGAACAAAATTATGATGTTGGTAATAGGGAACTATTAGCTATTAAACTGGCATTTGATGAATGGCGACACTGGTTGGAGGGTTCATTACATCCTATAACTGAGTATACCGATCACAAAAATCTTGAATACATAGGTTCTGCCAAGAGACTGAACTCTCATCAGGCACGTTGGGCATTATTCTTCTCGCGCTTTAATTTTATTATTACTTTCAAGCCGGGTGTAAAAAATACTAAAGCTGATGCTCTATCTCGCATGTTCGGTGAATGTAAGGATCGGGGTGATACTGGTGAACCGATCCTACCCACGTTGTGTGGTCGGGGCGTTACTTCCTGATCTCTCTAATACTTTGGCGCCGTTTCAAGATGAATCTCCTAGTGATGTACCCTTAGGTTGCCAGTTTGTGCCGCCGCACTTGCGTTCAGATGTAATTCGCAAATTTCACGATGCTAAAACTGCAGGTCATTTGGGTAATCGTAAGACGTTTTTGCTTGCCCGTCGACATGTATGGTGGCCTACCATGAGACGCGATGTTACTGCCTTTATCGACGCTTGTGCTATTTGTGCCCGAAGTAAAGGGGTTCACAAGGCTCCTAGTGGCGGTTTGGTTCCTCTAGAAATTCCTGCTGAACCATGGACTCATATTTCTATGTATTTTATTGTAGATTTGCCTCTCTCACATGGTAATACTGTAATTTGGGTGGTCGTAGATCGTTTCAGTAAGATGGCACATTTCATTCCGTTGACCAAGCTTCCGTCAGCTCCTGAGCTTTCGCGGCTATTTACTTCACATATTTTTCGTATTCATGGTATTCCGTCTAACATAGTCTCCGATCGGGGTGTCCAATTTACTTCCCGTTTTTGGAAACACTTCTGTTCACAGTTGGGAATACAGATCTCTCTTTCCTCTGGTTACCATCCCCAGTCTAACGGGCAGACGGAAAGAACTAATCAAACTTTGGAACAATACTTAAGATGTTATGTTTCCGATGCCCAAGAGCAATGGGCGGAATTTATCGATTTTTGCTGAGTTCGCTTACAATAATGCGCCTAGTGAGAGTACTAAGGTATCTCCTTTCTTCTGTAATTTAGGGAAAAATCCTAGAGCTTCTTCCATTTCGGGGTCACCTTCCAATTTGCCGGCATTGGAAGAGTGGCTTCAAGAACGGAGGAATATCTGGACTCGTGTTCAAGAGATTCTAAAAACTACTGGCTTGAGATATAAGAAATTTGCCGATCGTCATAGGTCACGGGAACCAGTTCTCCAGGTGGGTGATCTAGTTTGGGTCTCCACCAAAAATATCGTGCTCCGTCAACCTTCTAGTAAATTAGGACCTGAATTCATTGGTCCTTTCCCTATTATTAAGAAGTTGAATAATGTGTCTTTTAAAATTCAACTCCCGCCTACTATGAAAATACCTAATTCCTTCCATGTTTCCTTGTTAAAACCGGCTAAGAATACCCCTCTCGCTGGTCCTTCGCCAATTCTTGTTAATAATGAGCCCAAATACGAAGTGAATAAGATCTTGGATTCACGTAAAATACGTCATTCTTTGCAGTATTTGGTGGATTGGGTTGGCTACGGTCGAGAAGAAAGATGCTGGGTAGCAGCAAGAGATGTTCACGCTAGGGCTCTTGTAAGGAAGTTTCATTGTGACAATCCGGAGAAACCGGGTGAGGGTCCGGAGGCCCTTCGTGAGAGGGGGGGTAATGTCAGGGTCCACTTACCTGCGCCCCGTTCCAGCGATGTCCCCGGGCGGCCGGTCAGCTTCCGATCGGCGGCCGCGCCGAGCGGCGGCGCACCTTCGTACATGGCCATCCTCCCTCCTCGTCTCTGCCTCCCTCAGTCTCGTGCTCGCGCGCGCGAGCACGTTCTTCATATGCCCTCCGGCGGCGCTGTTCTCAGCGCGTCCACCGGAGGTAGCTGTGCTTTAGCCTGTGGGCTCGGTCAGAGGAGGAACTCCTCCCTCTCCTCTGTGTTGGGCCAATAAGCCCGGGTATTGTTCCGTGGGCCAATGAGCCCTGGTAGGGACAGCTCAGGTGTATTGCACCTAGTTAGGGATAGTTCACTCCCCTATGTTCTGGCCAATCTGGACTTGGATCCTGTGTGCACCAATCACTTACTATCCTCTCTCATGGCTGTCCCTATAAAGGGTTTCCCCCCTCAGTTGTCCATGGCCTGTGATAGCGCTCAGTACCCTGTGTTACCTTGTCTTGTATAGTGAATCCTTGTTGCCGACCTCTGCCTGAGCTGACGCCTCTCGATCCGAGCCCTTGTTGCCGACCTCTGCCTGAAACTGACGCCTCTCGATCTGAACCTCTGTTGCCGACCTTGCCTGTACCCCGAATACGTTCTGCCAGACCCTTGGTGGCGTTCCTATCTCTGCCTTCTCGTTATCGACCTCTGGCTTGTCTCTGGACTTCCGTCACTCACGCTCTAGCTATTGGTTCTCCAGTCCTCCCACATATAAGCTTACATCCTTTGAGCCATTAAGTTCTGGGGGCAACTGATCCCGGGTAGGCGTATCTTGCGTCCCGGCAAGCGGGGGCTCCTACAGGTGAAGCTGGCTGTGGAGATTGGGGGTTGTGAGCTTATTAAGAGGGCTGGAGTTACCCCGAGCGTGACAGATATAGGGTACATGTAGTTGTTGTATCTGAAGGATATAGGATACATGTAGTTCTTGTATGTGAAGGATATAGGATACATGTAGTTGTTGTATCTGAAGGATATAGGATACACGTAGTTATTGTATCTGAAGGATATAGGATACATGTAGTTGTTGTATTTGAAGGATATAGGATACATGTAGTTGTTGTATCTGAAGGATATAGGATACATGTAGTTCTTGTATGTGAAGGATATAGGATACATGTAGTTGTTGTATGTGAAGGATATAGGATACATGTAGTTGTTGTATGTGAAGGATATAGGATACATGTAGTTGTTGTATCTGAAGGATATAGGATACATGTAGTCCTTGTATGTGAAGGATATAGGATACATGTAGTTGTTGTATGTGAAGGATATAGGATACATGTAGTTCTTGTATCTGAAGGATATAGGATACATGTAGTTGTTGTATCTGAAGGATATAGGATACATGTAGTTCTTGTATGTGAAGGATATAGGATACCTGTAGTTGTTGTATCTGAAGGATATAGGATACATTTAGTTCTTGTATGTGAAGGATATAGGATACATGTAGTTGTTGTATCTGAAGGATATAGGATACATGTAGTTCTTGTATCTGAAGGATATAGGATACATGTAGTTGTTGTATCTGAAGGATATAGGATACATGTAGTTGTTGTATCTGAAGGATATAGGATACATGTAGTTCTTGTATGTGAAGGATATAGGATACATGTAGTTGTTGTATGTGAAGGATATAGGATACATGTAGTTCTTGTATGTGAAGGATATAGGATACATGTAGTCCTTGTATCTGAAGGATATAGCATACATGTAGTTGTTGTATGTGAAGGATATAGGATACATGTAGTTCTTGTATCTGAAGGATATAGGATACATGTAGTTGTTGTATCTGAAGGATATAGGATACATGTAGTTGTTGTATGTGAAGGATATAGGATACATGTAGTTCTTGTATGTGAAGGATATATGATACATGTAGTTGTTGTATCTGAAGGATATAGGATACATGTAGTTCTTGTATGTGAAGGATATAGGATACATGTAGTTGTTGTATGTGAAGGATATAGGATACATGTAGTTCTTGTATCTGAAGGATATAGGATACCTGTAGTTGTTGTATGTGAAGGATATAGGATACATGTAGTTGTTGTATCTGAAGGATATAGGATACATGTAGTTGTTGTATCTGAAGGATATAGGATACATGTAGTTCTTGTATGTGAAGGATATAGGATACATGTAGTTCTTGTATGTGAAGGATATAGGATACATTTTGTTGTATCTGAAGGATATAGGATACATTTTAAATAACTTAGAGGTACCATTAATAAATGTGTATTGAAGTTGTTAGCGGGCCCCTTACCAATCAGGAGCGTCACTTCCGGTTCCGGCTGCTTCCGGTACCGGTTCTGACTGATCCAATTTGGCAAAACAGAGTCTCAGGCTGCCTGCAGACAGGAGGTGTCTTCTGACAATGCTGCTCTGCATTCTGGCATTGCAGAACACAGCTATAATCCGCTCCTTGCACTTCCCCCCCTCCTCTCCTCAGTATGTGATGCTTCTTAGGCAAGATGGTAGCGCATGTATCCTAGAGTCCTGAACAGAGTGCAGTGGGGGAAAGAATAAAAAGTAAATGACTAAAAATTTTGGATGCTAAAAGAAGGGTTTGGGCTTTTCATTAAATGATGCTGAAGGTCCAATTGAAGTATTGTACAAATCCATATTATTAATAAATAAGTATAAGGGACAGATAATATCTGGATAGTTTCTAACATGCTAAGTAATGATGAGCTGCTCTGAGCCATGAAATACACATCAGTCATTTGCAGTCATTTGTTTGTTGCAGTCTTTTGTGTATTTTTGTGTTTCTCAATTACGTTAATGACCGTCCCCGATAGAGCGACATCACCGAGCCCCGATGTATATTAGCTGCCCAGGCCCGGGAATCATTCACGCACCTCGTAAATGCAGCAGGTTTTCTGGGTAGTGCCAGAAACATTTCTCTCGCCAAGATCGGGATTGATTACAGATGTAAATCTTTTTTTATGCAGCATTTTTTATTTTCATGTTTTCTGATATTGCCAAGCACAGACACAGCCCAGTAAAGCCTACAAACCACTCAGCTTTCACACTGTCACATACATATACAATTCACTAGCCCTGGGATTGAACCAATAACAGCCTCAAAAACTGCTAATGATATTTCCTATTAAAATGCCGCCAGTCCTTCAAGTCTTTTGTTGGTAAATGAATAGCGTTTCATGGAGAGATTAATACATCTAATACAATGAGATTCATTTCAGGCCAGTTTACCAATAAGATTTGGGCCTATGTCTGTTTTGCTTTGGGTGTAATTTTGCTAAAATGCATAAGAATACTTGCAGCCCTTAAATGTATAAAAGCAATATAAAATCTTAATATAAATGTATAATGATAATATGTCTAAAATTAAACCATGTTGTCTAATTCGTTCATTTGACAGGAAAGCTGGATGAAGCACTTTAAAGAGTTATTTTTATACCTTGCTTGCAAAAAAATATACAAATATAAAAAAACGCTACAAGCACTGTTACAACACAGAAAGAGCGAAAAACCAGAAACAGGGCAAAAGCATATATTAAAATGTATTACTCTGGTTAATCTGGTCCAGGCACAATTCAGCAGTGAAAACCCCCCAGAAAGCCCCGAAAACTCACCTCACCCCGCTCCCACGTGACAGCTGCAGCCAATCCCCGCCGCCGGACAAGCGAGAGGCAGCGCCGGACAAGCAGAGCGCGTCCGCCGCTGCCTCCCGCGCGTCCCTCGTACAGGGAGCGCACCCGCGCCAGCCATTCACAAACGGCCGGCGCGGGAGTGCGCCCTACTAGAGGGACGCGCGGGAGGCGGCGACTGCGGACGCGCATGCGCCGCTGGAACGTGGAAAAGGTAGGATTGTGGGCTTCCTAGGGGGTTTCACCCCGCTGGACATCCCGATTTCGGATGCCCCGCAGGGAGGGATCTGATCGGCCCGAGAATCTTATAGATTCCCGGCCGATCCCCCCTGGGTGTTTGTCCACTTTAACCAAAAACAGAAAGACAACCACATAGACATACATACATATACATTCACACCCATTCATACTCAGTCTTGCCTGCCTTAAGTTAAGCTTGCCTTTATGAGAGATAAACTACAGCCCTGGAGGCCGAGCTACAGGTAGTTCCTAGTCACTAGTGGAACTAGGGATGCCAAGCCATGCCTCCCATACTCGTTCAAACTTGTCCGGGCATCCCCTGGCCTGGTATGTCATCTTATACAAAATCAATTTGCCATTTACTAATCTTTTCCAACATGAGAGGCTCAGCTTATTTGGATATTTCCAGTTTAAGAGAAGGCACTTCTTTGCATAAAACATCAATAGACGTACCAGGATATTATGGGGGCCATCATCCAACATGGGTTCAACCACACTTAGTAGGCAGAGGGACGCTGACTTCCTCACTGGGAGATGGACATAAAGTCGGATACCCCATCCCAAAATGTTGAGATTGCCGGGCATTCCACGATCATATGTAGCAAAGAACCAATACCAGTGTTGCACCTAGGGCAAAGATCTGTCTCCACTAAGCCCATCCTCTTCATTCTAACCGGGGTCAAGTAAACTGTTCGACCTAGAATCAAATTAGTTTCCCTTAAAAAAAGTATTAGCGTAAAAATCTGACTGTGTGATTCCTTTTGGGTCAGGATTCAGATGAACCGGCTGATTTCATCTTTCCTTGATTTAGAGATTAACGAGTTTTCTGAGATTCATTTCGTGCCGGAAGCTTGAGAGATTTGTTTTTTGGCCAATCAGTTTAGATAAACGATTCAAATTAGAATCAGAATTAGTTTACTCGCTGTGTTTAGATGACCAGAAAGGAATCGCACAGCGAGGAAACTAATTCTGATCCTATTTTGAATCGTTTATTCAAACTGATTGGCCAAAAACAAGAGTTTGGAGTTTTATGATTGATGAGTCTATACAGAGAATATTGTATTTAAAGTATCCGCACAACAATGAAGTAAGATGTTCATTAGTGGCTGAACCTCCCGTTAGATAATGAATTTACTATATAAAAAATTTTTTTTTCCAAATCTGGCAGTGGGGTCCTATCAGGTCCAAATCAAGGAATTGGAAAATTTAAGTAAAAAAACAAATTTGACAGCAAAAAGAACACCAGCCACGAACCAGATCACCGGCTTAGGTAAGTTGTACAGCCGCTTCCTGCTGCACACTCTGCATTAGTTTAACCCTTCAAACGCCAGCTACGCAAAAATTCATGTAGTTGCCTCTCCTGTCGTTAACTGCCAGCTACGTAAATTTTACGTACCTGGCATTCTCCCCTGCTAGCGGGCCATAAAAACCAGACACTCGCCTGATCCCTCTAGTGAACCGGCTGGGTCTCCTCCTCAATGGCGGGGCGGGGCTTCGACCCCCCCCCCCCTGGTTCAGCAGCCACCGGCATTACAAGTAAAAAAAATAAATAAATAAAAATTACATTTACTCACCTCCGTGCCGATCACTCCCGCCGGCTCTCCTCTTCACCAGGGGGGCCTCCGTTCACCCCCCCCGGCTCTTCAGTCTTCAGGAGAGAGCCAGAAAGGCCTTCTCCCCTTGCCTTCCCGACGGGCGCCACCATCTTGACGTCACCCGGCGGGCGTCAGGCCATCTCCAGGCCTCTCAGCTGTCAGATGCTGGTGATCGGTGGCTAGAGGAGGACGCGGCAGGAAATCCTCTGATCACCCCCCTCCCCTGGCCGACGATCACTGCATCTGTCACCGGATTGGCGAGGGACAGAGGAGCTGGCGATCGGAGGTGAGTAGAGAAAAACATTTTTTTTTTTTAAATAAAATAGTTTTTACAGTGTCTGGCATTTTATTTTTTTACTGTTAACGCTTTGTGAACTGGTAAGGGGTCCATTAGACCCTATACAAGTTCACAATGCTGGGGGCTGGCAAGTCACCTGCGGCTAGCGGGTGAATTGCCATTAACCCTTGGCCCCCCAAATTACCTGCCTCCCCAAAGGCCAGGGGGTGTAGAAGGACCGGGACCCACAGAGGCTATGCGGGCTTGTATGGCCACCAAAGCTGGCCCCTGCGCCCTGTTCTACAAGCCCTGCATAGCTGGTCCCGGGCTGGTTATGCTGGGTAGGCGGACCTCACGCTATTTTGGGGGGGATTTTTTAAGGGTTTTTAACCCTTAAAATACCCCCAAAAATGGGGTCCCCCCCCCTGGGAGGGGGTTCCCTAATTTATTTTTTTAATTAACCCCATGTTACCTGTCACCCAGCAGTTGTAAAAGGCTCCCATCAGCAGCAGTAGATTAGAAGCCAAAATGATCAGCGTGGGACACAGTGCTCTGGGATGGATGGGAGGTAAGTGTTAAAGTTTTTTTTTTCTGTGTGTTTTTTTTACATTTAACCTTTTGTGAACTGGTAAGGGATCTATGAGACCCCTCCACCAGTTCACAAGGCTCTGGGTCTGCTAGCCGCAAGTGACTTGCCATTTACCCCAAGCCCCCCATTACTGCAGCACCTCTGCAAAAACTGACGCTCCCTCATCCTTCCAGTAGATTTGACTTGGGTAAGTAGTCTGACTGTTTTGGAACTAAACCCACAATTCCTTGGAACCTGTCTGGGGCTTACAAAAACTAAATGTCTATATGAAGAAAATAGGTTGGAATGATGATCCATAGACATTATTATGTATAGTAGGCAGAGGAGTAGCTAGACTTTCTGGCATCTGGGGCAAAGATACCAAATGGCGCCTCCCCACCTGGGGCAAGTACCCCCCAGCTATGCCCCTGTGATTATGAATCGGTATGTGAAATACGCCCCCTCACCAGTGTACCCCCATACAAGTGCAATGTGTAAAGTTGTTAAAGCGGACCAAAACCCACATTTGTAACTACCATCCCCTGAAAAAAAAAGTTGGGTGGCTGTGAAAAGCAACAAGAGCAACATTTGTTTGTTTTCATTTTATTTAAGGACATTAAGGCGTTAAACTTAGAAAACACACAAGAGAAAGAGGCACTTTGAATAGTGATTAATATTTCCTTATCGTTTATCTTTAACTAATCGTAATAAGCTAAATACCCCCTTTTTCTGGATTTCTGAATGCTTTTTGCCTTGAAAATGAACAAAAAGACAGATTTGTTTTTGTTTTTTCATTTTTTTTAAGGACATGGTGTTACACTTTTAATAAAGCCATTTATATTTCCTTATCATTTATAATGACAATTACTATTAACAATTACTAAAAACTAATTGTAATAAGCTAGATTCCACTTTTTCTGGATTTCCGAACCTTTTTCGCCTTGGAAATGAACAACAAGACAGATTAGTTTTTGTGTTTTTAAGGACGTGATGTTGCACTGTAAATAAAGCGATTTATATTTACTTATAGTTTATAATAAAAATTACTATTAGCAATTACTAATAACTGATTGTAATAAGCTAGATTCCACTTTTTCTGGATTTCCGAACCTTTTTCACCTTGGAAATGAACAACAAGACAGATTAGTTTTTGTGTTTTTAAGGACATGATGTTGCACTGTAAATAAAGCGATTTATATTTACTTATAGTTTATAATAAAAATTACTATTAGCAATTACTAATAACTGATTGTAATAAGCTAGATTCCACTTTTTCTGGATTTCCGAACCTTTTTCACCTTGGAAATGAACAATAAGACAGATTAGTTTTTGTGTTTTTAAGGACATGATGTTGCACTGTAAATAAAGCGATTTATATTTACTTATAGTTTATAATAAAAATTACTATTAGCAATTACTAATAACTGATTGTAATAAGCTAGATTCCACTTTTTCTGGATTTCCGAACCTTTTTCGCCTTGGAAATGAACAACAAGACAGATTAGTTTTGGTGTTGCACTTTGAATAAATCGATTTCTATTTCCTTATCGTTTATAATAACAATTACTAATAACAATTACTAATAACTAATTGTTATAAGCTAGCTACTTCTATTCTGGATTTCCCAACGTTTCCAAACATAAAATGTACAACATGACAGATTTCTTTTTTCTGGGGTTCCTGGACTTGCCGCCCACCTCCCAGGTCTGTCTCTTTGTATTCTTCATAGTAATTTACATTCTCTCGCTGACGGGCAACGCTCTCATTATCCTGACGGTGACCCTGGACCCCAAGCTTCACACCCCTATGTATTATTTCTTGAGGATTCTTTCGTTTATCGAACTTTGCTCTGTGAACATCACCATTCCCAGGAGCTTGCAGACGTTCCTGTCCCTGGAGAGGACCATCTCCCCCATTTCTTGTGCCACCCAGATGTTCCTCTTCTCGGTCGTTGCAGTCACTGAATGCCTTCTCCTGGCTGTGATGGCTTTTGATCGATACGTGGCCATCTGCTATCCTTTGAGGTATAAGTCTGTGATGACACCGCTCATGTGCCTGAGGCTTGCTACCGGCTTGTGGGTTTGGGGTTTTACCATAAGTCTGACGCACCCCGTGTATGTATTCAGTCTGCAATTTTGTAGCCATCGTATAGACCACTTTTTCTGTGACGTCCCCCCGGTGCTAAGCCTTGCCTGCGCCAACACAGTCGTGATTGAGTTGTACTTGTTAGTGGTCAGTGTACTGGGCACAGTATTTCCCGTTGTAATGATTCTTGGCTCTTACGTTAAAATATTGGCCTCCATATTTCTCATACACTCCAGCGAGGCCCGTCAGAAGGCCCTGTCTACGTGTGGTGCTCATCTTGTCTCTGTTATAATATTTTATGGAACCGCCATGTATGTGCACCTCCGAATTGGGGTACCAATCACTTCTTATGAGGAGAGAATGAACGCTCTTTTCTATTGCCTGGTCATTCCAACGATCAACCCATTAATTTATACCTTGAAGAACAAAGAAATGAAAAGGGCCTTGGGGAAGATCTATGTCAGAGTTACGGGTTTTAATGTCTGGTTCCTGTAACGAAAGAGATGAATAGACCGAACTCCTCCATAAACCTAATCCTCAGTCCTTGAACCTCTCCACTCTGTTTGCAATGTAACACACATCAGGTAACTTAGTCCATGAACCTCGCCACTCTTGTTACAATGTATAGTAGCTGCAATCCTAGCCGTTTGCAATGCAACACACATCAGGTAACTGGTTGGTTTTGTACGATGTATGAACATGACATTCCCTGCTTGTTACATTATACAGCATGAGGGAGAGAGGCAGCAGTGAGTGTTTGATATGCCAATGCCGAGTTTACTTGCTCCCAACACCAGCAACCAGCTGTGCCTAGTAATTTTTTTCATTTAAGCTGGTTTCATGGACTAGAACTGGTTAATTAGTACTTATAAAAAAGAAGAAAGAAGAAAAGACCAAACTCCTCCATACACCGAATGTTCTTAGTCCATGAACCTTGCCACTCTCGTTACAATAAACAGCAGCTGCAATCCTAGCTCTAGCTCCTTGCAACGTAACACACATCAGGTAACTGGCTGGTTTTGTACGATGTATGAACATGACATTCCCTGCTTGTTACATTATACAGCAGGAGGCAGAGAGGCAGCAGTGAGTGTTTTGATATGCCCAGGCTGAGTTTACTTACTCCCAACACCGTTGCTTCGGTAATACTGGTTTTACAACAACCGGTTAGGATATACGTTACATTTTGTGCAACCCTGCACCTAGCAAATGTTTCAATTTAGCTGGTGTCATGGACTATAACTGGTTAATTGGTACTAATAAGAAAGAACAGAGACCAATAATAGATCAAACTCCTCCATACACGTTCTTAGTCCATGAACCTCGCCCAAAAAAGGAAAAGTTATTTTTGTTTTTTTATATGTTAAAATATCAGTTTATTTAAATTGATAAAAACAATAGTTCATTAAATTGTATATAATTGGTAAAGCAAGTCTATATGTTGCACCAACTGTCTGGTCACAAAGCCAAAAACAAAGACAAAAACTCCTCTGTATGTTAGTGCAGGGCAGCCTGGCAACAAGGTCCACAACGCGCTGTATGGAGCAGGGGATTAGCAGAGGGGACACCTATGTACGCGGCCGCCCAACGAAGCGGCACGGGCGGCTGCGTACGTAGGTGTCCCCTCTGCTAATCCCCTGCTCCATACGGCGCATTGTGGACCTTGTTGCCGGGCTCTGGGTTCTTATATACGGTTTTGATATTTTCTTTGTGTATTTTTTTTTTTTTTGGTTGATATGGGTTTTCAAGTTGGCGATTTTTGCACTCTCAGGTGTCCATGACCAAAAGGTTTCTTAGCCTCTTTATTAGAAATTGTTCAGGGTATATTGCACGTTTTTCTACATGTTTATTATGTTTATTAATTGTTATTGCCTTACCTATTGAACCATGGTCACTCTTATTCATATGTATATATTATTAATGACCTTTTTATGTATTTTTTGGATGTATTTTTCAGCACATTTTGTCAATTTAGCACTGTCACTTTAGGATTGATAGTCACTGTAGGTAGGTAGTTTTCCCAGAGCAGACTATAGATTCTTGTGCCGGCACAATTAATTAGTAGTTACTCAGTCCCTGTACGCCGAATATTAGGGAGCTTCCCAGTAATTTTATATCTGTTTTATTATTGGCAGCACTGGAGGTATAAGGGGAGGCGCAGTGTTTTTATTATGTCTTGTTACATGTTGTTGTGGTCGAATTACTCCAAATAAAATTTTGTATTTTTTGGTATTTATATTATTGTAGTGATTTCTCGGTGCTCCTGCCACTAGGGGGAAGAGGGATTTTTTATCTCCCAGAACCCTGTAGATTTGTTTTGTATTTATATTTCACTATTCGACTGCTTCTGTGCTCTCTAGTGGCTAAAAGAGGTAAAAACCCACGTGTGTATTTATATTTTTATGTGTGTGTGTGTCAATTGGCTGATCACAGCGACACGTGCCAGCTTGCTGCCTGCATCCCCGGCTCTTTTCTCGGGGGTGTGCAGTCCTGCGCTCAGCCATTCAGAAAGGCTTGGCATGGGGGTGCACATGGCAGCTGGGAAGCAGGGGATGTCGTGGAGAGCAATTTCAGTGTTGTGGGACCCACCAGAGTTCACCAGAGGCGACCCGGGAGGTGAAACACAGCGGGGCAGAGCGGTATAGGATGCCCCCGGAGCAGGTTAGTGGCCGGCCCTAGAGTCTTTTGAATTCCACCCTCTTTAAGTACCACTTTGCTAGACAAGCATTCATATTGTTCAATCCAAACTCTTTGTCTTATAAGTAAAAATAAAGATCCCCCTTATAGGCCACTTAACGGCTATACATTACTTTTCTATAGTAGCGTATTTATGTTCTCGGGGAAGCAGCTTTTTTTTATTGTGGTATAGAATAGGATGCTCTTTTTTTGTTTTAATGTGGACCAAAACCCACGATCGGGGGTGCCCCGCTGTGTGAACCTGCTGTGTGAAACCCCCCAGAATGCCCTCACCTGTTTCTGGTTTCACGACGTGTCTAAGAGCAGCCGCTCTGAAGGCCGCATACTCCGCCTCCCTCTAACATGGAGTGTGCCCCCACCGGCCACTCAAAAATGTCTGGCGCCGGCAGGAGCACTGCTAGAGGGAGGCGGAGGATGCGGCGGTCAGAGCCACTGCTCTTAAACGCGCTGAGGGAATGGGAAGAGGGGAGTTGGCGGGCATGATCTAAGGGGGTTTCACACAGCGGGGCGTCTCCGATGGGGGTGCCCCCTATGAAAGGTCCAAAACCCAGGATAGTCAAAATCCTGGGTTTTGGCCCACTTTAAATTTGGAATAAAATGAAATGGACGCTATCTGATGCATGAACCTGAACTTGAAAAGTTGGAATGAAGTTCGGATAACTTAACACAGGGTCAGTACAAAGTTTTTCTTTTAGACAGTTAAAGTGGACTAAAACCCAGCTCGATTGGCCCGGGAATCTATACCAATCGATCCCCTCCCCCTGGAGGGATGCCCCGTTGTGTGAAACCCCCCAGATCATCCCGTTTACTTTCCTTTGTTCCAGCTCCAACGGCGCATGTGCAGGCCGCATCCAGCTATCCCTCCAAAATATACTGCAAACCAGAGGAAGGTGTAGCAGGCACATGTGAAACACATAGAAGCAGCATTACTGAATGCACATTGTACAAGACAGGCTACCTGCTGTGTAACACATTGTAACAGACATGCTGACTGCTGTGTAACACATTGTAACAGACAGGCTCCCTCCTGTGTAACACATTGTAACAGACAGGCTCCCTCCTGTGTAACACATTGTAACAGACAAGCTCTCTCCTGTGTAACACATTGTGGCAGCCAGGCTCTCTACTGAGTAACACATATTAGCCAGGGTAAATGCTGTGTAATGCATAACAGCCAGGCTCCCTCCTGTGTAATACATTGTAACAGCCAGGCTCCCTCCTGTGTAACACATTGTAACAGTCAGGCTTCCTCCTGTGTAACACATTGTAACAACCAGGCTCCCTCCTGTGTAACACATGTAACAGACAGGCTCCCTCCTGTGTAACACATTGTAACAGACAGGCTCCCTCCTGTGTAACACATTGTAACAGACATGCTAACTGCTGTGTAACACATTGTAACAGACAGGCTCCCTTCTGTTTAACACATTGTAACACACATGCTAACTGCTGTGTAACACATTGTAACAGACAAGCTCCCTCCTATGTTACACATTGTAACAGCCAGGCTTCCTCATGTGTACCAAAATGTAACAGCCAGGCTCCCTCCTGTGTAACACATTGTAACAGCCAGGCTCCCTCCTGTGTAACACATTGTAACAGCCAGGCTCCCTGCTGCATAACAGCCAAAGAATGGCTTTTCTATAAATGTATCCTATAAATATATTATGTATCTGGCCCTACATGTATTCAAGTGGACGAAAACACATGCCAATGGGCCCTGGAATCTTACAGATTAATCCCTCCTCGCGGCATCCAAAATCCGTATTCCCTATGTGAAACCCCCAGGTAGCCTCATTCACTTACCTCATTTCCCAGCCCCACGGTGCATCTAAAAGCAGGGGCTGCATCCCGCTATCCCTCTAGCAGGCCAGGCATTTGTGAATGGCTGGTGTGGGCATGCTCCCTGTTAGAGGGAAGCGGGGGATGCGTCCACCAGGGCACTCGGAGCCGCTGGCTTTAGACACCGTCTTAGATGGTGTGACGTCAGTGGCTCCAAGCGCTGATTGGACGAGCGGCCACGCATGCCCCGTAGGACTGCGAAGAGGTGAGTTTCTTCAGGCAATCTGGGGGGTTTCACACAGTGGGGTGCCCCGGGGGAAAGGACCAAAACCCTGGATAGTCAAAATCAGGATTTTGACTATCCTGGGTTTTGGTCTTTTCCCCTGGGGCACCATGATCGCTGTATGAAACTCCCCAGACCGCCCAAAGAAACTGTCCTCTTCCTGGTGCTCTGAGCCGCTGACATCACGCCATCCAAGATGGCGTCTAAGGCCAGCAGCTCCACAGTCTCCTCTAAAAGGGAGCGTGTCCACGCGCCGGCCATTCACAAATGCCCCGGGGGGAGGGGAATCGAACGTCCTGGGAATCTTATAGATTCCTAGGACGATCAAGTTGGGGTTTAGTCGACTAATGAGAAAAAAACCTGAGAATGTCAGTATTGCTGAATCACCAGTTAGAAAGACAATGAAAGTCTATGGCGCTTTTTTAACTCTTGAGAAAAAGTATTGAACTTTTTGCTCTACACTGTAGTACTAAGTGCCATTGACTCTCATTGTATTTCTATCTGGTGATTCAGCAACACTGACATTCTCTGGCTTTTTTCTCATAAAGTGATTTTTTTTTTTTTTTTTGGCTCAGTTTAGATCTTCATAACTGTTTTCAGAGTCGTTCTCTGTCATCTAGTGTGGAAGATCATTTTAACATCATTGCCAGGGTTGGTCTGCTTACTTGTGATTGTGTATGGTGTGGATTTTACCCTGTAATATATATGTGTACTTTTTTTCCCTTCTCATTCCCTCCCTCCTCATCCCCTCCTACCTGTGAACTGCCCCCTCCCACTGATATCATGGATATACATAGACAATTATAGATACATCAACACGTATACCTATGTGTATATATATATATATATATATATATATATATATGCACATCTTGGTGTGTATACATGCATATATACATATACATTCTGCTGCAAAGCTTTTTTTTATTTTTTTCCTTACTTATTTGCACTTGGCACTATATACAGTTTGTTGTTTAGGTATTTTCAGGGTACCAAGTACTCGGTACTTTATATAGTCTTATATATTTAATATAGTTGTGGCTCAGGTATTTTCAGGTGATTTTATTAAATACATTGGTTTCTTATTACATGTGCATTGAACATCATATAATTATGTTTTTCTGTATCACATTTTTGATATTTATAGACAGCTGTATTGGTGTAATAATTACCGTAAATCATATATTATATGCCTATTAAGGTTTTGTGCCGGCACAAAAAACATTTTAGCATAAAATACTTTTATAGTTAGGGCTCCACTAGCTAGCTATTTCCATTTGACTGTATTTACTGGTTGGTTATGATTTAATAAAAGCTATACTTTTGAGGATTTGGTTGCAACTCCCGGGTGTGATTCATCCAATTTTTGGGCTCCTGCTGCCAACTCCAGTGTCTTTTTTAAGCTATGTCTGGGCTGCTGCTGCTTGCAACTCCAGGGTGTGTTTCATCCAATTTTTGGGCTCCTGCTGCCAACTCCAGTGTCTCTTTTAAGCAATGTTTGTGCCCCTGCTGCTGCTGCTGCTGCTGCTGCTTGCAACTCCAGGGTGTGATTCATCCAATTTTTGGGCTCCTGCTACCAACTCCAGTGTCTCTTTAAAGCAATGTTTGTGCTCCTGCAGCTGCTGCTGCTGCTTGCAACTCCAGGGTGTGTTTCATCCAATTTTTGGGCTCCTGCTGCCAACTCCAGTGTCTCTTTAAAGCAATGTTTGTGCTCCTGCTGCTGCTGCTTGCAACTCCAGGGTGTGATTCATCCAATTTTTGGGCTCCTGCTGCCAACGCCAGTGTCTCTTTCAAGCTATGTTTGGGCTGCTGCTGCTTGCAACTCCAGGGTGTGATTCATCCAATTTTTGGGCTCCTGCTGCCAACTCCAGTGTCTCTTTAAAGAAATGTTTGTGCTTGTGACAGAGGCTCTGTCTTTTGGATGTCATCACTATTCAGTTGCCCACCGGGTCATTCACTGGCCTTTTCTTAATTAGGTTCCAGACAATGTCATTGTATTTTGATACTGTTACAGGCAATGTCTTTGTAGTTTGGATTGTATTATAAACTGCCATTGTGTTAATTGATTACGTCACAGACAATGGCATTGTTCGGATTGAGTGTATTACAGACGTCTCTATTGTATTGTTGATTGCGTCCCCGGCAGAGTTGAGGGATTGTGTGCCCTGCTGCTATTGGTCGGTGTGTGTGTCATGCAATAGGAGACTTGTGTATATAAGGCCTAGAGTGGCACTAATAAAGACACTTCACCTTCACCCTCAATACTGAAGTTCTGTCTCTTATTGGGGGAAACGCTATATTACAATTCACTAGTCCTTGTAAGGGCTGTTCCTGTTTCCTCACGGACGACTCTGGAATTCCAGCAGCACCTCTTACGATTGGGAAAAGGACGTCTCGGGCGGTGAAGCCCTCCGGCGATAAGGGTTATCGCTACAGTGCTCCTGCAGCTGCTGCTGCTGCTTGCAACTCCAGGGTGCGTTTCATCCAATTTTTGGGCTCCTGCTGCCAACTCCAGTGTCTCTTTAAAGCAATGTTTGTGCTCCTGCTGCTGCTGCTTGGAACTCCAGGGTGTGTTTCATTCAATTTTTGGGCTCCTGCAGCCAACTCCAGTGTCTCTTTAAAGCAATGTTTGTGCTCCTGCTGCTGCTGCTTGCAACTCCAGGGTGTGATTCATCCAATTTTTGGGCTCCTGCTGCCAACTCCAGTGTCTCTTTCAAGCTATGTTTGGGCTGCTGCTGCTGCTGCTTGCAACTCCAGGGTGTGATTCATCCAATTTTTGGGCTCCTGCTGCCAACTCCAGTGTCTCTTTCAAGCTATGTTTGGGCTCCTGCTGCTGCTTGCAACTCCAGGGTGTGATTCATTCAATTTTGGGGCTCCTGCAGCCAACTCCAGTGTCTCTTTAAAGCAATGTTTGTGCTCCTGCTGCTGCTGCTGCTTGCAACTCCAGGGTGTGATTCATCCAATTTTTGGGCTCCTGCTGCCAACTCCAGTGTCTCTTTCAAGCTATGTTTGGGCTGCTGCTGCTGCTTGCAACTCCAGGGTGTGATTCATCCAATTTTTGGGCTCCTGCAGCCAACTCCAGTGTCTCTTTAAAGCGATGTTTGGGCTCCTGCAGCTGCTGCTGCTGCTGCTTGCAACTCCAGGGTGTGATTCAGCTAATTTTTGGGTTCCTGCTGCTGCCAGCTCCAGGGTGTGTTTTTCAGGCACTATAGGGGCCCCTCATAGTGATGCCACCTCAACTCTCTGCAATTGTGCCGCTTTGCGATTCTATTAGCGATGCCTCCGATCTGCATGTGATAATTATTTACAGTATTATTTCACTATCCCAGCACGCATCCTGTGCGTGTTACAGCAAGGCAGAATGGTTTACAACCCTATTGAGGCTCTAGGAGGCTCAGAAATAGCCGTTTTTAATAGCATGTCACGCATGCCCTGCCAGTATGAAATGTCCAGCATGTGCACATGGCCAGAATTGCTGCTTCCTGTCCAGGTTTTCATCACAGGCTTAGCTAGAGATAGGGGAAGCTGTGCTTTTATAGTGGCTAGAGATAGGTAGTGTAGTGTACGCTGTGTTTGTAGTGGATTTGATTTATCTCTTAATCGGTTGCCTGCCTCATTCTGCCGGATTTCTTTTGAGCGAGTACATTCTGTTTATTCCTGTACTTTTTTTTTTAATTTTTAGGGGGTGCCTCACCTACATCTGACGCACACTCAGTGTGCCTTAATAAAAATACTGGATCTGGGGGTCTATTAACAGTTCACCTTTAGAAAAGAAAAATTAGGTGGACCTCACTTTTACAACTATTGGTTCTGGGGGGAAAAGTAATAGTTAATTTTAAACAAAATTAAACCTTCTTTGTACCCATTTTAGCTGTTTTTGTAAGTCTTCTATTAGTGTGAATAACACAACATTGTATTACCATTTGCACAGTAAGGCACATTTTATACAGAACAATATGTGTACCCCCATTTTCCTAAAATGCACTCACAATGCCAAACCATATGGGGTCTGGCCATATGTCCATTGGGAGTGGATCCAGCCAGAAGAGCGTCTGCATAGTGTCACTGCAGTGGGCTGGGCCAGGCCCCTTCACCTGGGAAGTTTCACATGTGGCTGACAAGGTTTTGTGATTACTGATTCTGCTTTGCAAGTTGTTCCTGTTATGCTGAGGTAAGTGAGAAGGAGCAGAGATCATTCAAAAATAAAGTTTATCCACTCTTCTCAAGAAACCGGTGTTAGTGTACAAATTGTGCTTGTGTGCAGTGACAAAGGGGCTTCTTGTCCCCCACCGGTGACGTTTGGATTACAAATTGTGTTTCTGTGCAGTGACTTTCAGTTTCTCTTCCCCAGTGGGGACGTGTGGATTACTTCCTCAGCAGTCATGGCAACAGGTTGGACCTTCTTTTAACATCCAGCGGACATGTGTTTACCAACCAGCCATCAGTCTTGGGCTGGTTGACACAGACCTCAGTCTCATCAGAAGACAGAAGGCAAGCATGTAGCCAGGCATGGAATGGTTCCTTAGACGCCACAATTCCATGGCAAGGACAGCGACATTCCTCTTGATCCTGTCCTGTCTTAAAGCTGCCTCTCTCCTTTTTTGCACCATCTGCTCAAGAAATATTGGCAGGCGTCTCCTCTTACTCTCAACTGCTGTTAACTGAGGAAGAAGGTTTGGGGGATAATCAGTGGTTCAAGGCCAGCATTTATCATTAGGAAACTACTAGGCTTGAAAGCACTCCTCATGAGGGCCAGGGAGGGGCACATTCAGGGTAAGGCAATACTGCACCAGGCAGTTTAGAGAAAAAGCAATGGCAGTGAAACCTGTATAGATGATGATGTGGGCTATCGCATGTGGTGGCTGGGTCATGAAGCAAGATCATCATTGGGGGAGGAGGGTGGCAGCATGACACAAACCCAGAGGGGTAGCAGCCATGGGGCACATTGACAGTGAATAGCCAACCCCAAGCAGTAGCAGTAATCATCCAGCAGTAAAACTGTGATACTTCAAACTATAGCAGTTATTCTATGAGCCATCTCCCAGTTCTTGAGCCAGTGTGTACACTAAGGAATAGCTGAAGCATGGATTGGTAGCAACTGCTCAACTGCATATGCTAGGAGATCTCCACTTGGCTGACCCCTCGCTAACTTGGTGTCCGAACTATCCTTACTGACAACGGGAGGAATATTGTGTCAACACTGCAGCGGGGAGGGCTGCTCCATGCACCATGCATGTGGCATGTTTTAACTTAATTGTAAACATGTTACTAACATGTTTCAGTGGGCTCAAGCAGCTGCCACTTAAGCTGCAAAGATTGCATTGCCTACCACAACATTGCTTGATGTGGGATGTGCTGATCGGTTGGAACAGCTCTCTCCATATGTTTGACTGGCTGTACAAGCAGAGAATGGCAATTAATGGCTACCTCATGCAGCAGGCAGTCAGCTTCCCACTGCAGTGCAATTTCCAGTATAGTCACTGAGGCCATTTGGGGAAGCAACTCTGCTCATCAGCTGAAGAAGGCTACAGTCTAAAGTCATCTAACTATAGATGAGCAAACCTTTCCGGTTCAAGCAAATCACTGAATTTCCTACCAAAAGCTTCCTTAACATCTCAAATAACTGGTGAAAATAGCCACTTCCTGCAGTGGGGAGCAAGATTTCAGAAGCTGGAGACATCGGCTGCAAGTGACCATAGCGGTGAACGGCACGGAACAAAGGGATTGGCAATAGGTAGGGAAAAAATAAAGAAAACTTTATTTAAACTGGTAACTTGTCATTCAGAGCCCTATAATGGTGCACTGGAGAGGTTGACAAGTCACCTGGTAGCTAGCAAGTGACTTGCCATAAACCCTGCCCCATTACTTGCACTTCCAAAGTCGAGGAGGGTGCCGAAAAGGCCATGAGGGCTTTGCAGACTGCTAGCATTCAGGGCTGGGGCTGTCCTGGCCTAAAAAAAATGAAATAGGGCTCCACTCTATGCCGTGGGGTCCCCCCTCCCAGAGGATTGGGGTAATGGGCAGAGGGTTATGACAAGTCACTCTCTTGCTGGCAGGTTACTTGCCAGCCCCTCCTGCCCTGTGGACTGGAATAGGGGCATTATCAGTTCACAAAGAGTTAAAAGTAATAAAATATAGACACTTTGAAAAAACGTTTAATGTTTATATTCCCCCTATACTTACCTGTAAACAATCGCCGATACCTGTGTCCAGTGCCATCCACGGCCGCTGTCACTGAGAGCCGGAGAGATCTCTCCAGCTTATGACATCTTTCCCCCTGCCACAGGGAAGGGCTGACTGGCTGACATCAGCTCACTACTGGTATAAACAGCCACTCCTTGCAGCAGAAAACTGAGATGCCTGGAGCCCAGCCAGGGCACTGGATTCTGCTGAGACTGGACAGCCCGGACAGACGGGAACAGTGAAACAGCATGTGACTTAGGAACATGCAAATTTTAACTGAAATTAGGAGCACACTGGTTTACTCATATCTAGTCTTAACAATGTGATTCTGATGCTTCTTGTAATGGAGGGTGTCCTGCAAGGTCAATTTGGCAAGGGGACCTAGCCCAGTGCTCACATGTATCACTTCCAGCTGAACCAGGAGCTGGATGAAGTGGCAGAGAAGGAAAAAGATGAGCTCCATGCCCAGGCTCTGCTCACACCACTGGCTGGCTTATCTGGTGATGAAGACCCTCGGGAGCTGATTGACGAGGAGGCGATGAGGAGGATCCCTGCACCCCCTGACAGTATAAAGTGAAGATTGTGGAGCAAAGGTGCTTAGTGTCACTTTCACAAATGGCTGCATGTTTGCTTGCGTGCCTGCACAGCGACATCTGCATTAACATAACTCACCAAAGAAATTACTACTGGCTGGTGACTTTGGTAGACTCTCATTACAACAGAAAAATATTCTTTTTTTCGCTATTGGAGAGGGATGCCAAAATGATGTACTAGTATGAGTTCCTCTGTAGTTGCTTGTTTGATGCCTACCAGCTTGATCCAGTATCATCACTAAGAGATCATCAGGAGAACCCTGTGCTCTCATTCCCAGGGCCAGCAGCAGTAGTTGTTTAGCTAGCTATATAAGTCTGAAGTCTCTAATAAGTAATTTAATAGTGGTGACATATCTGGAGTCCCCCCCCCCCCCCATTCCATGACAACGCTGTGGAGTCCTGGGCAGAGACACTGGCCAGAACTAGCGGAGTTAGCCATGTCCATGCTGTCATGCCCTGCCAGCATTATGGCATCCAAGAGGGTTTTTAGTGTGGCGAGGACTATTGTGACTCCATAAAAATTCGGCTTTCATGGCAAAATGTGGAGCTCCTGACATTCATAAAGATAAATCAGGCAATGCCAACCCATACCTGAGGCTACTGACTAGAACATTGATCCCCGAATATGTGATCACCCTGAGAGACTGTTGCTGGAGCTGCTGCGGCTACTACCCCCTCTCCACTGGCTTTCCTGTTCGATATTTTTATTGAAAATATTCATCCACAAAACAGATATCGTATTCATACAAATGGTAAAAATAAGTTCACATTTTAGTACATACTCTTGAGGACACAGTCCCCGCATACCCTTATATAATTTTAAATACCATCACATAATGCAGAACAATGTTATGGGCTTGGTTCAGCTCGTCCGTATGCTCTAAGGTCCAGAAAACACAGAATATTAATTATTTACCTTGGAGACGGATCCCACAACACTCAACAATGGGGAACTGAGTCAAACATCACAACCGGGGGAAAGGGGAAGGCAATAAGGGCAAAAAGGGATGGAGAAAAAGGGAAGGGAAAGGGAAAAGAAAAGGAGAAGGAGGAAAAAAAGGAAAAAAAAAAAAAAACAAAGAGGGGAATGAATGGAATGAGACCACACTTCTCGGAATCTCTCCAGACCCGCTCCATTGACTGCAGACAGCTTCTCCATTGTCATGATGAAGTTAACTTTGTTCTTAAAATCTCTAAAACTTAAGTTTGCTGACTTTCAGGCCTTAGCAATTACAAACTTCGTCCCTGTCAAAATGTGGTATATCAGAAGTTTACAGATTTTAGCTACCTTCCCTATTGGCTCATTAAGTAGAGCTATCCATGAGTCTGGCTGTATGCGTCTACACGTGATCTTGCTCAGGACCTTGACAATCCTTCTCCAGAAAATATGGACCCTGGCACAGCTCCACCAGATATGGAGGTATGTCCCCTTCACAGCACACCCCCTGAAGCAGTGCCTCTGAGATGTCCCATCAAAATGACAAAGCCACTCTGGGACCCAATACCACCTCATGGACACCTTCACATTAACTTCAATAGCCATGACTGAAGCTGCAGCACCAAATGAATTCAACCACAACCTCTGCCAATCTTTATGCTCTTTCTTGGCCTTCAGATCATATTCCCAGCTTTGCCTATATACTAAACCTTTATTGCCTATACACTCGCACAATTGTTGGTAGATTTCAGATACCGCTCCTTTCCCCCTTGGGTCTTCTCTGCACCTCCTTTCAAACAGAGTGAGATGATCTGCGATACTCGTCCCTTTGATTATTGACCTAATAAAATCCGAGACCTGTAAATAGCTAAAGAAGTCCTGTGACTGTAACTGATAGGTTTCCTGAGGTATTGATAGGAAGCGATCTTTGAACCTTGTAAACATTTAAAGAGAGAGGAAATACTGGCCCCCTTCCATCTGGAGAACTTCCCCGGATCCATGCATGCTGGCGGGAACATTGAGTTATCCCATAATCCTAATAAGGGCAAATAGGCAGAAAGTGAATCCTCCCGAATATTTAAGGTCGTCCCAAACCCGTAAAGAATGAGCTATAATTGGATTCTGTATACATTCCCTATATCTTGAGGATATCCACAACATATTATTCACTGGTAATGGGTGGCACTGTTTAGCTTCAATTTGGATCCATCGGGGAACTTCAGTGACTGCATGATACGAGAGCAATTGGGCAATCTGGGCCGCTTGATAATAATTAGTTGCATTAGGAACTCCCAGTCCTCCCCTTAATTTAGAGCGCATAATAACATTTTTGGCTACTCTCGGGCGGCTATTACCCCAAATAAATGCTAAAATTTTAATTTGCAGAATTTTTAAATACTGCGGGGGAACTTTGACGAGAAGAGTCCTGGCCAAATAAAGAAATTTAGGTAGCAGGGTCATTTTAATTGCTGCTATCTTGCCAAGCCATGACAGTCTATAGCTCTGCCATTGATTAAGTAGCCCAAATAGTTTCTGACGTAGGGGGACATAATTTGCCGTAAACACATTTTCATAGTAGCCCCTGCTTCCCACTGAAAGGCGAATGAGGTTTTCAAGAAATCCCATTGCCCATTTGTGATATTAATATTTAGGGCTTCTGATTTACCTGTGTTCACCTGAAGACCAGATATTTCAGAAAATTCTTCCATAATCCATAAAATGTTAGGCAGAAAGATGGACAGATTGGAGACCAGGAGAAGCACATCATCTGCAAATAAGCATAATTTATGGTGTGCATCACCCACTCTCACCCCCGTTATATCCACAGACTCCCTAATCACTTGTGCCAGGGGCTCCATTACCAGGGCGAACAGGAGGGGAGATAAGGGGCAGCCTTGGCTAGTACCTCTAGATAACGTAAATAAATTCGATTTATACCGATTGTATTTAAGAAATGCCACAGGGTTAGCGTATATACTGCCTTAAGCATATTTAGAAATTTCGGACCAAACCCCCATCTTTCCAACAAGAAAAAAAGATATTCCCAAGACACTAAATCAAAGGCTTTTTTAATGTCGAGAGACAGCAACATAGTTTGTGTATTCTGCTCTTTAGCCAGATAGGAAAGCTGAACTACCCTTCTAATGTTATCCCCTGCCTGTCGCCCTGGGATGAAACCTACCTGGTCATTGTGGATTATAGTAGGTAAGTGTTCAGACATTCTATCTGCCAGGACTTTTGTAAAATTTTAACATCAAGATTTATAAGTGAAATAGCACACACTCAAACAGGGTGGATATGCACCGCCAAAGATTTATATGGTTATAAGATAGGTGCTGGCCATGGGGGATGAACAACCAGACAAAGCTTACACAGTGAAGGGGTCCTAGATTAGCCCCTAAAAAAACATCCCCATATAGAAAGGCCGCACTCAAAGAATAAAATTAGCAATAATATTTTATTGAATAATTCTTAAAATTGATAACAAACCACGCAACACATCACAATACAATACACAGATTAAAAAACATATAAACACACAACGGGGGATTCCCCATATGTATGTGACTATATTTATTAAGCCATGATTATGGCTATTTTTATTGTTATATTTATATTGGCGTGTGTTGCAAGTATCTAATAAACGCATTTAACCTGAGTATACTGCTGGCGAGGATATTTGAATTAGCAGCGTGACAGAACTATTGTGCAATTATTGAAAAAAAGACCGTGACTGTCCCACTTTTAATATGGGACAACTATATCCATAAAGTGCTATGTGCATATATACAATGTGACATACAACTATTTGATGTGGCAAAAACAGCAATTAAACACTCCTGATTAACAAAACACATAAACCAAAACAGTGCTGTGCAATACAATGTATACTGGTGAGCGCCAGTGCCAGATAATTATACTAAGTAGAGACGCGCCAAAAAATAATGCAAGAAAGAAAATATAACAAATGAACTTACATTACCTAGTCACTGAGGGGTCCCCCGTAGCAGCCGCCACCGACGCGTTGCGTTTCGGAATGACACTTCGCCAGGGTGTTTTTAGGGGCTAATCTAGGACCCCTTCACTGTGTAAGCTTTATAAGTGAAATAGGTCTGAAATTAGACCAGACCATTCGAGCAATATGTTATCTTAGTTAATTATAACGTTATCTTAGTTAACTATAACTATAACGGGAGAAACAAGAATGAACCTAGAAAGAAAATTATCTCGCTTACACATACATGAGCATCAGCAATGAGAAAAGGCATTCCAACCACCATCCCCCATCCCTCAGCACCCCCCGAGCCTCAATCAAGGGATACGGTGAAGAATGAAGGGTGGAAGCCTCAGGAACAAAGGTACCCACACAAAAAACAAAAAAAAAGGAACAAAGGGGGGAATCCATGGGCTTGACACATGTAGAAGGATATCTTCTCAGATTCAGATAAGAACCAACAGCGGTTAGGGATCTCAGAGTAGACGTATTGGGTTGAGTGTCAGTCTCACAACACAAATAGCTGGAAACCCTCTCAGGTGATGTTATAGTCCAAGGAGGTACTGCAGCCCATCAGGCGGTTGCCTCGGTTCATTCTTTTGCCTGCCCGTTCACTTTAAGAGATTCTTCCAGACTTCTTGGAGATTTTGTAGGAATCTGCCTTAAAACGCCTGCAGACTCCATTTGGGAGCGGAGCATTTCCGTTGATGTTGCCGAATAGGAGACATCTTTGATAGTATGAGTGATGCAAAAAGGGAAACCCCACTTATATTTTATGTTATTCTCTTGTAAAAGCAGGAGCAGGGGTCTCATCTCCTTCCTCCGGGCCATTGTGATCGCTGACAAATCTGAATAAATCAAGTATTTATGGACTTGAAAAGACAAATTAGACATGTCCCGTGCCTTTTTCTGGATCATCTCCTTTGTCTGATGATAATGAAATTTGGCAATTATTATCTCTGGTTGGATCTCCTGGATGCCTACATGGACCTGGTGATCTGTGCACTCTATCAAGCTCAAGACGCTCTATAGGGATCCCTGGCATTAACTCTTGACATAAAGCTGTGATGACTGAGCTGACATCCTCAAAGTGCTTAGGGAGACCCCTAAACCTGAGGTTAGATCTTCTATCTCTCTTTTCTCTGTCCTCTAGTTTCGAGAATAGCAGGGAATTATCCTTCTTAAGCTGAATCACATCCGAATCTAGAGACTCCTGTGTTACAATCACATCACTCAGCTTGCTTTCCAGCGTGCTCACCCCACATGTCACCCTCTCTAGCTCTTTGGAGAGGTGCCCTGTGATCAATCTAGTGTTAGTAGAGAGAGCCTTCTGCAGCATGTCAACAAACTGATTTATCAAAGAAATGCCTACTTCTATTTGTGCACTCACGCTTGGTTGACTCAGCTCCCCCCTCTCGCTGTCCAGGAATGACGCCTCTGAAGATTCTATCTCCTCGAGGTCTGCAGCAGATAGCTCCTCCACCATCTTTGTTTCACTTGCCTTGGGCCCGGGTGACTCCCGCCACCTCCACACGTCCCCGCAGCTGCTTCTCTCCCCGCTCTGAGGCTCTGCAGCATCAGTTGTGTCTCTCCCTCGAGCTCCGGAGCTTCGCAGCATGCTCTGTCCCGCTCTTCTCCCCGTCAGATGCTGTCGGGCATGGAGCTCAGTCAGACCGTGGCCATCACTGCCCCGCACGCATGCGCACCCTCCACTGGCTTTCACATGCCTTAGGGTCTCTATAAAACTGCTGATGCAGCTAACCTCCTCTGTTATAGACATTAGGGGCTGAATGAGACTGCTGCTACCCCCCTCCACTGGCTGTCACAGGCCTTAGAGATTTTATGATAATGCTTCTGCAGTCACCCAACCCCACTGGTTGTCACAAACCTTAAGGGTTTAGTGGCTGCAACAGGTTTTGAGGGGCTTAGAGAGGCTTCTGCTGTCACCATCCTACATTGGCTGCCACAAACCTTAGAGACTCAGAGGGACTGCTGTTGCTACCATGCCACTGTCTGTCACAGAAGCTTAGGAGCTTAGAAAGACTACTGCTGCTGCTGTCATCATCCTCTAAAGCGTCTGATGCCACCCCTTCCATTGTCTGTCATAGCCAGGAAAAAGAAAGAGGATAAAGAAAAAAAATTTGGGTGATACAAACTTTTCTGGCTATTATTTTTATCTGGGTGTGATGTTCAAATAACATTTGTGGAACGGTGACTTAGGAGCAACAGAGGTGCAAGCTGTCCAGGTTCCCCAGGAAGAAATACATGGAGGTGTGGATGTGAGATGGTAACTATGAGGGAGATGATTAGCGATGCCTTGCAATGAATGGGCACTCTGAAAGATAGGGGAAGGGGTCCACTGCTTACCACCTCCACATTTCAAGTCATATGTGGCCACAAAGGCTCACTAGTGCCTGTGCACATTTCTGGCCTGATGGGTTGTCTATGGCATGCTGTGGAAGGATCCTAGAATGTGTATCAGCAGTACCGTTCCCTGGCTTATGGAGCATTGATGCACCATGGGACATCTCGCATTCTGGATACCCCCTACTGTAAAATCAAAGCAGGAAATCAGTCAACAAATGAAAGTACATTCAGCAACTGTTACATAAGTGGCAGCCATGGCGTAGTGGTAAGGAATTGATACGATTTCCTACCAGGACATGACAAAAGACCTAACCCAACAACTTCTCTATGGGCACCACACTGGTAGTTTAAAACCTACCTCCATGAGAGACCCAGCATGTGCCATCCCCATTCACAAGTACAGCCATGGTTACCTTGCTGCCCCCTCATTGACCCCTCACATCAGTCACGAAGACTGGCCACACTCGCTCTATTCACTTCAGTAGATGGGGCATGCTGAAAGCTGACAGACAATGCTCAATTGTAGTAAATAGAGCAGGTTGTGGTCATTCACCATGACTGATACAAGGCCGTCCAGATGGTGGCGACAAGATCGCTGATGCCTGTAAGTTTCAAACTACTGGTTTTCAGCTGCATGTGGGGCAGTAGAAATGTAAATGTGATTCAGAGGGTTTCACATAGCGGGACAAAACCCAGAACAGTGAAAAATCTCTGGATATGTTCTAATTTAAGTGTCTGATCCATCTGTGGGGTACAAATGTAATGTTAGAGAGGAGCCTTGAATCAAGCAGCAGAACGGCAGCAGGCTATTGGAAAGGTGCTAAGAGAGGAAGAGCTGTGGCAACCCTAGAGACCACAGGTTGATGATCCTGTAAGGTTCTGAAGAAGAAGTGAGTAAGCACAGTGGTGCTCTTGCTCTGTACTGTAGCTGCAAAAGTGAAAATGTGTGGAAGTCTTGTGCTGGAATGCTCTACTGCTCATGTGGTATGAGAATAAATTTAATCCTGCCTTTACTACTTGGGAGTCATCTCTGGAGAAGCAACTTAATAGCAACACAGTAAGATTGAAATGGCAACAGCTTTGGAGGAAATCCAAAACCAAGGAGGAATTCCTGTTATACAAGCAAGCCTTTCCAGAACTCAGGATTGTCATTTCAACTGCTAAACTGGATTATTTCTCATTAATCATATCAGTACAGGTCCGAAATCCAAAACAGCTCAACCTCCTCCATCCTTCCAGGTAACATCAGAGCAATTTGCCACAAAATGTAAAGATAAAATAGACAAGATACAGATAGGACAAACTTAAAGCTAGCTTTGTATGAATACCCACTCTGACTCCTGACCCTTTAAGCTCTGTCTGACAACCAGCTCTAGCTTCTGACTTTCTGGCTCTGTCTGACAACCCACTCTGACATCTGACCCTCTGGCACTCTCTGACTACCTGCTCTTGCTCCTTACCCTCTATCTTCATCTGACAACCCACTCTTGCTTCTGACCCTCTAGCTCTGTATGACTACTCATGACTCCTTACACTCTTGTTCTGTATGGCTACTCGCTGTGGCTCCTGAACCTCTATCTTTCAGACTACCCACTGTGGCTCCTGTCCCTGTAGCTTTATCTGACTACCTGACCTGGCTTCTGCTCCTCTAGCTCTGTCTGTCTACTTGCTGTGGTTCCTGACCCTCTAGCTCTTTCTGACTACCCACTCTGGCTCCTGGCCCTCTGCCTCTCTCTGACTCTGAGATGGCTCCTGACCATCTAGCTTCGTCTGTGGACCCGCTCTAGCTTCTGACCCTCTAGCTCTGTTTGACTACCCACTCCAGCTTCTGACCCTCTAGCCCCATCTGACTATCCACTCTTGCACCTCTATCGCAATCTGACTACCCACTCTAGCTTCTGACCCTCTGGCTCAGTCTGACTACTCTCACTGGCTCCTGACCCTCTGGCTCCATCTGACTACCCACTCTGGCTATTGAACCTCTTGCTCCATCTGACTACCCGCTCTGGCTACTGACCCTCTGGCTTTCTATGACTACCTGATTGGACTCCTGATCCTCTAGCTTTAACTGTCTTCTCGCTCTAGCTCTGTCTGACTACCCACTCTGGCTCCTGACCCTCTAGCTCTGTCTGACTATCCGCTCTGGCTCCTGACCCGTTGGCTTCATCAGCATACCCATTCAAGCTTCTGACCCTGTAGGTAACTTGGCTACTCTGCCCTCTCCCAATTCAACAAATTATTAGGGCTGGATTGCATAAAGTGATCATTTTGAGGGGGAAAGTGGGACAGCTTGAACCAGTTTGTGGTTGATGGGTATGGCGGGGGCGGGGGGGGGGGGTGGCTTAGGAATGTGGACCTACAGATGGAGCAGAGCTAACTGTACTTTTTCCTAAGGTAAGTAAACAATGCTATCTTGAAATCTCCAATGCTATTCAATAGCATTTGTTTGCTTAGCCAGTGATATCTCAGACCCTTTAACTATTTCCCATCTGTATGTACAGGCCTTTCAGGAACACAAATGCACAGCAGTCTATGCTATTTATGTGTGTAAGTTGGTGTAGCCCCTGTTCACATGCTTCAGGGATCTTCGATCCATAAAAGATTTTGAGCCAATCCTCAGTCAATCCATAAATTTCACTTCTGCCATTTAACAAACAGTTGTAAACCATTCAGTCATCCTGCGTTCAGTGGCGTCTTCCCCACAAAGTGGGATTTTAAATTGTCCTCAGAGTTGTAAGCCCCATAAGCACAAAATGCCTAAAAGTGGGACTGTCTGTTCAAAAGTGGGACATCTGGTCAGTTCAGCATTTCATCAGAGTTTAAATTCTTTAAACCATACCTTATAGCTTTTCTGATCTCTTGGTTCCTCAGGCTGTAAATGAGGGGATTAAGGAGAGGGGTGACAACCGCGTAGAGGACCGATGTCACTTTGTCACTCATTAAATTAACATTATAACCTAGATGGGAATAATTAGAAAAACCAGAGAAATAAAATATGAAGACCACAGTGAGATGAGAGGAGCACACAGATAAAACCTTACTTCTCTTGCCTTTAATTTGCATTTTTAAGACAGTTTTTAAAATATAAAGGTAAGGCACGAAGGTCAAGATCAAATTCCCCAACCCAAAAATGGCCACTGAAAACATGGCGAGCAGAACGTTGATGAAGATGTCACTGCAGGAAATGGTAAACAGCTGGGGCAGGTCACAGAAGAAGCTTTCTAAAATATTGGATCCACAAAATGTCAGTTTTAGTACAGGAAGTGTGTACAGTAGTGAGTTGAAGAGACTGAGACACCAGGAGCCGCACACACAGTATACACACACTCGCCAACACATGATCTGCATATAGTGTAATGGGCGACAGATGGCGACATATCGATCCCAAGACATGACGGCCAATAAGAAAACCTCAGAGGCAATAAAGAGGTGAATGAAAAAAATTTGGGCGATACAAACATTTCTGGTCATTATTTTTATTTGCGTGTGAAGGTCAAATAACATGTGTGGAAGAATGACTGAGGAGGAACAGAGGTCCAAGCTGGCCAGGTTCCCCAGGAAGAAATACATGGGAGTGTGGAGGTGAGAGTCGGTGACTATGAGGAAAATGATGAGTAAATTCCAGGTGAGGGTCAGAAGGTAGATGAGGAGGAAGAAGAGGAAGAGAGGCAGCTGAAGACTCGGGAGGTCAGACAGGCCTGAGAGGAAGAAAACAGTTAACATTGTTTGATTCTCCATAATGTTTGTTTCTGCTTATTTGTAAGATCCTGTCTGCAGTCAATACTGTGGGAGGGCCATCTTGGACTTAATATCAATCAATATCCCAGGCAGAGTAACAAAGGTAAATGTTGGGTGCACCTTGGAAGTGATCATAATAGTATCAATTTACATTTCTGGCATTAGGATTTCTTATAATTGACCTACTGTACAAAGATGCAGAACTTCAGAAAGGCCCTAAACCACATTGGCTTGGCAAACTTTGTCCAAAACAAAAGCACGGACACTAAATGGGAAACTTTAAAAAAAATCCTTGATATTCAATGTGATAGATATATACTGTATGGGAATGTAGAAACAGAAGTAAACATTTGTGGCGCAAAAGCGCAAAGGTATCATCACACTCTCTTACTTGTGTGGCCTCACCTGACCATGAATCATGTGTCATAGGAAACTGTGCAGTATACGGCCCAGCAATGCCAGAGAAGATGGAGCAGACTTAAAAGTCCCATTTACTGAGTGAAGTAAACAATGCGATCTTGAACCCTTCAATGCTTTTCAATGGTTTCAGTGTTCTGAGCCAGAGTTATCTCAGGACTTACTGTAAGTCTGCTCCATCTGTGTGTACTTCAATGTACAATGATCGGCATATGATCCGTACTTTGGGCTCTTTGTAGGAAACGATGGTGCTGCTGGTTCTGTACACGAGGCCACTCCAAGAAAATACAGAGTCATCTCTCCAGAACCAGGTGTATAAAAGAGCTCAGTGGTGTCTAGAGATTCTCGGCAATGACCTTCCCCCTGAGTCTGTGTTACAGTGTAAGGAATTCACTGAGGAGCCAGAAATTATTCACAATAATCTTTTTATTTTCTAATTTTGGATTAGCTTTGTTTTTAGTTAACATATGCAAAGCCAGTCAATGTTATAATTATTGTACTAGGTGACACTTCCCCAAAAGTATTTTCCAGGGAGCAGGGGCGTACATAGGTTTCACAGGGCCCCATAGCAAAAGTCATTTAGTCACTCTGTGTCGAAAAGACCCTAGGATCAGGGTAATGCTCTCCTCAGGCCCATGGCCCAGTGTGTGAGACCCCCAAGATTGCCCATAGTCTTACCTTCGTTCCTCTATCACATGTGTATTCAGCAGCATCCCCTGTACCACTCCATCTGATGTGCACGCCCTTTCTGGGGCTTAGCTGGAGGGAGGCATCCAAAGGTCAAGTTATTCAGCACTGTTTGTCATGCATTAATATGCACAGCATCAATGTTGTTTGCAGGAGAGCCTGTGCAAGAGCCCTGGGAGTGGGGATCAGCATAAGACTTTGAATGATCCTGGGGAATAACTCACAAGCCAAATCAGGTATGTGGTCTGACTGGAACTCTAAGCAGTGTGGCGCCTAGTGAAGTCTGTTTCTTTCCGGGCAGTGTCGGTGCACTGTCTGCAGGGAGCACTAGGGACAGAGCTGTAGGTTCTGCAGTGAGGAACTAAGATGTTAGCACTTGCGCTGCAGGGAGTAGTCCTAGGATTGCCCAGGTTGCTCGCTCTCTTGCGCTCCTTCCCCCGACCACTCGGTGGAGAACCCCCGGTTCTTTCACTCCTGTGCAGGCCTTCTTTCCTCTGTGTTCCTTTCCCTTGCATTTGCAGTTACCAGATATCTTCCTTCTAGCCAGGGCAGGTATCAACACTTGGAGTACACAGGCAGGTGCCCCCCTGCACTTTGGGAGGGCCCAACCTTACACACCATAGAAAGAAAAATCAGACAAAGTGTTCCTGTCAAATGTCAACCTAAAACTTCAGCCAATCAGGTCCCTACTAAGAAAAATAGTTTGTATCCTTCAATTACAGAAGGGGAAATTGAGGTTATAGTCACACCAGGAGCTAGAAATAGAAAAAGAGAAGAAAAGACAGAAAAGGAAACACTTAGGAAAGATATCTATATTGAAGATAAAGAGGAAAAAGAAGGTGGGGAAGGTCCAACAGGGTCACATAGAATGACCACTAAGAGTATGAAGCAAGATACTGTATAAGACGCACTCATTTTTCCCCAAAAGTGGCGAGAAAATGTCAGAGCATCTTATTGGGCAAATGTAAAAAAAGTTATACTTACATTAGCCTCGCGCCGCGGCCTCGGGACCCCAGACAATGAAAGAGCAGCAGGCAGGGAGACAGCAGGTTAACTGAACCCCACCCACTGTCTCCGCTCTGGCCACTCCTGGCACCACCGCTGCTTTTCGTGCCGGAGCGCACACACATGGTCCATGCAGCCAGTGGGCGCTCGGCTGGCCCGAGAAATACTGGCGGTGTCGGCAGTGGCCAGAGCAGTGACAGTGGATGGGGATCGGTAACCCTGCCTCTCCCTGCTCGCCGCTCTTTTATCAGTGAGGCTGTAAGTATTTTTTTTTTTTTCGCCACTGTGCATATGGGTGGTGGGATGGGAGAAAGGCCACACTGCCTATGGGAATGGGATGGGGGTATGCCACACTGCCTATGGGAATGGTACAAGGGAATGCCATACTGCCTATAGGGAATGGGATGGGGGTATGCCACACTGCCTATGGGAATGGGATGGGGGTATGCCACACTGCCTATGGGAATGGGATGGGGGTATGCCACCCTGCCTATGGGAATGGGATGGGGGTATGCCACACTGCCTATGGGAATGGTACAAGGGAATGCCATACTGCCTATAGGGAATGGGATGAGTGAATGCTACGCTGTCTGAAATTGGGATGTTTTAACATACCATTTTGTTTAGAATCTTTTTTTCCTATTTTCCGCCTCCAAATCCTAAGTGCGTCTTATAAGGCGATGTCCTTGTTAAAAACCTAGAGATATTAGAGAGCGTATTTTGCTAAAAATTGTCCCAAACCCACAGATACACCATTGGGTACTTCAGCCTATCTTGCTTGTAAGGGTAGGAATTATACTCAGGAGGATATGAGATTAATTATAGATGCTATTGTTCGCTCTCCATGGGACTTGCAGAAGGTGCCTAGTATATGTAATATCCTGGAAAGTAAAATGACCTCTGATGACTATCCCTTAACCCTTTTGCTGCCAGTGACATTTTGTCACCCTTGTTGCCAGACCATTTTGCACTATTTTGCGCATATGTTCAACTGTAATTTTTGAAGGGATTTTCAGGGATTTCCCAGAGAAATTATATATTCTTTTTTTCAGCAGAGTCTGGACCTTAACATGTCTTGTTTGTCATTTCTTAGGTGTATTCCCAATATTTTTGGGTAAAATATGTGCATAAAAAAAAAAAAAAAAAAAAAAACAATTTGAAGTGTTTTGTTGTAATAAAAAAGGTAAGATTGTCAATAAATTTTATTGCATGTAAAGCCCCATTTCTCCCGATTACAGCGGTACTGCATATGTATTGATAGAGACCCTTTCCTGCCCAGGAGACTCCCCCAAACTGACACAGCGCTTTAGGAGATTTTCAGATAAAACACACCTGTGCTAGGTGCACATTGCAGTTTTTCAAGAAAAACAACCCTTTACATTTAAAATACCCCCACAAACTATGTATTTTATGGAAGTACACACCTCAGGCTTTCTAGGCATACCAGGCTTGTTGACATGGGTGCAGTTTTCTTGACGTAATCCCTCAATGAATTATTTGGTTGCACAGGGTTTCCCTAAAAAAAGATTAAAAAACAGAATCAAAGGCACTTTTTCCTAAAAAACTATATGCAAACAAGAAAAAACAGGTTAAATCTGAAACAACACCCCCGAACAGAACAATACCCAACATGCATAGCTACTGTCAAGGGAAGAGGAGTTGGCAAACACCCCAAAGAAAAGCATGTGCGTAAGAATAATTTTACTTGAAAATTTCAGCTCTGCAGACACCTTGACTCTCTGCAGACACCTTGCGCTTTTTCTACTAAAACAACCCTTTAAATTTGGAATTCCCCCCAAAAACCATATATTCCCTGAAATTACACCTGTTAAGCTTTATAAGTGTACACAGCTTGTTGTAGTGGGCTCATCTTTCTGGAGGTAATCCCTCAAAGAATTCTTTGGTTGCACAGGGTTTCCCTAAAAAATGTATGCAAAAGCAGAATAAAAAACACCTTTTCCTAAAATATCAATATACAAACAAGAAAGAACAAGGTAAATCTGAAAGCGCAAGGTCCCCCGAGCAGAACATTATCCAACATGCATAGGTACTTTCAATCCTAGCTTACTTGAAATTTTGTCACCCTCTGTGGACAGGTCATTTTTCACCATTTTTCCCCATGTTTAACCGGGATGATTTTTTTTAGGAATTTCTAGATATTTAGGTTTAGGCTTTAATATGAAATGTCTTGTTTGTAATTTTATTACTGTTTTTTTAAATATTTCTAATTCAAAAAACTAAAAAAAATAAAAAAATATTATTTCTTTTAAATTGTCTCATCTTTTTTAAATAAACAATTTATTTTACTAAAGAAAACCATTTTGCATGTGAAAGCCCCATTTTTTTCTGATTACAACGGTACCACATATGTATCGGTAGCCCCCCATTACTGTCTAAAAGACCCCCCAAACTAAAAAGAGCACTTTATAACATTTACAAATAAAGTGCAACTACTATCCACACTATAAAGGGTTACATTTTTTAAAATTGAGGTGGGGGAATTTTAAGGGTTAAATCCCCCCCCAAAAATGGCGTGAGGTCCCCACTACCCAGCATAACCAGCCCTGGGACCAGCTATGGGGGCTTGTACAAGGTGCAGGGGCCAGCTTTGATGGCCCCTTGCCCTGCAGGCTACAAGCTGGCATAGCCTATGGCCACTGGTTCTTCTGCCCCCCCCTGGGCTTTGGGGAGGGAGGTAATGGGGGGCTCAGAGTTAATGGCAAGACACCCGCTAGACCCAGAGCCTTGTGAACTGGTATAGGGGTCACATAGATCCCTTACAGTTCACAAAGGGTTGAATGTAAACAACACACACACACAAACACACACACACACACACACACACAATTTTTGTTGAATACTTACCTCTCATCGGATGAAGAAGAGTCCCAGCCGGATTGAACGAGGGGTCAGGTGAGTGTTTTTTTTTTACTTTACTTGTGCTGTAGTGGGGGGGGGGGGGAGTCATGCACATAGATTCTACGTCCTTGGCACTTAAGTGGAGTGGAAGCGAGCATGTAGAATCTACGTGCTTGGCATTCAAAGGGTTAAATATAGTGGAAGGGCAGGAGGAAATGTGGGTGCATTTAGAGAAGGAATTTAACAAAGCCTATCTTTTGGAAAAGGTTTGTGGACACGTGGACGCATGAGGCAGGTTTAGGAATACTGGACAACATGCATTCACTTCTCATACAGACCTTTCTTACTAATTTTGACAAATCTAATTGTAAATCAACAAGTGTCATAATGGACTGTTCTCAATAAACAGGATTTTCAGGAAAGATTGATGGCCAAGGAAGCAGCAGGGTGCTTTGACATCCTCATAGTAAAAAGCCCTATACAAATACACAGGCAAGGGCAGCCTGCCAGGGGAGGAGGTTTCAGAGGCAGAGGAGGTTATCATGAAAGAGAACAAAATCACCAGTGAAGGGGCCCCGAGGGTAGTATCCCGGCTTTCAAGTGGTATCCCAAAATGTTAAAGAAGGTCCAGTTATTGTGCTAGATATTAAAACAGAGATAATGCCTATGTTTGTAGATAGTGGAGCAACCTGTAGCATGCTATGCAGTGATATTACAAAGGACCAATGACTAATGCTGAACGTTCTATGGGGATAAATGGCTTACTCACCAACACATACCAGACACCTCCACTGACCATCAAAAGTGTGCAACACTGTAACGAATCAATACAACATTTTTTTAGGATAGTCCCGGGTCGCCCAATCAATCTGCTAGAAAGGTGCTTGATGGGAAAACTGGGAATTAGCCTAGAAACCAACAAACAGGGAGATGTAACTGTTAGGTCACAGGTGATGACCTTACTAAGGGAAACAAGGTCTTTCTCTCCATGTATACCAGTCTTACCTGAAGATATAGCCAAAAGTCTTAGGGCTAAGGGCCCTTGGGATGTGGGTTTCATAGACTGCACCCCATAAAAGGCTTGTCTAAAGCATGTATCACAAACAATACCCATTGCCAAATAAAAGGAGGAGAGCATAGAGCCCATTATACAACACTTCCTCAAGGAAGGCTTACTGGAAAGGGTGATATCCCCATACAATACACCCTTTAACCCTGTAAGAAAAGCGGATGGTCAGTTAAGATTTGTTCAAGATTTTTGGCCTATAAACAACCTAATAGTGTAAATATCTCCAGTTGTGCCCTCCCTTTTGACCTCCAAACCTCACAACGCAGGAATATTTACCGTTCTGGATTTAAAGAATGCATTTTTAGTGTGCCCATAGATAAATACTAGGCTTATCTTTGCTTTTTAATACAGAGGAGAACAGCACTGTTGGAATGATTGCATGGACACCTAGCTGTGGTTCGGTTCTGCTATGGTATATAGATGATCTTCTGCTCTGTAGCATGACCTGGGAGGTGGGCCAGATAGATGGTACAGGGCTATTACAAGGTCTATGTGCAAGTGGTTTTAAAGTGTCAAAAGAAAAAAAATTCAATTGAGTCAGGAGAAGATGGAATACCTTGGTTTTGTGTTGTCAAAAGGTCAGAGAGACATGAGCCATAAGAGAATTGTTGCCATTTTAGGTCTGCCCAGCCTAATGACCAAGTAAGACATGTTAACCTTGCCTGGCATGATTGGTTACTGCTGCCAATGGATACCTGATTGTTCCCTTCCTGTTCCTCTGAGAGCCCATACACATGTTGATCAACCTGACACTATCAAATGGTCTGATGAAATGTATAATGCCTTTGTGCCATTTAAAAATGTTTTTGTGTGTATGCCTGGACTTGGCCTCCCAGATTATGGAAAATGTTTCATCATTTGCTAGAGAGAATTGTAAAACCATGACTGGCATCCTAGCCCAGGAGAACGGCGGTGAACTCTGCCCTGTGGCATTTTTCTCTAAGATAATGCCTACACAGGTACATGGCATGCCTGCTTGTCTCAGGGGGCTCTGACTTGTCCTCTATTTCACTATCTGATGTTGTGGATGTTTTTATAGATGGTTCCTGTTTTAGGCTCAAAGACAACACCTACTATGCAGGTTATGTGATAGTTCAATGACCTGAAATAGTGGTAGAAGCCAAGTTTATTCCCTACAAGTCAGCACAGGCAGCAGTAATAGCTATCACTAGGGCATGTGAACTTTTCGCTGGACAACAGGTGAATATTTACTCTAATTCTCAATACGCACATAGTATGGTTTTTGATTTTGGGGTATTATGGAGCAGGAGAGGATTCATAAGAGCAGATGGTAAGCAGGTTTCACACACCACACCTATTCAAAACCTACTATAGGCCCTACAGTTACCTGCAGAGATTGCCATAATACACTACACTGCAGACCACACACAGGGACCCAAACAGATATTGCAAAGGGTAATGCACTGGCAGATAGATTAGCCAAATCAGTAGCCTCTAGTGTCACATATGATATGCAGACTGCACTCATGCCAGCCCTCATTCCAGAACCCTAAGTGTTGGACCAAACCTTGATCACATTGCAAGACAATGCCACAAAAACAGATCTAGCAGATAGGAAAACATAGGTGCACAAAAGAATAGTTTAGGTCTTTTTTATGCAAAGAGGTGAAACCTTGCATACCAGAGATTAGTGCCCCCTTGTTCATAGCTCAATATCACAGCTTAGGGCACAGAAGAAGGAAATCAACTTTTCAACTTTTACAGCAGGATTTTTACATTACTAATGGGAAAGAACTAGCAAAGCAATATGTAGGTAAGGTGCATTACTTGTATCTGAAACAACTACAATAACCAAGGGAAAACAATACATGACCTCCTGATGTATCCTGCTACCCTATTTACACACCCACAGAGTGATTTCACACACATGCCCAAAGTAGGAGTGCCTCCTAGTGATAGTAAACATGTTCTCTAGGTGGGTAGAGTATTTTATACCTACTAAAGAAGATGCTAAGACAGTGGTTACATTTCTCACACAGGAAATTATCCCTAGGTGGGGCTGCCCTTTGCAGGTCAATTTAGATAATGGCCCCGCCTTCACAGCCAGAGTTTGTCAAGACTTAGTTAAAGCCCCCAGGATAGACTGGAAATTCCATATTCTATATCATCCACAAAGAAATAGTTGAGATAATGAACAGGACCATCAAAGATAAAAGTAGGAAAGCAACTGGAGGGACGTTTGTAAATTGGAAATAGGCCATCCCCACAGTTCTGGCAGACATTCGCCATTTGAGGTGTTGATTGGGAAGAACTTTCCCCACACCTTGGGGTAGGCCTCCTTTGATGATAAAAATGGGAGATTTGAAAGTTATACAAGATGCATATGTGAGAAATGTAACTGTAACCTTAGATTCGTTGGAACAAGCAGTGTCTCTGAGCTTTTCTTTTCCCTTCACAGATAACTATTCATTCATTTCAATTAGGAGACAGAGTTGTGGTGAAGCGACTAAACAATAAGAAGCAGGAGTTCCTTTTGTACCAGTGACAAAAGTGGTAGCGGTCACAAGAACAGCAGTGCTGGTGGAAGATTGCCAATCCTGGATTCACGCACTACTAATCAAGAAGTGTCCCAAGAAAAAAGCCATGCGCATGGGTAAGAGCTCCAGTTCGGGGGACCAAGGGTCTCCGAAGAGTTACAGTTTGGGGATCTAGGGTCCCCGAAGATTGCCAGCAGCCAAGAAAGCCGGAGGCCGATCACGTTTGCTGAATTCTGGACAAATGTGGGAAATTTTAGTGGGAGCTACTGTGATGTTTTTGATCCTGTGGGTCCTCCTGCACTGTCATTATGAAGAAGGAATGTTGGGATCTTTTAGAGCAATGTGTGGATCAAAAACCAGTCAGGGATGATAGATAGATTAGAAGTGTAGACCAACCTGCCAAATGGCTATTGCTTACATTTAAATATGCCTATGCCCGCAAGTCAGGATTTGACAGTTGTTGGATATGTAGCAAATTGCATCCTGAAACGTTCCTCTAATAGCTGTACCCCTGAATTTTACACAGGTTTTCAACAGCAGTTATAAGAATCATGTGAGTAACTCACATGTCCCGGGGGACCCGCGATGAGCACCTGCCAGCCAGGGGCAGCATTTCCCTGGAATGCTGAAGCAGGGCACGCTCACCACTCCTGGAAGCCGGAGAGCCAGCTTGCCGTCCTGCCTTCCTCCATCACCCCCCTGCAGTAATACAGGCACACGCATGCTTAACAGAGTGGCTCACAGCTGATGCCGCTCTGTCTAGTTGTTAATGCCCACCTGAGGTATCAGGGGCTGGACAGCCTGACTGGCCAGGGCAGTCCATCCTTTTAAATAAAGTCCAACCCTGACCCCATTGCCAGTTATAGCCAGTATTGCTCAGGGTGTGAATTAGTGTGTGCTTTAACTCATGACGGCCTTGTCTGACCATCCCAGTTTGCTGCCCGAACCAGACCTTTGCCTGGCCAACCATGAACTCCGTCTGACCCCTTGGATACTGCGTACTTTTGATTACCCGGATTGACCCTCAGCTAGATTCTGACTATTCTTCTGCCTTTCCCTTATGAGTGCATGCACTTCAGACTGACTACCGGTGTATGATCTTGGCTTTGGGATACCCCTTGTGGTTCATCGGCCTTCACCGTAAGCTTACATCCTTTGCACCTTTTATGTCCTGAGGGAAACCATGTCTGGTGAAACATATTGTGTGTCCCTGGCGAGTGGGGGCTTGTCTATAGGCGAAAGCGGCAGCGGAGATTGGGGGTTGTCAGCTTATAGAAGGCAGGTGTCCCACTGGGCATCACAAATCAACTGAGAAATGTGAATTTTACACACAGTAAGAGTGGAAGAGTCAGGTTTCAGACACGATATAGGATTTATGACCCATACTGGTGTTTTAGAGTAGGAGATTCTAATGGAAACGAGAAGATGTGCGCCCAACTTAACATTTCAAAATCTGCACAGAAAGGTGGGATATATTATAAAATGAATAATACTCAATACAATGCAACCAGCTAGAATATAAAAATCAATCCACTCCTATGATTTATTCATAAGATTTCTGGTAGAGGAGGGGTAAAGGAATTTAGAAATAGGAGCAGAGCACAAGGCATGAGTTTGGGTAATAATACATATATTTGTTGTGGGAAAGGATGTTACCCCTGGTTCCCGGTTGGTGTTGGTGGTGGTTGGTGTTACATGGCCACACTGATCCATGTAATGGGAATTGTAGGAGATAGTAAAGAAGAGTGCCTTTCTGAAGCAAACCAATATCCTAAACATCCACTTAGAATAAAACAGAGGAGGTAACTATTCAATAAAGAAGATATGGCTAATGTCAGAAATGGTTCAGGATAATTCAGAAGACATATGTAGTCTAAGCTAGAATTACATGAGCTAGTCAGAGAAAGCATGAGTGCAGCTTTTATAGGATTATGTGAGGCGAGGGAAGGCTACAAGTGTTGTACATGGATACATGAATACCAGTGTGGAAATGCCAGACTGTTATGAGGTAATCAAAGAGCATAGAGCAGAGGTGGCTAGGGGGTATAGGGGTAGGAGGAGTTTTTAAATTGATAAAGGACACTGCAATTAGCTTACTTTTGATACTGATTATCCTGCTTATACTGTTTTAAGCTTTAAATTAGTGATGTGCCTGATTGTAAGTTGTAGAAAAGAGCTGCCACCTATATGGCCTACCTAGCTCATAGAAGCAGAACATAAGATAAGGAGATCAACCAAAGATGATCTAAGAAGGGATTGAAGGGTGAAATGCTTAGCCTAGCTGCCGCCATGTTAGAAAGATCACTTTCACATTCTATAATCTGATATTAAACTTATATAGATATACATGTGATATGGTAAGTTTTGGGCATAAAGCCAACAGACGTTTTTGTGTCTAGGAATGTCCTGCTCTCGGTAATTTATCTAGATGTAGGACACAGGAATTCCTTGAACTCCTTTATCAGTAGACTTATAGGAAACTTGCTCAAGCAGGAACCACAAAATTTCTTGTCAGCCTTCCGTGTAAAAGTATAAGTTATTATGCAAAGGTGGGGGTTAAGTGATCTTTCTTGTGTGTGTCCATGTCTACCACCACCCCCACTGCTATGCATCTTGGACACTGCTTCCACCTCCACCACCTCCGCAACACACTTCAAACGCTGACTGTCATCAAACTTTTCAAAATCTTCCCCATCTCTCTCCATAGCAACCAGGCTGCTGAGAAAAGCTGGTGCCCCACTATGAGGGGCAATAAAGAGAGATGACGGAAGAGAAAGGCTTCTTTTACTGTGATGTGTAGTTGTAGTGGAGAAAGAATCCACTGAAACCTGGCTCAAAGTCATTGTGTCAGAGTCTTCCTCCTCCTAAGAGGAGTGAGAGTGAGTCAACCAGTCCACAATGGATGCATTGTCCGAAATAACACACCCACTAGAGGAAATGGACAACTCTGGCTTGCTGATGCTGCTATTACTACCACATATATTACTGCTGCTGCTACAACTAGCATACATTGCTGCTGCTGTTAGTACTAGAATGGCAGGCCTGGGCAAATAGATGCTGCCACTACTATGGCTGGGCCTGGGCAAATGCCTGATGCTACTTTTAATAGGCCTGGGCACATAGCTGCTGACCACAGTGTTGTACTGAAACCAAAGTGGCAGAGGGAAATGCAGGGATGTCTTTTCCTCTACCCCATCCTTTAATTAGTATTTGCTAAAACAGATAGATGTTCTCTAAAATATTCCTTGGCAGGTGAAAAAGACAGATTTTCTTAAAACTGTATTTAACAAAGAGGCACCATGGACTCCATCTTAGAGAGAGACAGTGCACACTTAAAACAGAGCTGCCCCCCAAAAAATTCCAATGCAGAAGAAAAAGATTGATTTTTTTAAACCCCAAGGTCAACACGATGGCAGGGGCCAGTTGAAGACTGATGTAACCATTAGTCAAAACTTAATAATCTTAAAACAAGATCATTCGGTTTAGGCGCGCTTTAAGGTAGGGTCCAATAATAGATCTTAAAACGGAGTCTAGTTCTGGTAGTTAGAAGGGAAATTTCCCACAGTAGAAATAATCAAATCAGCCAATATGATATTGTAAATGCTAGAACATATATAAATAAGAAGATTGTGTATAAATTTATATATGAAAATTATAAGGAAACTCACCGCCGCGGCCCGGGGGTACGCGGACCTACCCTGGGCCTGTGAGTTTCTGCCGCTTACGTGGTTTATAAAGCGTCTGGTCTCAAAGGTAAGTTGATGTAATTTTTGTAGAGACTTCCTCTGTTTTTCAGCAATTCCTCTTTGATTTGGTTGCCTTTAATGACTTTCAAGGCTTGTTGTGTATTAAAATTCTTTAATAATTCATACGAACAAACATGATAAAATATAATATAATCCAAGGTGCACCAGTTGTCTTGGGCCAGCCGGGGGCTGGTAAAATCCAGGACCCCAGTCGCCGCTGGGTGCAGCTCACCATTTGCTAGAGCGGCTGAGCTTCCATTCGGCTTCTTTAGCCACACATTAATATGCACAGCCAAAGAAGCCGATGGAGCATAGTCACGCATGTGCAGTGGGAACACCGGTGGGGTATGTACATCAGCCGACTGGAGGGGTTCCACACAGCGGGGCATCACAAATCAGGATCCCCCAAAAGGTGAGTATAAATCTTGGGTTTTGGTCCATTCAGCAGTGGTTAAATATTGTTTCCAAACACATTTAAGGTCTAACACCCATTGAATGAGACAATCACTATAAAGGGGCACTTACCCCTCCCTGCCCCGCTCTATAAGGGGCACTTACCCCTCCCTGCCCCGCTCTATAAGGGGCACTTACCCCTCCCTGCCCCGCTCTATAAGGGCCACTTACCCCTCCCTGCCCCTCTCTATAAGGGGCACTTACCCCTCCCTGCCCCGCCCTATAAGGGGCACTTACCCCTCCCTGCCCCGCTCTATAAGGGGCACTTACCCCTCCCTGCCCTTCCCTATAAGGGGCACTTACCCCTCCCTGCCCCGCTCTATAAGGGGCACTTACCCCTCCCTGCCCCGCTCTATAATGGGCACTTACCCCTCCCTGCCCCACTCTATAAGGGGCACTTACCCCTCCCTGCCCCGCTCTATAAGGGGCACTTACCCCTCCCTGCCCCGCTCTATAAGGGGCACGTACCCCTCCCTGCCCTGCCCTACAAGGGGCACTTACCCCTCCCTGCCCTGCTCTATAAGGGGCACGTACCCCTCCCTGCCCCGCTCTATAACGGGCACGTACCCCTCCCTGCCCCGCTCTATAAGGGGCACGTACCCCTCCCTGCCCTGCCCTACAAGGGGCACTTACCCCTCCCTGCCCCGCTCTATAAGGGGCACTTACCCCTCCCTGCCCTGCCCTACAAGGGGCACTTACCCCTCCCTGCCCCGCTCTATAAGGGGCACTTACCCCTCCCTGCCCCGCTCTATAATGGGCACTTACCCCTCCCTGCCCGCTCTATAAGGGGCACGTACCCCTCCCTGCCCCACTCTATAAGGGGCACGTACCCCTCCCTGCCCTGCTCTATAAGGGGCACTTACCCCTCCCTGCCCCGCTCTATAAGGGGCACTTACCCCTCCCTGCCCTGCTCTATAAGGGGCACTTACCCCTCCCTGCCCCGCTCTTTAAGGGGCACTTACCCCTCCCTGCCCCGCCCTATAAGGGGCACTTACCTCTCCCTGCCCCACCCTATAAGGGGCACTTACCCCTCCCTGCCCCGTTCTATAAGGGGCACTTACCCCTCCCTGCCCCGCTCTATAAGGGGCACTTACCCCTCCCTGCCCCACTCTATAAGGGGCACGTACCCCTCCCTGCCCCGCTCTATAAGGGGCACTTACCCCTCCCTGCCCCGTTCTATAAGGGGCACTTACCCCTCCCTGCCCCGCTCTATAAGGGGCACTTACCCCTCCCTGCCCCGTTCTATAAGGGGCAGTTACCCCTCCCTGCCCCGCTCTATAAGGGGCACTTACCCCTCCCTGCTCCGCTCTATAAGGGGCACTTACCCCTCCCTGCCCTGCTCTATAAGGGGCACTTACCCCTCCCTGCCCCACTCTATATACAGCATGTGGTTTATTGCATTACAGAGTAACACACAGGATGACAATGAGGATTATCAACAAAATGCAGATCAATACTCCGAGGATGATGAACTTCATCTGAAAAGACACAGAGATACAATGGTACAAAAACATAGAAAATACACACACAACAAAGCTGACCAAAACCTCCAGCAGCCTTCATCCCACACCTCACCAGCAGCCTGAATGCTATAGATCAGCGATACCCAACTGGCGGAGCTCGGCACCAGATTTCCGGATCCCGGCCCTGACAGCACTGAACTTAGTTCCTTCTGTGTTGCTGTGCTCAGTGCTGCCCCCTTGATTGGTGAGGTGGTGCTTAGTCTCGCTGTCAGTGTCATGGCTCGCTGGCACCTGGCATTGCAATATGAAGTAGGCTGGGGAGGGTAATGGCATTGCAATATGAAGGACTGGCTGGGGAGGGAAGTGGCATTGCAAGGTGCACACAAGCTTTGTTTATTTGCCTCTTTGACCCATCCAATCCTGTCCCCCCCACCCCAGCTCAGCCCCATGCATCCAGCTCTGCCCCATCCTCCATCTATCCACCCCACCTTCCCCGCGAAAGTCCTCCGGCCGGTTCTTGGCCGCTCCCCGACTGTCTTTAAATGGACCTTTACAAGAAGTGGTTGAGTACCTCTGCTATAGATATTATTGCTGACTGGCATTTCAGAGCGACCAATCAGGGAGCTCGTCCCTGCTTCTAATCAGTAAAAATCCTGGCTCCCATGTGACCGGTGGGAGGAGCATGATGTCTGATGACTGCTTCAGCTGCTGGTTTTATATGGAATCAAGGCTGTAGGAGGTTAGGCTGTTTTTTTATTTACTTTTTTTTAACAATAATATGTGATGAGCCGGAGAGGAGTCTAAAGAGTTAATTTTAGAGGGGGGGGTAGATATTGGGCGGCCTTGTCGCCACTGCCTTGCTTTTACATCCTCGTGTTTTAAGGGAGTTATGTACAGTAATAGACAAGCCGTTATTTCTAATATTTGTGGATTCCATAACTACAGGGTCTGTTCCGAGGGATTGGCGCTTGGCAAATGTGGTGCCAATATTCAAAAAGGGATCTAGGGGGGAACCTGGGAACTACAGACCGGTAAGCTTAACATCTGTGGTGGGCAAGCTGTTTGAAGGTTTCTTAAGGGATACTATCCTGGAGCACCTTGGGGAAAATGACCTTATTACTCCATATCAGCATGGATTTATGAGGAATCGCTCCTGCCAGACAAACCTGATCAGCTTTTATGAGGAGGTAAGTTCAAGATTGGATCAGGGGGAGTCATTGGATATCATATATCTTGACTTTTCTGAAGCGTTTGATACTGTGCCACATAAAAGGCTGGTACAAAAGATGAGAATGCTTGGACTGGGGGAAAACGTGTGCAGATGGGTGGGAAATTGGCTTAATGATCGGAAGCAGAGGGTGGTTATCAATGGTACACACTCAGATTGGGTCACTGTTACTAGTGGAGTACCACAAGGGTCAGTTCTGGGACCAATTCTCTTCAATATATATATAAATGACATTGGGAATGGATTAAACAGTAAAGTATCAATCTTTGCAGATGATACTAAGCTGTGTAAAGTAATTAAAACAAAAGAGGACAGCAGGCAGCTACAAACAGATTTAGATAAATTGGAAGCATGGGCAGTTAAATGGCAAATGAAGTTTAACACAGATAAATGTCAGGTTATGCACGTGGGAAGGAGAAATATGTGTCATGATTACACACTAAATAAAGAAACACTTGGTAAAACAACAATGGAAAAGGACCTAGGGGTTTTAGTTGACAATAAGCTCAACTGTAGTAATCAATGCCAGGCAGCTGCTGCCAAGGCAAATAGCATCATGGGGTGCATCGGTAGGGGCATAGGTGCTCATGACCAGAGCATCATGTGACCCCTCTATATGGGTGCATCAGGAGGGGCATAGGTGCTCATGACCAGAGCATCATTTTACCCCTGTACAAGTCACTGGTCAGACCCCATATGGAATACTGTGTACAGTTCTGGGCACCTGTGCTTAAGAAGGACATATCAGAACTGGAGCGCGTTCAAAGAAGGGCAACAAAGTTAATAAAAGGAGTGCGGGGGCTAGAGTACCCGGAAAGATTGTCCAAGTTAGGCTTATTTAGTCTAGAAAAAAGACGATTGAGGGGTGATCTAATAACTATGTATAAATATATTCGGGGTCAATACAAAGATCTGTCCCACAATCTATTTATACCCCGGAGTGTAACCATAACCCGGGGGCATCCACTAAGGTTAGAGGAAAGGTGCTTTCTCCACCGACATAGGAGGGGATTCTTCTCTGTAAGAGCAGTGAGACTATGGAACTCGCTGCCAGAGGAGGTAGTAATGATGGATACATTAAAAATGTTCAAAAGTGGCCTTGATGCCTTCCTGGCATGTAATAACATTTCCAGCTATGGCTACTAGACCACTGGAAGGAGATCTATAGTGGCCGGGATGCCCTCCTTACATGTAATCACATTACCAGCTATGGCTACTAGACCACTGGAAGGAGATCTATAGTGGCTGGGATGTCCTCCTTGCATGTAATAACATTACCAGCTATGGCTACTAGACCACTGGAAGGAGATCTATAGTGGCCGGGATGTCCTCCATGCATGTAATAACATTTCCAGCTATGGCTACTAGACCACTGGAAGGAGATCTATAGTGGCCGGGATGCCCCCCGTACATGTAATAACATTTCCAGCTATGGCTACTAGACCACTGGAAGGAGTTAAACAGGCTGAACTGGATGGACTAAAGTCTTTATTCAGACTTACATACTTTGTTACTATGTTACATGTTAAAGTGGACCAAAACCCACAAAGATCGGCCTAGGAATCTATAAGATTCCAGGGCTGATTGATTCCCTTTCCCCCTGGGCATCCAGAATCGGATGCCCCACTGTGTGAAACCCCCCAGTTTGCCTGTAAACTCAACTTCTTTTCCGGGCCAACAGCGCACGCGGGAGCCGCGGCCCACATCCCCGCTATTCCTCTAGCAGGGTGCGTGCCCTCTCCAGGCATTTGTGAATGGCACACTCCCTGTTAGAGGGAAGCGGGGGATGCAGCCACCAGTGCGCTCTGATCCGCTCATCTTAGAAGAGCTGACATGAGAGGATCCGAGCGCGCTGACATGAGAGGATCCGAGCGCGCTGACATGAGAGGATCCGAGCGCGCTGACATGAGAGGATCCGAGCGCGCTGATTGAACGAGAGGCTGTGCATGTGCCGTAGGACCGGGAAGACGTGAGTTTTTTTCAGCGACCCTGAGCATTTCACATACCCGATCTGGTGCCTTCGCTGGACAAAATCCTGGGTTTTGGTCCACTTTAACAATCCATGCCTTTAACGAGCTTTCTCAACAGAATGAGTGTGCAGAGGGTTACATTTCTGCACCAGGTAGAGGGGTAGGAAGCTTAGAGCTGGGAGGCGGAGCCTTGAGAAGTTACCACCCCCTAAACCCTTTGGCCAGGAACAGCCCTGGGAGAACACCAGGCCATGCCAATGGACACCAGGCTCTTACACACACCCCTGACCAAGGGCACAGGTCATCCGAGGGGGGTATTGGTAACCCAGCCACCAGCATGTTTAGCAGGTGACTTACCACCCTGTGAACAGATATAGGGGTACAATATACAACTGTGTTGCCTTCTCCAGCTTCAGGTGCCATCCTTATCAAATCTGACCCCCCCCTTTGATCCCCCCATTGGCTCTTTTTGCGCCATAAGAGTTGGGTTAAAGTGACCTCCGCTCAGCCGGCATTCGGGGACAGGGACGGATTGTGCTGGAAAAAGGGGGATCCTCCCAGTTGGCGCTAAATGGTCGGACCCAGCAACGTGAATTAGCGGAATAATTACCTTGTCGCTCATGCCGCTGAAGCAGTCACTTGATGTCTGGTTGAGGGGCAAATAAAAGACAAATATGAGTCAGGAATCGAAGTGATTGTTTTCTCTTTGTCATGTTTTTGTATATATATATATATATATATATATATATATATATATATATATTCATGAGCTGAATGTCTATGTCAATTAATTCAACGTGATACAGAAATCTCCTCAAGATACAGTAACATACCTCCCAACTTTTCAGGGTAGGAAAGAGGGACCATGCCCCCTCATTGAGGGATGGATGAAGCCACGCCCCCTCATTGAGGGATGGATGAAGCCACGCCCCCTCATTAAGGGATGGATGAAGCCACACCCCTCATTGAGGGATGGGTGAAGCCACGCCCCCTCATTGAGGGATGGATGAAGACACACCCCCTCTTTGAGAGATGGATGAAGCCACGCCCCTCATTGATGGATGGATGAAGCTACACCCCCTCATTGAGGGATGGATGAAGCTACGCCCCCTCATTGAGGGATGGATGAAGCCACACTCTCTCATTGAGGGATGGATGAAGCTACGCCCCCTCATTGAGGGATGGATGAAGCCACACTCTCTCATTGATGGATGGATGAAGCTACGCTCCCTCATTGAGGGATAGATGAAGCCACACTCTCTCATTGAGGGATGGATGAAGTCACGCCCCCTCATTGATGGATGGATGAAGCCACACCCCCTCATTGAGGGATGGATGAAGCTACGCCCCTCATTGAGGGATGGATGAAGCCACGCCCCCTCATTGAGGGATAGATGAAGCCACACTCTCTCATTGATGGATGGATGAAGCCATGCTCCCTCATTGAGGGATAGATGAAGCCACACTCTCTCATTGAGGGATGGATGAAGTCACGCCCCCTCATTGATGGATGGATGAAGCCACACCCCCTCATTGAGGGATGGATGAAGCTACGCCCCTCATTGAGGGATGGATGAAGCCACGCCCCCTCATTGAGGGATGGATGAAGCAACGCCCCCTCATTGAGGGATGGATAAGAGATAGGATGTAACAGTTACAACAAAAGAAACAATTTGAAAAGGCAAATTAATCATTTATTGTTACACCTCAAAGAGGGACACTGTGTAAATGAAGCCACATCCCATCACTGAGGGATGGGTGAAGCAACATCCCCCCATTTTGGGAAGAACAGGAGATACATTGTAACAGTTACAACAACTGAAACACTTTAAATAGGCAAATGAATAATTTATTGATACAGATCTGCATGTTACACCTCAAAGAGGGATGATGTGTAAATGAAGCCACATCCCCTCATTGAGGGATGGATGAAGCCACGCCCCCTCATTGATGGGTGGGTGAAACCACGCCCCCTCATTTGAGGGAGGGATGAAGCCACGCCCCCTCATTGATGGGTGGATGAAGCCACGCCGCCTTATTGATGGATGGATGAAGCCACGCCCCCTCATTGATGGGTGGATGAAGCCACGCCGCCTTATTGATGGATGGATGAAGCCACGCCCCCTCTTTGAGGGAAGGATAAGAGATTTATATTTACATTATAACAGTTACAACAATTTAAACACTTTAAATAGGCGAATGAATCATTTATTGCTGCAGATCTGCATGTTACACCTCCAGATCTGTTACACCACCTAATTTAACAAATGTCCACCTTTAGCACCCTGAAAAGTTGGTAGATACGCCCCAGGGGTAGGCTAGTGGCTGGCCCTGGAGTCTTAATAACAATGACTTATTATTAATAGTGAGTGGAGGCGTCATACTTAGAGGGATCACTGGCCGTGAGCAAGAGTCCGGTTGGACTCGAAACGCGTTGGTCGCAGCCCGGGGGGCGCACTGCTTGTTTGATACCGTAAGCACATCTTTGTTATTTGTTTTATTTATTGCTGTTTTGCACTGTCAGCCTCTATGGGCCATGAATTTTGTATTGGATGTTATACTTGAGATATAGGCACTTTGGAGAAGCATTTGCACTTTTTGTATATATTGGTGGGTAGTCACTTCAAGGGTTAGTTTAAATGTGTATCTATATAATGTGGGTTTATGAGGGCGGGGCGGGCGGGTCCCCCCCCCCCCCCTGGTGGTGAATCATGTTTAAGGCACAGAACCCATGATTTTAATGTGTTTTTAATTTGTGTGTAATAAAGTTTACATTGAATTGAACTTTTGAGTGCAATAGTCAGTCTCTGTGGGGTCACATATTGGGGGTCCATTGAGGTCACCCCGGGGGAAGGTTTTGTATTGTATTGGGCACTTCCCCACAGAGCAGTGCACCTAATAAGGATTAGGGACGGTGCCGCCCCAGCATTAAAGCCTTTTAGCCCAATTGGCTTACAAATAAACTATTATTAATAGTGCTTCAAATGTTCTCTCTTTTCTTAATCACGGATTGTTTCCATAATATAAAGCATGATATGATCCCTATTTCATTTCTATTGTTTTCACGCCTCATAAAATCTGCCCGGCAATGTTTTATTTGCTTTATTCTTATTCTTTGTCTTTGTCTAAGTTTCGACATACCCCGAGTCTGGACCTCTTCTGTCCCTTCTCCAGCTAAAATGAAAGAAAAAGCCCCAAAAAGTTTAACACAATAGATACAAGCAAATGTCACACAAAATAATAATAACAATATTAGCAGTCATAATAATAGTAACATGATATACACACAGTGGAGTCACATGATTAGGGGCATTTCTCACTTTTGGCATCAGCAGCGTGTAGCTCATGAAGGAGGGGACGTGCGGTGAGCCGGCTGGTGGTGGGTAGATTAGGGGGTCGATTCTGCACCAGGTGAGAAATGTGTTCTACATCTTAGGAGAGAAAATTGACATTTACCTTCATTGTCTATTATTGGGGGATATTCCGTAACAGGATGTAAATTTCCATCTGGTGCTGAATCACTCTCAAGGTAGACAACGAAGGTAAATGACAGCTTGCTCTCCTAAAAAGTTGCATACTTTTCTCACTCGGTGCTAGATCGACGCTAAGATGTGTGATAGGGTGTGGATTCCCCCTCATGCACCCTAAAGTGACCCCCCCTCCCCTTAAAGTTCTGGTTCAAAGTCCGGACAAACTTGGAATAAAAGTTTGGGTCTGAAACCGGTCCCCATTGAAATAAATGGGAACTCGAAATTTGGGGGGTGGGTGTGGCGCATGTGGCGGGGAGGGGTGTGTGTGTAGTAGGAACCGCTGCTGTAAAACTTACCTCAGCTCTGCGATCCTCTTCCTGTCTGATGGGCGCCGCTCCCCATGACTGAGGACACTCCTAGTGCCAGCCGGCAGTGCTGACCAGGGACCGCAGATTGGGACTCAGGTGAGTTTCAGCAGCTTTCTGCTGCCCATCAATCAGCTTTTACATGTTCGGGCCAGACGCAGAACTCGAACATGGATTTCTGGAGGAAGTCCGTGTTGTGGTTTGGGAACCCGAACTCGCAATGTTCGGTATGAACCTTTGTAGCTCAGGTTCGCCCATCACTACCTTTAAACTTACCTCCACCGGAGATCCAGACTACACCATCCCTGCGACTTGTGGTCATGTAGCTGTCTCCTCACTTCTCCAGGAAGCTTCAGTCATGATGACTGGCCACACCCCATCCATTCATTTCATTGTAGTGAATGAAGTGGGCAAGGCCAGTTATCGTGACTGATGCGGGGCAGGGAACACTGGAAGACCAATAGGGGCGTGAGCTCTAAAAGTGCCTAGGGCAACATGTGCCATGCAGGGGGAATCTTCCTAAAGTTCAGCTTAGGCAGCAGAAAGGCTTGGCTCACCCCTGCTGATGTCATCATGCCACTGCACATGGGGCTAGGTGACATCCTGCCGGCAAAGCCAGCAACGATGCCAGCTAAGCAGAAACCACAGGCCAAAGAGAGAAGTGACTCCTGTATAGCAGAGGTCCTTGTGTAAGTGGGAGGTGGTCCAGAGTCCGCCCCTCAGAAGCCAGCAGTAGTCCTAGTCAATGGGAGGGTTTAGGTTGTAGAACTCCAGGATCTTTTGGGCACTACACACAGGCATGTCAAAGGGGGAACTGAACTCAACTGTTTATTTTTTTCCAAAAAAAAAAAAAAAAAAAAAAATAACAAAAAATTTATATATATATATATATATGTATTGTCAGTGGAGGGACAGATAGCTTTTGCTCTGCTTAACTGCTTTCTTTTTGTACACCTCTAGATACCATTTGATAAAATGCTCTGTGTATATAGCACAAGTAGTTTCTGCTGTAAGTTAAGTTTCTATTACTCAGAAAACAGAGATGTTACAAGAAAGGCTGGACATTCTAGAAAGCTCTTTGTGCTGTGCATAAATACAAGGAATACAGCGGATCACTCTGGGAAACTTTACCTTGTGCGTATGTCATAGTTTCTTAAAGTGGACCAAAACCCACATTTTTAACTTGCAACCCCCTAAATTGCCCCCTCCCCCCATATAGAGGACCTTTTGCTACCTTTCATTGCTCCCACGTCATTCTAATCCCAGACAATGGCATCTGTTTTAGCTGGGGCTGGGGCTTTTGCCAAATATATTTCACAAATTCAGTGAGTTTTGGTCCACTTTAAGGGCGGTCTCCAGCACTGCAGGGTTCGAAGAACACTATATGCAGAAGCACTAAAAGAGCCAGTGAAGCCTACACCCTGACAGTCAGCATATCTGAGTTCATCAATAACACCAAAAGTTCAGCCTTTCAGGCCTGTTGCCAATATTTGGGCTCTTTTGCCCCAGGATGCTCTGTGCACTAGGCTGCCCTCCTCCACCCTTCCATTGGCTGCACACATCCCTGGCACCTGCCCCACTGCAGGTCACATCAGCACTCATGCTTTATAGGGACACTAGTCTGCAGTGCTCCCCATAGTTTGGGTGCAGGTGCCACCTGCACCTCATCAGCTCATACAGCAGCAACCCTCATCTGCAGCTCATTAGTCTCTTTATCGGCCTTCTCGTCCGGAGTCCTGGATTGCGAGTAATGGCCAGCAGGATCCAACCAGCTTCCCATACTGGTCAGACTCCCATTATCACTTCCAGTCCCTATTGCGTTCTTGACTGGCAGCCACTTAAAGGGCCTATAACACATAAAAAGTCGCACTTACCCGGAGTCCCTAATACACACAATGCATTATTTTTCTTTCTGCCAAGTGTATATTTACAGTTCATAGGTTGGACTAGATGAAGAATTTTAGGCTGCAGTTGTCATCTTTGTTACACACCAGAATAGCGCTTGCATCACTTACCTCGATGTTCCCTTCCGGTATCGGATACATTTTGTGCGTCTTTTAAGAAAACAAAAGAAACATTATGTTACTATTCACCACAATCACCCCAATGACTGAACGGTACATAGATGGAGGGTTACTTACCTCCTCAGGTTGCGTTGCTGGAAGAAAGAGAAAGCACAGCGAGTGAGACACACAACACAGGTGATTGAATAACACTGTACATTGCTGTGAATTAAAAAGGAAATTCCACCCTCCTCCCTAAAACTAACCACCAATGACCTTATCAAGCAAGTGCCCCAGAGCTACAGTATAATCATGGGGGGACGTCTACTCCCGGCTATGACATGTTGTGACACAAGTGCCCCACCACCCCCCACCCACGCGTTTCCAATGCGAAAGGTGTTATCGATATCGATATGGCCCAAGAGATTCTCATCAGGATGTGTAGAGGAGACCTACCCATGGGCTGCACCTGAAACAATGCCATAGGAATAGTTCTTATTGGTCCCTCTTCATCCCTCTGAGTCAGAGCAGCTGTAACCCCCCAGACACCCGGCATTGTGGATTTGCTGGCACCGTCTCCCCAATGTCAGGATAGTGGGCCTCAAAGTGGGACGTCTGGTCAGTTTACAGTTACCCCTCATGGGGCAGTGTGTTTAATAGCCCCGAGGTAGAAGGATTTCTGCCACTTTACTGTTACAAATCTGAGCCACTCAGGTTTGACGGGGGGGGGGGGGGATCGATGGAGGGATGGAGGGAGGAAGGGATGGAGAGAGGGAGGGATGGATCAAGGAAGAGAGGGAGGGATGGATCAAGGAAGAGAGGGAGGGATGGATCAAGGAAGAGAGGGAGGGATGGATCAAGGAAGAGAGGGAGGGAGGGAGGGAGGGATGGAGGAAGGCAGGGATGGAGGGAGGGATGAAGGGAGGGAGGGATGGATGGATGGAGGAAGGGAGGGATGGAGGGAGGGATGAATGGAGGAGTGATGGAAAAGAGAGGGAGGGTGGAAGAAGGGAAGTCCTAAAGTCTTGATTTTAAATGGAGCTTCAGGATCAATTCTTTTTTTACTATTTTCTAAAAGGGAGGGAGGGATGGATAAAGAGAGGGAGGGATGGATAAAGAGAGGGAGGGATGGAGGGAGGGATGGAGGGAGGAAGGGAGGGAGGCAGGGATGGAGGTAGGGAGGGAGGGATGGATCAAGCAAGGGAGAGAGGGATGGAGGGAGGAAGAGAGGGAGGCAGGGATGGAGGTAGGGAGGGATGGATGGAGGGAGAAAGGGAAGGAGACATGGAGGGAGGAAGGGATGGAGGGATGGATCAAGGGAGGGAGGAAGGGAGGGATGGAGGGAGGGATGGATGGAGGAAGGGATAGAGGGGGGATGAATGGATTGAGGGAAGGAGGGAGAGAGGGAGGAAGGAAGGAAGAAGTTCCAAAGTCTTGATGCCCTATACTTGTGGGGGTGTGGCTTAAAAATCTTCCCATTCACAAATGGCTGGCACGGGCATGCTCCCTGTTAGAGGGATAGTGGGGATGCAACCGTGGTACGTGCATGCGCTCTTGGACCGGGAAGTAAGGTAAGTGAACAGGGTGACCTGGGGGGTTTCAAACAGCGGGGCATCCTGATTCTTGATGCCCCAGGGGGAGGGAATCAATCGAGTCGGGTTTGGTATGATTAAGAGCCCAAGAGGCTCGAAACGCGTTACTGGTGCCCGGTTCATATTTGCGGCGTCTGGACCACCTTTGCTTTATATTGGCTTTATGCACTTTTTTTAACCGGATCAATTAAAAGTTAAATTTCATCATAAGGCTGGACAACACACTGCACTTGAGCTGGGTTTTGGGCCAGCATGCAGGCAATTGGTTTCAGCTGCACTACCTGGAGTTGGTGGATTCTTAGGTTGGAGAAGAGGGCGATTGCTGCTGCGTCCTAAAAAAAAGAATCAGTAAAGTTTCAATATTAATATTATTATAGCAAAGAAGAAAATAGTTTAGAACAGGGGCCAGATTAAGTGTGGTGGGGGCCCCTGGGCACTAAATATGGTGGAGGCCCCAGATACAGTATAAAATAATAGTCCAGCTAAGTAACTGATTGGTGGTTGTCTGGCACCCGCCCACTTGCCGGAACGTCATAGCGAGTCCCTTGTGCCCCCCTTGTGCGGGTGCGTGCTGCTCGGGAACTCCTGCTTTGCCATTCTGGGTGGGGGGTAGTGTAGTCGCCCGGCTGGTTCCCTGCATTGAGCTGCCAGCGGCTGTGCTTGGTGGCTTATGTGCAGTGACAGCTCTGCACCCATCACTGTAGCGTTGTTGGTGGTGGCTTTGCTGCTCTAGACTCTCCATCCTACCCTGTGGTGGCTTTGCTGCTCTAGATTCTCCATCCTGCCCTGTGGTGGCTTTGCTGCTCTAGACTTTCCATCCTGCCCTGTGGTGGCTTTGCTGCTCTAGATTCTCCGTCCTGCCCTGTGGTGGCTTTGCTGCTCTAGACTCTCCATCCTGCCCTGTGGTGGCTTTGCTGCTCTAGACTCTCCATCCTGCCCTGTGGTGGCTTTGCTACTCTAGATTCTCCATCCTGCCCTGTGGTGGCTTTGCTGCTCTAGATTCTCCATCCTGCCCTGTGGTGGCTTTGCTGCTCTAGACTCTCCATCCTGCCCTGTGGTGGCTTTGTTGCTCTAGACTCTCCATCTTGCCCTGTGGTGGCTTTGCTGCTCTAGACTCTCCATCCTGCCCTGTGGTGGCTTTGCTGCTCTAGACTCTCCATCCTGCCCTGTGGTGGCTTTGCTGCTCTAGATTCTCCATCCTGCCCTGTGATGGTTTTTCTGCTCTAGACTCTCCATCCTGCTCTGTGGTGGCTTTGCTGCTCTAGACTCTCCATCCTGCCCTGTGGTGCCTTTGCTGCTCTAGACTCTCCATCCTGCCCTGTGGTGGCTTTGGCTGCTCTAGACTCTCCGTCCTGCCCTGTGGTGGCTTTGGCTGCTCTAGACTCTCCATCCTGCCCTGTGGTGGCTTTGCTGCTCTAGACTCTCCATCCTGCCCTATGGTGGCTTTGCTGCTCTAGACTCTCCATCCTGCCCTGTGGTGGCTTTGGCTGCTCTAGATTCTCCATCCTGCCCTGTGGTGGCTTTGCTGCTCTAGACTCTCCATCCCGCTCTGTGGTGGCTTTGCTGCTCTAGACTCTCCATCCTGCCCTGTGGTGGCTTTGCTGCTCTAGACTCTCCGTCCTGCCCTGTGGTGGCTTTGCTGCTCTAGACTCTCCGTCCTGCCCTGTGGTGGCTTTGCTGCTCTAGACTCTCCATCCTGCCCTATGGTGGCTTTGCTGCTCTAGACTCTCCATCCTGCCCTGTGGTGGCTTTGCTGCTCTAGACTCTCCGTCCTGCCCTGTGGTGGCTTTGCTGCTCTAGACTCTCCATCCTGCCCTGTGGTGGCTTTGCTGCTCTAGACTCTCCATCCTGCCCTATGGTGGCTTTGCTGCTCTAGACTCTCCATCCTGCTCTGTGGTGGCTTTGCTGCTCTAGACTCTCCATCCTGCCCTGTGGTGGCTTTGCTGCTCTAGACTCTCCGTCCTGCCCTGTGGTGGCTTTGCTGCTCTAGACTCTCCATCCTGCCCTGTGGTGGCTTTGCTGCTCTAGACTCTCCATCCTGCCCTGTGGTGGCTTTGCTGCTCTAGACTCTCCATCTTGCCCTGTGGTGGCTTTGCTGCTCTAGACTCTCCATCCTGCCCTATGGTGGCTTTGCTGCTCTAGACTCTCCATCCTGCCCTGTGGTGGCTTTGCTGCTCTAGATTCTCCATCCTGCCCTGTGATGGTTTTTCTGCTCTAGACTCTCCCTCCTGCTCTGTGGTGGCTTTGCTGCTCTAGACTCTCCATCCTGCCCTGTGGTGGCTTTGCTGCTCTAGACTCTCCATCCTGCCCTATGGTGGCTTTGCTGCTCTAGACTCTCCATCCTGCTCTGTGGTGGCTTTGCTGCTCTAGACTCTCCATCCTGCCCTGTGGTGGCTTTGCTGCTCTAGACTCTCCGTCCTGCCCTGTGGTGGCTTTGCTGCTCTAGACTCTCCATCCTGCCCTGTGGTGGCTTTGCTGCTCTAGACTCTCCGTCCTGCCCTGTGGTGGCTTTGCTGCTCTAGACTCTCCATCCTGCCCTGTGGTGGCTTTGCTGCTCTAGACTCTCCATCCTGCCCTATGGTGGCTTTGCTGCTCTAGATTCTCCGTCCTGCCCTGTGATGGTTTTTCTGCTCTAGACTCTCCATCCTGCCCTGTGGTGACTTTGGCTGCTCTAGACTCTCCGTCCTGCCCTGTGGTGGCTTTGGCTGCTCTAGACTCTCCATCCTGCCCTGTGGTGGCTTTGCTGCTCTAGACTCTCCATCCTGCCCTATGGTGGCTTTGCTGCTCTAGACTCTCCATCCTGCCCTGTGGTGGCTTTGGCTGCCCTAGATTCTCCATCCTGCCCTGTGGTGGCTTTGCTGCTCTAGACTCTCCATCCTGCTCTGTGGTGGCTTTGCTGCTCTAGACTCTCCATCCTGCCCTGTGGTGGCTTTGCTGCTCTAGACTCTCCGTCCTGCCCTGTGGTGGCTTTGCTGCTCTAGACTCTCCATCCTGCCCTGTGGTGGCTTTGCTGCTCTAGATTCTCCGTCCTGTCCTGTGGTGGCTTTGCTGCTCTAGACTCTCCGTCCTGTCCTGTGGTGGCTTTGCTGCTCTAGACTCTCCGTCCTGCCTGGCTTTGGCTGCCCAGGTGCATAGGCCCCCATTAGCGGCCCATCAGACCAAAGACAGAAAAGCCTCCTGGACCAGACCATAACCCAACGGTTGGTGGAGGCTCCCTTTGCAGGGCAAGTGACGGAAGCCCCGGGGTGTGCGCCCCTTGCGTCCTCCTCGTAATTCGACCCGAGTTTAGAGTTGTCATTTTCTGTCTTGCAGGAACAGGAAGCAGAATGCGGCATCTGTTAAGTGCAAGAGACTGCTGCACCTTCATGGAACGCTATCGGCACTCCTCTTTATGTAGTAGGTGTTGCAGAGTGTGAGAGCCGGGTGCAGCGGAGTCATAATCCAGATAGACATTAGTGCTGCAACAGGAACTGCCTTTACTGGAACATGAATGTAGTGATGTAATGTCACCGTACATGGTGCATAACACAGACAGGAAAGGAAGTACCATAGAGCAGTGGTCCCCAACCCTGTCCTCAAGGCCCACCAACAGGCCAGGTTTTGCAGATCTCCACAAAGATGCACAGGTGAAGTAATTAATGCAGCTGCAGAGCAATAGAGCTGGCTATTTGGAGATCCAAAAAACATGACATGTTGGTGGGCCTTGAGGACAGGGTTGATAACCACTGCCATAGAGCAACCGGAAGTGCAGGAAATAACAACACAGCAGTAAAATGCACAGACTCTACAATTGAGCATTGGTCACAGCGCCATCTACTGTCATAAAGTGTCATCGCTGTAAACTGCAATAAATCTATGCAAAAGTCACCAATCACATGACAAGACAAGCTGTAAGCTGTTGCAAAGTATCATATCTGTAACAGTAGGTCCCACTAATTGGTAAAACATAGTCAGTATTTTTGTAGTGTTCTAGGGGAGGACTAAGTGGGGAAACGTGTCTCCTGTAGACATAAAATATTAGCATTGGGCACTCAAAAACTATTATCTGGGAGGTGGGTCCAGTAGGGGGTGTGGCAGAGATGGGGTGTGGCTTCTGCATTCCCAGAAGTGGTAAACATGAGCATGTGACACGTGCCACAAGGAACGTTCATTTTGCATGACTTACTGGGAGCTTCTTCTGAACTCATTGAGGCGAGGCGCCCACTTGATGACCTTGTTGAACTTTGACAGGCCACTCCCTCACCTGAGATCGCAGCCGAGCTCCAGGAACCCTTGGATACCGCGGCCTTTCTCTCGACTGCTCTTCCCCATCGCTGCTTTCCTTTAAATACTGCTCACACTAGTTACATAGTCATTGCCCGGCTGCTCATTGCTACTAGCCATTCCATAATGCAAACAGCAGCAATGCTGCACTTAATGTGGACTAAAACCCACATTTTTAACTAGCTTCCCCTGAATTGCTCCCCCTACGAATAATTTTTACAGCTCCCACTTCACTCTAATCCCTGGTAATAGCGCCTGTTTTAGCTGTAAAGCTCAGCCCCCTCCATTCATTGCCACTGTTGTGTGTGGCAATGTCATTGCCACATCTATGTAATGACGGATCCCCTGCCATATTACAGTGAGGGACCGCAAAAGAACAGTGTTCCAGAACAATTCGAAAAGAGAAAGTATCCATTTCTAGTTCTGCACCCTAAGAAGGGAATATCTACAGGGTTATTGGTCAAATGTATTTTACAAATTCAGTGGGTTTTGGTCTGCTTTAACTGTGCCACAAAAAGAGTCCAGGGGGGCTCTCCCCTGAATACCATCATGGATAAAGTTGGGGTCAGCTCTTGGTTACATGGCGCTCTGTGCAAGATTCAGTGCGGTGCCCCTCCCAAGAGGACCAAAACACATTGTGGCTGGTCCTCGAGTCTAAAAGCCTCCTGGACCTGGCGATTCTGGCGATCTCGAGGGTATTCCAAATTGTGAAACCCCCTGATTCTCCTGCTTTACTTACAGATCCAGTAATCCATTGGTGCATGCGTGTGATGTTTTCCTATATCTGAGGGGGTGGCTTATGGGATGTAGACCATTCAAACTGGATGGCTCACTTTAACCCAAACACGCACCATTATTCCCTTCACACACCCCTTAAACCCCCCAAAAATTGTGTATGATTATGGCTCCCAGACCCAACGCTGCATAGGGGCCCCAGAAAGGATAATCCCGCCCTCTGGGTGTACAGGTACAGAGTGTGATAGATCCTACTATTTAGGGAGAACAGGATGTTCTTCCCTATCTATAAGGTTTAAGCCTGATAATAAAAAAGATCCATTACCTGAGCTGTTGCCATAAGACCTGAAGCTTCCTTCATCTGTAAAATTATCACAACTTCATGTTATCAAGAGAAGCAGCAACAGGTTACACAATAGGGATCTGTCATAATCTTGTATAATGGCGCCATGTATGTCCAAACAACAAGTCTACCAAAACGTCTATGGTCATGGTCCCCAACCGTACTTACCTTGAGAGCCACATCCAGCATGCTATGGAGCCAAATCCGGGCCAGATGATTGGTGATGGCCAGAGGCAGAGTGGCCATAGGGAGACCCGGGCGAATGCCTAGTGGGCCACACTGCTTAGGGGCAGTCTGGATTGCTACCTTTAGTAATCCCTGCCTCCCCAGCCCCTTCCCGACTTTATCCCCTCATCCAAGCACCCCCAGCCCATGTCCTCCCCCTAATGATATAGCCTCAATCTTGGAGCCAGGCAACCCCAGCCCATGTCCTCCCCTAATGATATAGCCTCAATCTTGGAGCCAGGCAACCCCAGCCCATGTCCTCCCCCTAATGATATACCCTCAGCCTTGGAGCCAAGCAACCCCAGCCCATGTCCTCCCCCTAATGATATAGCCTCAATCTTGGAGCCAGGCAACCCCAGCCCATGTCCTCCCCCTAATGATATACCCTCAGCCTTGGAGCCAAGCAACCCCAGCCCATGTCCTCCCCCTAATGATATAGCCTCAATCTTGGGGCCAGGCAACCCCGAGCCCATGTCCTCACCCTAATGATATACCCTCAGCCTTGGAGCCAAGCAACCCCAGCCCATGTCCTCCCCCTAATGATATAGCCTCAATCTTGGAGCCAGGCAACTCCGAGCCCAGGTCTTCCCCATAATGATATAGCCTCAGCCTTGGAGCCAAGCAACCCCCAGCCCATGTCCTCCCTCTAATGATATAGCCTCAGTCTTGGAGCCAAGCAACCCCAGCCCATGTCCTCCCCCTAATGATATAGCCTCAGTCTTGGAGCCAAGCAACCCCAGCCCATGTCCTCCCTCTAATGATATAGCCTCAGCCTTGGAGCCAAGCAACCCCCAGCCCATGTCCTCTCCTAATAATATAGCCTCAGTCTTGGAGCCAGGCAACCCCCAGCCCATGTCCTCCCCTAATGATATAGCCACAGCCTTGGAGCCAGGCAACCCCAGCCGATGTCCTCCCCTAATGATATAGCCTCAGTCATGGAGCACACTGGGTGACTGGCCAGGAAGCAGCAGATATACCAATGGCTGGTCACTGGCAGGTGAGGTGCTGGTAAAATTCCGGGCTGATATTTGGCCCCAGTCCACCACTGAGTAATGGTAAAGGCTGTTTAAGAACACTCTGCATATCTACTATATATGTAGTGTACGCTGATACTTCTGAAAGCTTAGTATACAGAGCAGCATTTTGTGGGCCCCTGGGCGACAGAGTCTCAGCTGGTCCATTGTCTCACTGCACATGCCCCTTGTGTAATTCATCTGTAAAACGTACTTGCCTGACGATCCAGCGTCGCATGCGTGGGTACACAGCCAATCAACGAGCTCGGCTGCATTCGGCTTCTCTTATACAATGAGATGTCTTGCCAGCTAATGGCCGAATGGAGCCGAGCGAGCCAACCACCACATCCCTGCTAGCCTCGAGCTCATTCATGAATGCCTGGCAATCACCAGGCTAAAAGTATAATGGTATAGCGAGTGCAGCCTCAGCCTGCACACGCCATTGGATCAGCGGAGAGGTATGTCTTACCTGCGATCCGGGGGGGGGGGGGGGCTTGCACCATGAGACATCCTAAATCAAAGCAAAGGGAATCAGGTGGCGCTGGTGTCTTATAGATTACAGGGACCCTTTTGATCCACTTTAATGCACAGCATAGAACTCTGTTTGTCCACAGAGCCCGGCATAGTGAGCAGGGAGCGGATAGCATCCCCGGTTTCCCTCCAGCTGACATGTGTGCTCCAACTCCCACCCTGTCTGATTGGCTGTGTGTCTGAATTTGCATTAGGTAGACAAAACCAACCCGGGCTGGCTAGGTAGACCAGTGGGTGGCCTCTGGCCCTGAAGGATACAAGCCCGCATAGACCATATGGGCCACAGGCTCTTCTGTACTCCCCTGGGCTTTGGGGATGCTGGTAATATGGCATTGGGGGTTATGGCATGTCACTCACTTGCTGGCATGTGACTTGCCAGTCCCTCCTGCCCTGTGAACTGGTAAAGGGGTCTCAACCACCTAGCAGTTCACAAAGGGTTAGATGTAAAAAACCACACACAGAAAAACGTATTTTATATCCCCCCAACTTACCTCCGATCCATCGACGATTACTGGTGTCCCACCACTGCTTCTGCCAATCTCTTCGGCTTCTGAGATCTCGCTCACCACTGCAGGAAGGGGCCTATTATATCTGACATCAGCTCACTCACCAGTATAAAAGTCCCTACCTGAGGCAGGAAGCGAGATGTTGGGAGCCCAGAATCGGAGAATCTGTATTCCCTGCCCTACTTCAGACACTTGGCAGGGCCCGAAGATGAGGAAATGACCAGACACTGGAACAGGGGCCGAAGTAAACTTATTTTTTATTGTTTTGATTGAGTTTGTGAAAGTTCGATTTGGACAAAACCCAAATGTAATACGGAAATTTGGCGAATTCCCCAGAATCGAACTTTCAAAAAGTTTGCTCATCTGTGTTGCAGTTGCCACAATAAATAAATATGAGGTAGCGTGTGGCTTTTTTGATCCTATTTTTCTATGACCACTTTCTCTCTAAAATTTGTACAAAAAAATATGGTTTGATGGACTAATGCCATTAACTAGAGATGGACGAACAATAGGGTTGATTCAGAGCCCCTTTATCGCCATTCTGTTGCGTGAAAATTTCCGTTCTCGTTCATTTTTCCTCCTCGTCTGATTCAGCAGAGCCTCTTTTCTGCGTGAATTTTTGTGTGAAATGTTTTCATTTTTCTGTGATTTTTCGTTTGGTAGCAAGACCTCCATGAAAACATTGTGAAAGGGGCTCTGAATCAACCCTATTGTCTGAATCCAGGCCCACTATTGGTGGGTGCTTGTCTTATTGAGATGACCTGCTAAGGGCCACATGGAGCCATTACCTTTTCAGAGGTTGTCTGTCTGAAATTGTTAATTTAGTTTAGGTCACCAAATCTGAACCATCTCACCACCAATTTGAACTGCTTGGAAAGTTCGATTCGGACGAACCCGAATGTATTGCGGAAATTTGGCAAACTCGCCCGAATCGAACTTTCAAAAAGTTTGCTCATCCCATTGCAGTTGCTACAATAAAAAAATATGAGTGCTCTGGTAAATATATTAATCATGCATCATGCTCTTCCCTATTCTGAACAAGAGAGCCTTTTCCCTGGTGGTCTATAGTACCTGAGACTGTGTAGCCGCCTGACTTGCTGCTCCGAGTGCTTCTATATCCTGAAAGAGATGACATCATATTTATATAACACGACAGAGAGGCTGCAATGGGGTTTTCCAATATAATCACGTTGGGTTTGGTTTAGGTTAATCAGGACTCTAAAATCCAGCTGAAGGAAGCTGGCTAGGGAGGACCAGGGGGGGCATCTGCCTCAGGTGCAGCAGGTCAGGGGGGCACCAAAGGGCACAGGCCTGAGCACAGGTGGGGGTCACCATCTCGAATCTTTGACCCGGGTGCCAGAAAGCCTAGATACTCCTGTGGCTAAACATGAGCTAAATGAGGAGCCAGTGGCATTTTTGTGTTTTTTTTTTTTAATAACCACTTTCTCTCTAAAATATGTACAAAAAATATGGATTGATGGACCAATACCAATAAATACAATCAACTACAGATGTACAAACCCGAACCACAAAGTTGTGGTCCGTACCAAACTTTGCAAATTCGGGTTCCCAAAACCGAACAAGGACTTCAGCCACAAGTCTATGACATTACAGTGGACCAAAACCCAGGATAGTCAAAAGTATTGACTACCCGGAGTCTTGGTCCTTTACCTGGGGATACCTCAATCGGGGGTGCCCCACTGTGTGAACCCCCCCAGATCACAACTCACCTTATCCTAGTCCCACGGCGCGTCTAAGATTAGTGACTCTGATGCCCGCATCCTCTGCCTCCAGGCACGGACATGCGCACTGCAGAGGGGAGCGGACCCTGCTATCCCTCTAGTAGGGCGCCTACCCACGCCAGCCCCCAGTACTTTATAAAAGGGCCCTAGGTCCGCTTCTTCTGAGAATCTTACATTGTCAAGATGATTTAATTCAAATTGTTGGTCAGATGGCAGCCAGAGCCCCTGCTCTTAGACGCACCGTGGGACCGGGATAAGGTAAGTTGGCTGCGGCAATCTGGAGGGCCGGTTCACACAGCGGGACACCCCCGATCGGGGTGTCCCCGGGAAAAGGACCAAAACCCAGGATAGTCAACATCCTTGGTTTTGGTCCACTTTAACTAAAGGTCAAGAAAGCTGCTCCTACTTTGGCAACACTGAGCCACAGGAATGGAAGAAACTTGGAAGCAGCAGCTGGTAAGTAAATCCCGGGTCTGGGGGCCCGATCCTATCACACAGGAATATTTTATGACGAATATGACGAAACACCAAAAACCTGCTAATAATAGGAATCTCCCTGTACCCGAGTTTCCGTCTTCAACATCTTTCAGGGTGTTCCTGAGCGTATCCAGCTTGCCCTGTATGGAGTCATAGGCTTCCTGCAGCGCTGGCGAAACGGGGGCGGGACTCCAACTCGGATCGGGACCAATGAGATTGGCGGATTCTTTCTCCGGTTGGCTGATGAGAATCAGGTGACATGCGCAGGATTGGATGAGAGGCTGCTCGTTCCTTATCCTGTTCCTATTGGTGTCACTGCTGTCTTCCACATCGTCCAGCACTACCACCACCGCGTCCCGCCCTAAAGAAAATCACCATAAGAACAGTCATGATAAAAACTTTATAAATGATCAATATATAAAAAAGCCCAGAATTTATATAAACCGGACCTTCAGCATGATTTAATGAACAGCCCAAAACCAACACTTAAAAAACTATTCCCCAGCATCAAAAAATATTATATTTTACATTATTATTATTATCCTTTCCCCCGCTGGGCTGCAACTCTGTTCAGGACTCTAGGATACGGGCGTCACCATCTTGGCTCAGAAGCATCACATACAGAGCGGCACAGTCAGAAGGCACTTCCTGTTTGCAGGCAGCCTGGGACTCCACGGGCTAACATCTTGGATGTTTAAAGGTTCAGAAAATGCAGTAGATGCAGGTAGGATGATTTTTAATGTGAGCAATCTGTATGTACAGGGTGTGGGAAACATATAAGATAGACTCTTATTCAGGGTGAAGGTCCAGAATAATGTGGGCAATCTGTATGTACGGGGGGGGGGCATACAATATAGGCTCTTATTCAGGGTGAGGGTCCGGATTAATGTGAGCAATCTGTATGTACAGGGGGGGAAACATATAAGATAGACTCTTATTCAGGGTGAGGGTCCGGATTAATGTGAGCAATCTGTATGTACAGGGTGGGGGAAACATATAAGATAGACTCTTATCCAGGGTGAAGGTCCGGAATAATGTGGGCAATCTGTATGTACGGGGGGGGGGGGGCATACAATATAGGCTCTTATTCAGGGTGAGGGTCCGGATTAATGTGAGCAATCTGTATGTACAGGGGGGGAAACATATAAGATAGACTCTTATTCAGGGTGAGGGTCCGGATTAATGTGAGCAATCTGTATGTACAGGGTGGGGGAAACATATAAGATAGACTCTTATCCAGGGTGAAGGTCCGGATTAATGTGGGCAATCTGTATGTACGGGGGGGGCATACAATATAGGCTTTTATTCAGGGTGAGGGTCCGGATTAATGTGAGCAATCTGTATGTACAGGGGGGGAAACATATAAGATAGACTCTTATTCAGGGTGAAGGTCCGGATTAATGTGGGCAATCTGTATGTACAGGGGAGGCATACAATATAGGCTCTTATTCAGGGTGAGGGTCCGGATTAATGTGAGCAATCTGTATGTACAGGGGGGGGAAACATATAAGATAGACTCTTATTCAGGGTGAAGGTCCGGATTAATGTGGGCAATCTGTTTGTAGGGTGGGGGGGGCATTCAATCTGTATGTACAGGGGAGGAAACATATAAGATAGACTCTTATTCAGGGTGAAGGTCCAGATTAATGTGGGCAATCTGTATGTACAGGGGGGAAACATACAAGATAGGCTCTTATTTAGGATGAAGGTCCGGATTAATGTGGGCAATCTGTATGTACAGGGTGGGAAACATACAAGACAGACTCTTATTCAGGGTGAAGGTCCGGATTAATGTGGGCAATATGTATGTACAGGGGGGAAACATATAAGATAGGCTCTTATTCAGGGTGAAGGTCCCGTTTAGAAAGTAGACCATTGTGCCACATGGGCCAAGTTAAGCAGGGAGAATCTTGTGACCGGCGTCTAGTTCTCCCTGGTTAATATGTCCAGTGACTTCCTTGATTTTGTTGTTGCATTCTATGATTACTATCATTGTGGTTCTTATTACTATTATTATTAGAAATAATGCTGTTTAATGGTATTAATATTGTAATTTAAGGTGAGTGAGTCAGTGAACCAACTGACAAGTCGGAATTTGATCCAAATCGCCGGGAAAACTCGACTCATGAACCTTAATTTGTGCTGAATTTTTACTTTCCAGCGGCAGGCGATGCCCATCACCCATCGCGGGTCCCACAGGCTGCTCCCTACTCTGAAGCTGGGTAGAGGACACAGATTCTCCATCCAGCCAGCAGGACCACCAGTGCTTCCACCGCAGGGTGGGCTCCCCGACCGTCAGCACTTCCCACCACTGGGTGTCCCACGCCACTGAACACACTCAAGCTGGAAAGAAGACACAGATCCTCCACCAGCAGTGACGGACTGGGGCCAAAAAACAGCCCTGGATTTTACCAGCCCCTGGATGGCTCGAGATGGCTCTGCTGAGGCCCCCCAACCATGATGCCAGGGCTATAGTATTGGTGCTACACAATGTCCAACACCGCTCCCCGCTCTGAAGCTGGGTAGAGGACACAGATCCTCCACCAGGCCAGATCCTCCACCAGCAGTGACGGACTGGGGCCAAAAAACAGCCCTGGATTTTACCAGCCCCTGGCCAGCCCCAGACATCTCTGCTGAGGCCCCCCAACCATGATGCCAGGGCTATAGTATTGGTGCTACACAATGTCCAAAACCACTCCCCGCTCTGAAGCTGGGTAGAGGACACAGATCCTCCACCAGGCCAGATCCTCCACCAGCAGTGACGGACTGGGGCCAAAAAACAGCCCTGGATTTTACCAGCCCCTGGCTGGCCCCAGACATCTCTGCTGAAGCCCCCCAACCATGATGCCAGGGCTATAGTATTGGTGCTACACAATGTCCAACACCGCTCCCCGCTCTGAAGCTGGGTAGAGGACACAGATCCTCCACCAGGCCAGATCCTCCACCAGCAGTGACGGACTGGGGCCAAAAAACAGCCCTGAATTTTACCAGCCCCTCTCTGGCCCCAGACATCTCTGCTGAGGCCCCCCAACCATGATGCCAGGGCTATAGCATTGGTGCTACACAATGTCCAACACCGCTCCCCATTCTGAAGCCGGGTAGAGGACACAGATCCTCCACTAGGCCAGATCCTCCACCAGCAGTGACGGACTGGGGCCAAAAAACAGCCCTGGATTTTACCAGCCCCTGGCTGGCCCCAGACATCTCTGCTGAAGCCCCCCAACCATGATGCCAGGGCTATAGTATTGGTGCTACACAATGTCCAAAACCACTCCCCGCTCTGAAGCTGGGTAGAGGACACAGATCCTCCACCAGGCCAGATCCTCCACCAGCAGTGACGGACTGGGGCCAAAAAACAGCCCTGGATTTTACCAGCCCCTGGCTGGCCCCAGACATCTCTGCTGAAGCCCCCCAACCATGATGCCAGGGCTATAGTATTGGTGCTACACAATGTCCAACACCACTCCCCGCTCTGAAGCTGGGTAGAGGACACAGATCCTCCACCAGGCCAGATCCTCCATCAGCAGTGACGGACTGGGGCCAAAAAACAGCCCTGGATTTTACCAGCCCCTGGCCAGCCCCATACATCTCTGCTGAGGCCCCCCAACCATGATGCCGGGGCTATAGCATTGGGGGCTGGGGTTCCTTGGCTTGTGGGTACAGCGGGGCTGGGTACAGGGGTCTGAGAGGGAGACTAAGGGGGCAGGAACTGACTGTGGGTGTTAAAAGCACTAGCCCACCTGGCCCCAAAGCAGTGCGCCCCACCGGGCATTGTCCTAGTTCTATCTATGGCCAGTCCACCCCTGTCCACCAGGCCAGCATAGCCACCAGTGGTCCCCATTGCAAGGTATCCCATTCCACTCTCTGCCACAGTCAGATGGAGGGCCCAGTCAGCAGTGGAGGATTGGGGCCAAAAATCAGCCCTGGATTTTACCAGCCCCTGGATGGCTCGAGATGTCTCGGCGGAGCTCCCCCTCCCAACCATGAAGCCGGGACTATAGTATTGGTGCTACACAATGTCCAAAACCGCTCCCTTCTCTGAAGCCGGGCAGAGGGCACAGATCTCCCACCAGGCCAGATCCTCCACCAGCAGTAGCGGACTGGGGCCAAAAATCAGCCCTGGATTTTTCCAGCTGAGGTTCTTTGGCTTGTGGTTACAGTGGGGCTGGGTACAGGGAGCTGAGAGGGAGACTTAAGGGGGTATGGTGTTAAAAGCAGTAGCCCAACTGGTCTGAAAGTAGTCCAGCCCACTGGGCATTGGCCTAGGTCTCTCTATGGTCTCTATAGCTGCGCTGCTTTGGGGCCAGTTGAGCTGCTGTGCAGCCATAGAGCCCACATTCAACACCCACATTCAATTCTTGCCCCTCTTAGTTTCCTTTTCATCTCCCTGTACCCAGCCTCACGGCAGAGGACACAGATCCTCCACCAGGCCAGATTCTCCACCAGCAGTGGTGGACTGGGGCCAAAAACCAGCCCTGGATTTTACCAGAGCCTGGCCGGCCCAAGACATCTTGCTCAAGAACCCCCCCCCCCCTACCGTAGCTATAGCGTTGGGGGCTGGGATTTCTTGGCTTGTGGGTACAGTGGGGCTGGGTACAGGGGACTGAGAGGGAGACTAAGGGGACAGGGAGTGAATGTGGGTGTTATAAGCAGTGGCCCCAAAGCAGTGCGATTCACAGGGCATTGTCCTAGGTCTCTCTATGGCTCTATGGCTGCACTGCTTTGGGACCAGTTGAGCTGCTGTTTTTACCACCCACATTCAATCTCCCTCTCAGCCCCCTGTTCCCAGCCTCACTGTACCCACAAGACAAGGAACCCCAGCCCCCAATGTTATAGCCCCAGCACCCACATCCAACCCCTGTCCCCTTAGTCCCCTTTCAGCCCCCTGTACCCAGCCTCACTGTACCCACAAGACAAGGAACCCCAGCCCCCCATGCTATAGCCCCGGCATCATGGTTGGGGGGGCCTCAGCAGGGAAGTCTCGGGCAGGCCAGGGGCTGGTAAAATCCAGGGCTGGTTTTTGGCCCCAATCCGCCACTGGATGAAGGCAGTCTATGACTTTGTGTTATCTGCTCTTACCCAGCTGATCTTTCAGGTTCTGCAGCTCTTCATCATAAAGGGAATCGTTGACGTTGGTAATATTCATCCGGCCCCTCCTCTTGGTGTGGTACAATATGGCGCAGGAGCATTGGATCAGGCCGTTAGTGAAGGACTGGAAATTGTTTGTGATGGGAACAGGATAAACCTTTACCCCCCAGCTCTCGATCACATTCTTCAGCCATTGGTAGTTTGCTTGTCCGTCCCTTGAGAAGATCCCCAATGTGACCCCCTGGGTCTGTTCGGCCATTTTCTGTTGTGCACTGGAAAAAAAAGAATATGAATGTGGAAACTTGCACATGAATAATAAAAAGTGTTGGATGAACCCCAAAACCCCCCAGGTCGCCCACACATTCACCTTCATTCCCGGTTCAACAGCACATGCCACATCCCCGCTATCCTTCTAGCAGGGCGCGTGCCCGCGCAAGGCATCTGTGAATGGCCGGGGCGGCCAAGCTCCCTCTTAGAGGGTAGTGGGGGATGCGGCCCTCAGCGATGCTTGGAGCCGCTCGCCTTTGCACGCTCATTGAACAAGCATCTGGCTATGGCTGGGGCTCCAGAAGATGGCTGCTGCTCCCATGAGTTGACACTGGCAGCAGTTAGCAGCACTTCCAGGGTCAGGTGCCAGTGTCCTCACTCATGGGAGCGTTTTCTGGGTTCGGACCGAAAGCAAAACTGGAACATAGACTTTTGGCTGAAGTCCATGTTCGGGTTTGGAGGCCAGAACTTTGCGTTTTGGGTTTACCCAACACTACACATAAAGTGCAGGGAGCGGAGTTATAGCTGTGCTTTGCAGAGCTGGGGTCAGTTAGAGTGTTGGGGAATTTAAAGTGGACCAACACCCAGAATTTTGACTTGGGTTTTGGTCCACTTCTGTGGGGCACCCCGATCGGAGGTGCCCCGCTGTGTGAAACCCCCCAGAACGCCCGGAAACACTCACCTCACCACGCTCCTACGCGGGCGCTCGTCCAATCAGAGCGCTCAGAGCCGCTGTGGTATGCACGTACAAGCGGCATCCAACCACAGCGGCTCTGAGCGCTGGAGGCCGCGTCTCGCGCGTTCCTCTTACAGGGAGTGTGCCCGCGCCGGCCATTCACAAACGACCAGCATGGGTGCGCGCCATGCTAGAGGGAAGCTCGAGACGCGGCCGCGGCCCACACATGCGCCGTTGGAGTGGGGTTAAGGTAAGGTTTCTGGGCTTTCTGGGGGGTTTCACCCCGCGATTTCGGATGCCCCGCGGGGAGGGATCTGATTGGCCCGGGAATCTTATAGATTCCCTGGCCGATCCCCCCTGGGTGTTGGTCCACTTTAAGGGGTGTCACAACAGTTCAGGCAGAGGCAAAAATCTCGAAACGTATACCAGATCTGCCCACTGGTGGGTTACAATGATAAAAAAAAAATGAATTTGCACTTCACATTTACAGCCACTAGGCCAGCACTGGGTGACATATAATTCCAGGAAATAAGAAGCAGACGTGAATTAGTGGCTCATCCTGTGATACTTTCACAGCAGGAGGAAAAGAGGCAGCAGCACAAGGTAAAAACCTCCCAGTCTAGATATTTAAAGTTGACCAAAACCCGAGGTTATTTTTACTATCTCTGGCTTTGGTCCTTCCCCTTGGGCCCACCGGTTTGAGATGCACCATTGTGCGAAACCCCCCAGGTTGACGAATCTACTCTACCGCTTTACTTGAGCCCACAGAGCAGATGCGGCCGCTCATCCAATCAGTTTCTCCGGCCCCACATATTAATGTGCGGCTGGAGAAGAATACCTGGCTGCATACATCAGTGGCATTACTTTCTCCCTTTGGGTTGTGTGTGGCAATGCACAGCCATTTAGTTGCTGCAGAGAAAAGATGCGAGCGATGTCGGCAGTATGGGCTCAGGTGGAAATGTAAGAATTTCTGGTGACTGGAGGTAGAGAGGTTTCACACATCCCAGTTTGGGATGCCCCAGGGGGAGGGAGTAAGCAGGCCCTGGAGTCTCAAAGACTCGACGGATGGTTTTGGTCCACTTTAAAATATGTAACAAAATAAAGACAGCTTGTGACAGCAGCGCAAGGTATTATGTCTAATATTATATCACGGCTGTTTCTCACATTTCACAGTGTTAGAGGTCAGTGATTTCCACTTATCAGCAAAGGTGAGTCTGTGCAGATATCCTTCTGTGCAGTCCAGTGCCCCCTTATATAAGCCCCCCCTCACCCCGCTGTGTCCTGTAACACTCACCTGGTCCTCCAGTCCCGTCTCGATCTCTGCGTCTGCCCAGGTGATCTTTGCTCTCACACACCCAGCTGCAGCAGGAAGACACAGCACAATATTCCCGAGTTCCTCCTGTCGGAGTTTATCTGCTTTACGACTCTCATTTACATACCGAGATGAAAAGAGAGTTTACCAACCATAGATTATATCACCTCACCAGCTACACTTACCTTACGGATAACACATGACTGCACGCCCCCGTCATTCAACATGTCTGATAAACGGGGCATCTCAATTTTACTCACAGAAACTCGCTCAACAGAAGGTTCCTGCTGAATCCAGTGTGAAGAAGTTAAAGGTGCTGAATCGACTCCTGTGTTTTAGTATAGATTAGATTTTGTATTGAGAAAAGTTTTACAGAATTGTAATATTACAATTAGTTTGAAATAGAGATGAGCAAACCCACAGAATTTCGGCAGAACTTTGAAGCTGAACTTGACACAAACCTCATTGAAATCAATGAGGGACCCGAACTTGGTGACCCAACAATGGCTGTAAAATTGGGGTAGTAATGGGGAAATGACAGGGCAATAGCCCTGCAAAAAAATGTGGTAGAGAAAGTACTTCAAGAGGGAACTCGGAGCAAAATAAAAAGGGGGATCATTCCCCCCTCATTGGCCCCTACTTAGGTTTTGGATGTTGCCACTACCTGCTGCACCAGCATCCGGCTGCTTCAGGGCCCAATCGCTGCCCCAGACTGGCTTAGCCGTTTGTTAGAATCAGCACCGTTTTGGCCGTGCTCTTCAAAGTCCCGCACCACTCAGCAAAGTCTCACAGGAATTCGGGCCGCTCAATTGCATCTTATTCAGGGCATCAGAGGCCGCGCGCAGTGCCTGATGGGATGCAAGATGGCGCCGCCCATCGGAAGGTCATCTGGAATCTGAGGGACACAGAAAATGGATGCCCCGGCGAGGTGAGTATTAAATGCCCAAATGTAAAACCGGAGGGGAGGGGCAGCAGGTGAGGTTTGCAGGAGGGTTTAACCTCCCTAAATGTTCCTCTTTAAATGTTCCACCCTCCAGAGCTGGACTCTGCCAGCTCTGGAGGGTGGAATTCCGATACCCAGGGCCAGCGTCAGCACCCGCCAAGCCCGGTTAGCTGCTGAGAGCCCCCATGCTCGGGGGCTAGCATGGAACTTGCCGGCTCTGGAGGGTGGCATTCTAATACCCCCCGCCCCATTGCCCACACTCTCTCTTGAGATTTCCATGACAGCCAATAGAAAAACTTCAGTGCCCAGGTGGGTAATGGAGTGGGAGGTATCGGAATGCCAACACCCAGAGCCAGCAAGTTCCATGCAATCCGGCAAGTTCCATGCAATCCGGCAAGTTCCATGCAATCTGGCAAGTTCCATGCAATCCGGCAAGTTCCATGCCAGCCCCTCTCATCCTTTTAGCTGGTGTTCAAATGGTAGGGTTTACTGGCATGGAACCTGCCAGCTCCAATATCCAGGGCTGGCGTCAGCACCCGACAAGCTCAGTCAACTGGCGAGGGCCCCCACACCCCAGGGGGGCCCACTGGCAGCTGGAACAATTTGGTTAAAGAACTTCAACTTTTTTTTTTGACACTAACATTGCACCAGGCTGCCTCTCAGCTTTGCTCCATCCATCCCTGTCCCCTCATCTCTGTCCCATCCATCCCTGTCCCCTCATCTCTGCCCCATCCATCCCTGTCCCCTCAGCTCTGCCCCATCCATCCCTGTCCCCTCAGCTCTGCCCCATCCATCCCTGTCCCCTCAGCTCTGCCCCATCCATCCCTGTCCCCTCAGCTCTGCCCCATCCATCCCTGTCCCCTCAGCTCTGCCCCATCCATCCCTGTCCCCTCATCTCTGTCCCATCCATTCCTGTCCCCTCAGCTCTGCCCCATCCATCCCTGTCCCCTCATCTCTGTCCCATCCATTCCTGTTCCCCCAGCTCTGCTCCATCCATCCCTGTCCCCTCATCTCTGCCCCATCCATCCCTGTCCCCTCAGCTCTGCCCCATCCATCCCTGTCCCCTCAGCTCTGCCCCATCCATCCCTGTCCCCTCATCTCTGCCTCATCCATCCCTGTCCCCTCAGCTCTGCCCCATCCATCCCTGTCCCCTCAGCTCTGCCCCATCCACTCCTGTCTCCTCAGCTCTGCCCCATCCATCCCTGTCCCCTCATCTCTGTCCCATCCATTCCTGTCCCCTCAGCTCTGCCCCATCCATCCCTGTCCCCTCATCTCTGTCCCATCCATTCCTGTTCCCCCAGCTCTGCTCCATCCATCCCTGTCCCCTCATCTCTGCCCCATCCATCCCTGTCCCCTCAGCTCTGCCCCATCCATCCCTGTCCCCTCAGCTCTGCCCCATCCATCCCTGTCCCCTCATCTCTGCCTCATCCATCCCTGTCCCCTCAGCTCTGCCCCATCCACTCCTGTCTCCTCAGCTCTGCCCCATCCATCCCTGTCCCCTCAGCTCTGCCTCATCCATCCCTGTCTCCTCAGCTCTTCCCCATCCATCCCTGTCTCCTCAGCTCTGCCCCATCCATCCCTGTCCCCTCAGCTCTGCCCCATCCACTCCTGTCTCCTCAGCTCTGCCTTATCCATCCCTGTCTCCTCAGCTCTGCCCCATCCATCCCTGTCCCCTCAGCTCTGCCCCATCCACTCCTGTCTCCTCAGCTCTGCCTTATCCATCCCTGTCCCCTCAGCTCTGCCCCATCCACTCCTGTCTCCTCAGCTCTGCCTTATCCATCCCTGTCCCCTCAGCTCTGCCCCATCCATCCCTGTCCCCTCAGCTCTGCCCCATCCATCCCTGTCCCCTCAGCTCTGCCTCATCCATCCCTGTCTCCTCAGCTCTGCCCCATCCATCCCTGTCCCCTCAGCTCTGCTCCATCCCTGTCCCCTCAGCTCTGCCCCATCCACCCCTGTCCCCTCAGCTCTGCCCCATCCATCCCTGTCCCCTCAGCTCTGCCCCACCCATCCCTGTCCCCTCAGCTCTGCCCCATCCACTCCTGTCTCCTCAGCTCTGCCCCATCCACTCCTGTCTCCTCAGCTCTGCCCCATCCATCCCTGTCCCCTCAGCTCTGCCCCATCCATCCCTGTCCCCTCAGCTCTGCCCCATCCATCCCTGTCCCCTCAGCTCTGCCCCATCCACTCCTGTCTCCTCAGCTGTGCCCCATCCATCCCTGTCTCCTCAGCTCTGCCCCATCCATCCGTGTCCCCTCATCTCTGTCCCATCCATCCCTGTCCCCTCAGCTCTGCCCCATCCATCCCTGTCCCCTCATCTTTGTCCCATCCATCCCTGTCCCCTCAGCTCTGCCCCATCCACTCCTGTCTCCTCAGCTCTGCCCCATCCATCCCTGTCTCCTCATCTCTGCCCCATCCATCCCTGTCCCCTCAGCTCTGCCCCATTTATCCCTGTCCCCTCAGCTCTGCCCCATCCACCCCTGTCCCTCAGCTCTGCCTCATCCATCCCTGTCCCCTCAGCTCTGCCCCATCCATTCCTGTCTCCTCAGCTCTGCCCCATCCACTCCTGTCTCCTCAGCTCTGCCCCATCCATTCCTGTCTCCTCAGCTCTGCCCCATCCACTCCTGTCTCCTCAGCTCTGCCCCATCCATTCCTGTCTCCTCAGCTCTGCCCCATCCATCCCTGTCCCCTCAGCTCTGCCCCATCCATCCATGTCCCCTCAGCTCTGCCCCATCCATCCCTGTCCCCTCATCTCTGTCCCATCCATCTCTGTCCCCTCAGCTTTGCCCCATCCACCCCTGTCCCCTCAGCTCTGCCCCATCCATTTGCTGTGTTTCTTTATATATGCCGATAACAGTTGGACTGAGTTAATTACCCCCTGATTATGCCATGTCTGTGCCCAGGAAGATTTTCAATGTGTTAATATATATATAGACACACACCCACATATATTGGGATGTAATGTTAATTCCTTGGGATGGGCTATCTCTTCTTCCTGCTGTAGTTATATTAAACAAGATGAGTCATTCTGAAAAGCCCACCAGCTTCCTGCTGATAGTTACATTATTTACATTGGGGCAGCCAAGAAACAGCTGATTTATCTTTATTGTTTCCATTGTAATGAGCAGGTATACATTGTAAAGCAGTAAAGCAGCCATGAGCCTATTATTGGAATGTAAATAGCTTACAGATAGCTCACTGTAATGTCTGCATTGCACTGTGTGATGGATTGTCTCCTCTGTATGTAAGCCAACTCTGTATTCCTTGGGGGGGGGGGTAGTAGATTGGTTGTGGGTATCTGACCCCCTCCTTCTTCCCTGGCTTCCTGCCGTGCTATATCCATCTCACTGGGACAGGGAGGCTAATATAACACAGAGGAGGAACCCCCCCCCCCCCCCCCCAGTGTGGTTAATGACATTACTGGAGGGGAGAGACATAGGGCAGATTGCTGGTACTAGGAGGACCACAAGCCGCCAGAACTTCAGAGAGGTAGATATATGGCAGGGATTGTTTGTGAACTGGTAATGGGTTCAAGGGTCCTCTATAACATTTTGCAGGGTAGTAGGTAGTAGTAGATAGTAGGCAAGCCACCTGCCGAATGGGAAAGACCTGGGTCAAATCTAACTGTATCCAAAGCCCACTTATTACAACATCTTTTGTCATCAAATCCTCATATCTCTCTCTTTATATATCTGCTTCAAAGCGTTGTCACAAAGATACATGGATTCCCGAAAGCAGACTCCACCTCCACCTCTGCTCTGGGGCGCTCCTGGGGTGGAAGTCTTGATGACATTGGGCTCGGTGGGATGCACTGCTTTGGGGCAGTCTGGACTGCTGCCTTTAATAACACTCCCATCCAATCCCAGCACCCCATCCCCTTTCCCCACTCTATCCCCTCACCCAAGCAACCCCAGACCATGTCCTCACCTTAATGATATAGCCTCAGCACACTGGGTGACTGGCCAGGAAGCAGCAGAGATGCCACTGGCTGGTCATGGGCAGGCCAGGTGCTGGTAATATCCGGGGCTGATTTTTGACCCCAGTCCACTACTGGTGGCCGGCAATATTCTTTTTGGAGCCTGCTGCTGAAAAAAAGAGCGGCTCAGAGCAGCAGCTTCAAGCCGATCACCGCCACGTTGACCCTAACACTTGACTCTAATGAGGAACAGGCCTCTCAGGTTTATCTGTTGTTTCTCAGCTCCTTGCTCCAAGTTTCCAATGGCTTCCTGGCACACACTTGGCTGCAATAGTCTTGGCAACCCAGTCGCAGCTTCTTTGGGCACCTCTGCCTTGGCTTCACTTTTCTGTAGGCCTGCACATGGGCTGCAGCCAGATGAGATTGAGGACACACCTAGAGATGAGTGAATTTGTTAAAAATAAATATTTTGACAGTCCTCCGAATTTCGCCCAGAAGTTTGGATTCAACCTAATGGAATCTTTAACCAATTGCTGTTAATAAAAAAAAGTATAAAAATAGCCCCAACCTGTGGCCTGGAGTGAACGGCAGATGATTCAGGATGGAGGATCTGTTTTCTTCACCCATTGAAGATGCTGACAGAAGGTTGGAGACCAATGTGGGACACCACCGGAAGATGAGGGCATGGCCTGGCACTGGATAGCAAGGAAGGGGTGAGTATTGGTGTAAAATTAATCTTTTTTCTAAGGTGTGGTGTAACTATTTTATATTTAAAGTGAACCAAAACCCAGCATGCGTGGCCATTCGTCCAGTCAGCGCTCTGTTGTCCCTTTGTCTAAGCCGAGCTTATCCAAGTGTGCTGGTGGTCACATGCCCCGCTACCCTTTAACAGGTAGTGTGCCCACATCAGCCATTCACAAATGCCTGGCATGAGTACGCTCCCTGCTAAAGAGATAACAGGGCTGCGGCCACTGCTTGTGCATGCACCGTTGGTCCGAGAAAGAAGGTGAGTTTCTGGCCGACCTGGGGGATATCACAAATCTGCATGCCCCGGGGGTAGGGAGTATGCCTGTCCTGCAGTCTCATGGGTGGGTTTTGGTCCATTTTAAACCAGACAAACACCCGTTTTTTCTTTAACAGGTCTTGGTCCCACAATCAGTTAATCAAAACATGCTCGGTTCACCTCAAGGTGCTGAAAAAGCGTTTCTAACAAAAAAGAAACAAGTAAAGACAAGACAGTGCTGAATCAACCCTCACTTTAATTATTTCAATGGGCTCTACCTTCTCTTTGACCTAAACTGGACTCCGTGAGGTTCAGAGCCACGTTCACACCATATTAACACAAATAAATCAGCGTTAGCGAACCCTGGGTTTTGGTCTTTTGATGGCACAAAATGGAATGTGAAGGGACCTCTCTGCTACACATAATCGGCTCCTCAAGCTCTCTGTAAGAAACCCAGGACCCCAAAAGTCTTGTCTTTTGTTCTTTTTTATGCTCGAGATTCGCTTGATCATAATCCAATCTAGCCTTGTTCTAACATCCCTTTAGGGAGATTCCTCTGAATTTCCATGAGCAGGCAACAGTGATCCCGGTCGCCTTCAGGAAAGAAGCTACAAACTACCAGACCAATTTTCATCTCCTGTAAATTTTGATATCCCCCCCAACCAGGGGCGGACTGGGAATAAAAAACGGCCCTGGACTTTTTGGGGCGCACCGGCCCTGCTGCACTTTTCCCAGTATAGTGTCTTAATGTCACATTATATATACACCTAATTTTTGGTTCCACAACACACATCCGGTGTTTATAGGACAAAAATAAGAAAGAAAATATTCTGAACCAAGTGGTGTGCTAAAATCCCCCCATTAAAGACAGTGTGCAGAATCACTCCATTACAACCGTTAAGTAGCATCCCTCTGGACAGCCACTGGGGGCATTCCTCTGGACAGCTCACACAGGGTGGGGGCATCCCTCAGTACAGCTCACACAGGGTGGGGGCATCCCTCAGTACAGCTCACACACAGTGGGGGCATCCCTCAATACAGCTCACAAACAGTGGGGGCATCCCTCAGTACAGCTCACACACAGTGGGGGCATCCCTCAATACAGCTCACAAACAGTGGGGGCATCCCTCAGTACAGCTCACACACAGTGGGGGCATCCCTCAGTACAGCTCACACACAGTGGGGGCATCCCTCAATACAGCTCACACACAGTGGGGGCATCCCTCAGTACAGATCACACACAGTGGGGGCATCCCTCAGTACAGCTCACACACAGTGGGGGCCTCCCTCAATACAGCTCACAAACAGTGGGGGCATCCCTCAGTACAGCTCACAAACAGTGGGGGATCCCTCAGTACAGCTCACACATAGTGGGGGGTCCCTCAGTACAGCTCACACACAGTGGGGGCATCCCTCAGTACAGCTCACACACAGTGGGGGCATCCCTCAATACAGCTCACAAACAGTGGGGGCATCCCTCAGTACAGCTCACAAACAGTGGGGGATCCCTCAGTACAGCTCACACATAGTGGGGGGTCCCTCAGTACAGCCATGTGCAGCATCCATCAGACATGGTGTCCAGAGTGTGTGTGGATCAGATTGGGAGGCAGAGATGAATGGGGGCCTTTGGTCAGACTGGGGGTTATAGGTGATTGGGACATGTGTCAGGCAGGGGGGGCCGGTGCAGGTAAATGGGGCTGTGTACATTGTACCTGGTCTTGCTGCTGATGTCTGGATTCCAGCTGGCAGTGTTGTGCTGCGCAGAGGAGGGGACAGGAAAGCCTGAGCTGCTGCAGGATGAGCTGGGGAGAGAGGGGGGCGGGCTGCCGCCATCTACCATGCAGCACTGCTCACCTCCAACATCTCCTCCTGGCCCCGCCCCCTCCTCGGGCTGCGTGGCAGGCGATTGGCTGCTAGGCTTTTTTCCTCTGAGAGAAAATCTTTAGGTTGTCCAGCGCTGCCTGGTTGCTTTTTTTGAGGAGCTATTATAGCCCAGTAAAGCAGGGACGGCAAAAGAAAAAAAAAAAACGGAACCTGAAAAGCAGCCGCTCGGCCCTGGACAACTAAAGATTTCCTGACAGGTGAAATATGCACACAATACTACACATTTTGCAGCCGTCTCTGCTGCCGGCCTACCGGGATTCTGCCCAGTATGCCCTATGGCCAGCCCGCCCCTGCCCCCAACAGATCATTTTCTACATCCCTCTTGATAACTTTACTTATTTTGTTTCCTTTTACTTTTAGGGTGGCAACAAATATTGGATGCCAAAAACTCTGCGGGAGGGGTTGCTAAATCAGGTTCTTACTATTGACATCGACTTGTTAGTCACCCTGTTACTGCAGCGGCCCTCCGAGAATGTTTTGTTGGTCGGTTATACGAGGACATGAAGAACAACTTTTGTGTTACTACCTTCATCAAAGCATTTTGGAGGGCAGCTCTCATCTCCAGGTTCCTCAGGCTGTAGATCAGAGGATTCAGGAGAGGAGTGACCACCGTGTAAAAGACAGAAGCCACTTTGTCACCAGCAGAAGGGCTACTATCATTTGGGCGAAAATAGTTAAACATCATGGTGCCATAAAACAAGATGACCACCGTCAGGTGAGAGGAGCACGTTGAGAAGACTTTGCTTCTTCCCTTGACTTGCATTCCCAGAACCATTTTGAAGATATGGATGTAGGGCAGGAGGATCATCATTATGGAACTGATCCCGACAAAGCCTCCCAAGACAAAGATGAGCAGAATGTTGATGAAGATGTCGCTGCAAGAGATGTGAAGCACCTGGGGCAGGTCACAGAAGAAGCTCTCTATGATGTTTGAATTACAAAATGTTAATTTTAAGGAAAAGACTGTATAAACAAGAGAACAGGCAAATCCAAGAGACCACACAATGGACACCAACTGCACACATGCTTTCCAATGCATGATCTGCATGTAGTGTAACGGGCGACAAATGGCAACGTATCGATCACAGGACATGACGGCCAACAGAAGAACCTCGCAGAAAGCACAAAATATAAAAAAGAAGATCTGGGTTATACAAGCTATTATCGTAATCGTTCTTCCATCGCTGTGAAGGTCAACTAACATTCTTGGAACGATGATTGAGGAGCAACAGAGGTCCAAGCTTGCAAGGTTCCCCAGGAAGAAATACATGGGGGTGTGGAGGTGAGAGTCGGTGACTATGAGGGAGATGATCAGCAAATTCCAGGTGAGGGTCAGAAGGTAGATGAGAAGGAAAAAGAGAAAGAGAGGCAACTGAAGACTTGGAACGTCGGACAGGCCAGAAAATGCTAACTTCATAAAAATGGTCTGATTTATCATTGTACAACTTTTTTCTGCTTTTCTTGGCAATACTTGAAAAATAACTAATCCAAACCTTACAGGAACCAAGCAACCAGGCTCAGATTCCTGGAAGAAACCAGTATTAACGGCAGCCAATTCAACGTTAATGATCAAAAATAGGATCATGAATTAACCCATAGGTAAAAACGCAAACCCAAGGTACATCATGGCGACCACGGTCCAAGATTTTAGATAGTATCAAAAAGTAGGGTTGAGGCCCCAAGTACAGTGTAATGCAAATACCAATCATAATATTGATATCTCGTAAATATTGATTCTGGTCAGTCTGCATTTCTCTGTGCTAGAGAGATAGTGAAGCAATGCATCATTAACATTTGTATCTCAATCTCAGAGGGCCTGTCTGGCATGATGGCTCTTGGACTTTGAAAAATAAAAACATGGAGCTTATGGAAACTCCAATACACAGCAACCAGTTAGGCCTAGACAGAGCAACCAGTTAGGCTTAGACACAGCAACCTGTTAGGCCTAGACACAGCAACCAGTTAGGCCTAGACAAAGCATACAGTTAGGCCTAGACACAGCACACAGTTAGATCAGTGTTCCACAACCCTCCACCTCAAGGACCACCAACAGGTTTTCAGATTTCCACACAGATGCAAAGGTGAAGTTATTACAGCTCAGACAGAGCCAGGGGTGGACAGGCCATAGGGTGACCTTTCCAGAGGTGCACACTGCTTTGGAAATGGCTGGGCTACTGCTTCTAACATCCCCATCCGATCCCTCCCTCCCTAGTCTCCTCTCCAGCCTATCCTATACCAGCTCAATTCTACCCGCCAGCAAAGAAATCCCAGACTATATAAGATCCCCCCTTTTTTGGTCTCAGAATCAACTCATCCTGATGAGTACGCTGTAAACTCAGGCTATAGAATTGTAGTAACATATCATAGACAGGGGTGCATGTGGCCACTCTTAAATGCATGGTACTGAAGCTTTAGTATTGTAGGGGCAGTTAGCATGGTACCATACATTCACCCCTGACCATGATCTGTTACAGTCACAGTAGGAGGGAGACATAATGCACCCATCCAAATATATAGTGCTGAGAGATCTGTCACCTCTGTATATCCAGCTACCTTACCATAAAATTAGGTTTCATTGGGCATAGTGATTTGGGAAGCCCTGCTGTGTGAAGCCCCCCAAAACTCAATATTTGACCAGTTCCACAGTAGAGCTCTTGTCCAGTCATCACTGTAAGATGTTCATATTAACGTATGGCATAGCTCTGTTTGGAAACAAAGCTCTGGCATAAAGAAAGGGTGCATCCCCAGTTTCTCTGCAGTTTGAGGCCTGCTCCCACCAACAGCCTATCTGAATGGCTGGGCAGTGGAGCCCACCTTAGCCCTGTTCCCCTGCAGTCTGAGGACCACTCCCACCAACAGCCTATCTGAATGGCTGGGCAGCGGAGCACAGTTTAGTCACAAGATTCTAACGGTGCAGCCACAGCCTATGCATGGACTTTTGGATTCCTGGAAAGGTGAGATTTGCAGCAGCAGTCACTGGGAATTTTCACACAGTGGGGCATCCAAAATCTCTGGTGATAGACAAAAACATCAGCCATACCGGATTTTGTTCTAATTTAAGATTTAAACATTTAGGAACGTTATGGGGGAGATACAGAGCCTGGTGAAAAAAAAATCACATTTTTTAGGAGAGAAAACTGCCATTCAGTTTCATTGTTCACCGAGTGTAAATTTCCATCTGGCTCTAAATCAGCCCCAAGGTAGACAATGAAGGTGAATGGCAATTTTCTCAGTAAAATTATAAAATGATGTAAAAATATGCTCAGTAAAAGTGATTCCTGCCAATTCTCACTGCCTTAGAATGACCCATGGGGCAACGATATGGAGAATAAAAACACTCACCCAAATCCTGAGAACCTGTGTGTGTCTGTCTGACATGGCAGTGCTCTGATTCCAAGGAGCGTTCACTGTGCGGAGCAGCAAGGTTCACATTGTAAATCCCATCATACTGTGGAAATGAATCTGCTCCGTGAAGTCCGATGGTCGTCGTCCGTGTGTTCAGTACAGGATCTGTTCCAGTCTGATGAGAGGAGACAGGGATCAAGCTCCCCAGGACTTCATGTATATAGAGCTCAGGAGTGCCCTCGACTCACCAGCAGTAATGCCCCCTCGAGTCTTATTACTGAGCTCATGGCGGCCTCAGAGGGAGCCACTGGCAAATTTTCTGGCAAATTATTCAGGGTAAAAAATAACAAAAAGGAAGGTTCAGATTTATTTTGCAATACAGTTGCAGTAAAATGGGGAATTAACCATTCGCATTTTCATTGAGCCAGGGAATTGAGGAGAATAGTAAAGAGAAGAGGAAGGGACTTCCCTGAACTATTGGCCTCCTACCCAGGCAGCTACTTCAATTCTAAGGAAACACATGGAGGGGGTTTCATCCACGCAAATAAGGGCAAACAATAATAATAATTTGGCAAGAGGCAAATAAATTTGGCCTTGGAGAGTATTTTTGAGTGGCCAATAGACTTTTGGTTCAAATATATTATTTCTAACTAATTATTTCTAATATACCCCTCTCCCATCTCACTTTCCTCATGCTAAGCATGATTTGGAATTTTTGAAGACCTCTGCACAGCCGATTCATGGAGGTCATAAATAGTGATGGACTTCGGATCAGCGCCAAAGCTAGATTCAACCCGATCGCCCCATTCCGGACACTGGCAAGATCCAGGTCAAATCATTGAGCCTGCCTGTGCCTGCATTTGGCATGCTGGCCACCACTAACAATACATAAAAAAAAAAGACTAGTCAACTTTCTCCTCCTATTCCCGAACTTGCTCTCTTTAGGTCCGCCACTGGTCTTCTGATGCTGGAGGATGGCTGTTGCAGTACAAAGCTCGCTTTTCCTCCTTCCTTGGTGGCCAGCCAAGCTAATGCCAGGCCACCAGGGAAGGAACCTCTGATGCCACAGAGGTGGAACCTTTGTGAAATCCCCCCCATGTGAATAATGATGCCAATGGAGGGAAATACCCTGGGAAATCCCGTCCATGTCCCTTTCCTCCAATGATGCCATAAGTCATATGGGAATTCCACAAAGGCTCCTCCTCTATGGCATAAAAGGTTCCTTCCCTGGGGGACTGGCATTAGCTTGGTGGGCCACCAAGGAAGGAGTTGGGGACCCTGTTTCTCCACTCACTAAAGATACCGATGAAGTGGTTGGTCATACTTAGTTTTGGGTGAACCCCTAAAGTAGGGATGAGTGAATCAAATCTGACAAATCCAAATTCGTTATGAATTTCAGAATAAAATTGATTTGCAACAATTCTAATTATCGTCGAGATTTGATTGCACAAATCGCTTCCTTAAACTTCATTTAGTGCGGTCCAGGCCATCTAAAATGGTGGATCCACATGTCAGGACATGTGCCATGGGACAAGGAATCCTGGGAAGGCATCACATGCAGCCCATCAGCAGCCAGCCACCCCAGTGATGTCACACCCTTATATAAGCGGCGGCAATCTTGCGGGCACTCACTTCAGCGGTGTATTGCGGCGAGAATGGGACAGAGTGACAGTGTACAGTGTACAGGAAAAGTGATTCTCCACAGGGGCAGTGTGTGTAGCAGAAACAGAAGGTTGACGGCAGAAGGAGACCATACGGTCCATCTAGTCGGCCCTTATGTGTATACTGTATGTTCTCTTTATCTTAGGATAGATGTGTGCTTATCCCAGGCATGTTTAAATTCAGTGACTGTTGATTTTTCAACTACCTCTGCTGGAAGTTTGTTCCAAGCATCTACTACTCTTTTTGTAAAATAATATTTTCTAACATTGCTCCTGATCTTCCCCCCGACTAGCTTCAGGTTGGGCCCCTTGTTCTATCATTAAGCTTCTTCTTAAAAACACTTCCCTCCTGAACCTTATTCAATCCTTTCACATATATAAAGGTCTCAATCATGTCCCCCCTCTCCCTTCTTTCCTCCAGACTGTACAGATTAAGTTCTTTAAGTCTCTCCTGATAAGTTTTAAGTTTAAGTCCTTCCACCATTTTTGTTGCCGGCCTTTGGACACGTTCTATTTGAATAATGTCTTTTTGCAGGTAAGGTCTCCAGAACTGCACACAGTATTCTAGCTGTGGGCTCACGAGGGCTCTATACAGCGGCATCACAACCTCCCTCTTCCTACTGGTGATGCCTCGAGCTATGCAGCCGAGCATCCTGCTTGCTTTTCCCACTGCCTGGCTACACTGTCCAATCATCTAGCAGCTATCAGTAATCAGTATCCCTAAATCTCTCTCCTCCGAGGTCCTGGCTAACACAGTACTGACCATACGGTGCTCAGAGCCGGGATTCCTTCTACCCAAGTGCAGGATTTTACATTTAGAGACATTAAACTCTAGTTTCCACAGTTTTGACCATCTATCCAGTAAAGCTAAATCATTTTCCATGTTGCAGACACCTCCAGGAATATCCACCCTATTACTAACCTTTGTGTCATCAGCAAACAGACAAACTTTTCCTACCAAACCTTCTCCACTTACAAATATATTAAAAAGAATGGGGCCCAGGACAGAGCCCTGCGGCACACCACTTGTAACTCGCCTTTGTTCAGATTGCACGCCATTTACAACAACGCTCTGATACCGATCCCTCAGCCAACTGGAAATCCACTGAACTATCCAGGGATTGAGTCCTACCTTCAATAACTTATCTATGAGCTCCTTATGTGGTACAGTGTCAAAGGCTTTGCAAAAATCCAGATAGGCGATATGCACAGCACCACCTTCATCTAACACTTTAGTGACATTGTCAAAGAAATCAATAAGATTGGTCTGACATGATCTGCCCTCAGTAAAGCAATTCACATTTCAGAATTCAAGCATAGAAGCAGTGACAGGGAGGGGAGAGGGCTTGGGAAACAGTGTGCTGCAGCAGTGGTGTCTGTCTATAATTCCAAAGGTTTATTTTTTTTTTCTGCACAAAATAGTTGCCAGCCAGTGAGCAGAGCACTAAAAGTGTATTTTGCTCTATGAAGTGTAACCTGTGTGTACATGTAAATGGCTTACTAATTTGTTGCTGTTATTTAACGGGCCCTCACCATGGCATCCCAGAGCATTGTTCATTGGCCGGTTAGTGTGAGAGGCCACACACCTGCCCAAATAAATCTGCCTTCTGCAACAAATCCCCGTTTTTAAGCCTAATGTAGCGCATTTAACTGGCCCTTGCCAGGGCATCCCATTTAAGTGCATCTGAGAGTTTTTTGATTTGTTTTATGCCCAGGAGTTGAAAGCCTAGTTAGTGTTAAAAAGCCAAACAAAACTACACACCTGGCCATAAATATACACCTCTTGCTGCCAAAATCTTGTTTTAAAGCCTGCTGTAGCGGATTTAACTGGCCTAATCAGGGCACCTCATTGAAGTGCATCTGAGAGTTTTTGCATTTTGTTTTATGCTCAGGTTTTGAAAGCCTAGTTAGTGTTAAATATACTACAATAGACATAGTTACACACCTGCTGCTGTTGTCCAAAAATACTATTTTAAGTGTAGTGTAGTGTATTGCCCTCCCTCATACATGCACTAAGTAAGTCAGGCAAAGAAGTGCCAGGATGTGCACAGAGGAGAGGCAGAGGCCTAGATTCATCAGGCAGAGGTTGCAGCAGACTGGGGGCGAGTGGCAGCAGGAGTCGCATAGAGAGGCCTGATCTCCCAGTATCAACTAGCGTTCGTGTCTCAACCAGCAACCCATCTGCCGTCATCAATTGGTTGACACGGTCATCCACTTCATCACAAGTGACATCTGACACCCCCAGTTTACAGTCAGTAGGTTCCTTGGACACAACCCTGAGTTGTCATGGCCCAGGAGCAGTCCCTAGCCTCCCATTGCCTCTGTCCTATGCTGTTCCCTCCCCCAGCGAAGTATCTTATGCTTTGGGTTCAGCTCCACTATTCAGTGAGGATGATCTGATAGAGGACAGTCAGCAGCTACTGCCCAGCCAAGAAATGGAGGCGACATCCGCCACTTTCTCCACTAGGCAGGCAAGTAGTGATGAGGAGAGTGGTGTGGGAGGTGCAAGTGTTCCGACTCCTTCAGTAGACACTGTTAAGGAGTCTGTGAAGGACATCAGTGTCATGCAGACACAACTCGATGATGATGAAGCCGATCACACTTGGGAGCCGGGGGCAGAAGGGGCTTCATCATCATCATCAGGAGAAGAGGGTTGTAGGTTGCCCCTGAGGCAGCAAGGTGGTAGCATGGTTGGCAGTCAGCATGGTGGCAGAATTGGAATGTCTGGAGCCAAACGTGGCTGGGGCCGGGGTAGACCACCTCCTGCGTGGCAGGCTACCTTCCCAGGGGGCAGTAGAACAGGGGTTCCTGAAGTCGGCGGTAGTAGCAGTGAATTAGTGCGGACTGTTGGTGGGAAAATCAGCTACTCATCAGTGTGGCAGTTTTCATCAAGCATCCGCAGGAGGTTAACATGGCCGTTTGCAAGATGTGTAGACAGAAGGTCAAGCGTGGCCAGGGCCCCAATGTTGGTACCACAGCCCTGTGCCAACATATGCAGTGTCACCATAAAGCGGCCTGGGAGAACCGAGGCTCTGAAGTGGTGCTCCAGCCTGCTGCATCACCCAGTGGCACGCTGCTCTCAGTTTCAGCCAGCCAAGGCTCCACCACCTCAGCTGAAGGGAGCTGTGTGTCATACCAACCTCTGTCCCTCCTGATGCTGCTGCTCCTCCTACTCCGAGTCATTCTGCCAGCAATCCATCGGTGAAGCCAATGCCACAGAAGTTTGCTCCTGTCCAAGGTTGCTGGTGCTGCAGTCCCTCCCCTTTCAGGTGCAGACTCTGCACCCTTCAGAGAACTGATGGCTTGTGCCGAGCCGAGGTGGAGAGTCCCAAGCCGTCATTTTTTTGAAAGGAAGGTGGGCCAGTCCTTGGGCCTGTTAGTGTGTACCAAAGCGCACAGCAGCGCCATTGTCTGGAGCTGTAACTACGGTCAGGGACAATACATGTCCTTTACGACCCATTGGGTGAATATGGTTCCTGCACAGCCACTAACAGAAACTTGGAGAGGTCATGCTGCTTCCGTCTCCACGCTCTTAAGCCGTTGTGCCTGTGACAGTGTGCGACTCCGCCTTCTCCTCCTCCGACAGAAGAGCTAGAGGGTTGTGAGGAAAGCGAGACAGAGGACCCAGACACACCGTGGCAGTTTGCAGTGGAGATGGAGACAGGTAGTCCCTCCGAGTCACTTGTACAAATGGCACGATGAATGCTCACATGCTTGCGTAGTGACCGCAGAATTGTCTCCATTCGACAGCGGGATGACTTCTGGCTCTCAATCTTATTGCTACCCGCACAAAATGGGGACAATTTTTACACCCACTGAGAGGGAAGACAAATCGACAACTACAGAGAAATTCTACGTAGTCAGTTTGCCATTGCCTATCTGCGCCATCTACTCGTGGGGGCCTCTGTGCTCACCTTCCACTGCCATGGCAACTGGGGAGGGGTGGGGTGGCAGGAGCAGCAGCAGCCTGAGTCTACAGTCGCTGATGAGTAGTTTTCCTCATCCGAATATTAAGGGAAGGTCATTTTTCACCATTTTGTGCTATGTTTAACTGTGATTGCTTGAGTAATTTCCAACAGAGTTTAGGCCTTAACATGAAATGCCTTGTTTGTCATTTTTCCACTGTTAAATATAAAAAAAAAATTCACAATAATTTATTTTAAATGCAACATTAATTTTCTTAAAGAAATCCATATTGCATGTGAAAGCCCAATTTCTCTGCGGTTGACTTTAAGGCTTGAATCCCAATGCAGTGGAAACAATCTTCATAGCGACACCTTGTAAAGCTGCTCTGAAGTCCTGGTTCCTCAGACTGTAGATTTGAGGATTGAGGAGAGGAGTGACCACCGAGTAAAAGACAGACACAGTTTTGTCGCCAGCAAAAGCTTTAGCATTTGGCCGTAAATAATTAAACATGCAGGAGCCATAAAATATAAAGACAATTGTCAGGTGAGAGGAACATGTCGAGAGAACTTTACTTTTGCTGCCCTTCACTTGCATTTTCTGGACAGTTCTGAATACATAAAAATAGGGCAGGAAGGTCAGTACGAGGAAAACAATTGCAATAGAGCCTCCCATGGTAAGAACGAGGAGAACATTGATGAAGATGTCGCTGCAAGAGATCTGAAACAATTGAGGAAGGTCACAGAAGAAACCTTCAATAACATTGGAGTCACAAAATGTTATTCTCAAGGCAAAAACAGTGTAAAATAAGGAATAGATGAAACCTAAAAACCATGAGCTGGATGCCAGTTGAACACACACTTGCCAATTCATTATCTGCATGTAATGCAATGGCCGACATATGGCGATATAGCGATCGTAGGACATGAAAGCCAACAGATAGACTTCAGAGCTGGCAAAGAACAGAAAGAAGAAGACTTGGGTTAAGCAAGCCGTTGTGGTGATCGTTTTCCTCCTGGTGTGAAGGTCAAATAACATTCGTGGCACTGTGACTGAGGAACAACAGAGGTCCAAGCTGGCCAGGTTCCCCAGGAAGAAATACATGGGAGTGTGGAGGTGAGCGTCAACAACTATGAGGATAATGATCAGCAAATTCCAGGTCAGGGTCAGAAGGTAGATGAGAAGGAAGAAGAGGAAGAGAGGCAGCTGAAGACTCGGAAGGTCAGACAGGCCGGAGAGGACTAACACATTAAATGAGGTCTGATTCCACATTGTATGTTATTTCAATTATTCTTTATTCAAAGAAAAAATTCCAGAAAAAATGAAAAGATAGTAGGGCAGATATATTTTAGTGAGGAAAGTAAATCCAGCTGGAGACTTGCTCTAATACTTAATGTTTAATCCATTATGTTAAAAGGTTAATGTTAAAGTCCAAGGATGCATAAAAACGCATGGCCGCCATGACGCATTTTTATTTTCAATACTTTTTTTAGGAAGCGCAACAAAATCAGTATAAAATGGAACATTGCTCATTAAATTGTGGAGGGTGAAGTAATGGAATAGACTCGCAGGCTGTAGATATTTGAGCAGTCAATAAGGTTTCCATACATTAAGTACACTGATGTTACTGATACAAGAACTATTATTTTTAGTAAGATATTTGCTATCTGTTCAGGAAAAAAAACATATCGTTTCAAAAACAAAGAAAGAGTCATGGTCCTCAATTCTTTATATTAAAAATATTAATATAATATTTATAATTTTAGTACAGAATCTTTACTATAATACACTCATATCCAACTTATTTGTTCTGAATGTGTTAACAAGAAAAAGAGAGCAGACAAGAAGTAAGAATAGATAGGAAAAGGCAAGGGGAAGAGAGGAAAAGAGGGAAAAAAAGCAAAGGAAAGGGGGGGATGGGGTACAACCGCTTATAGGGTTTGATCCAAATAATCTTTCAATATGGTGCACATTATCCAGCAACTTTTCATTAATCAGGATCCAAATCAGTTTCTTATGGACTTGATGAAGGGAAACAAAATCTTAGGCGATCAAGCCAAAAAACACAGTTAGACTTTTTTAGGAATCCTTCAGCTTGACCGCACGGAGAGAGAGAGGCTCCACCCCCTTCGAGGCTGCTCAGCCTTTCTTTTTTCCCCTTGAAAGTTACTAAAAGCTGTTCCGCTATACGCCATTCTCCAGATCTTTCCAAATAAATGATCAATGAACGTTTTCAGCGGGAGATCTTCTGCCTTGTCTGCACCATTTGGTAGTGTCGGAAGTATTCTTTTGCATCTTGCTAGTAGAAATAACTATTTTCGGCAAAAACAAAGGATTAGGTCTAAGTATAACTTTGTCTGACAGTACTGCACAATAGGGCTCATTCATAGATAAGGCCTGTAGTTCACTTACTCACCTGAGAGATAATGGCTAGTAGGAAGGAACATTTTAGCGACTCAATACTCTGGAACCTCATCTAGCGGCTCAAAGGGTGGTTCCATTAATCCTTTTAATACAATTGACTTGAAAACACCATTGATTAGTTCATTCTGTCTCAATGTTAGAGGAAAACTGATAATGCAGAAGTTTGAGTCTTTGACGTACTTACAGCTAGTCCCTTCTCTAAACCTTCCTGCAGGAATTCGAGTACTGTGGCTATGTCTTTTTTCTTCAACTTGTTAACTTTACAAAAAGAAGAAAAACATTTCCCTACCTTTTCGTAGATTCGCCTAGTAGTCAATTTTTGAGTGGTCAGAAGAGTTTCAGTCACTCTAATCGAAAAGCCCTTACTTCTGGATGGTCCCTTCAAAATCCATGCTGTCAGCAGCAATTTTTAACTGATTCTGATGAAGAATGACGTCCTGATGAATGATATTCAGAATGTCTGGAAGTTTCCAGGGACCCTCCTTTACCATCCTTCTCAGTTTTCTGAACCACACTCGCTTTGGTCAAAATGGAGCTATGAGGATTACGCTGACCTCTTCTTGTGCTATTTTTCATCTCACTTGTGGCTGAATTCTGAAAGGAGAAAAGGCATAGGCAACATGAAACCTCCATGTTTGAGCTAGGGCATCCATTGCTAACACACCTTCTTCCTTTGTCAGAGACAAAATGTATTGCATTTTGCATTGCTGGCATTAGCAAACAGGTCTAACTGTGGGAGAGCCCAAGTATTTACAATTTGAAGGAAAACCTCTTGGTTCAGACACCATTCTGTCTGCTGAATCCTGACTAGACTTAAAAAGTCTTGCTAGAGTATTTAGGGTCCCCTTCAGATGAACTGCCAATACTGACTGGACTTGCTCCTGTAAGGGTAGGAAAATGGCATTTGACAAGTTCATTAGAGTTGAGGATCTGGCCCCCCCTTGATGGTTTAGATAAGCTACCATGTCTGACATTATCTATATGTCTCTGCCTGCTATGACTGGCCGAACTTGATCCAGTGCCAACTTGAACCCCCAGAGTTCTCTGAAATTTGAGGACCTGGCTGCCAAGGCCTTTAGCCACTTTCCCCGCACCTGGTGACCTCCCAAGTGGGCTTCCCGACTCCAGTTGCTTGCATCTGTCATGATCACTTCTGGGTTGGTCTGTCTCCATTCTCTTCCTTTCCCTAGTTCCCCTGGATCTAGCAACCACCTGAGATTCTGTGGAATACTCGGAAGTAACTAGACTAATGGGTCCAGTGTGCTTTGTTGCTTGTCCCACTCTAGAAGAAATGTCTGCAATGTTCTTGTGTGAAGTTGAGCCCATGGTACCACAGCTATTGCTGAGGTCATGAGACCGAAGATTTTCATGATCTTCCTCATGGAGACCTGAGGGACTGCGATCAATCTTTGAGATTCTGCTCTGATTCTGTCCACCTTTTCTTTTGAGTGCTGTCTTTGTTGAACCCTAGAAATCTGCATTGCTGACTGGGTGTTAGGGTGGATTTTTTATAGATTTATCACTCACCCCAGGATTTTCAGTAAGGACCAGGTCTTTTCTAGATCTTAAAGGAGCGCCGGCCCTGACTTGTTCAACAGTAGTTGGTAATTTAAATAGAGGATCTCTATGATTCCCTATTGTCTGAGGTAAGCTACCAGTTCTTCCAGGATCTTTGTGAAGATCCTCGGAGATGAGGACAGGCCGAATGGCAGAGCCCTGTACTGGTAGCCAAAGATTTCCTGATCTAACTGAACCCCAAACCTCAGATACTTGCGTTGTGAGTTCAGGATGGGTACATGTAGGCAGGCATCCTGCAAATCTAGGCTTGTGGCATTTTCAGAATGTTCCTGACTGAGTACATTGACTCCTTTCTGAACTTTGTAACAAATGAACCTGTTCAATCTCTATAGATTCAACATTATTCGATACTTCCCTGATGGTTTTTAAACCAGAAAAATGTGAGAGTAGAACACACTCCGAGGGAGGTCGGAGGTACTGTTTCTATCACATTTTCCTGCAGAAGCTCCTGCAGAACTAGAGAAGAAGGAGACATACAGCATACAGTCGTACAATATCTAAATATACAGGCAGAGAGAACTGGACACACTGGCTGGGGCCCACCCAGTTGCATAAGGAAATTAGCACAGTTCCTACCCAGTGAACACCAGGGGCTTGATGCCAGTAATAGGAGGGAATATACATAATAGGTAATTAAAATACTATATCTGCAATGGCCCAAAAGATTATATATATATATATATATATATATATATATATATATATATATATATACACACATTTGGGGGACAGTAACAATATATTGGAATGACTATAGACAGACATACAAAAGACTGATTTATAGATGCAGTATGCAACTGCCCAAGATATAAATATACACACAGACAGGGTTAAGTAGTCAATTGCTTTTCAGTTAGCTTCCAGGACTATGTATCCTTAACAGGAAGTACATCATACATTATAGAAAGATTTAGAATAATATAAATATATATACACATACATAGAAAGTGGACAGGACAGGAGCACACTAATCATCATATGGGTATGTTAGCATAATTGCTGCTTAGCACCTGTCAGTACCAGACAGTATATAGGGGTGACTTTAGATATATATATATATATATATATATATATATATATATATATATATATTGTAAGGGGTTAGGTAGCGGGTTAGTCGTCTCCTGGGTAGACGGGCACACTTTCAGCAGGCACAAAGTCCACAGAACAAGGAAGAATCATTTAACTGACCTCAGCCAGTTTTATTGCCAGATTGTGGTATAAAGTAAAACAAAACTAAACAAAAGAAATCCTATGCCTGTCCAGCTCTAACTAAACATTAGGTGCTCCTGACTAACCCAGTGCCCGCCTAGTACCGGGCACCACAACATATCAGATCATGACATACCACTGGCAATGCTCCCACAGGCTCCTAGCAGATGTCCTGCTCCCAGGATGAGAGAGCCAGAGTGTGTGTGAACTCCTTCTATCAGGCAAGCACACCTTGGACTAATCAGACAGCCCAAGACCCGGACTGTCCGGGTGGAGTGGGGCCCACCCTCTCTTCCCCACTCCAGCAACACAGGCCCTGTAAACGGGTTTTTTTCCAAACCCTAAACTAGAGATCCTAGATCTCTAGTTTCTAACTTCCTGGTTGCTTTTACCTGACAGATACAAGAAATCTTGGGCAGATATACACACCCTCTATGACTTGTCCAGACACTCTGTCACACATCCCCCCCCCCTGTTTCAGACCCGGGGCTGGAACACAACTGGACATCATACAAGGGACCCGAGATAAGGCATCAGCATTTTTCATTTGGGTCCCTGGCCTGTGTTTTACTGTAAACCTGTATTCCTGTAAGGCTAAGAACCATCTTGTAACCCTCCTATTCTTTTCCTTATTTTCAAACATCAACTTGAGGGGAGCGTGGTCCGTAACCAATTCAAACTGACGGCCAAGCAGGTAATAACGGAGGGCTTCTAGGGCCCATTTAATGGCTAGGCATTCTTTTTCTACAATCGCATACCTTGTCTCATGATCATTTAATTTTCTACTTAGGTACAGCACCGGGTGTTCCTCACCATTCCGCACCTGTGGCAGTACTGCCCCCAGTCCCACATCAGATACATCCGTTTGAAGGACAAACTCTCTCGTAAAGTCTGGCGTTATCAGCACCGGCTGAGCACACAGTAGGCTTTTAAGGGTCTGAAATGATTTTTCCGCCTGTGGCATCCACTTAACCATGACAGAGTCTTTGCCTTTCGTCAGGTCAGTCAAAGGGGCCGCAAGGGAGGCAAAATTAGGTATAAACCTTCTATAATAGCCTGTAATTCCCAAGAAAGCACGGACTTGCTTCTTGTTAACGGGCTGAGGCCATCTTTGTATGGCTTCAATCTTGTTTAGTTGGGGTTTTATCAAGCCACGGCCTATGTTGTAACCCAGGTACTTGGCCTCCTCCAGTCCCATGGCGCATTTTTTTGGATTGGCTGTAAATCCTGCCTTACGCAGAGAATTGATAACAGCCTGTACTCTCGGTAAATGGGAATCCCAATCTGGACTTTGGATGATTATATCATCCAGATAGGCTGCTGCATACTGTCTGTGAGGTCTCAAAATTCTATCCATAACCCTCTGGAAGGTGGCAGGTGCCCCATGCAACCCAAACGGCAAAACAACATAATGAAACAACCCGTCCGGAGTGGCAAAGGCAGTTTTCTCTTTGGCCTCATCTGTTAATGGTATCTGCCAGTACCCTTTGGTTAGATCTAGGGTTGTTATATAACGGGCATTTCCGAGTCTATCAATGAGCTCATCCACACGTGGCATTGGGTAAGCATCAAATTTAGATATGGAATTAAGCTTACGGAAGTCATTGCAAAACCTCCAGCTGCCGTCTGGCTTGGGGATCAGAACTATGGGGCTGGACCATTGGCTATGGGACTCTTCTATTACCCCAAGTTCTAACATCTTCCTCACCTCTGCAGATATAATCTCTCTCCTGGCCTCTGGTATTCTGTAGGGCCTCAGCTTAACCTTTTCACCTGGTTCAGTCAGAATGTCATGTTTAATGAGAGAGGTACGACCTGGGGTATCAGAGAAAAAAACCCTGTTCTTAAAGAGGAACCCCTGCACTTCTACTTTCTGTGTATCTGCAAGGGAGTCGGGTACTGTTACTTCTGGCAACAAGGGCTTTGCAGAGGCCAACTGCTTTGGTTGGGATGAGGTGTCTGCAACAAGTGACAGTCGGTCTTTCCACGGTTTTATAAGATTGACGTGGTACACTTGCTCCGGCTTCCGTTTACCTGGCTGGCGGATTTTATAGTTCACCTCATTTATTCTTTCTAATACCTCAAAGGGCCCTTGCCATTTAGCCAGAAATTTACTTTCTACTGTAGGGATCAGCACTAAAACCCGGTCACCAGGTGCAAAGGTACGTATTCTGGCACTGCGGTTATATACTCTTTGTTGTGCCTCCTGAGCATGGGCCATATGTTCTCGCACAATAGGCAACACTGCCGCGATTCGATCCTGCATTTGGGCCACGTGTTCAATGACACTCCTATAGGGGGTAGCTTCTTCTTCCCAGGTTTCTTTTGCTATGTCTAGAAGGCCCCTCGGGTGACGGCCATATAGTAACTCAAATGGAGAATACCCTGTAGAGGACTGAGGGACCTCACGGATGGAAAACATGAGGTAAGGGAGAAGGAAGTCCCAATTTTTCCCATCTTTGTCCACCACCTTCCTTAACATGGCTTTTAGGGTTTTATTGAATCTTTCTACCAGTCCATCGGTCTGTGGATGGTAGACAGAAGTACGCAGCTGTTTCACCTGGAATAATTTACACAGCTCTTTCATGACCCGGGACATAAAGGGGGTACCCTGATCTGTAAGGATCTCTTTTGGTAGTCCTACCCGGCTAAACACATGCACCAACTCTTTAGCTATAACCTTGGATGACGCATTGCGTAGGGGTATAGCTTCCGGGTAACAGGTGGCATAATCCATAATTACAAGAATATACTGGTGGCCGCGGGCAGATCTTACAACGGGCCCCACCAAATCCATCGCTATTCTTTCAAACGGCACCTCAATAATTGGTAGAGGAACCAGGGGACTACGGTAGTGTGGCCAAGGAGCTGAAACCTGGCACTCTGGGCAGGAGTCACAATAATCTTTTACATCTTTGTAAACCCCAGGCCAGAAGAACCGTTGAAGGACTCTATCTATAGTTTTCTCTGTCCCCAAATGCCCCCCCATAAGGTGGCCATGTGCCAGATCTAGCACAATCCTTCTATATGCCTTAGGGACCACTAGTTGCTCCACCAGATCCTCTTCCCTTTTTACCACTTGGTACAGCAAGTCATGTTTTACTGCCATGTATGGATAGGACAGTCTGGTGTCAGGCTCCACCAGGTTACCATCAATCATTTTAAAATTTTCCCGGGCTCGGGTAAGAGTGGGATCTTTCAACTGTTCAGCACCAAACTGATCCTTCCGCACCTCAAGATCAGGCATACTGTCACTAGGGGGCTCTAGACTGCTATGACCCTCTGGGGACACCGCATTGTGGGGTTCAGCTTCTTCCCCAGCCATAACCGAAAAGGGGAAAGTTTCCTCCTCAATTAGGGCCCCACTTACTGGCAGTGTATTACCACATCTTCCAGAAATGTGGGAAGTCCCGCCCCATGATGACATCATGCATTAATAATGGCACTATCCCCACCATGAATTTTACTGCACCAAACTGTGTATGTATGTCCACTACAGCCGTGGGGTAATGTCGAGTATCCCCGTGAATACAAGTAACCCCAATAGTTTTCACTCGACGGGTTATTGGAGGCACCAAATCTGGGTTTACCAGGGTCACTAGACTACCTGAGTCTAACAGTGCATTTACAACTTTACCTTCGACCGTAATAGGACACATGTGTTTCTCATCCCCAGCATTTGGTAACGCTACACACGCAAGCTGAGTATACAGTGATAAGCGGCGGTTTATGTAGGAGACATCACATTGCATGGCATCATCATACATTGGGCAATTGGCAATAATATGACCGGGCATTTGACATCGAAAACACTTTATAACGTCCTTACTGAGTCTCTTATAGGCCCCCAACTTCCCTGGCATGGCTTGCCAGCTTCTAGAGCCTGGGCCTTCAGTCTCTCCACTTGCATGCACCAACCCATCAGATCTACCAGCCCCCTTTTCGCTTAGAACTTACCAGGAAGTCCTGGAGATCTCCGCTGTGGGACTAGGGGGCGCTGTGGCAGACTCATCAGTTCCTCAGCGGCTTTGTACCTCTCCACCATCTCCACCATTTGGTCAGCATCTTTAGGGTCTCCATGGCTCACCCACTTGCGCAAGGTAACGGGGAGGGATCTTAAGTACTGGTCCATCACAACCCGTTCCACCATCTGGGGGCCTGTCAGGATCTCTGGCTGCAACCACTTCTTGGTTAGGTGAATGAGGTCATGCATTTGAGAGCGTGGAGGTTTGTCCATGCTGTAGAGCCAGGTGTGCACGCGCTGTGCACGGACAGAAACTGTGACTCCAAGGCGTGTTAAAATTTCCTTTTTTAGCTTGCCATAGTCCATAGCATCCCGGGTTTCCAGGTCAAAATAGGCCTTTTGAGGTTCTCCTGAAAGGAAGGGTGCCAAAAGACCCGCCCATTGTTCCTTTGGCCAACACTCTCGCTCGGCAGTCCTATCAAAGGTTGTCAAATAGGCTTCCACATCATCAGCTGCGGTCATTTTTTGTAGGAAATGACTAGCTCTTATGGAGGCTTGAGTAGCGTCTGCAACACCTGGGGCCCGCTCAGCGACACTGGCTAGCTGCTGTAGAACAACTTTTAAGGTCTCCCGGTCTTTTCTTTGCTCTTCCTGTGTCGCCTCCAGTTGAGCTGTCAGTCTGCGGCTTGATTCCTCAAGTGCTCTTTGCTGCACCATGGTAGCCTCCTTCTGCACTCGGGTAGCCTCCTGTTGAGATGCCACAGCTTGCAACATAGCTTTAATTACATCCTCCATTTTCCAGATGCAAAAAAACAGTCTGCAAAAAAAAAAAAAAAAGGACTCCGGCCCTTTAAATTTCCAGTTTTGTTTTCTTTTGCCAAAAATTAGTGCCCGCATCCTCCACCACTTGTAAGGGGTTAGGTAGCGGGTTAGTCGTCTCCTGGGTAGACGGGCACACTTTCAGCAGGCACAAAGTCCACAGAACAAGGAAGAATCATTTAACTGACCTCAGCCAGTTTTATTGCCAGATTGTGGTATAAAGTAAAACAAAACTAAACAAAAGAAATCCTATGCCTGTCCAGCTCTAACTAAACATTAGGTGCTCCTGACTAACCCAGTGCCGGCCTAGTACCGGGCACCACAACATAGCAGATCATAACATACCACTGGCAATGCTCCCACAGGCTCCTAGCAGATGTCCTGCTCCCAGGATGAGAGAGCCAGAGTGTGTGTGACCTCCCTCCTTCTATCAGGCAAGCACACCTTGGACTAATCAGACAGCCCAAGACCCGGACTGTCCGGGTGGAGTGGGGCCCACCCTCTCTTCCCCACTCCAGCAACACAGGCCCTGTAAACGGGTTTTTTTCCAAACCCTAAACTAGAGATCCTAGATCTCTAGTTTCTAACTTCCTGGTTGCTTTTACCTGACAGGTACAAGAAATCTTGGGCAGATATACACACCCTCTATGACTTGTCCAGACACTCTGTCACAATATATATATATATATATATATATATATATATATATATATATATATATCACCTGCCATGGCCCAATAATTAATTATACACCTTTTTACTACAGTAGTTCATATAAACACAGTATATTAGGGTGATTGTAGATAGATAGATAGATAGATAGATAGATAGATAGATAGATAGATAGAGGCAGTGGGGGGAGGGCACAAAGATTTAGAGCACCCGTATATTAGTAAGTGATCATAATTGATGCCCAACGATTTCCCAGGGTCATGTATTAGTAACGGGCAGTATAATAACGTGGCTATTGACAGATATATAGAATAATATTATATGGGGACAATATATAAATAAATATACAGGCATGGAAATGAGAGCATAAAGAAAAGAACCCCACGGCAGGGGTCAGTAGCAGCTTATAAAGAGACATTTAGAAAACTAGTCCATGAATACAATGGCACAATTTATAACATGCATACAGGGGACCCCCTGATGCAGTAGTTAGTATAATGAGCCCCAGTGTCAGACAGAACATGAGGGGGTGTCTATATGAGGGGGTGACATAGTGGAGGCAGGGGGGTGTTGAACTTCTCCATACATAAGAGTGCTTCTCTGACCGAGTGACCATACTCCTCTGGGCATCCCGTATTGAGGCAATCTCCTGCCTTATTACCAGGATTTCCCTGAGTGAGGTTGCTGCTCCTGCATTCTTGTTCCACAATCCAGGAACAGAGACAGCTGCCAAGTGTCTGGTAACACAATGTTGCACTCTTCACATTTGGATTTCTTGGATGCTTTTACTTTTAGTTTAAGGGTCTCCTTTATTTTATGTGCTTCAGGCTAAAAAATACATTAAACAATATGTAATTTACCCTATTCCTCTGCACAAAATTAAGAATTTTAACTCCTACCGGTTGCTGAGCTTCTTTGCAGCTCTTTTCAGTCATTGCTGGGCTGGCCAACATTGCTGTGAGGACAGGTCCACTTTACTGTCACGTGCTGGCGCGCTGTCCTCGCACACTGTCTGTCTTCAGCCCCACAGCTTTCTGCCACCTCTACACCGCTTGGCTGCCACTCCTACTGCCTCAGATGTCCTCTGACTCCTCCCCCGCTGGCCAGGAGAAAATGCCACCTTTCTGTTTCCGAGTCGCGGTAAGTGTTACTGCTGCAACCGGAAGTGACGTCAGCACACTGGGTCACCGATCTCAAAACTCTGCCCCCAAAATTTGAAATTTTGGAGGGAAAAGTCAATATATGGAAAACATTTTCAGAATTCTGAAATTGCTGATCCAGTGTCTGATGGGTCAAAAAACAGTTAAAGGCACAGCAACTTACTCAGCTGTCTGGGATTTAAATGGGACATCGCACAACTCGTGCTCGGATGAATCTATGTCGGAATAAGCCACGGCTGTACCAAGACTTCAAGTGAACTCCACCTAGATATACGTCCAATGGCCAGCAGGCTTCTCCAGCACTCTGGAGTCTGAAAATAACGAACTAAAATAAAAATCTGCCGGAGTCTAACACATCCTAGCACACTCTGTCCAGTAGTTTCCCAGGGAGGAAACACAAAGAACTGAGGTGGGGAGGAAGGGGGGCTCTTAACCTCTGTTTCAGTTTGTGTTTCCTCCCAGGGGGTGGAACCTCTTTCTCCGTGTGGTCATGCTGAAGGATGATTTGGAAAAACAATAACTATTGGGCACCATATCTACAGGTTTTCCACAGTTTCTGAAACAATCCCAGGAGGCTCCTGGAAAGCCTTTTCAATAAATAAATTTGAGAAGAAGATAGAAGCATAGTAGGACCCTGTACAGCAGCTACATATTCCAAAGCTTCTATCAGCTACATATCTTTAGCAGGAATAACTATCAGAGATGAGAGAATATTGAAAAAATTTGATTCAGACAATTTGCAGAATTTGCCCAATAATTTACCTCGAATTTTAACAAATGTCTCAGAAAAAAAAATTCCCCACTTCCCTCGCTAATACTTAGATGAGTGATAAAAGTAATCTCATTATTGCGTCTACATTTGAATTACTTTTTGGTGTGTATGTAAAGTTACATTTAATTGACTTTTCATATAGTAGCAAAAAAATATTTCCCAAAAAAATTACCTGTACCGCCTTGTAGGGCATTTATACCGGTACCTTAAAGGAGCACTATCACCAATATTAAATATATCAATATATAACAAAGATATAATAAAAACCCATATAAACACATCGGCTAATGAGAGGAGGGGTCACTTATACACTCGAACTGAATAAAACTCCCGCCAAGCTTGCGGTTTTCTTCCTCTGGTTGGAATAAAATCCAGGGGTGACAGGTTAGTGTATCAGAGGTGATAGAACCTGTCACCCGATTTCCTTTTTCCTCTAATAATAACAAAAAAAAACAAGCCAGGTTGGATATTTTGTGATGTCAGGTGTATAAGTGACCCCTCCTCCCGCCATCCAGCATATTTATATGAATTTTTATTATTGTCCCATTCTTTTGTAATAGTGCTCCTTAAAGCCGAACCTCATGCTGCCTTACTATCCAGCATGGGCTATGTCCATCATCCGGCGTGGGTTTCCCTTCCCATGCCACTTGCCCTCACCTGCAGCCTGATGAAGGACACAGATTCCGACCACCAGCGTTCCCCGCTGAAGGGCAGGAGCTGCTGGGGGAAGCCCTCATCATCCCCCATCACTCACAGTGACATTCCTAGTGACATCACTGTGAGTAACAGGGGCAGTGAGGGCTTCCCTTGGCAACTCACTCATCGGGGTACAAAGAGCAAACAAGCAGTGAGGTCACTGTGAGTGACGGGACGGCGCAGGCTTCCCTTGTCAACTTACTCATGAGGGTATAATATGCACACTGTGGAGATTAGCTCTGGTAGGCGACCGGGTGTCAGCAGTATAGAGGCAGAGGCAAGCAGTTCAAAGTAAAGTCTGTGTTTATTTCACACATAAATCCACAAAAGCATATGTCCAAACAGGTTACATCACCTTTTCAGGAAACAGCAGCATAAATGATTCAATCAGGCAAACAGCTTTTAGTCCTTGAGCAAACGTCCTGTTTACAGTCCAACTAGGCCTCAGGTCCGCATGAAACAGCCTCCACAGGAGATTTCAGCCAGGCTCACAGAGTCTCACTCCCATGTGAGCTCTAGACAAAGGACCCAGCACAGCTGATTCCCCAGGCTATTTAAACAGCCCGCAAAACCCGGACCTGGGTAGTGGGATGGAGTCCCACCCTGCTCTACTCCATCCCAGTAAAGCCGTCCCAGGTTAGCCTTTCGGCTATTCTAAATCATCAGCAGCAAACTGCCACCAGCAGCTGATGCTGGACAAACAAGCTATACGGCTTTACTGCACCAATGCCAGGTACATTGGTGCTACATACCTGCCGTCAATAACGGCCCCTTGCACCTTACCACATACCCCCCCCCTTTGTTCAACCCTGAGGGGGTGGACACATGCCAAACAATGTGTTCTGGACAGGGCATCCGCGTTACCCAACAATCGTCCCGCTCTGTGCTCTACTGTAAACTTGAAGTTTTGTAATGACAAGAACCATCGGGTGACCCTGGCATTCCTGTCCTTAGCCTGGCACATCCACTTGAGGGGAGAGTGGTCCGTAATCAGACGGAACCTTCTCCCCAGCAAGTAGTAGCGAAGAGACTCCAGGGCCCATTTAATGGCCAAACACTCCCTCTCCACTATACTATACCGGGTCTCCGCGGGTGTCAATTTGCGACTCATGTAGACAACGGGGTGCTCCTCCCCGTTGACTTCCTGAGACAGTACAGCACCGAGACCTACCTCGGAGGCATCGGTCTGCACTATGAACTCCCTCTTAAAGTCGGGTGTCACCAACACCGGAGACCCACACAGGGCAGACTTCAAAGCGGAGAACGCTTTTTCGGCCTGTTCATTCCACTTCACCATGACAGACTTGCGTCCCTTTAACAGGTCTGTCAATGGTGCCGCTAGGGTGGCAAAATTGCGAATGAACCGCATATAATATCCCACCAACCCCAGAAATGACTTTACCTGGCGGGTGGTGTTAGGCCGGGGCCAGTTACGGATGGCTTCTAGTTTGTTCACCTGGGGCTTGACCACTCCTCGCCCAATCACATAGCCCAGGTATTTTGTTTCTTCTAGGCCTAAAGCACATTTTTTCGGGTTTGCCGTCAACCCAGCCTTCCTGAGGGAATCCACTACGGCCTGGACTTTGGGTAGGTGACTTTCCCAATCCGTGCTATGGATAATTATATCGTCCAGATATGCCGAAGCATACCGACGGTGTGGCCTGAGGACAATATCCATTAACCTTTGGAACGTAGCGGGAGCGCCGTGTAACCCAAAGGGTAACACCTTGTATTGGAACAGTCCCTCTGGTGTAATAAAGGCTGTTTTCTCCTTGGCAGCCTCAGTCAAGGGCACCTGCCAGTACCCTTTTGTGAGGTCCAAAACCGAAAAGTACCTGGCTTGGCCTAGCTTCTCAATGAGTTCATCTACCCGGGGCATAGGGTAGGCATCAAACTTGGAAACTTCATTAAGTTTGCGGAAATCGTTACAGAACCGCAACGTACCATCGGGCTTGGGAATCAAGACTATGGGGCTGGCCCACTCACTCTTTGATTCTTCAATCACGTCTAACCGGAGCATTTGCTGCACTTCCTCCGCGATAGCTTGTCGCCGGGACTCGGGTACCCGGTAAGGCCTCAACCGGACCTTGACCTGAGGTTCCGTGACAACATCATGTTGGATGACCGAAGTGCGCCCAGGGAGTTCTGAAAACACGTCCGTGTTTCTGCTAATAAACTCCCTGGCTTCCTGAGTCTGTTTAGAGGAGAGGTTGTCGCCAGTTTTCACCTCGACTACTACTTCTCTACTAACAGACCTAGGAATGGGAAGCTCCACCCCCACCATACCTGGTCGGGGACTGTCACCCCCAGGGGTCTCCCTGTCTTTCCATAGTTTCAGCAGGTTTACATGGTACACCTGCTCGGGCTTCCTCCGCCCAGGCTGATGTACCTTGTAAGTCACTTCCCCAACTTTTTCAATGACCTCATAGGGACCCTGCCACCTAGCTAGAAATTTACTGTCCACCGTGGGTACCAGAACCACAACTCTGTCACCGGGGTTAAAGTTCCGTACCCTGGCTTGCCGATTATAAACCCTGCTTTGGGCCCGCTGCGCTGCCTCCATGTGTTCTCTGACAAGCGGCAAGACGGTCTCTATCCGTTCCTGTAGGTGAGTCACGTACTCTACCACACTTTTGTGGGGTGTGGGTTGCTGTTCCCAGGCCTCCTTGGCTATATCCAACAGGCCCCGTGGATGTCGACCGTATAAGAGTTCGAAGGGCGAGAACCCCGTAGAGGCCTGGGGCACCTCTCGCACTGCGAACATCAGATAGGGCAGCAGCAAGTCCCAATTCTTCCCATCCTTGGCGACCACCCTTTTTAACATGGTCTTTAAAGTTTGATTAAACCGTTCTACTAGGCCGTCTGTTTGCGGGTGGTAAACGGATGTCCGCAACTGTTTCACCTGCAGCAGTTTACAGAGCTCTTTCATTACTTTCGACATAAACGGGGTACCTTGATCGGTCAGGACCTCTTTAGGCAGACCTACTCTGGAAAACATTTCCATAAGCTCCTTGTACACACTGGGCCAGTAGAATCGTTGTAAAACGCGGTCCAGTGTTTTCTGCTGGCCTAGGTGTCCACCCAGAACATGTTGGTGGGCCAAATCCAACACCAATTTGCGATATGAATTGGGTACCACCAATTGTTCCACCACCTCTTCACGTACCTTGTTTACTCGGTACAACATTTCCTGGTGAACCACAAAGCGAGGAAACTGTAACTCCGCCCCTGGCTGTTGTGGTTCACCTTCCACCTCAAGAACATTCTCCCAGGCCCGAGACAGGGTCGGGTCCTGGTGTTGAGCGGTACCAAAGTTAGTTGTGGAGACATGGAGATCTGCCAACTCTGGACCTGTTGTCAACTCTTCCACATCTCCAACCATAACATTTAGTGGGGTTGACTCCCCCTCTTCCATTTTAGGGACGGGCACCTCTTCCACGGTGCCTCCTGATTCCGGTTCCCAGGGCACCGGGGTCTCCCCTGAGTAGGGCCAGTCTATTGGGGACACACCCGCCTCGCGGGTTTCCGGAACTGCCAGCTTGGCCCACAGTGACCTGAACCCTGGAAAGTCTCTCCCAATAATCAGTTCATATGGGAGTTTAGCGGCGACAGCGACTTCATGTTTCCAGCTGCCGGAGACGGTGGTGAGAGACACTTGTGCTGTGGCATAGTCTCTCAAGTCCCCATGAATGCACAAAACCCCGGTTTTCCGCCCAGTGTACTCATCGGGCAGTACTAAGGCGGGTCTTGCCAGGGTAACCATACTCCCCGAGTCCAAAAGGGCCACAGCCAGGGTGTCTCCCACTTTCACCTGACAGAGGTGACTTTGCCCCACAAGCTCAGGGATACCGGCAGCACACAGCCTCCTGGCATACATGGAAGGGCGGTAACCAAAGTTTACATCCATGGGCTCCCCCTGGTGGGGACAATTGGCTCTGATATGTCCCGGCTCCTTACATCCCCAACACAACACTTGGGCAGGGACTTTGGGGGGTAGGTCCTGAGAGGGTTTAGGGGACACCACTCGCCTGAGCTGGGGCGGGGACCTCCGGGGTTTCCCCGAATCCCTCCTCATGGAGCCGCTTTGCAAGTTCCTGGTGGCCTCATATCGCTCCACTAGGTCCACCATCCCTAGTGCGTTGTCAGGGGATACCTGGCCAACCCAGTGCTGAAGAGGGTGCGGTAAAGCCCTCCAAAACATGTCCGCCAGCAAGCGGTCCAAAATGGCAGTGGGGCTTAACAACTCCGGCTGCAGCCATTTTTGCAGCAGGTGCAGCAGTTTATAATACTGGGGTCGGGCGGGCTCTGCCGACTGGTAGCTCCACTGATGCACCCGCTGAGCCCGAACCCACACATTCACCCCCAGTCTCGCCAGTATCTCACCCTTCAGAGTCGGGTAGTCAGCGGCTTGGTCCTCTGGGAGATCAAACAACACCTGCTGGGGTCCAGACGCCAGAAATGGAGCGATGACATCAGCCCACTGGTCATGCGGCAACTTCTCCCTTGCAGCCACCTTTTCAAACACCGCCAGGTAAGTCTCCACGTCATCTGAAGGGGTCATTTTTGTGAGCGCCGAGCGGACAGCTTTCCGGGCATCAGGAATACTTTTGGGCGCACCTGCAGCTTGCTGCGCCATCATATGTTGCAAAAACAGCTGGTTGGTCTCATGCTGCTGCCTGTTGGCCTCCACGAGCGCTTTCACGACCGCCTCCATTTTGTCTGCAGTCCCAGGTAGCAGCCTGGCAGGTTTAATATAGGACATGCACAACAAAAAACTTTTTCGTCGGTTGCTCCTAGCAACGGCCTCACTGCTATGCCCGCATCCGACACCAAATGTGGAGATTAGCTCTGGTAGGCGACCGGGTGTCAGCAGTATAGAGGCAGAGGCAAGCAGTTCAAAGTAAAGTCTGTGTTTATTTCACACATAAATCCACAAAAGCATATGTCCAAACAGGTTACATCACCTTTTCAGGAAACAGCAGCATAAATGATTCAATCAGGCAAACAGCTTTTAGTCCTTGAGCAAACGTCCTGTTTACAGTCCAACTAGGCCTCAGGTCCGCATGAAACAGCCTCCACAGGAGATTTCAGCCAGGCTCACAGAGTCTCACTCCCATGTGAGCTCTAGACAAAGGACCCAGCACAGCTGATTCCCCAGGCTATTTAAACAGCCCGCAAAACCCGGACCTGGGTAGTGGGATGGAGTCCCACCCTGCTCTACTCCATCCCAGTAAAGCCGTCCCAGGTTAGCCTTTCGGCTATTCTAAATCATCAGCAGCAAACTGCCACCAGCAGCTGATGCTGGACAAACAAGCTATACGGCTTTACTGCACCAATGCCAGGTACATTGGTGCTACATACCTGCCGTCAATAACGGCCCCTTGCACCTTACCACAACACTCATGAGGTCACTGTGGGTGATGGGGGTTGGTCAGGGCTTCCCCTGTCCAGTTACTTTTGAGGGTAAAAAGAGCACACTTGAGTGATGGGGGATGGTTAGGGCTTTCCCTGTCAGCTCACTTGTGAGGGTATAGAGATCCCTACCCTGTGCTGGGTGGGCTGGGCAGAGGATCTGTGTCCCCCACCTGGCTCCATAGCAAGGAGTGACATGGAACACCCACGCCAAATATTGGACATCGCCTGGAGCTGGATAACAGGTGAGTTTGTTCGAATTGAATCGAATTTCTTGTGAAAAATGTGTGAATTGGCCAAATGGAATAATTAAGGAAAAAAATGGTGAATTCTAAATGCTAGAAACTTGATTTGCTGTACAGCGAGTGTGTGTTACATTTGCAGTTGTGGCTGCGTCACAGAATAACATCAGAAAGAAGGTCCAGGTAACACGTTATGTAACTGCTTTCTGTGTTGGAGTTTAGTTGGCTTTTCCAAAAATTATTTCTCGAAACCGCACTTTGCGCTCAAACCTCTCGGCCAAGAGAAAGAAAAGCCGACCCAGAAGTCATGGACTGCACAGACCTCCACCGAGGAAGAACCATAAATGGTCGCCTTGCTCCAGATTTCAGGTCACCAGCATTTTTATCCCTTGCACGCAGACGTATTTATAATGCTCAACAGTCCCCTGACATAGGCTCACACGCAGGAGACCTAATCAGCACCGCAAATAATATCATCCTCTGCTGAATGTTAGAAAACCCGAGTGACATGTGCTTTGTGTTTACATCACGCAGTTCCCCGAGTACATTTTACTTATTGTTCTCATTGTTCTCGGAAACATAAAGTCACATTTTTTCAATCTTGAACAAAGCTCGTGCCTATCAACTTCATTGCTAGATCCTGACCCTTAACCCTTTTAGTGCCAACCTGCCTAGAGATTTTATCACTCTCCAGAGGAGTAGCTAGGCTCTCTGGCACCAGGAGTAAAGATTCAAAATGGCGCCCCCATCTGTTCCGAGCTCCCCCTTTGGTGCCCCACTGACCTGCTGCACGTGTGTCCCACCTGCACCCCCCTAGCTACGCCCCTGCACTCGCTGTTGCCAGACCATCTTTTACCATTTTTCACTATACATGTTTACCTGTGATTTTTGATTTCTGGTGATTCCCCAGGAAAATTCCACATTTTTTTTAAAGCAGAGTTCGGGCTTTAACATGAAATGTCCTATTTGTCATTTTTACAGCACTATCTCAATATTTGTGGGTGAAAAATGTGGAAAACATATGTAAATCGTATTGTGTGTAAAAAGCCCTATTCCTCCTGGGTATTACAATACCAATTATGTATTGGTAGACAGCCTTTCCTGTCCAGGACACACCCCAAACCAAAACAGCACGATTTAGACTTTCAAAGAAAATACAAATACTATGTACACTTTCAAGGGTTTTTTATTTTTGAATTGCGTGTGGTCCCTGCTCCACAGGGCTGGTAAACCAGGGTGCAGGGATGTGGTGGGCCCAGCCCCCGGCCTTGAAAGCTACTAGCCTACATGTGCCACAGGCATGGAATGGGGAATGCCTCCCTGCCTATAGGATGGGGTAAAGGCTCACCAGCTATATGGGATAGGGGAGGCCTCACTGCCTATTGGATGGGGGAGGCCTCACTGCCTATTGGATAGGGGGGTGCCTCATAGCCTAATGGGTGGGGGAAAGCCTCATTGGCTATGGGATGGAGGAGGCCTCACTGCCTATGGGATGGGGGATGCCTCATTGCCTATGGGATGGGAGATGCCTTACTGCCTATGGTATGGGGGGAGCCCTCACTGCCTATGAGATGGGGGATGTCTATAGGATGGGGTAAAGACTCACCAGCTATGGGATGGGGGAGGCCTCACTGCCTATGGCATGGGGGAGGCCTCACTGCCTATTGGATGGGGGGTGCCTCATGGCCTAATGGGTGGGGGAAAGCCTCATTGGCTATGGGATGGGGGAGGCCTCACTGCCTATGGGATGGGGGATGCCTCACTGCCTATGTTATGGGGGGAGCCCCCACTGCCTATGGTATGGGGGAGGCCTCACTGCCTATGGGATGGGGGAGCCCTCACTGCCTATGGGATGGGGGAGGCCGCCGGGAACGGGTGAGTTTAATTTAATTTTTTTAATTTTTTTTTTACATTCGCTCGATAAGGCGCACTGGCATTTTCCCCCCACTTTTGGGGGAACATAAGTGCGTCTTATAGGGCGAAAAATACGGTATTTTTAAATTCTTTCAGGGGATTCTGGATATCCACTCCTGCCCTTGCTACTGATGCCCGTTCTTTGCCTGCAGAATGCGGGCCAAGAGTTCTCTAATCGGGCCCTATGCAAAACCCGGCCCGTGGTGGCGAGGGCCTTCGGACTTTTGAAGTCCAGATTTAGGTGCTTGGACCATACAGGGGGGGGGGGGGCACTGCAGTATGACCCCAACAAGGTTATAGCAATAATTTAATTTACCTTTTTTAACAGGGACCACACGTGCCAGAGTGGCACAACTGAGTGTCAGGGTCCTTCAGTTGGTGGGCGAGATGCAGGAGCTGCGCGACTCGTTGGGGACCACAGATGAAGAATAATGTTCAGTGGCCTGCCATTGCTATGTATTTTTTTTTTTATAGTTGTATTTTAATATTTTATATTTTGTGATGGAAAAAAAAAATAAAAGTTTCAGCGTCATTTCATTTACAAAATACATTACCACTAGAGAACACTTTTGAAAAGTTCGATTCGGCCGATTCGCCGAATTTCACAAAGAAATTCGGGTTCGGCCGAATCGAACTTTTACGAAGTTCCCCATCAAAAATGCCGGCATGGTGGGAGCGGGCCGGTAAAGCCGGCCGGCCCGCTCCCACCATGCCGGCATTTTAAAAAAAAGCAAACACTTACCTGCAGGTCCGGAGCGTGGAGGCCGGCGCCGCTCTCAGCTGTCATCTGAGGGTGCGTTTTTTAAATGCCGGCATGGTGGGAGCGGGCCGGCCGGCTTTACCGGCCCGCTGACAGCGGCCCGCTCCCACCATGCCGGCTTTTTTTTTTTTTTTAATTTCAGGAAAAATTCGATCGGCACGAACCACAAAATATTCGGGTTCGTGCCGAATCGAATATTTCCTGAAATTCGGAGCGAATTCCGGTTCGTCCGAACCGGTTCGCTCATCTCTAATTACCACAAAACTAATGGGCCCAGAAATATTTAAAGATGAATATTCACTTGACCAAGAAGTGATTTGGGTAAGTTTTCGGGGGTTAAGTTTGGGTAAGTTTTAGGGTCCAAAAGGGAAGATGGAGGATAGTGCTAAGTGGTTTGGGTGAGCTTTAAGGGTCCAAAAGGGAAGAGGGAGAATAGCGCTAAATGATTTATCTAAACATTGTAGTAGAATTGAGGGTGGCAAATATGTAGGCGAGCACGTTAATGAGTTAAGTTTGTAGTGCGCAGGCGCTAGATCATACGGTTTTTTGTTTGGACGAATATTTATTGAAAAAGGGAAACAGAATCTATCAGGAAACATAAAGGATTCGTGGGAGAATACGATGGGAAATGGGCAAAAACGAAAGCCTACGTTGTAACATGAGAAAATGAAATGGAAAAGCCACGCTGGAAAATGACATCCTCGTACTCTGCCGAATGGACAAATGGACGGAAAATTTACAGAAGGCTTGCAATGCATGCATAGAATCGCTCGCACACTCATACGAGAGCGGGAACATTTAAAAAAAAAAACAGACTGGCACAAAAAACGAAAGTCTTTTTTTTGTCTCTCTGAATCGAGCCTAATTTGCAGAATTTGTCCAATAATTTACGTTGAATTTTAACAAATGTCTCAGAAAAAGAAACTCCCCACTTCCCTCGCTAATACTTAGATGAGTGAAAAAAGTAATCTCATTCTTGCGTCTACATTTGAGTTACTTTTTGGTGTGAATGTAAAGTTACATTTAATTGACATTTCATATAGTAGCAAAAAAATATTTCCCCAAAAAATTACCTGTACCGCCTTGTTGGGCATTTATATTGGTACCTTAAACAAGCACTGTAGCGATAACCTTTATCGCCGGAGGGCTTCCCCGCCAGAGACGTCCTTTTCCCAATGGTGAGAGGTACTGCAGGAATTCCAGAGTCATCCGTGAGGAAAGCAGGAACAGCTCTTACAAGGCCTAGTGAATTGTAATATAGCGTTTCCCCCAATAAGAGACGGAACTCAGTATTGAGGGTGAAGATGACCTTGTTTTATTAGTGCCACCCTGGGCCTTATATGCAAGTCTCCATGCAAGGGGACCTCCCTTGTGGACCTGATGGAGAACTGCATGACAAACGTACAGACCAATGGGAGCAGGCCACACAATCCCTCAACTCTGCCGGTAACACAATCAGCAACACAATGGCAGTATGTAACACAATCAACAACACAATGACAGTCTGTAACACAATCAACAACACAATGACATTGTCTGGAACATGCTTAAGAAAATGAAAGTAATGAATCTATGTAAAGTCCAAAGGGGCAGAAACAGTGCCTTTAAAATCCAATATGCCCAAGTAGGGTCCCATGGGCCATATAGAAAAAGGAACAGTGGGCATCCAATGAATGGCCCGGTGGGCAATTGAATAGTGGTGAAATCCAAAAGGCAGAGAGTCTGTCACAATGCCCCCTTTTTGTGGAACACCCAGCAGACCCGGATTGACCCTGTTCAGGTTAACGTGGGGCTGTCCGGACTCTTGTTATGGGCAGAGTTCTGTTTGCCGGGATAATCCATCTGCATTACCGTTTTGTCTACCGGCCTGTATTGGATTGTAAAATTATATGGCTGCAGGGCCAAGCTCCATCGCAATAGTCATCCATTGTCCCCTGCGACCCGGTTCAGCCATACCAAGGGATTGTGGTCTGTGATCAAGGTGAATTCACGCCCATACAAATATGGAGTACGTTTTTTCAAAGCCCATACCAACGCCAAACATTCTTTTTCCACGGCCGCATAGCTCACTTCCCGAGGTAACAGTTTCCTACTGATATACGCGACAGGGTGCTCCCCTCCATCTTCTCCCACTTGACTTAGAACTGCTCCCAGTCCGAACATGGAGGCATCTGTGTGCACGATGAACACACCACCATAATAACATAGGGGGGTGGTTTAGATTTATTGATGACATTCTTATCCTGTAGCAGGGTACTGAAGAGATGGGACATCAGTTTGTGGAACATTTAAATAATAACAATCTGAATGTGCATTTGACGCGGAAATTTCTTCGACAGTGGTTACATTCTTGGACCTTAGACTCACTCTGGAAAAGGATGGATCGCTTGGTACTGATCTCTACAGGAAGCCGACTGCGGTAAACAGTTTTTTAGATTTCCGTAGTTCTCATATTACTCACCTTAAAAAAGCGATCAATTTTTACGCGCTCGTCGCAACTGTACTCAGGAGCATCATTTTGAAAAGCAGGCCAGGATCCTTAAGTATAGGTTTTCTGATCGGGGATATCCCTGTAGAGTTATCAATGCAGCTTATCAGCGGTCTAAAGAGGTATCCAGAACTGATTTGTTGAAATCAAAATCTAGTCTAAGAAATACTAACAGGCAGAATAAGACAGTCAGGTTTATTACTGATTTCGATAAACAATGGCATGCTGTTGGGGGGGTGATGTCGAGACATTGGCATATACTCACCTCAGACCCTTTGATTTCTCCCTATGTAGGGGATAGGATACAGATGACAGCCCACAGGGCACCAAATTTAAGGGATAGGCTCGCTAGGGGGTATCTAACTGCACGGCACACATGGTTGGCTGACATTGGAACAAAAGGTAGTTTCCCCTGTGGCAATTGCTCCATTTGCCAATTTATGGAAAAAACAACAATTATCAAATGGGGTGTTATGAATCGACAGTATGAGATCTCCTCTTTCATTAATTGCAGGACCAGGGGAGTGATCTACCAGCTGAGGTGCGGATGCCCCAAACTATACATTGGTGAGACACAGAATGCCCTCAGGACTCGCATCCAGGGACATTTGTCCAACATCAGGCTTGCGGCAAGGGATACAGCTTCAGGTAAGACTGTTTCTCCTGTAGCTCATCATTTCCTGGAGGTCCATGGGGGTGACTGTTCTTCTTTGCGTGTAACCTAAAAAAGCGACTCCAACAACGTGAACTACGCTGGATATTCCAGCTTAGTACTAGGTCCCCCGGTGGTCTTAACGAGGATTGGTCCTTTGTACCTTATTTGAAATAGGGTTTGCATTGGAGTAAATTTATATTCAGTGGCACCTGCTCAGTCATGTTCTGTGTAGCAATAGGCTAGTATGGATGGTTGGTTCCATGTTTGGCGGCAAGCTTCACCCGCTCCTTCTTCACTTATCACTAGTTATTGGGTTACGGGGGCTGTTGATTCATTTTGGCTCTGGCCCCCTCTTTCCCTCATACTCACTGTTACATGGTTTTTGGGTCCACAGTTTTTGTGTGGGCCATATAATTGCATGCTATGATCTATGTTATTATGGTGGTGTGTTTGAGGGAGTATAGTATGGGCCTTAGTTGTGTCCATTTTACTCCTCTGTTATATTTCACTTATTTTTGCCTTCACACTTATTTTGATTATTATTTTGTTTTCTCTTTTTTGAGTTCTAATGGTGTTTTTCTTGTTTTCATGTTGGTTTTTGCGTCCTCTTTTTTATCTTTTTCCTTTAGATAGCTACTGGATTAGGTTATGTAGGATCTTGATTGTTCGCCCGGCAACCCTTCTGAGGACCTTTATTCATCCATATATGTGTATATAATTTTGTATTTTTATGGACATTTTTGTCCTTTCGTTGCCTAATAGGTTATATGGCATCCAAGAACCATTGTTAGTATAGAAATTAGATTATTCTGCACTGTATCTGCTATTTGTATACTTCAATTGTGTAGCCTAGCTTCATTTTATGACATGACTATACTGTTTATATTTATTATACTGCAATTGTATAATAACAATCATGTGGTTGTTCTCTTTTCTTAATATTGCCATGTTGTCTGGTATTATGTATTGATATACATGTATAATTACGTTGTACTTTATTTCATTGGCACACTGCTGTATTTTAGCCGGCCACCTGTGTGTACTGGGGAGTGTTGCCCGTGTTCTTGTGCTTGCGTCCTGTCCCCATGGCTACACCCTCCTCCACTCTGACCGCGTCACACCGTGCAGCAGCGGCCTCACGGTGTCTTCTGCGCATGTGCAGTTAGTGGGGGATATCTGCACCCGGAAGTATTGCCAGCGCGGTGTTCACGCTGCGGACCGCTGACGCGGCCTCTAGTGTTTGGTGGTTGTCATGGTGAGAGGTACGCAGCCAACAACGTGGGCACCACGTCATCGATGCAGTCGCGAAAATTGGATGAATCACACCCTGGAGTTGCAAGCAGCAGCAGCTGCAGGAGCCCAAACATTGCGTGAAAGAGACACTGGAGTTGGCTGCAGGAGGCCAAAAATTGGATGAATCACACCCTGGAGTTGCAAGCAGCAGCAGGAGCCCAAACATTGCTTTAAAGAGACACTGGAGTTGGCTGCATGAGCCCAAAAATTGGATGAATCACACCCTGGAGTTGCAAGCAGCAGCTGCAGGAGCCCAAACATTGCATGAAAGAGACACTGGAGTTGGTTGCAGGAGCCCAAAAATTGGATGAATCACACCCTGGAGATGCAAGCAGCAGCAGGAGCCCAAACATTGCTTTAAAGAGACACTGGAATTGGCTGCAGGAGGCCAAAAATTGGATGAATCACACCCTGGAGTTGCAAGCAGCAGCAGCAGGAGCCCAAACATTGGCTGAAAGAGACACTGGAGTTGGCAGCAGGAGCCCAAAAATTGGATGAATCACACCCTGGAGTTGCAAGCAGCAGCAGGAGCCCAAACATTGCTCGAAAGAGACACTGGAGTTGGCTGCAGGAGCCCAAAAATTGGTTAAATCACACCCTGGAGTTGCAAGCAGCAGCAGCTGCAGGAGCCCAAACATTGCGTGAAAGAGACACTGGAGTTGGCTGCAGGAGCCCAAAAATTGGATGAATCACACCCTGGAGTTGCAAGCAGCAGCAGGAGCCCAAACATTGCTTTAAAGAGACACTGAAGTTGGCTGCAGGAGACCAAAAATTGGATGAATCACACCCTGGAGTTGCAAGCAGTAGCTGCAGGAGCCCAAACATTGCGTGAAAGAGACACTGGAGTTGGCTGCAGGAGGCCAAAAATTGGATGAATCACACCCTGGAGTTGCAAGCAGCAGGAGCCCAAACATTGGCTGAAAGAGACACTGGAGTTGGCAGCAGGAGCCCAAAATTGGGATGAATCACACCCTGGAGATGCAAGCAGCAGCAGCAACAGCAGGAGCCTAAACATTGCTTGAAAGAGACACTGGAGTTGGCTGCAGGAGCCCAAAAATTGGATGAATCACACCCTGGAGTTGCAAGCAGCAGCAGCAGCGCCAGGAGCCCAAACATTGCGTGAAAGAGACACTGGAGTTGGCAGCAGGAGCCCAAAAATTGGATGAATCACACCCTGGAGTTGCAAGCAGCAGCAGCTGCAGGAGCCCAAACATTGCATGAAAGAGACAATGGAGTTGGCTGCAGTAGCCCAAAAATTGGCTGGAAGGCACACCCTGAAGTTGGCATCAGCAGGAGCCCAAAAATTGGCTGGAAGGCACACCTTGAAGTTGGCATCAGCAGTAGGCCAAAAATTGTCTGGAAGGCACACCCTGAAGTTGGCATCAGCAGTAGGCCAAAAATTGGCTGGAAGGCACACCCTGAAGTTGGCATCAGCAGTAGGCCAAAAATTGGCGGGAAGGCACACCCTGAGGTTGGCATCAGCAGGAGCCCAAAAATTGACTGGAAGGGGCACCCTGGAGTTGGCAGCAGCAGTAGGCCAAAAATTGTCTGGAAGGCAAACCCTGAAGTTGGCATCAGCAGCAGCAGGAACCCAGAAATTGGCTGGAAGGCACACCCTGAAGTTGGCAGCAGCAGGAGCACAAACATTAGCTGGAAGGCACACCCTGAAGTTGGCATCAGCAGGAGCCCAAAAATTGACTGGAAGGCACACCCTGAAGTTGGCATCAGCAGGAGCCCAAAAATTGACTGGAAGGCACACCCCGGAGTTGGCAGCAGCAGCAGGAGGAACCCAGAAATTGGCTGGAAAGCACACCCTGAAGTTGGCAGCAGCAGGAGCACAAACATTAGCTGGAAGGCACACCCTGAAGTTGGCATCAGCAGGAGCCCAAAAATTGACTGGAAGGCACACCCTGAAGTTGGCATCAGCAGGAGCCCAAAAATTGACTGGAAGGCACACCCCGGAGTTGGCAGCAGCAGCAGGAGGAACCCAGAAATTGGCTGGAAAGCACACCCTAAAGTTGGCAGCAGCAGTAGGCCAAAAATTGGCTGGAAGGCACACCCTGAAGTTGGCATCAGCAGGAGCCCAAAAATTGACTGGAAGGGACACCCCGGAGTTGACAGCAGCAGCAGGAGGAACCCAGAAATTGGCTGGAAGGCACACCCCGGAGTTGGCAGCAGCAGCAGGAGGAACCCAGAAATTGGCTGGAAGGCACACCCTGAAGTTGGCAGCAACAGGAGCACAAACATTAGCTGGAAGGCACACCCTGAAGTTGGCATCAGCAGGAGCCCAAAAATTGACTGGAAGGCACACCCCGGAGTTGGCATCTGCAGGAGGCCAAAAATTGACTGGAAGGGACACCATGGAGTTGGCAGCAGCAGTAGGCCAAAAATTGTCTGGAAGGCACACCCTGAAGTTGGAAGCAGCAGGAGCACAAACATTAGCTGGAAGGCACACCCAGAAGTTGGCATCAGCAGTAGTCCAAAAATTGGCTGGAAGGCACACCCTGAAGTTGGCATCAGCAGTAGTCCAAAAATTGGTTGGAAGGCACACCCTGGAGTTAGCAGCAGCAGGAACCCAGAAATGGTCTAAAGACATAAATATGTTTTGCACCATTTAGAAAGTGTAAAACGTGGCACCATGCTGAATCTAGTCGCATGCATCAGGCATTGGTGGGTGGAAATCCTGGCTGATCCATCCCTGATTCATTTTGACAAAGGTGAGTCTGTCCACATTTTTAGTTGACAGACGAGTTCTCCTCGCCGTAACTACGACCCCGCCGCACTAAACACCCGCTCAGATGGCACGCTACTTGCCGGGCAGGACAGCTTTTCCAGGGCAACTCTGCTAGTTGTGGCCACAAGCCAAGTTTGGCTGCCCAGAAGTCCAGCGGATCCCCAAGGTGTGTTGGCATGGTCATGTCAAGGTATGACATGACCTGCTGGTTGAGGTCCTGCTCCAGGTCTTCCTGCTGCTCATGAGTAGCCTCACTATGCGGGTGTAGAAAGCTACTCATTAGCGACTGAAGACTGAGGCTGCTGCTGATGGAGCTGCTGCTGCTGCTCCTGCCAACCCCTCCAGCAGGCATGGCAGTGGAAGGTGAGCGCAGAGGTCCCCCCGAGTCAGGTCTGTGAGAGTATGGACCATGGCGCAGAGAGGCATCGGCCAACTGACTACGCAGAATGTCTTTGTAGTAGTTCAGTTTGTCCTCCCTCTCGGCGAGTTTAAAAAATGCCCCCATTTTGTGCCGGAAGCGAGGGTCCAATAAGGTGGCCAGCCAGAAGTCATCCCGCTGACAAATGGAAACAATTCTGGCGTCACTACGCAAGCACGTGAGCAAGCTTCCTGCCATTTGCGCAAGTGAGTCGGATGGACTACCTGTCTCCATCTCCACTGCATACTGCCACGGTGTGTCCAGGTCCTCTGTCTCACCTTCCTCACAACCCTCTAGCTCCTCTGGCTGCTCCTGCTCCTCCTCTCCTGTCCGCTGACTAGATAAACCAGCCATTTTGCCAAGCCTAAACTGTGCTTCACTCGGCCACTCCTCCTCCTCTTTCTCCTCCTCCTCCTCCAGTTCAGCTCCAACAGGGTTTATGTGGCCGTAAGATGTAGAAGCCATGTCTCCAGTGCCCTGACCAGCCATGGTTTCCAACATGTGTTGTAGTTCATGAAGCAGTGGAATCACGTCGTTCATCCCGTAATCCTGCCGACTGACAAATAAAGTGGCTTCCTCAAAGGGCCTGAGCAAATGGCAGGTGTCATGTATGAGCTGCCACTGGTTGACATTGAAGTTGCACAGGGAAGTCCCCCTATCCGCTAGGAACATCAGGAAATCCGTGATGGCTTTTCTCTGTTCATATAATCGGTCCAACATGTGAAAGGTGGAATTCCAACGGGTGGAAACATCGCAAATCAGACTATGTTGGGGGATACCGTTCTGACGCTGTAGCTCAAGAAGGCTGTGTTTGGCGGTGTATGAGTGGCTGAAGTGCATGCAAAGTTTCCTTGAAGTTGTTAGGATGTCTTGCATATGGGGGGAACACTTCAGAAACCGCTTGACAACCAGATTGAAGACGTGAGCCATGCAGGGGGCATGGGTCAGCCTTCCTGGCGCAGCGCAGACAAAATGTTCTTGCCATTGTCGGTAACCATGCTTCCCAGTTTAAGTTTTCTCGGAGTAAGCCATGTTTGGATTTCCTGATGAATAAATTTAAGCAGTTCCTCCCCTGTGTGACTCCGTTCGCCAAGACAAACCATGTGAAGCACTGCGTGACACCTCCATGCCCTGCACACATGGTAGACTGGAGGGGAACCGAGACTAGAGCCTACAGTGGAGGGTGAGGAGATGGCGGAGGATGAGGAGGCCGAGTCGCACGTTGTCACGGGCCCAACGGGCAGGGAGCGCGGAGGCCGAAGCGGCGTGACCTGTCCACAGTCACCCAGTGGGCCGTAAACGACATGTACTGTCCCTGACCGTAGTTACAGCTCCAGACGTCGGCACTGCCATGCACTTTGCTACACACCGACAGGCTCAAGGACTAGCCCACCTTCTGTTCAACAAAAGTGTGCAGCGCTGGTACTGCCTTCTTGGCAAAGAAATGGCGGCTTGGGACTCTCCACCTCGAATCGGCACAAGCCATCAGTTCTCTGAAAGGTGCAGAGTCCACCACCTGAAAAGGGAGCAACTGCAGCACCAGCAACTTGGACAGCAGCACATTCAGCTTCTGCGCCCTGGGATGAGTGGGCGCATACTGCTGTCTCTAGGACATGGCTTCGCTGAGGGATTGCTGGTGGGATGCATGGCTTGGAGGAGGAGCAGGAGCGACAGAGGATGGGTATGACGCACAGCTTCGGCTGAGGTGCTGGAGCCTTGGCTGGCAGAAATTGCGAGCGGCGTGCCACTTGGTGAGGAAGCAGGCTGGACCACCCCTTGGGAGCCTCGGTTCTCCCAGGCCGCTTTATGGTGATGCATCATATGTTGACGCAGGGCCGTGGTGCCAACATTTGGACCCTGGCCACGCTTCACCTTCTGCCTACATATCTTGCATGTGGCCATGTTACCCTCCTGCGGATGCTTCAGGAAAAACTGCCACACTGCCGAGTAGCTACTTTTCCCACCAACAGGCCTCACTGATTCACTGCTACTGTCGCCAACTCCAGGAACCCCTGCTCTACTACCTCCCGATAAGGTAGGCTGCCGCACAGCAGGTGCTCTACCCCGGCCCCGGACCCGTTTGGCTCCAGGCTTTACAATTGTGCCCCCATGCTGCCTGCCAACCATGCTGCTAACACCTTGCTGCCTCAGCTGCTGACTCCGGGGGAACCTGCGCCCCTCTTCTCCTGATGATGACGATGAAGCCCCTTCATCACCTGGCTCCCAAGTGCGATCAGCTTCATCATCATCATCACCGAGTTGTGGCTGTACCTCACTGATCTTCTCTGTTTCATCAACAGTGTCTGGCGCAGGAGCTGGAAAGCTCGCAACACCCACGACACTGTCCACATCACTATTTGTCTGCCGAGCTAAAGAAGCCACCTCCATTTCATGGCTGGGCAGTAGCTGCTGACTGTCCTCTATCTGATCGTCCTCCTCACTAAACAGTGGAGCTGAACCCAAAGCATAGGATACGTCGCTGGGGGAGGGAACGGCGTAGGACAGAGGCAATGGGAGGACAGGGACTGCTCTCGGGGCATGCCAACTCAGGGTTGTGTCAGAGGAACCTACCGACCCTAGACTGGGGGTCTCAGACGTAACTTGTGATGATGTTGATGAGCGCGTTAACCAATCTACCACGGCAGATGCGTTACTGGTGGAGACACGACCGCTAGCAGATACTGGCAGATCAGGTCTCTCACCGTGACTCCTGCTGCTACTCGCCCCTAGTCTGCTGCTACCTCTGCCTGCAGAATCTTGGCCTCTGCCACTCCTCTTTGAACTTCCAGGCACTTGTCTGCCTGACATTTTTGTGTATTTGCTTATTTAGTCTAACTGGCGGGATGGTAGGTGAGATTTTGGGATACCCCAGGCAGCGGTGGGTGTAATTTCAGCAGACAGAATTCAATGCACACCTAAAGCAATTAGTAAAACTCAGGCTGACACAGGCCTGCTTAGTATAACTGGCAGGGTGGGTAGTTGAGATTTTAGGATACCCCAGTCCCCAGTGTAATTTGAACAGACAGAATTCAATGCACACCTAAAGCAATTAGTAAAACTCAGGCTGACACAGGCCTGTTTAGTATAACTGGCGGGGTGGGTAGCTGAGATTTTGGGATACCCCAGGCAGCGGTGGGTGTAATTTCAGCAGACAGAATATACATGGGGCATTGATTATTCTCATATACCCGTTTGGGTGTCCATTATTGTTTGATATTGATCAAGCACGGTTGTTTTTAAATTGTCTGTTTCAGATCATTTTTAGCTTTGTGTGTGTGCTTTTGTATTAATAAAGATTTGTATTTTTTTTCATATTAGCGTGCGGTGCTCCTTTGTAGAGATAGGTGTGCTTTGTTGCACGTCTGCAAATAGCAAGGGGGATAGGGGACACGCCTAGAGATTCTACCCAAAATAAAACGGTCAGAGGAATAGCCAGAATATCGGATGAACTTCCCCTGGATTTGAGTACAAGGAGGATATCCAGTTAATAAAAGATGGGCCTAGGCCCCATTTTCCCAAGATAAAATGTACATAGTCCCATGCCACTGTGTCAAACGCTTTACGAACGTCCAGTGCTAGCAACATAGCCTGTCGCCCTCATACCTTCACATGATGAACTAGGTCAACCTACTCCTTAGATATTAAAGTTTTAATATACCTATTTAGACGAGCATTCAAAGCCAACACCAGGTGGGGGGACAGTATCTGACTAAACTTTTTGAAGTAAAGTGCAGAAAAGCCATCAGGGCCAGGTTGCTTACCAGTCTTTAGTGCCTTTATGGCCTCTTGCACCTCGGCCAACTCAATGGGCCAATCTCTGTATGACTTGGCTCCAGGGGGGAGATTTGGCAGATTGAGATGACCAAGCAGCTCTTCTGCCAGCCGCTCCTTTAGCGTCATTTTGGATTTGTACAAATCCTCAAGATGCTTAAGAAAAGTTGCAACCACCTTTACCAGGTTACTGAATAGGGTACCCTCTAAGTCTCTTAGCCAGGGGATATCACTTAAACCTGGACCAGTTTATTTGGCATTCAGCTTTCCCTGATAAGCAGAGATTAAGCTGGTCACGTGCCTGGTTTAGCAAGACCATATCCCTCTTTGACGGGCAATCCTTAAAAGCAGTTGCTGCCCTCTGATGTGCACCCATTAATGCTAACAGATTTTTCTTGTAACAAGCCTTTCTCTGGGCCACTTCCTAAATTAGGAGCCCTCTAATTACTGCCTTGTGAGCTTCCCATACAGTGACATTCAAGCCCACTGAACCTGAATTATGCAAAAAGAAATCCTCTATCCCTTTATGACCTCAATCTAGCAAGGCCTCCTCAGACAACATGGGGTCATAAAGTTTCCATGATTTCTGAGGGGGTCTCTGAGTCAGAGATGCCAGTTAAGCGCAACCAGATCGCGATTTGGCCACACAACTGGAATGATAGAGGCTTGGGCCATCTGAGGCAAAGAGGATTGCTGCAGGAAGACATGGTCAATCGTAGCGAAAACCTTGTGTGGGCAAGAGTAGTGGGTGTAATCCTGCCTAGTATAGTGGTGCTCTCTCCATGCATCGACCAACTGATACTGATTTAAAATAGCACAAAAAGCTTTCCCTGAGGTGCTATATTTGACCTCGCTAGACACCCCTCCAGCGTTCTGTCTGTCTAGGGTAGGGTATAGAGTCTAGTTTGAGTCTCCCACAGTGATACGGAGCCTCTTTTTAACTTGGTGCAAGACTCTAAAGAACTCTTTAAGGAAAGCGTTTTGATTTTGGTTAGGGGCGTAGTACATTGCCACTGTGACCGGTAGGTCCTGGATCATACCCACCAGGAACAGGTATCGAACCAGAGTATCGGGTACCACCTGTTCCAGGGAGAAGGGGACTGAATGTTTAAAAGCAATTAGAATTCCCCTCTGCTTAGTGTCCGCGGAAGCCGTATAAAACAAAGAGTAATCTGCGCTAAGTATTTGGGGGGACATTTCTTGGTAAAATGAGCCTCCTGTAAGCATACAATGTCAGCGTGCAACTACCTCATTTGTGCAAATGCTTTCACCCTCTTCTGGTAGGCATTCAGACCTTGAACGTTTAAGGAGACTAACTTAACCGCCATCATCTCACTACCACTCAACTGGCTCACATAGAAGCCTGAAAACTCAGAAAGAAATTAGAAGAGAATAGAAAAGGAACACAAAAAACTTACAATGAAGGCAAAGGTACCTTTCAAATTTTAACTTCTCCCACAGCCTCGATGAGGTACGCACATCAAAATGAAGCGACCTCCTACTGAGGGCCCCACAACACAGATGTTTATTAACTGACCCCGCCAGGGGGCAAGACCATGTCGCTTCCTTTCCCGCTGGCTGCCCAGTGGAGAAGGGAGCAAGGAGTAAGCATACGTCTGACACCCGTGCGCCCGACCCACTTATCATCTAAACACAATAACAAACAACCGTGCCTAAAAAGAAAGAAAAAAAACTTGTATGAATCTGAGGTACAACCTTACATGGACAAACCCAAGAAAAATAGCCCTAATGAACTCCCAATTTGGATCCCCTGTAACCTGCTACTCAGAGCCCCCACAACCGAAAGAACCCCCCCATTCCACACCAGCCCACAAGATTTGTATTTCTTTTACGAAAAGTCTCAGGAAGAAACCCCTTCCAGCCTTAGCCAAGGTAGATTGACGGGCAAGACCCCTGAAAATAAACACGGGGATTCCTACTCGTTATCCCTCCCCCGCACCCCTCCCCCGTACTGAACCTGTGGATCAACGCCGTTGCAGATATCCCGCTCGTCGGAGTGCTCCTCCTGGACTCTCACTTGTACTTAGCCTTGGGAAAAATTAGAGCGCTCTCTTCTTTTGCGGCTGAGCCGCTAGAGCCGCTGCAGAGGTTTTCAAGCCCGCTGAAGACAATGCAAGATCCAGTTCTTGGGGTGTAGAAGCCTCAAAGCTTTGTCCAAGTGGTTGAACAGGGAAGGGGATCCCCATTTTATCTGCCCGCAGGGCTTCAAGCGAAGGTTTCATGGCTTGCCTTCTAGCAATGGTTTGTGGGGAACTGTCGGCAAAAAGCTGGTAGATGAAGTTCTGAAACTTCAGATTATCACGATCCCGCCCCGCCGCCATAAGTTGTTACTTGGGCGGAAAAAGTGCAGCTTTACTAGCACATCCCTCGGCAGGCCAACTGCTCTCTTTGCAATGCTCTGTGGATTCTTTCAAATTCCAGCCTCTCAATGGGGATGGACGGAAAATGCTCCTGAAATAACACTGTAACCATGGATTGCAAGCCCCACACTGACTCAGGTATCCGCCCAATCCTGATGTTGGCCCTCTGAGACTTATTCTCAGCTTCCTTAAGCTTATGATGCAGGATGAGGTTTTCTTCTCTCATCGCCTCCAGGTCAGTAGCCAAAGTGGATAAATCCGACGCCTGCGCCGAAGATTGCTGCTCCAGATCTCCAAGCCTTTGACCCAGTTCTTTAATTTCCGTTGAAAGGGTATTAGTAATCTGTGTCGTAATATTTTGAGCCCACCTTTTCAGCTCCCTCTCCAGCATTGCTTCATAACTATCCAAAGGCTGAGACTTAGACAGGGATCCGTGTAGCGACTCATCCATCCCGGACTCTGGTAAAAGGTCCGACATGTTATGAAATACGCTTTGGAGAAGCCCAAATTCGAGTGCGCATGCGCGTCGGAGCGAGATGGCTGCGTGCTGATCAGCTCCGGACCCGGCGGATGTTTATGGAGGTCGCGCTGTGAAGCAAGGCACTTATCTGACTAACAGCCGGTCTGAGAGGAATCCGGGAGTGTCGTGGGCGGATAGGAATACAGCAAACAAGGAGGTAGACGACATCTGCGAGACCTGCGCAGCTGCTCACAAAGTGCGTGCGGCGGCTTCAAGATGGCGGCGGAGTTTACCTCGGCGGAGTTGGGGGAGCTGGAGGAGCTGGAGGAGATTGCATCTAGCGAAACCTCCTTTTTGGCCAGTGAGAAAGATGAAGCACAAGCAATCGACACCGCCTCACAACCCACAGTGAGTACTGCCATTTTGACTCAGTTTGAAACACTCCTGCAAAGAGCCCTGGCATCTAACACTAAACTTATTATTGATCACCTATCCAGGGAGCTGGAGAAAGTTTCCCTAAGCATGTCTACATTGGAGACTAAGATGGAGGAAGTTACTGCTAGTCAGGAAGCCCTTGAGGAAGAAGTTGGTCAATTAAGGTCCCATAATGCGCTCCTGGCCTCTAAGCTGGATGAGTTTGAAAATAGGGATAGACGTTCAAATCTTAGGTTTCGGGGACTGCCAGAACATATTGAAGACGTGAGAGCGGCAGTTACTGCTTTATGTCAGGAGCTAGAGCCGGGGTTGATGGCTGACCGGTTGGAGTTTGACCGAATTCACAGGGCGTTGGGCCCACGTAGACCTCCTGAGGAACCCCCAAGAGACATTATAGCGAAATTTCATTTCTTTGCTACTAAGGAAGCTATACAGAGAGCGGGGAGGAATGCCAATAAGCTGCAGTTTCAAGGCCATACATACCAGATTTTTTCAGATTTGTCAGCTGCGACTATGGCAAAAAGAAAAGAATTGAGACCTATGCTTACTATTCTCCAGGAAAAGAAGATTGCTTACAAATGGGGGTTCCCCTTTCGGGTTTCTTTTTCCCATAATGATATCCAATATTCAGCCACCAACCTTGAAGAATTAAGATCCTTGATGTCTACAGCTGGTATCTTTCGCTTGCCACCCTCTAAATCACCAAGAAGTGAAGAAAATTCCCCCAAAGTTCAGAGAGCAGGAAAACGACAGAGAAGGGGGCTGCGTGTGGGAGGCAGAGGATCCTCCTTGGACTTTAATGTCACCTGAAGATGAATGCCGATCCATAAGTCTGCTAATGCTGCACTGGTTCGGTGATGTTCTGGACAGTCACTCGTTTCTTTTACTTCTCTCTCTTCCATTGTTCTGAATGATGTCTCCTACATCTTTGACATTACGAGATGGTCCCTGAAATGTTTTTTTTTTTTCCTTTCTTTTTTGCATTATTATAACTGGCCTATTTAAATAATTTTGGAATTAATGCTTGATAAGCAGTAGTTTATGTTTATATGGCATTGTAGGCCTAATTCTTGAAAGCTGTGCCTTATATTTAATTAATGTTTATATAGGCGACCTCCTGCTGGACATCCGCTGGCATATTCTTGTCGCACTTCTCAAGAGCTAGAGGGTCTGTTCCCTGTGGCTTAAGTACTACTGGTTTCTCGTTGGGTACACCGTTGGGTACCTGTTTAAGCTTAACTTACTGTATATACATTTTTTTTTTTTTTTTTTTGTGGTTTTTTACTGTCTTAATTTCCATAGGGCGGTGTTCTATGGGGTATTGTCTTCACTTCTCTGAAGGGTCAAGTGATCTTCCCTTTTGAGGTGTGCAGAGAGACCCTTTTATGCCCTGAGGGGGGGTGAGACCTACATACCTTTGGGGTAGAGGTCAGTTTGTACTTTGGTCACACCTTCCCTTTTGGCTTACGTTTTGATAATTCTACTTCCCTCATTAGGGGACTGTTAATTGATAATATTTTACCCTATTGTGTTTCCCCTTGTCTCCCTGCCCTCTTTGTTTTTTACCATCTTGTCTTTTTCCTTCTTTCTTTTTATTTTCTTTTTTCTTTTATCTCTTTTCCTCCTCACGCCGGTGACAGCTATAGTTCATATAATGGCCTCTGTTCTATCTCTAAATGTACAGGGATTCAATTCCCCTAACAAAAGGAGTATGGCGTTCCGTAAGATCAGATCATTGCGCCCAGATGTGATTTGCCTACAGGAGACCCACTTCTCCAGGTCCTCCAGACCCAAATTCTTGGATGCATCATATAATCAGGTATTTGCAAGTTGTGCTGAGACAAAGCAGAGGGGTGTTTTGATAGGGTTTCATAGGGGGGCTCAATTTGTTTGTCAACAAGAGGTTGTAGACTCAGATGGAAGGTTTGTGATCGTGGTGGGAACTATACAAGATGAGGTAGTGACAATAGCTAATTATTATGCTCCTAATGTTAACCAGGTGGAATTTCTCTCTCGATTTTTCACTAAAGTGACCGATATTGCACAAGGAATGACAATAATATGTGGTGATTCTAACCTTACTTTGAATCCTTATCTAGATAGGCAGTCCCCTAAGCACCCTATAATTACTACTCAATCGGCGGGGGCTTCAAAAAAATTCAGGAAATTGCTAGAAATACATTCTTTAGTAGATGGGTGGAGAGAGGCGCACCCTGGAGGTCGAAATTTTACTCATTACTCGGCCCCGCATGATATATATGCGAGGATAGATCATTTATTTTTGCCTCAAAGATTTCTACCCCAGATGAAATCAATCAAAATTCTCCCAATCTCATGGTCTGATCATGACTGTCTATTTCTTAAAATGGGTTCTTTGTCCTCTAGACCAGTGGGAGGGTCATGGTCTCTTAATGCCTCACTTCTTTCTGATCCGGAGGTAATTGCCTTGATCTCGGAGAAGCTGAATGAATATTTTTTACAGAATGAAACTATGGAGGTCTCTAAGACTATATGCTGGGAGGCACACAAGCCCACGATTAGAGGGTATCTTATTCAAATGGCTTCTAAAAAGAAAAGAGAAAGGGAGGAGCGAATTCAGGCATTAGAGGAGGAATATAGGATTGCTGCTGAGGAGGCAAAAAATAGTATGTCTCCGTCTACTAGATCTAAGTTGCACAGGATTTCTCAGGATCTTAATTTGGCCCTTGCTGGAAAAGCAGAAAAAGCCCTTAATAGGATCAAACATCGGTTCTACTGTAAGGCAAATAGGCCTGATACATTGTTAGCCAGGAGACTAAAGACGCCAGATGGAGACTTTTGCCCAGTTAGACTGAAAGATGAGAGAGGGGTTCTCACAGGTAATCCAGAAAAAATTACAACCATATTCAGGTCACAGTTAAGGAAGCTTTACGCTGAATCAAGTCCCCCAAATGCTGTTGATCTAAATCTGTTTTTTGAGAATCTCTCCTTACCAGAGATGCCCGTGGGCTTGTCCGAAGCATTGGAGGCTGACTTTAAGCTAGATGAGGTTCAGAGGGTTATTAAGAATTTGAAGTTACATAAGAGACCAGGTCCAGACGGATTTTTAGCGGCCTACTACAAGACCTTTTCTGATATTTTAGTTCCTAAATTGATAGCTATGTTCAATGATGTTAGAAGTGGTAACTCATTCTCACAGGAGTCCCTTACAGCTGCCATAAGCATGATACCTAAACCAGATTCTGACCACTCTGTATGGTCTAATTTTCGTCCCATATCCCTGATAAATTTAGATATGAAAATTTTTACTAAGTGTCTGGCGGAAAGGATGTCAGAGTATCTTCCAGAAATGATTTCAGGTGACCAGGTGGGCTTTATCCCGGGGCGGCAGGCGGGGGACAACGTTCGGCGGATAATCCAACTTACCCATATTGCTAAACAGAGAGGAACCCCATCGATAATTCTTTCTTTAGATGTGAGAAAGGCGTTCGATACGGTCTCGTGGGGTTTCCTTTTTAGCTTACTGGAGAGGTGGGGCTTTGGTCCCAAATTTCTAGGAATTCTGAGAGCTATATATGCGAATCCAATTGCGTATGTTAAATATAATGGGTATAAGTCGGGTTCCTTTCCTCTTGCGAGGGGTACAAGACAGGGCTGTCCGTTGTCCCCTCTCCTGTTTGCCCTGGTGGTAGAGCCATTAGCACAGATGGTCAGATCCTCTGCTGATATATCAGGGCTAGAGATAGGGGGTGTTCAGCATAAACTTTGTATGTTTGCTGATGACATCTTACTGATGGTAACCAATCCCCTTATCTCTCTCCCTAATATAATGAGAGTTTTAAATGTGTTTGCAGAGGTGTCCGGCCTTCAGGTTAACACCAGTAAATCTAAGATATTGAATATTAATGTTGAAGACAGAGTTAGAGCCCAACTACAGGCATCATTTGATTTTCAATGGCAAGGTACTGTAAAATATTTGGGGATTAATTTAACTAATGATTATGAGACTTTATTTGCTGCTAATTTTATTCCCTTACGCCAGAAATTGCAAGCGCTAATGTTAAAATGGAAGGGTTACAAGCTCTCGTGGCTTGGTAAGGTGGCGGCGGTTAAAATGTCCCTCCTTCCTAAATTTTTATATTTTGCTAGAGCTTTGCCATTGAAAATCCCACCTGGCTTCTTGAAGGCTTTACAGAATAAAATTTTTGCTTTTATCTGGATGGACAGAAAACCCAGAGTCTCGAGACGAGTTTTACTTAGAGCTAAGGAATTTGGAGGGATGGGAGTCCCATGTTTAAATAGATATTACCAAGCGGCTCAATTATCACAGTTACTGTCTTATCATGCTACAGACGACGTTCCCAAATGGGTTCAGATTGAATCTGTTATTTGTCATCCCCTGGCGGTGGATAATATTCTTTGGGTATCCCCAAATGTAAGGAAATTTGACAGTAACCCGGTTATAGGTCACTCTCTACGGATTTGGGATAGTCTTAAACTTTCTAGAGGCCTTATGTCTGCGTATACGCCCTTAGTTTCCCTCTGGAACAACCCTATGTTTGAGCCGGACTTAGCTAACCCCGGGAGGTTTATAAGATGGAAAACAGGAGGTGCCTCGAGATTAATAGACTTCATGGAAGGTTCCTGCATGCTCTCGTTTGCTCAACTTAGGGATAAATATGGATTAGAACATAAGGACATATTTAGCTATCTACAGATAGCTCACTTTATAAGAGCGTTACTTAAGAAAGGAGGAAGAGTAGAGGCCCTCACCCAGTTTGAATCTAGATGTTTGGAGGCCCCAAGAGGGAAGGGGGCGATAACAGAGATTTATAACAGTCTATCTATGTCCCTTAATCAGAAACGTCTGCCCCACTGGGAAAAATGGGAACGTGAATTACAAGAGTGCAAAAGTGATCGCGAGTGGCTTAAGATGTGGTCTAACTCGTTTGGTTCTGCAGCTTCGGTGACATCTTTAGAAGCTAACATCAAGCTGATCTCGAGATGGTATTTGGTGCCCGAGAGATTGGGACATGTGGGTGGAGGTAGCCAGAAATTTTGTTTTAGGGGATGTGAGGTTATTGGCACATATCGACATATGTGGTGGGACTGTCCCGTGGCGAAAAATTATTGGGATAAGATATTTCAGTTATTGAGTGAGGTACTGAATAGAGACATGACCCCTGACCCCTGGGTGGCCTTACTTAATAGCCCAGTCAGTAATTGCTCTGTTGACCAAAAGAAACTTATATACCATATTTTTTCTGGGGCTAAATTAGTGATAGCGAAAGCATGGAAATCTCTTGATTTGAGTATTGAGGCATTCCGAAATAGGGTTAACTTGATTATGTCGATGGAGAAAATCTCCGCTCTCCATGGAGGGTCTCTGGAGGACTTTCGGGAGGTGTGGTCTCCTTGGGTACATGCAATCTTGGAACCTGGGTTCGATGCTTCCCTTTTGGATATTTGAACATATGTGTTTGAATATAATGTCGATTGATAGGCTGTAAACTACGGATTTAAGATAAATGGCTGTGTCTGCTCCTAGTGGTATCCTTTTTTTTTTTTTTTTTTTTTTTTTTTTTTCTCTCCTTATTGTCTATACCCTTCCCTTCTCTTCCTGTTTGTCTTGTCTCTTCCCTTCCTCCCTCCCCTAGTTAGGATGTTAAATAATGTTTCCTTGATTTGCACTACTGTACAGAGTTCCTGATAAGAACCTCGTTGGTGGCCGAAGAGGTTATGTTAGCTTTAAAGATATATGGGTTTTATTTTTATACATATACATATGTTTATAGAATTTAATAGCTTATAACTTGTATTTTTTTTTCAACTCTCTGGTATTTACACGGTATGCCCCTCTGTACTACAATATTTTTCTCATGGATGTGAGTACCGCTCTTTTATAATGACATTTTATAATGACTTTTTTCTTTATATTATGTAAGTAACTTTTTGTAATATATACTTGCTTATTGGAATCTCATTATGATGTACATTTTGATACTGATGCTCAGAATATGTTACAATAAAAATTATTGAACAAGAAATACGCTTTGGGGGGTAGCAGGGTCAGCAATTATCAGAGGTGGAGGGAGAAGCAAAACAAGAGCAGGAACGTTAGCTTGGGGGGCAGAAACCTTGATATCCATGGAAGGTGAGTCCTCACCCCACTCCCTCGTGCCTTAATAGCCCCAATATGCGCAGGTGAGGTGATAAGTAGAGTGCTGGGCTGACCCTTTAAGAACACCCTGGGCCGCTGAGATGCTCACTCCTCCAGGGTTATACGGGGGCTGGAGGACATTTCCCTGTCTCTGCCGGCCTCCCTACTCAAAATTACAATGTCCCAGGGGAGAGTGGAACCAGGTGGGGTATAGGTGCAGAGCCAAAGCAGATGCTAAGGAGCTGCGTCCTGTACGTCCTCAACAAAATGGCGACGGCTCCTCCGGTAACCTTCCCCCTGCTGCCTAAAAAACCTCACCGCCTCCAATTGCTCTGAAACTTGGTGAGGGGGGCCTGACAGGTGCCGACCCTCAGGGCCCAAAAACTGCTGCTCCTCTATAGTTGGTCGGGCCGGGACGCCCAGGGATCAGCAAAGCCGTGGGACTATGTGGCCATACGCAATCCGCGTGCGTGTGCACTCTGTCCAAAATTTAATTTTAAACAAATCCGATCAACTCTAAGCACGAGGTCCAAACAAATACATTACTGGTGAACGATACTCTACCCAACACTATTTTCTGTGGTTGGCTTTAAGGCTTGAATCCAAATGCAATGGAGACAATCTTCATAATAACACCTTGTAAAGCTGCTCTGAAGTCCTGGTTCCTCAGACTGTAGATCAGAGGATTGAGGAGAGGAGTGGCCACTGAGTAAAAGACCGACAAGGCTTTGTTTCCAGCAAAATGTTTAGCATTTGGCCGGAAATAATTAAACATGCCGGAGCCATAAAATATAAAAACAATCATCAGGTGAGAGGAACACGTAGAGAGAACTTTACTTTTGCTGCCTTTCACTTGCATTTTCTGGACAGTTCTGAATACATAAAAATAGGGCAGGAAGGTCAGTACAATAAAAACAATTCCAATGGAGCCTCCCAAGGTAAGAACCAGGAGAACATTGATGAAGATGTCACTGCAAGAGATTTGAAACAATTGAGGGAGGTCACAGAAGAAACCTTCAATAACATTGGAGTCACAAAATTGTAATCTCATGGCAAAAACAGTGTAAACTAGGGAATAGATGAAACCTAGAGACCATGAGCTGGATGCCAGTTGAACACACAGTCGCCAATTCATTATCTGCATGTAGTGCAATGGCCGACATATGGCGATATAGCGATCGTAGGACATGAAAGCCAACAGATAGACTTCAGAGCTGGCAAAGAACAGAAAGAAGAAGACTTGGGTTAAGCAAGCCATTGTGGTGATTGCTTTCCTCCTGGTGTGAAAGTCAAATAACATTCGTGGCACTGTGACTGAGGAACAACAGACGTCCAAGCTGGCCAGGTTCCCCAGGAAGAAATACATGGGAGTGTGGAGGTGAGCGTCAATAATTATGAGGATAATGATCAGCAAATTCCAGGTCAGGGTCAGAAGGTAGATGAGAAGGAAGAAGAGGAAGAGAGGCAGCTGAAGACTCGGAAGGTCAGACAGGCCGGAGAGGACTAACACATTAAACGAGGTCTGATTCCACATTGTATGTTATTTCAATTATTCTTTATTCAAAGAAAAAAATCCAGAAAAAATGAAAAGATAGTAGGGCATATATATTTTAGTGAGGAAAGTAAATCCAGCTGGAGACTTGCTCTGATACTTAATGTTTAATCCATTATGTTAAAAGGTTCATGACGCATTTTTATTTTCAATAGTTTTTTTTTAGGAAGCGCAACAAAATCAGTATTAAATGGAACATTGCTCATTAAATTGTGGAGGGTGAAGTAATGTAATAGACTCGCAGGCTGTAGATATTTGAGCAGTCAATAAGGTTTCCATACATTAAAGGAGCAGTATCGCGAAATTTGCATTAAAAAAGATAAATAATTAAATAGCCATACAATAGCTTATAACATGTGTATAAATAATCTGGCGATAGAAAAAGAAAAAAATATATGCCTCTCTTTTAAATTGTATAATTATAATAGCTCAGTCCATTTGCTGAATAGGGGGATCTGCAGGCTTGTATTTAGTGAGCTGCTTCATTTAGCCCACTGGTCTCCTAGCAACACTTTACCTCAGAGGCTGACACTGTAACGGCTGTGTGTGTGTGAGGTGCTGCTTTTGTTATGAGACCAGGTGACTCAAATGTGTAAAATCTATACAAAATAAACTAAACTGACTGAAAACAACTGAAATTCTTCTTTGAATAACTGTGCAGGAAAATCTAAAAGTATTAAAGTGGAACAAAACCCCATTCTAAATCAGGATGCCCACTGTGTGAAACGACCCCTGGATAACCACAGATCCCCAATTTTTCTGGCGCACTCACGCAGATAGTCATTCAGACAGGCCGGGCGGCCAGGAAGGTTACTCCCCAGGCTCCCCATCTGTGTGCAAACAGAGCTGATTGGATGAGAGCCCGCGCATGCGCTGTGGGACAGGGAAAGGTACGTTTTCACAGGCGAACTTGGGGATTTCACATATCAGGGCATCCCAAGTCAGGATGCCCCTAGGGGCACAAAACAAAACTCCAGATAGTGAAAATCCTGGGTTGGGCTTTGCTCAAAACACACAAAGCTGAAAGAAAGATCATATGGAAAAAAAAGAGAAAATGGTAAACTGAACAATTTTGCAGCAGAGCCAACATGAAGGGAAAACTGTCAAAATCAGCTAAATTACTTCTAGAGCTTTTCTCTCTGTATTAGATATATAAGTTCTGGCCAGGCAATGTTGTTATCTGATGCTGGACGGCTGCCAGCACTGAACAGCTGAGACTTTGATACATTCTCCTCAGTGTGGAACCGATACATTGTTGCACCCCTCTCCTCAGCATGGAACAGGCCAGAGTGTCGGCGCCCGACACTGACAAGACATAAACATGAGCTATTATTCTCCAGCTGCTCAACACAGACATCATTTTTTTCTACATTTGTAATTCTTACTCCAACACCTACCTACATTCAAAGTACCATTTAAATATAAGTCACCAAGAAAAATTCGCGATACTGCTCCTTTAAGTACACTGATGTTACTGATACAAGAACTATTATTTTTAGTAAGATATTTGCTATCTGTTCAGGAAAAAAAACATATCGTTTCAAAAGCAAAGAAAGAGTCATGGTCCTCAATTCTTTATATTAAAAATATTAATATAATATTTATAATTTTAGTACAGAATCTTTACTATAATACACTCATATCCAACGTATTTGTTCAGAATGTGTTAACAAGAAAAAGAGAGCAGACAAGAAGTAAGAATAGATAGGAAAAGGCAAGGGGAAGAGAGGAAAAGAGGGAAAAAAAGCAAAGGAGGGGGGGATGGGGTACAACCGCTTATAGGGTTTGATCCAAATAATCTTTCAATATGGTGCACATTATCCAGCAACTTTTCATTAATCGGGATCCAAATCAGTTTCTTATGGACTTGATGAAGGGAAACAAAATCTTAGGCGATCAAGCCAAAAAAACACAGTTAGACTTTTTAGGATTCCTTCAGCTTGACCGCAGAGAGAGAGAGAGGCTCCACCCCCTTCGAGGCTGCTCAGCCTTTCTTTTTTCCCCTTGAAAGTTACTAAAAGCTGTTCCGCTATACGCCATTCTCTAGATCTTTCCAAATAAATGATCAATGAACTTTTTCAGCGGGAGATCTTCTGCCTTGTCTGCACCATTCGGTAGTGTCGGAAGTATTATCTTTTGCATCTTGCTAGTAGAAATAACTATTTTCGGCAAAAACAAAGGATTAGGTCTAAGTATAACTTTGTCTGACAGTACTGCACAATAGGGCTCATTCATAGATAAGGCCTGTAGTTCACTTACTCACCTGGCAGAGATAATGGCTAGTAGGAAGGAACATTTTAGCGACAACCAATACTCTGGAACCTCATCTAGCGGCTCAAAGGGTGGTTCCATTAATCCTTTTTAATAAAATTGACTTGAAAAAACCATTGATTAGTTCATTCTGTCTCAATGTTAGAGGAAAACTGATAATGCAGAAGTTTGAGTCTTTGACGTATTTACAGCTAGTCCCGTCTCTAAACCTTCCTGCAGGAATTCGAGTAATGTGGCTATGTCTTTTTTCTTCAACTTGTTAACTTTACAAAAAGAAGAAAAACATTTCCCTACCTTTTCGTAGATTCGCCTAGTAGTCAATTTTCGAGTGGTCAGAAGAGTTTCAGTCACTCTAATCGAAAAGCCCTTACTTCTGGATGGTCCCTTCAAAATCCATGCTGTCAGCAGCAATTTTTAACTGATTCTGATGAAGAATGACGTCCTGATGAATGATATTCAGAATGTCTGGAAGTTTCCAGGGACCCTCCTTTACTATCCTTCTCAGTTTTCTGAACCACACTCGCTTTGGTCAAAATGGAGCTATGAGGATTACGCTGACCTCTTCTTGTGCTATTTTTCATCTCCCTTGTGGCAGAATTCTGAAAGGAGGAAAGGCATAGGCAACAGGAAACCTCCATATTTGAGCTAGGGCATCCATTGCTAACACACCTTCTTCCTTTGTCAGAGACAAAATGTATTGCATTTTGCATTGCTGGCATTGGCAAACAGGTCTAACTGTGGGAGAGCCCAAGTATTTACAATTTGAAGGAAAACCTCTTGGTTCAGACACCATTCTGTCTGCTGAATCCTGACTAGACTTAAATAGTCTTGCTAGAGTATTTAGGGTCCCCTTCAGATAAACTGCCGATACTGACTGGACTTGCTCCTGTAAGGGTAGGAAAATGGCATTTGACTAGTTCATTAGAGTTGAGGATCTGGTCCCCCTTGATGGTTTAGATAAGCTGACATTATCTATATGTCTCTGCCTGCTATGACTGGCCAAACTTGATCCAGTGCCAACTTGAACCCCCGGAGTTCTCTGAAATTGAGGGACCTGGCTGCCAAGGCCTTTAGCCACTTTCTCTGCACCTGGTGACCTCCCAAGTGGGCTTCCCGACTCCAATTGCTTGCATCTGTCATGATCACTACTGGGTTGGTCTGTCTCCATTCTCTTCCTTTCCCTAGTTCCCCTGGATCTAGCAACCACCTGAGATTCTGTAGAATACTCGTAAGTAACTAGACTAATGGGTCCAGTGTGCTTTGTTGCTTGTCCCACTCTAGAAGAAATGTCTGCAATGTTCTTGTGTGAAGTTGAGCCCATTGTACCACAGCTATTGCTGAGGTCATGAGACTGAAGATTTTCATGATTTTCCTCATGGAGACCTGGGGGATTGTGATCAATCTTTGAGATTCTGCTCTGATTCTGTCCACCTTTTCTTTTGAGTGCTGTCTATGTTGAACCCTTGAAATCTGCATTGCTGACTGGGTGTTAGGGTGGATTTTTTATAGATTTATCACTCACCCCAGGATTTTCAGTAAGGACCAGGTCTTTTCTAGATCTTAAAGGAGCGCCGGCCCTGACTTGTTCAACAGTAGTTGGTAATTTAAATAGAGGATCTCTATGATTCCCTATTGTCTGAGGTAAGCTACCAGTTCTTCCAGGATCTTTGTGAAGATCCTCGGAGATGAGGACAGGCCGAATGGCAGAGCCCTGTACTGGTAGCCAAAGATTTCCTGATCTAACTGAACCCCAAACCTCAGATACTTGCGTTGTGAGTTCAGGATGGGTACATGTAGGCAGGCATCCTGCAAATCTAGGCTCGTGGCATTTTCAGAATGTTCCTGACTGAGTACATTGACTCCTTTCTGAACTTTGTAACAAATGAACCTGTTCAATCTCTATAGATTCAAAATTATTCGATACTTCCCTGATGGTTTTTAAACCAGAAAAATGTGAGAGTAGAACACCCTCCGAGGGAGGTTGGAGGCACTGTTTCTATCACATTTTCCTGCAGAAGCTCCTGCAGAACTAGAGAAGAAGGAGACATACAGCATACAATCGTACAATATCTAAATATACAGGCAGAGAGAACTGGACACACTGGCTGGGGCCCACCCAGTTGCATAAGGAAATTAGCACAGTTCCTACCCAGTGAACACCAGGGGCTTGATGCCAGTAATAGGGGGGAATATACATAGGTAATTTGAATACTATATCTGCAATGGCCCAAAAGATTATATATATATATATATATATATATATATATATATATATATATATATATATCCACATTTGGGGGGACAATAACAATATATTGGAATGACTATAGACAGACATACAAAAGACTGATTTATAGATGCAGTATGCAACTGCCCAAGATATAAATATACACACAGACAGGGTTAAGTAGTCAATTGCTTTCCGTTTAGCTTCCAGGACTATGTATCCTTAACAGGAAGTACATCATACATTATAGAAAGATTTAGAAAAATATAAATATATATATATACACATACATAGAAAGTGGACAGGACAGGAGCACACCAATCATCATATGGATATGTTAGCATAATTGCTGCTTAGCACCTGTCAGTACCAGACAGTATATAGGGGTGACTTTAGATATATATATATATATATATATATATATATATATATATACAGTATACCACCTACCATGGCCCAATAATTAATTATACACCCTTTTACTACAGTAGTTCATAGATAGATAGATACATAGATACATAGAGGCAGTGGGGGGAGGGCACAAAGATTTAGAGCACCCGTATATTAGTAAGTGATCATAATTGTTGCCCAACGATTTCCCAGGGTCATGTATTAGTAACGGGCAGTATAATAACGTGGCTATTGACAGATATATAGAATAATATTATATGGGGACAATATATAAATAAATATACAGGCATGGAAATGAGAGCATAAAGAAAAGAACCCCATGGCAGGGGTCAGTAGCAGCTTACAAAGAAACATTTAGAAAACTAGTCCATGAATACAATGGCACAATTTATAACATGCATACAGGGGACCCCCTGATGCAGTAGTTAGTATAATGAGCCCCAGTGTCAGACAGAACATGAGGGGGTGTCTATATGAGGGGGTGACATGGTGGAGGAGGGGGGTGTTGAACTTCACCATACATAAGAGTGCTCCTCTGACTGAGTGACCATACTCCTCTGGGCATCCCGTATTGAGGCAATCTCCTGCCTTATTACCAGGATTTCCCTGAGTGAGGTTGCTGCGCCTGCATTCTTGTTCCACAATCCAGGAACAGAGACAGCTGCCAAGTGTCTGGTAACACAATGTTGCACTCTTCACATTTGGATTTCTTGGATGCTTTTACTTTTAGTTTAAGGGTCTCCTTTATTTTATGTGCTGCAGGCTAAAAAATACATTAAACAATATGTAATTTACCCTATTCCTCTGCACAAAATAAAGAATTTTAACTCCTACCGGTTGCTGAGCTTCTTTGCAGCTCTTTTCAGTCATTGCTGGGCTGGCCAACATTGCTGTGAGGACAGGTCCACTTTACCGTCACGTGCTGGTGCGCTGTCCTCGCACACTGTCTGTCTTCAGCCCCACAGCTTTCTGCCACCTCTACACCGCTTGGCTGCCACTCCTACTGCCTCAGGTGTCCTCTGACTCCTCCCCCGCTGGCCAGGAGAAAAAGCCACCTTTCTGTTTCCGAGTCATGGCAAGTGTTACTGCTGCAACCGGAAGTGACGTCAGCACACTGGGTCACCGATCTCGAAGCTCTGCACCCAAATGTTTAAATATAGGAGGGAAAAGTTACTATATGGAAAACATTTTCGGAATTCTAAAATCACTGATCCAGTGCCTGATAAGTCAAAAAACAGGCACAGTAACTTACTCAGCTGTCTGGGATTTAAAGGGGACACCGCACAACTCGTGCTCGGACGAAACTATGTCGGAATAAGCCACGGCTGTACCAGGACCTCAAGTGAACTCCACCTGGATATACGTCCAATGGTAAGCAGGCTTCTCCAGGACTCTGGAGTCTGAAAATAACGAACTAAAATAAAAATCTGCCGGAGTCTAACACATCCTAGCACACTCTGTCCAGTAGTTTCCCAGGGAGGAAACACAAAGAACTGAGGTGGGGAGGAAGGGGGGGCTCTTAACCTCTGTTTTAGTTTGTGTTTCCTCCCAGGGGGTGGAACCTCTTTCTCCGTGTGGTCATGCTGAAGGATGATTTGGAAAAACAATTATTGGGCACCATATCTACAGGTTTTCCTCAGTTTCTGAAACAATCCCAGGAGGCTCGTGATAAGCCTTTTCAATACTTTTGAGAAGAAGATAGAAGCATAGTAGGACCCTGTACAGCAGCTACATATTCCAAAGCTTCTATCAGCTACATATCTTTAGCAGGAATAACTTAGATTAGAGATGAGAGAATATTGAAAAAATTTTCAGACAATAGGCTCGATTCAGAGGCACATTCGTCTGGACTTCCGTAGCTGTCTGTGAAAGTTTTTGTGTTTTTGTTTTTTTTCGTCCATTTTTCATTCGTACGAACGTTCGGGAAAATGTGTATATGCGCTTTCGATGAACGAAAGCAAGTCGGATCATTTGCGTTAGTTCGGATCATTTTCCCAACAAAATCTGATGTTTTTCGTTCGTTCAGATAACTTACGTTGTTGGGATGGGCTTGCGTCTGATTCAGAGAGCTGATTTCCGACGGACCACCACCCTATTAAACCGTTTCATTTGCAATCCACTTACGGAACCTTTGAGGGCTCGGATTGCTATTGTTGAACATGTTTTGTGGCTTTGTGGAGGAGTCTGCGCGCCTTTAGCACCAATTGTATAGCAATGCATAACTGAATCAATACATTTCATGTATGCCTTATAGATGCATTTTAATGCTGACCTAAATTAGTCCTTAGCATGTAAACATTTATTTTCCCACACATCCATATAATTGCTATATTTCTTTAGACTTATGTCCTTTGTGATTTTTATTTGGATTGTTGAACTTGAATCTTAATTTGTTGTAGGAGTTATTGTTTTAGTTGGTTACCTTTGCTTTGTGTAATTATTTTATATTTGGTTGCAGGAACCGCAAGGTATGCCACTCGCACAACATACAAGCAGTGTTTGGTCCAGCTATGCGATTCCTCAGTGTTCTTGCAGGGCATCCGGGGACGCCCCATGATACTTATATATTGCAGAGCTCCAGCTAATTTCATCAGTTTGAGTCAGGAGAATTATCTGGTGGATGACTCCTGGGTAAGTTTGCTCACATTCCATCAATCCATTTTCACTGTATGGCAATGAATATAGTTGATGACTTATGTCTTAACCTATGGCTGTTTTTAGCCCTTGATGACATGTTAAACAATATTGTAGCTTAGAATGTGTATTTTATGTTAGTATTTTTAAATTCTTTCAGGGGACTCTGGATATCCACTCCTGCCCTTGCTACTGATGCCCGTTGTTTGCCTGCAGAATGCGGGCCAAAAGTTCTCTAATCGGGCCCTATGCAAAACCCGGGCCGTGGTGGTGAGGGCCTTCGGGCTTTTGAAGTCCAGATTTAGGTGTTTGGACCATACGGGGGGGGGGGGGGGGGGCACTGCAGTATGACCCCAACAAGGTTATACCAATAATTTATGTTTTTTAACAGGGACCAGAGTGGCACAACTGTCAGGGTCCTTCAGTTGGTGGGCGAGATGCAGGAGCTGCGCGACTCGTTGGGGACCACAGATAAAGAATAATGTTCTGTGGCCTGCCATTGCTATGTATTTAGTTTTTTATAGTTGTAAAATTTTAATATTTTATATTTTATGATGAAAAAAAAAAAATAAAAGTTTCAGTGTCATTTCATTTACAAAATACATTAACACAAAACGGGCCCAGAAATATTTAAAGATGAATATTCACATGCCCGAGAAGTGATTTGGGTAAGTTTTAGGGGGTTAAAATGGAAGAAGAACCTAACCACGAAGTGGTTTGGGTAAGTTTAAGGTCCAAAAGGGAAGATGGAGGATAGTGCTAAGTGGTTTAACTAAACATTGTAGTAGAATTGAGGGTGGCAAATATGTAGGCGAGCACGTCAATGAGTTAAGTTTGTAGTGCGCAGGCGCAAGATCGTAAGGTTTTTCGTCTGGACGATTATTTATTGAAAAAGGGAAACAGAAACTAACGGGAAACGTAAAGGATTCGTGGGAGGATACGATGGAAAAAGGGCAAAAACGAAAGCCTAGTTGTAACATAAGAAAATGAAACGGAAAAGTCACGCTGGAAAATGACATCCTCGTATTCGTAATCTGCCGTACGGACGAACGGACGGAAACTTTACAGAAGGATTGCAATGCATGCATAGAATCACTCGCACACTCATACGAAAGCGTGAAAATGTAAAAAAAAAACAGATCGGCACAAAAACGAAAGCCTTTTTTTTTCTTTCTGAATCGAGCCTAATTTGCAGAATTTGCCCAATAATTTACCTTGAATTTTAACAAATGTCTCAGAAAAAGAAACTCCCCACTTCCCTCACTAATAATCGGCTAATGAGAGGAGGGGTCACTTATACACCCGAACTGGATAAAACTCCCGCCAAGCTTGCGGTTTTCTTTCTCTGGTTGGAAAAAAATCCAGACAGGTTAGTGTATCTGGGGAGACAGAACCTGTCACCCAATTTCCTTTTCCCTCCAATAATAACAAAAAGAAAACAAGCCAGGTTGGATATTTTGTGATGTCAGGTGTATAAGTGACCCCTCCTCCCGCCATCCAGCATATTTATATGGATTTTTATTATTGTCCCATTCTTTTGTAATAGTGCTCCTTTAAGCCTAACTTTATGCTGCCTTACTATCCAGGATGGGCTATGTCCATCATCCGGCGTGGGTTTCCCATCCCACGTCCCTTGCCCTCACCTGCAGCCTGATGAAGGACACAGATTCCGACCATCAGCGTTCCCCGCTCAAGGGCAGGAGCTGCTGGGGGAAGCCCTCATCATCCTCCATCACTCAAAGTGACATTCCTAGTGACATCACTGTGAGTAACAGGGGTAGTGAGGGCTTCCCTTGGCAACTTACTCATCGGGGTACAAAGAGCAAACAAGCAGTGAGGTCACTGTGAGTGACGGAACGGCGCAGGCTTCCCTTGTCAACTTACTCATGAGGGTATAATATGCACACTCATGAGGTCACTGTGAGTGATGGGGGTTGGTCAGGGCTTCCCCTGTCCAGTTACTTTTGAGGGTATAAAGAGCACACTTGTGACATCACTGTGAGTGATGGGGGATGGTTAGGGCTTTCCCTGTCAGCTCACTTGTGAGGGTATAGAGATCCCTACCCTGTGATGGGTGGGCTGGGCAGAGGATCTGTGTCCCCCACCTGGCTCCATAGCAAGGAGTGACATGGAACACCACGCCAAATATCGCCTGGTGCTGGATAACAGGTGAGTTTGTTCGAAATGAATCGAATTTCTTGTGAAAAATGTGTGAATTGGCCAAATGGAATAATTAAGGAAAAAAATGGTGAATTCTAAATGCTAGAAACTTGATTTGCTGTACAGCGAGTGTGTGTTACATTTGCAGTTGTGGCTGCGTCACAGAATAACATCAGAAAGAAGGTCCAGGTAACATGTTATGTAACTGCTTTCTGTGTTGGAGTTTAGTTGGCTTTTCCAAAAATTATTTATCGAAACCGCACTTTGCGCTCAAACTCCTCGGCCAAGAGAAAGAAAAGCCGACCCAGAAGTCATGGACAGCACAGACCTCCACCGAGGAAGAACCATAAATGGCCGCCTTGCTCCAGATTTCAGGTCACCGGCATTTTTATCCCTTGCACGCAGACGTGTTTATAATGCTCAACAGTCCCCTGACATCGGCTCACACGCAGGAGACCTAATCAGCACCGCAAATAATATCATCCTCTGCTGAATGTTAGAAAACCCGAGTGACATGTGCTTTGTGTTTACATCACGCAGTTCCCCGAGTACATTTTACTTGTTCTCATTGTTCTCGGAAACATAAAGTCAAATTTTTCTATCTTGAGCAAAGCTCGTGCCTATCAACTTCATTGCTAGATCCTGACCCTTAACCCTTTTAGTGCCAACCAGCCTAGAGGTTTTATCACTCTCCAGAGGAATAGCTAGGCTTTCTGGCACCAGGAGTAAAGATTCGAAATGGCGCCCCCATCTGTTCCGAGCTCCCCCTTTGGTGCCCCACTGACCTGCTGCACGTGTGTCCCACATGCACCCCCCTAGCTACGCCCCTGCACTCGCTGTTGCCAGACCATCTTTTACCATTTTTCACTATACATGTTTATCTGTGATTTTTGATTTCCGGTGATTTCTCAGGAAAATTCCACATTTTTTTTAAAGCAGAGTTCGGGCTTTAACATGAAATGTACTATTTGTAATTTTTACAGCACTATCTCAATATTTGTGGGTGAAATATGTGGAAAACATACGTAAATCGTATTGTGTGTAAAAAGCCCTATTCCTCCTGGGTATTACAATACCAATTATGTATTGGTAGACAGCCTTTCCTGTCCAGGACACACCCCGAACCGAAACAGCACAATTTAGACTTTCAAAGAAAATACAAATACTATGTACACTTTCAAGGGTTTTTTTTTTTTTAAATTGCGTGTGGTCCCTGCTCCACAGGGCTGGTAAACCAGGGTGCAGGGATGGGGTGGGCCCAGCCCCCGGCCTTGAAAGCTACTAGCCCACATGTGCCACAGGCATGGGATTGGGAATGCCTCCCTGTCTATAGGATGGGGTAAAGGCTCACCAGCTGGGATAGGGGAGGCCTCACTGCCTATTGGATGGGGGAGGCCTCACTGCCTATTGGATGGGGGGGTGCCTCACGGCCTAATGGGTGGGGGAAAGCCTCATTGGCTATGGGATGGGGGAGGCCTCACTGCCTATGGGATGGGGGATGCCTCATTGCCTATGGGATGGGGGATGTCTTACTGCCTATGGGATGGGAGATGCCTTACTGCCTATGGTATGGGGGGAGCCCTCACTGCCTATGAGATGGGGGATGTCTATAGGATGGGGTAAAGACTCACCAGCTATGGGATGGGGGAGGCCTCACTGCCTATTGGATGGGGGGTGCCTCATGGCCTAATGGGTGGGGGAAAGCCTCATTGGCTATGGGATGGGGGAGGCCTCACTGCCTATGGGATGGGGGATGCCTCACTGCCTATGGTATGGGGGGAGCCCCCACTGCCTATAGGATGGGGGAGGCATCACTGCCTATGGGATGGGGGAGGCATCACTGCCTATGGTATGGGGGGAGCCCCTACTGCCTATAGGATTGGGGAGACATCACTGCCTATGGTATGGGGGGAGCCCTCATTGCATATGGGATGGGGGGCATCACTGCCTATGGAATGGCAGAAAACCTCACTGGCTATGGGATGGGGGGAGGCCTCTCTGGCTATGGAATGGGGGAGGCCTCACTGCGAATGGAATGGGGGTTCCTCACTGCCTATAGCATGGGGGAAGCCTCATTGGCTATGGGATGGGGGAGGCCTCACTGCCTATGGTATGGGGGGTGCCTCACTGACTATGGGATGGGAGATGCTTCACTGACTGTGGGATAGGGAATGCCTCACTACCTATGGGTTGAGGGAGGTTTCACTGCCTATAGGATGTGGGAAATCCTCACTGCCTATGAGTTGGGGGGTGCCTCACTGCCTATGGGATGGGAGATGCCTCACTGCCTATGGGATGGGGATGCCTCACTGCCTGTGGGATAGGGAAATGCCTCACTGCCTATGGGATGGCTGGGAACGACTCACTCTGTTCTCTATTAGGGGAATTCCTCACAAATCCCCGGCCTTGAAAACTAGCCCACATGTGCCACAGGCATGGGATGGGGAATGCCTCCCTGTCTATAGGATGAGGTAAAGGCTCACCAGCTATATGGGATAGGGGAGGCCTCACTGCCTATTGGATGGGGGAGGCCTCACTGCCTTTTGGATAGGGGGGTGCCCCAAGGCCTAATGGGTGGGGGAAAGCCTCATTGGCTATGGGATGGGGGAGGCCTCACTGCCTATGGGATGGGGGATGCCTCACTGCCTATGGTATGGGGGAGCCCTCACTGCCTATGAGATGGGGGATGTCTATAGGATGGGGTAAAGACTCACCAGCTATGGAATGGGGGAGGCCTCACTGCCTATGGGATGGGGGAGGCCGCCGGGAACGGGTGAGTTTAATTCAATTTTTTAAATTTTTTTTTTACATTCGCTCGATAAGGCGCACTGGCATTTCCCCCCCACTTTTGGGGGAACATAAGTGCGTCTTATAGGGTGAAAAATACGGTATTTTTAAATTCTTTCAGGGGATTCTGGATATCCACTCCTGCCCTTGCTACTGATGCCCGTTCTTTGCCTGCAGAATGCGGGCCAAGAGTTCTCTAATCGGGCCCTATGCAAAACCCGGGCCGTGGTGGCGAGGGCCTTCGGACTTTTGAAGTCCAGATTTAGGTGCTTGGACCATACAGGGGGGGCGGCACTGCAGTATGACTCCAACAAGGTTATAGCAATAATTTAATTTACGTTTTTTAACAGGGACCACACGTGCCAGAGTGGCACAGCTGAGTGTCAGGGTGCTTCAGTTGGTGGGCGAGATGCAGGAGCTGCGCGACTCGTTGGGGACCACAGATGAAGAATAATGTTCAGTGGCCTGCCATTGCTATGTATTTTGTTTTTTATAGTTGTAAAAATTTTAAATTTTCAAAATATTTTAATATTTTATATTTTGTGATGGAAAAAAAAAATAAAAGTTTCAGCGTCATTTCATTTACAAAATACATTACCACAAAACTAATGGGCCCAGAAATATTTAAAGATGAATATTCACATGACCAAGAAGTGATTTGGGTAAGTTTTCGGGGGTTAAAATGGAAGAAGAACCTAACCACGAAGTGGTTTGGGTAAGTTTTAGGGTCCAAAAGGGAAGATGGAGGATAGTGCTAAGTGGTTTGGGTGAGCTTTAAGGGTCCAAAAGGGAAGAGGGAGAATAGCGCTAAATGATTTATCTAAACATTGTAGTAGAATTGAGGGTGGCAAATATGTAGGCGAGCACGTTAATGAGTTAAGTTTGTAGTGCGCAGGCGCTAGATCATACGTTTTTTTGTTTGGACGAATATTTATTGAAAAAGGGAAACAGAATCTATCAGGAAACGTAAAGGATTCGTGGGAGAATACGATGGGAAATGGGCAAAAACGAAAGCCTACGTTGTAACATGAGAAAATGAAATGGAAAAGTCACGCTGGAAAATGACATCCTCATACTCTGCCGAATGGACAAATGGACGGAAAATTTACAGAAGGATTGCAATGCATGCATAGAATCGCTCGCACACTCATACGAGAGCGGGAACATTTAAAAAAAAAAACAGATTGGCACAAAAAACGAAAGTCTTTTTTTTGTCTCTCTGAATCGAGCCTAATTTGCAGAATTTGTCCAATAATTTACGTTGAATTGTAACAAATGTCTCAGAAAAAGAAACTCCCCACTTCCCTCGCTAATACTTAGATGAGTGAAAAAAGTAATCTCATTATTGCGTCTACAATTGAGTTACTTTTTGGTGTGAATGTAAAGTTACATTTAATTGACATTTCATATAGTAGCAAAAAAATATTTCCCCAAAAAATTACCTGTACCGCCTTGTTGGGGATTTATATTGGTACCTTAAACAAGCACTGTAGCGATAACCTTTATCGCCGGAGGGCTTCCCCGCCAGAGACGTCCTTTTCCCAATGGTGAGAGGTACTGCAGGAATTCCAGAGTCATCCGTGAGGAAATCAGGAACAGCTCTTACAAGGGCTAGTGAATGGCGATATAGCATTTCCCCCAATAAGAGACGGAACTCAGTATTGAGGGTGAAGATGACCTTGTTTTATTAGTGCCACCCTGGGCCTTATATGCAAGTCTCCATGCAAGGGGACCTCCCCTGTGGACCTGATGGATAACTGCATGACAAACGTACAGACCAATGGGAGCAGGCCACACAATCCCTCAACTCTGCCGGTAACACAATCAGCAACACAATGGCAGTCTGTAACACAATCAACAACACAATGACATTGTCTGGAACATGCTTAAGAAAATGAAAGTAATGAATCTATGTAAAGTCCAAGGGGCAGAAACAGTGCCTTTAAAATCCAATATGCCCAAGTAGGGTCCCATGGGCCATGTAGAAAAAGGAACAGTGGGCATCCAATGAATTACCCGGTGGGCAATTGAATAGTGGTGAAATCCAAAAGGCAGAGAGTCTGTCAGAATGCCCCCTTTTTGTGGAACACCCAGCAGACCCGGATTGACCCTGTTCAGGTTAACGTGGGGCTGTCCGGACTCTTGTTATGGGCAGAGTTCTGTTTGCCGGGATAATCCATCTGCATTACCGTTTTGTCTACCGGGCCTGTATTGGATTGTAAAATTATATGGCTGCAGGGCCAAGCTCCATCGCAATAGTCATCCATTGTCCCCTGCGACCCGGTTCAGCCATACCAAGGGATTGTGGTCTGTGATCAAGGTGAATTCACGCCCATACAAATGGAGTAAGTTTTTTCAAAGCCCATACCAACGCCAAACATTCTTTTTCCATGGCCGCATAGCTCACTTCCCGAGGTAACAGTTTCCTACTGATATACGCAACAGGGTGCTCCCCTCCATCTTCTCCCACTTGACTTAGAACTGCTCCCAGTCCGAACATGGAGGCATCTGTGTGCACGATGAACACACCACCATAATAACATAGGGGGGTGGTTTAGATTTATTGATGACATTCTTATCCTGTAGCAGGGTACTGAAGAGATGGGACATCAGTTTGTGGAACATTTAAATAATAACAATCTGAATGTGCATTTGACGCGGAAATTTCTTCGACAATGGTTACATTCTTGGACCTTAGACTCACTCTGGAAAAGGATGGATCGCTTGGTACTGATCTCTACAGGAAGCCGACTGCGGTAAACAGTTTTTTAGATTTCCGTAGTTCTCATATTACTCACCTTAAAAAAGCGATCAATTTTTACGCGCTCGTCGCAACTGTACTCAGGAGCATAATTTTGAAAAGCAGGCCAGGATCCTTAAGTATAGGTTTTCTGATCGGGGATATCCCTGTAGAGTTATCAATGCAGCTTATCAGCGGTCTAAAGAGGTATCCAGAACTGATTTGTTGAAATCAAAATCTAGTCTAAGAAATACTAACAGGCAGAATAAGACAGTCAGGTTTATTACTGATTTCGATAAACAATGGCATGCTGTTGGGGGGGTGATTGTCGAGACATTGGCATATACTCACCTCAGACCCTTTGATTTCTCCCTATGTAGGGGATAGGATACAGATGACAGCCCGCAGGGCACCAAATTTAAGGGATAGGCTCGCTAGGGGGTATCTAACTGCACGGCACACATGGTTGGCTGACATTGGAACAAAAGGTAGTTTCCCCTGTGGCAATTGCTCCATTTGCCAATTTATGGAAAAAACAACAATTATCAAATGGGGTGTTATGAATCGACAGTATGAGATCTCCTCTTTCATTAATTGCAGGACCAGGGGAGTGATCTACCAGCTGAGGTGCGGATGCCCGAAACTATACATTGGTGAGACACAGAATGCCCTCAGGATTCGCATCCAGGGACATTTGTCCAACATCAGGCTTGCGGCAAGGGATACGGCTTCAGGTAAGACTGTTTCTCCTGTAGCTCGTCATTTCCTGGAGGTCCATGGGGGTGACTGTTCTTATTTGCGTGTAACAGGAATTGAAAGAGTGCGTTTAGGGCCGAGGGGGGGGTGACCTAAAAAAGCGACTCCAACAACGTGAACTACGCTGGATATTCCAGCTTAGTACTAGGTCCCCTGGTGGTCTTAACGAGGATTGGTCCTTTGTACCTTATTTGAAATAGGGTTTGCATTGAAGTAAATTTATATTCAGGGGCACCTGCTCAGTCATGTTCTGTGTAGCAATAGGCTAGTATGGATGGTTGGTTCCATGTTTGGCGGCAAGCTTCACCCGCTCCTTCTTCACTTATCACTAGTTATTGGGTTACGGGGGCTGTTGATTCATTTTGGCTCTGGCCCCCTCTTTCCCTCGTACTCACTGTTACATGGTTTTTGGGTCCACAGTTTTTCTGTGGGCCATATAATTGCATGCTATGATCTATGTTATTATGGTGGTGTGTTTGAAGGAGTATAGTATGGGCCTTAGTTGTGTCCATTTTACTCCTCTGTTATATTTCACTTATTTTGATTATTATTTTGTTTTCTCTTTTTTGAGTTCTAATGGTGTTTTTCTTGTTTTCATGTTGGTTTTTGCGTCCTCTTTTTTATCTTTTTCCTTTAGATAGCTACTGGATTAGGTTATGTAGGATCTTGATTGTTCGCCCGGCAACCCTTCTGAGGACCTTTATTCATCCATATATGTGTATATAATTTTGTATTTTTATGGACATTTTTGTCCTTTCGTTGCCTAATAGGTTATATGGCATTCAAGAACCATTGTTAGTATAGAAATTAGATTATTCTGCACTGTATCTGCTATTTGTATACTTCAATTGTGTAGCCTAGTTTCATTTTATGACATGACTATACTGTTTATATTTATTATACTGCAATTGTATAATAACAATCATGTGGTTGTTCTCTTTTCTTAATATTGCCATGTTGTCTGGTATTATGTATTGATATACATGTATAATTACGTTGTACTTTATTTCATTGGCACACTGCTGTATTTTAGCCGGCCACCTGTGTGTACTGGGGAGTGTTGCCCGTGTTCTTGTGCTTGCGTCCTGTCTCCATGGCTACACCCTCCTCCACTCTGACCGCGTCACACCGTGCAGCAGCGGCCTCATGGTGTCTTCTGCGCATGTGCAGTTAGTGGGGGATATCTGCACCCGGAAGTATTGCCAGCGCGGTGTTCACGCTGCGGACCGCTGACGCGGCCTCTAGTGTTTGGTGGTTGTCATGGTGAGAGGTACGCAGCCAACAACGTGGGCACCACGTCATCGATGCAGTCGCGCTGCTTCCGCTGTCGTGCTGCTTCCGCTGTCGTGCTGCTTCCGCTGTTGTTGTCCGCCTGGACACACGTAGATACCATCTTCCCCGGGATTAACAGGTATTTAAGTAGCTGCTGGCATTATTTCTATTTACCCTCACCTTGAAGCGGCATGGGAGCCGCGGGCGCGGTGGTTTTTACCGTCTTTTGATCACATGAATATGTACCCCATGGTGCCCCTTATGTGGTAGACACTTGGTATATGGTTTGCCGACACAGTTTGGTTGTTGTTTTATGTGTTGGGATTCTATTTTATTTTTGGGATTTCTTATCTGTTGGATTTATTTTTTGTGCAATATATTCTTAATATAGTATTGTATTCTTCATATATATTTTTCTGTTTCTTCACCTTGTGATTGTTTATATATAGAGATGAGCGAACTTTTGAAAAGTTCGATTCGACCGATTCGACAAATTTTCCGTCAAAAATCGTTTCGACCTGAATTTATTTGCGATGAATCGCTATTAAAAACGGCTATTTCTGAGCCTCCTAGAGCCTCAATAGAGTTGTAAACCATTCTGCCTTGCTGTAACACGCATAGGATGCGTGCTGAGTTAGTCAAATAATACTTTAAATAATTAGGACATGCAGATCAGAGGCATCGCTAATAGAATCGCAGAGCGGCACAATTGCAGAGAGTTGAAGTGGCATCACTATGAGGGGCCCCTATAGTGCCTGAAAAACACACCCTGGAGCTGGCAGCAGCAGGAGCCCAAAAATTAGCTGAATCACACCCTGGAGTTGCAAGCAGCAGCAGCAGCAGGAGCCCAAACATTGCTTGAAAGAGACACTGGAGTTGGCGGCAGGAGCCCAAAAATTGGATGAATCACACCCTGGAGTTGCAAGCAGCAGCAGGAGGCCAAACATTGCGTGAAAGAGACACTGGAGTTGGCTGCAGGAGCCCAAAAATATGATAAATCACACCCTGGAGTTGCAAGCAGCAGCAGCAGCTGCAGGAGCCCAAACATTGCGTGAAAGAGACACTGGAGTTGGCTGTAGGAGCCCAAAAATATGATAAATCACACCCTGGAGTTGCAAGCAGCAGCAGCAGCAGCTGCAGGAGCCCAAACATTGCGTGAAAGAGACACTGGAGTTGGCTGCAGGAGGCCAAAAATTGGATGAATCACACCCTGGAGTTGCAAGCAGCAGCAGCAGGAGCCCAAACATTGGCTGAAAGAGACACTGGAGTTGGCTGCAGGAGCCCAAAAATTGGATGAATCACACCCTGGAGTTGCAAGCAGCAGCTGCAGGAGCCCAAACATTACGTGAAAGAGACACTGGAGGTGGTTGCAGGAGCCCAAAAATTGGATGAATCACACCCTGGAGATGCAAGCAGCAGCAGGAGCCCAAACATTGCTTTAAAGAGACACTGGAATTGGCTGCAGGAGGCCAAAAATTGGATGAATCACACCCTGGAGTTGCAAGCAGCAGCAGCAGGAGCCCAAACATTGGCTGAAAGAGACACTGGAGTTGGCAGCAGGAGCCCACAAATTGGATGAATCACACCCTGGAGTTGCAAGCAGCAGCAGGAGCCCAAACATTGCGTGAAAGAGACACTGGAGTTGGCTGCAGGAGCCCAAAAATATGATAAATCACACCCTGGAGTTGCAAGCAGCAGCAGCAGCAGCTGCAGGAGCCCAAACATTGCGCGAAAGAGACACTGGAATTGGCTGCAGGAGGCCAAAAATTGGATGAATCACACCCTGGAGTTGCAAGCAGCAGCAGGAGCCCAAACATTGCTTTAAAGAGACACTGGAGTTGGCTGCAGGAGCCCAAAAATTGGATGAATCACACCCTGGAGTTGCAAGCAGCAGCTGCAGGAGCCACATTGCGTGAAAGAGACACTGGAGGTGGTTGCAGGAGCCCAAAATTTGGATTAATCACACCCTGGAGATGCAAGCAGCAGCAGGAGCCCAAACATTGCTTTAAAGAGACACTGGAATTGGCTGCAGGAGGCCAAAAATTGGATGAATCACACCCTGGAGTTGCAAGCAGCAGCAGCAGGAGCCCAAACATTGGCTGAAAGAGACACTGGAGTTGGCAGCAGGAGCCAAAAAATTGGATGAATCACACCCTGGAGTTGCAAGCAGCAGCAGGAGCCCAAACATTGCTCGAAAGAGACACTGGAGTTGGCTGCAGGAGACCAAAAATTGGATAAATCACACCCTGGAGTTGCAAGCAGCAGCAGCTGCAGGAGCCCAAACATTGCGTGAAAGAGACACTGGAGTTGGCTGCAGGAGCCCAAAAATTGGATGAATCACACCCTGGAGTTGCAAGCAGCAGCAGGAGCCCAAACATTGCTTTAAAGAGACACTGAAGTTGGCTGCAGGAGACCAAAAATTGGATGAATCACACCCTGGAGTTGCAAGCAGCAGCTGCAGGAGCCCAAACATTGCGTGAAAGAGACACTGGAGGTGGCAGCAGGAGCCCAAAAATTGGATGAATCACACCCTGGAGATGCAAGCAGCAGCAGAAGCAGGAGCCCAAACATTGCTTTAAAGAGACACTGGAGTTGGCTGCAGGAGGCCAAAAATTGGATGAATCACACCCTGGAGTTGCAAGCAGCAGCAGCAGGAGCCCAAATATTGGCTGAAAGAGACACTGGAGTTGGCAGCAGGAGCCCAAAAATTGGATGAATCACACCCTGGAGTTGCAGCAGCAGCAGCAGCTGCAGGAGCCCAAACATTGCATGAAAGAGACAATGGAGTTGGCTGCAGTAGCCCAAAAATTGTCTGGAAGGCACACCCTGAAGTTGGCATCAGCAGTAGGCCAAAAATTGGCTGGAAGGCACACCCTGAAGTTGGCATCAGCAGTAGGCCAAAAATTGGCGGGAAGGCACACCCTGAAGTTGGCATCAGCAGGAGCCCAAAAATTGACTGGAAGGGACACCCTGGAGTTGGCAGCAGCAGTAGGCCAAAAATTGTCTGGAAGGCAAACCCTGAAGTTGGCATCAGCAGCAGCAGGAACGCAGAAATTGGCTGGAAGGCACACCCTGAAGTTGGCATCAGCAGGAGCCCAAAAATTGACTGGAAGGCACACCCCGGAGTTGGCAGCAGCAGCAGGAGGAACCCAGAATTTGGCTGGAAGGCACACCCTGAAGTTGGCATCAGCAGTAGGCCAAAAATTGGCGGGAAGGCACACCCTGAAGTTGGCAGCAGCAGGAGCACAAACATTAGCTCGAAGGCACACCCTGAAGTTGGCATCAGCAGGAGCCCAAAAATTGACTGGAAGGCACACCCTGAAGTTGGCATCAGCAGGAGCCCAAAAATTGACTGGAAGGCATACCCCGGAGTTGGCAGCAGCAGCAGGAGGAACCCAGAAATTGGCTGGAAGGCACACCCTGAAGTTGGCAGCAGCAGTAGGCCAAAAATTGGCTGGAAGGCACACCCTGAAGTTGGCATCAGCAGGAGCCCAAAAATTGACTGGAAGGGACACCCCGGAGTTGGCAGCAGCAGCAGGAGGAACCCAGAAATTGGCTGGAAGGCACACCCCGGAGTTGGCAGCAGCAGCAGGAGGAACCCAGAAATTGGCTGGAAGGCACACCCTGAAGTTGGCAGCAACAGGAGCACAAACATGAGCTGGAAGGCACACCCTGAAGTTGGCATCAGCAGGAGCCCAAAAATTGACTGGAAGGCACACCCCAGAGTTGGCAGCAGCAGCAGGAGGAACCCAGAAATTGGCTGGAAGGCACACCCCGGAGTTCGCAGCAGCAGCAGGAGGAACCCAGAAATTGGCTGGAAGGCACACCCTGAAGTTGGCAGCAGTAGGAGCACAAACATTAGCTGGAAGGCACACCCTGAAGTTGGCATCAGCAGGAGCCCAAAAATTGACTGGAAGGCACACCCCGGAGTTGGCAGCAGCAGGAGCCCAAAAATTGGCTGGAAGGCACACCCGGAAGTTGGCATCAGCAGGAGCCCAAAAATTGGCTGGAAGGCACACCCTGAAGTTGGCATCAGCAGGAGCCTAAAAATTGGCTGGAAGGCACACCCTGAAGTTGGCATCTGCAGGAGGCCAAAAATTGACTGGAAGGGACACCCTGGAGTTGGCAGCAGCAGTAGGCCAAAAATTGTCTGGAAGGCACACCCTGAAGTTGGCAGCAGCAGGAGCACAAACATTAGCTGGAAGGCACACCCAGAAGTTGGCATCAGCAGTAGTCCAAAAATTGGCTGGAAGGCACACTCTGAAGTTGGCATCAGCAGTAGTCCAAAAATTGGTTGGAAGGCACACCCTGGAGTTAGCAGCAGCAGGAACCCAGAAATGGTCTAAAGACATAAATATGTTTTGCACCATTTAGAAAGTGTAAAACGTGGCACCATGCTGAATCTAGTCGCATGCATCAGGCATTGGTGGGTGGAAATCCTGGCTGATCCATCCCTGATTCATTTTGACAAAGGTGAGTCTCTCCACATTTTTAGTTGACAGACGAGTTCTCCTCGCCGTAACTATGGCCCCCGCTGCACTAAACACCCGCTCAGATGGCACGCTACTGGCCGGGCAGGACAGCTTTTCCAGGGCAAACTCTGCTAGTTGCGGCCACAAGCCAAGTTTGGCTGCCCAGAAGTCCAGCGGATCCCCAAGGTGTGTTGGCATGGTCATGTCAAGGTATGACATGACCTGCTGGTTGAGGTCCTGCTCCAGGTCTTCCTGCTGCTCATGAGTAGCCTCACTATGCGGGTGTAGAAAGCTACTCATTAGCGACTGAAGACTGAGGCTGCTGCTGATGGAGCTGCTGCTGCTGCTCCTGCCAACCCCCCCAGCAGCCATGGCAGTGGAAGGTGAGCGCAGAGGTCTCCCCGAGTCAGGTCTGCGAGAGTATGGACCATGGCGCAGATAGGCATCGGCCAACTGACTACGCAGAATGTCTTTGTAGTAGTTCAGTTTGTCCTCCCTCTCGGCGGGTTTAAAAAATGCCCCCATTTTGTGCCGGAAGCGAGGGTCCAATAAGGTGGCCAGCCAGAAGTCATCCCGCTGACAAATGGAAACAATTCTGGCGTCACTACGCAAGCACGTGAGCAAGCTTCCTGCCATTTGCGTAAGTGAGTCGGATGGACTACCTGTCTCCATCTCCACTGCATACTGCCACGGTGTGTCCAGGTCCTCTGTCTCACCTTCCTCACAACCTTCTAGCTCCTCTGGCTGCTCCTGCTCCTCCTCTCCTGTCCGCTGACTAGATAAGCCAGCCATTTTGCCAAGCCTAAACTGTGCTTCACTGGGCCACTCCTCCTCCTCTTTCTCCTCCTCCTCCTCCAGTTCAGCTCCAACGGGGTTTATGTGGCCGTAAGATGTAGAAGCCATGTCTCCAGTGCCCTGACCAGCCATGGTTTCCAACATGTGCTGTAGTACATGAAGCAGTGGAATCACGTCGTTCATCCCGTAATCCTGCCGACTGACAAATAAAGTGGCTTCCTCAAAGGGCCTGAGCAAATAGCAGGTGTCACGTATGAGCTGCCACTGGTTGACATTGAAGTTGCACAGGGGAGTCCCCCTATCCGCTTGGAACATCAGGAAATCCGTGATGGCTTTTCTCTGTTCATATAATCGGTCCAACATGTGAAGGGTGGAATTCCAACGGGTGGAAACATCGCAAATCAGACTATGTTGGGGGATACCGTTCTGACGCTGTAGCTCAAGAAGGCTGTGTTTGGCGGTGTATGAGTGGCTGAAGTGCATGCAAAGTTTCCTTGAAGTTGTTAGGAAAACCGCTTGACAACCAGATTGAAGACGTGAGCCATGCAGGGGGCATGGGTCAGCCTTCCTGGCGCAGCGCAGACAAAATGTTCTTGCCATTGTCGGTAACCATGATTCCCAGTTTAAGTTTTCTTGGAGTAAGCCATGTTTGGATTTCCTGATGAATAAATTTAAGCAGTTCCTCCCCTGTGTGACTCCGTTCGCCAAGACAAACCATGTGAAGCACTGCGTGACACCTCCGTGCCCTGCACACATGGTAGACTGGAGGGGAACTGAGACTAGAGCCTACAGTGGAGGGTGAGGAGATGGCAGCGGATGAGGAGGCCGAGTTGCACGTTGTCACGGACCCAACAGGCAGGGAGCGCGGAGGCCGAAGCGGCGTGACCTGTCCACAGTCACCCAGTGGGCCGTAAATGACATGTACTGTCTCTGACCGTAGTTACAGCTCCAGACGTCGGCACTGCCATGCACTTTGCTACACACCGACAGGCTCAAGGACTAGCCCACCTTCTGTTCAACAAAAGTGTGCAGCGCTGGTACTGCCTTCTTGGCAAAGAAATGGCGGCTTGGGACTCTCCACCTCGAATCGGCACAAGCCATCAGTTCTCTGAAAGGTGCAGAGTCCACCACCTGAAAAGGGAGCGACTGCAGCACCAGCAACTTGGACAGCAGCACATTCAGCTTCTGCGCCCTAGGATGAGTGGGCGCATACTGCTGTCTCTTGGACATGGCTTCGCTGAGGGATTGCTGGTGGGATGCATGGCTTGGAGGAGGAGCAGGAGCGACAGAGGATGGGTATGACGCACAGCTTCGGCTGAGGTGCTGGAGCCTTGGCTGGCAGAAATTGCGAGCGGCGTGCCACTTGGTGAGGAAGCAGGCTGGACCACCCCTTGGGAGCCTCGGTTCTCCCAGGCCGCTTTATGGTGATGCATCATATGTTGACGCAGGGCCGTGGTGCCAACATTTGGACCCTGGCCACGCTTCACCTTCTGCCTACATATCTTGCATGTGGCCATGTTACCCTCCTGCGGATGCTTCAGGAAAAACTGCCACACTGCCGAGTAGCTACTTTTCCCACCAACAGGCCTCACTGATTCACTGCTACTGTCGCCAACTCCAGGAACCCCTGCTCTACTACCTCCCGATAAGGTAGGCTGCCGCACAGCAGGTGCTCTACCCCGGCCCCGGACCCGTTTGGCTCCAGGCTTTACAATTGTGCCCCCATGCTGCCTGCCAACCATGCTGCTAACACCTTGCTGCCTCAGCTGCTGACTCCGGGGGAACCTGCGCCCCTCTTCTCCTGATGATGACGATGAAGCCCCTTCATCACCCGGCTCCCAAGTGCGATCAGCTTCATCATCATCATCACCGAGTTGTGGCTGTACCTCACTGATCTTCTCTGTTTCATCAACAGTGTCTGGCGCAGGAGCTGGAAAGCTCGCAACACCCACGACACTGTCCACATCACTATTTGTCTGCCGAGCTAAAGAAGCCACCTCCATTTCATGGCTGGGCAGTAGCTGCTGACTGTCCTCTATCTGATCGTCCTCCTCACTAAACAGTGGAGCTGAACCCAAAGCATAGGATACGTCGCTGGGGGAGGGAACGGCGTAGGACAGAGGCAATGGGAGGACAGGGACTGCTCTCGGGGCATGCCAATTCAGGGTTGTGTCAGAGGAACCTACCGACCCTAGACTGGGGGTCTCAGACGTAACTTGTGATGATGTTGATGAGCGCGTTAACCAATCTACCACGGCAGATGCGTTACTGGTGGAGAAACGACCGCTAGCAGATACTGGCAGATCAGGTCTCTCACCGTGACTCCTGCTGCTACTCGCCCCTAGTCTGCTGCGACCTCTGCCTGCAGAATCTTGGCCTCTGCCACTCCTCTTTGAACTTCCAGGCACTTGTCTGCCTGACATTTTTGTGTATTTGCTTATTTAGTCTAATTGGCGGGGTGGTAGGTGAGATTTTGGGATACCCCAGGCAGCGGTGGGTGTAATTTCAGCAGACAGAATTCAATGCACACCTAAAGCAATTAGTAAAACTCAGGCTGACACAGGCCTGCTTAGTATAACTGGCGGGGTGGGTAGTTGAGATTTTAGGATACCCCAGTCCCCAGTGTAATTTGAACAGACAGAATTCAATGCACACCTAAAGCAATTAGTAAAACTCAGGCTGACACAGGCCTGTTTAGTATAACTGGCGGGGTGGGTAGCTGAGATTTTGGGATACCCCAGTCCCCAGTGTAATTTGAACAGACAGAATTCAATGCACACCTAAAGCAATTAGTAAAACTCAGGCTGACACAGGCCTGCTTAGTATAACTGGCGGGGTGGGTAGCTGAGATTTTGGGATACCCCAGGCAGCGGTGGGTGTAATTTCAGCAGACAGAATTCAATGCACACCTAAAGCAATTAGCAAAAAACAGGCTGAAACAGGCCTGCTTAGTATAACTGGCGGGGTGGGTAGTTGAGATTTTGGGATACCCCAGTCCCCAGTGTAATTTGAACAGACAGAATTAAATGCACACCTAAAGCAATTAGTAAAACTCAGGCTGACACAGGCCTGCTTATTATAACTGGCGGGGTGGGTAGTTGAGATTTTGGGATACCCCAGTCCCCAGTGTAATTTGAACAGACAGAATTCAATGCACACCTAAAGCAATTAGTAAAACTCAGGCTGACACAGGCCTGCTTAGTATAAATGGCGGGGTGGGTAGCTGAGATTTTGGGATACCCCAGGCAGCGGTGGGTGTAATTTCAGCAGACAGAATATACATGGGGCATTGATTATTCTGATATACCCGTTTGGGTGTCCATTATTTTTTGATATTGATCAAGCACGGTTGTTTTTAAATTGTCTGTTTCAGATCATTTTTAGCTTTGTGTGTGTGCTTTTGTATTAATAAAGATTTGTATTTTTCTTCATATTAGCGTGCGGTGCTCCTTTGTAGAGATAGGTGTGCTTTGTTGCACGTCTGCAAATAGCAAGGGGGATAGGGGACACGCCTAGAGATTCTACTCAAAATAAAACGGTCAGAGGCATAGCCAGAATATCGGATGAACTTCCCCTGGATTTGAGTACAAGGAGGATATCCAGTTAATAAAAGATGGGCCTAGGCCCCATTTTCCCAAGATAAAATGTACATAGTCCCATGCCACTGTGTCAAATGCTTTACAAACGTCCAGTGCTAGCAACATAGCCTGTCGCCCTCATACCTTCACATGATGAACTAGGTCAACCTACTCCTTAGATATTAAAGTTTTAATATACCTATTTAGACGAGCATTCAAAGCCAACACCAGGTGGGGGGACAGTATCTGACTAAACTTTTTGAAGTAAAGTGCAGAAAAGCCATCAGGGCCAGGTTGCTTACCAGTCTTTAGTGCCTTTATGGCCTCTTGCACCTCGGCCAACTCAATGGGCCAATCTCTGTATGACTTGGCTCCAGGGGGGAGATTTGGCAGATTGAGATGACCAAGCAGCTCTTCTGCCAGCCGCTCCTTTGGCGTCATTTTGGATTTGTACAAATCCTCAAGATGCTTAAGGAAAGTTGCAACCACCTTTACCAGGTTACTGAATAGGGTACCCTCTAAGTCTCTTAGCCAGGGGATATCACTTAAACCTGGACCAGTTTATTTGGCGTTCAGCTTTCCCTGATAAGCAGAGATTAAGCTGGTCACATGCCTGGTTTAGCAAGACCATATCCCTCTTTGACGGGCAATCCTTAAAAGCAGTTGCTGCCCTCTGATGTGCACCCATTAATGCTAACAGATTTTTCTTGTAACAAGCCTTTCTCTGGGCCACTTCCTAAATTAGGAGCCCTCTAATTACTGCCTTGTGAGCTTCCCATACAGTGACATTCGAGCCCACTGAACCTGAATTATGCAAAAAGAAATCCTCTATCCCTTTATGACCTCAATCTAGCAAGGCCTCCTCAGACAACATGGGGTCATAAAGTTTCCATGTTTTCTGAGGGGGTCTCTGAGTCAGAGATGCCAGTTCAGTGCAACCAGATCGCGATCTGACCACACAACTGGAATGATAGAGGCTTGGGCCATCTGAGGCAAAGAGGATTGCTGCAGGAAGATATGGTCAATCGTAGCGAAAACCTTTTGTGGGCAAGAGTAGTGGGTGTAATCCTGCCTAGTAGAGTGGTGCTCTCTCCATGCATCGACCAACTGATACTGATTTAAAATAGCACAAAAAGCTTTCCCTGAGGTGCTATATTTGACCTCGCTAGACACCCCTCCAGCGTTCTGTCTGTCTAGGGTAGGGTATAGAGTCTAGTTTGAGTCTCCCACAGTGATACGGAGCCTCTTTTTAACTTGGTGCAAGAACTCTTTAAGGAAAGCGTTTTGATTTTGGTTAGGGGCGTAGTACATTGCCACCGTGACCGGTAGGTCCTGGATCATACCCACCAGGAACAGGTATCGAACCAGAGTATCGGGTACCACCTGTTCCAGGGAGAAGGGGACTGAATGTTTAAAAGCAATTAGAATTCCCCTCTGCTTAGTGTCCGCGGAAGCCGTATAAAACAAAGAGTAATCTGCGCTAAGTATTTGGGGGGACATTTCTTGGTAAAATGAGCCTCCTGTAAGCATACAATGTCAGCGTGCAACTACCTCATTTGTGCAAATGCTTTCACCCTCTTCTGGGGGGCATTCAGACCTTGTACGTTTAAGGAGACTAACTTAACCGCCATCATCTCACTACCACTCAACTGGCTCACATAGAAGCCTGAGAACTCAGAAAGAAATTAGAAGAGAATAGAAAAGGAGAGGAAAGAGGCATTTAACAAGGAACACAAAAAACTTACAATGAAGGCAAAGGTACCTTTCAAATTTTAACTTCTCCCACAGCCTCGATGAGGTACGCACGTCAAAATGAAGCGACCTCCTACTGAAGGCCCCACAACACAGATGTTTATTAACTGACCCCCCCAGGGGGCAAGACCATGTCGCTTCCTTTCCCGCTGGCTGCCCAGTGGAGAAGGGAGCGAGGAGTAAGCATACGTCTGATACCCGTGCGCCCGACCCACTTATCATCTAAACACAATAACAAACAACCGTGCCTAAAAAGAAAGAAAAAAAACTTGTATGAATCTGAGGTACAACCTTACATGGACAAACCCAAGAAAAATAGCCCTAATGAACTCCCAATTTGGATCCCCTGTAACCTGCTACTCAGAGCCCCCACAACTGAAAGAACCCCCCCATTCCACACCAGCCCACAAGTCTCAGGAAGAAACCCCTTCCAGCCTTAGCCAAGGTAGATTGATGGGCAAGACCCCTGAAAATAAACACGGGGATTCCTACTCGTTATCCCTCCCCCGCACCCCTCCCCCGTACTGAACCTGTGGATCAACGCCGTTGCAGATATCCCGCTCGTCGGAGTGCTCCTCCTGGACTCTCACTTGGGGTGTAGAAGCCTCAAAGCTTTGTCCAAGTGGTTGAACAGGGAAGGGGATCCCCATTTTATCTGCCCGCAGGGCTTCAAGCAAAGGTTTCATGGCTTGCCTTCTAGCAATGGTTTGTGGGGAACTGTCGGCAAAAAGCTGGTAGATGAAGTTCTGAAACTTCAGATTATCACGATCCCGCCCCGCCGCCATAAGTTGTTACTTGGGCGGAAAAAGTGCAGCTTTACTAGCACATCCCTCGGCAGGCCAACTGCTCTCTTTGCAATGCTCTGTGGATTCTTTCAAATTCCAGCCTCTCAATGGGGATGGACGGAAAAAGCTCCTGAAATAACACTGTAACCATGGATTGCAAGCCCCACACTGACTCAGGTATCCGCCCAATCCTGATGTTTGCCCTCTGAGACTTATTCTCAGCTTCCTTAAGCTTATGATGCAGGATGAGGTTTTCTTCTCTCATCGCCTCCAGGTCAGTAGCCAAAGTGGATAAATCCGACGCCTGCGCCGAAGATTGCTGCTCCAGATCTCCAAGCCTTTGACCCAGTTCTTTCATTTCCGTTGAAAGGGTATTAGTAATCTGTGTCGTAATATTTTGAGCCCACCTTTTCAGCTCCCTCTCCAGCATTGCTTCATAACTATCCAAAGGCTGAGACTTAGACAGGGATCCGTGTAGCGACTCATCCATCCCGGACTCTGGTAAAAGGTCCGACATGTTATGAAATACGCTTTGGGGGGTAGCAGGGTCAGCAATTATCAGAGGTAGAGGGAGAAGCAAAACAAGAGCAGGAACGTTAGCTTGGGTGGCAGAAACCTTGATATCCATGGAAGGTGGGTCCTCACCCCACTCCCTCGTGCCTTAATAGCTCCAATATGCACAGGTGAGGTGATAAGTAGAGTGCTGGGCTGACCCTTTAAGAACACCCTGGGCCGCTGAGATGCTCACTCCTCCAGGGTTATACGGGGGCTTGAGGACATTTCCCTGTCTCTGCCGGCCTCCCTACTCAAAATTACAATGTCCCAGGGGAGAGTGGAACCAGGTGGGGTATAGGTGCAGAGCCAAAGCAGATGCTAAGGAGCTGCATCCTGTACGTCCTCAACAAAATGGCGGCGGCTCCTCCGGTAACCTTCCCCCTGCTGCCTAAAAAACCTCACCGCCTCCAATTGCTCTGCAACTTGGTGAGGGGGGCCTGACAGGTGCCGACCCTCAGGGCCCAAAAACTGCTGCTCCTCTATAGTCGGTAGGACCGGGACGCCCAGGGATCAGCGAAGCCGTGGGACTATGTGGCAATCCGCGTGCGTGTGCACTCTGTCCAAAATTTAATTTTAAACAAATCCGATCAACTCTAAGCACGAGGTCCAAACAAATACATTACTGGTGAACGATACTCTACCCAACACTATTCTCTGTGGTTGGCTTTAAGGCTTGAATCCAAATGCAATGGAGACAATCTTCATAATAACACCTTGTAAAGCTGCTCTGAAGTCCTGGTTCCTCAGACTGTAGATCAGAGGATTGAGGAGAGGAGTGACCACTGAGTAAAAGACCGACAAGGCTTTGTTTCCAGCAAAATGTTTAGCATTTGGCCGGAAATAATTAAACATGCCGGAGCCATAAAATATAAAAACAATCATCAGGTGAGAGGAACACGTAGAGAGAACTTTACTTTTGCTGCCTTTCACTTGCATTTTCTGGACAGTTCTGAATACATAAAAATAGGGCAGGAAGGTCAGTACAATAAAAACAATTCCAATGGAGCCTCCCAAGGTAAGAACCAGGAGAACATTGATGAAGATGTCACTGCAAGAGATTTGAAACAATTGAGGGAGGTCACAGAAGAAACCTTCAATAACATTGGAGTCACAAAATTGTAATCTCATGGCAAAAACAGTGTAAACTAGGGAATAGATGAAACCTAGAGACCATGAGCTGGATGCCAGTTGAACACACAGTCGCCAATTCATTATCTGCATGTAGTGCAATGGCCGACATATGGCGATATAGCGATCGTAGGACATGAAAGCCAACAGATAGACTTCAGAGCTGGCAAAGAACAGAAAGAAGAAGACTTGGGTTAAGCAAGCCATTGTGGTGATTGTTTTCCTCCTGGTGTGAAGGTCAAATAACATTCGTGGCACTGTGACTGAGGAACAACAGACGTCCAAGCTGGCCAGGTTCCCCAGGAAGAAATACATGGGAGTGTGGAGGTGAGCGTCAATAATTATGAGGATAATGATCAGCAAATTCCAGGTCAGGGTCAGAAGGTAGATGAGAAGGAAGAAGAGGAAGAGAGGCAGCTGAAGACTCGGAAGGTCAGACAGGCCGGAGAGGACTAACACATTAAACGAGGTCTGATTCCACATTGTATGTTATTTCAATTATTCTTTATTCAAAGAAAAAAATCCAGAAAAAATGAAAAGATAGTAGGGCATATATATTTTAGTGAGGAAAGTAAATCCAGCTGGAGACTTGCTCTGATACTTAATGTTTAATCCATTATGTTAAAAGGTTCATGACACATTTTTATTTTCAATAGTTTTTTTTTTTAGGAAGCGCAACAAAATCAGTATTAAATGGAACATTGCTCATTAAATTGTGGAGGGTGAAGTAATGGAATAGACTCGCAGGCTGTAGATATTTGAGCAGTCAATAAGGTTTCCATACATTAAGTATACTGATGTTACTGATACAAGAACTATTATTTTTAGTAAGATATTTGCTATCTGTTCAGAAAAAAAAACATATCGTTTCAAAAGCAAAGAAAGAGTCATGGTCCTCAATTCTTTATATTAAAAATATTAATATAATATTTATAATTTTAGTACAGAATCTTTACTATAATACACTCATATCCAAGGTATTTGTTCAGAATGTGTTAACAAGAAAAAGAGAGCAGACAAGAAGTAAGAATAGATAGGAAAAGGCAAGGGGAAGAGAGGAAAAGAGGGAAAAAAAGCAAAGGAAAGGGGGGGATGGGGTACAACCGCTTATAGGGTTTGATCCAAATAATCTTTCAATATGGTGCACATTATCCAGCAACTTTTCATTAATCGGGATCCAAATCAGTTTCTTATGGACTTGATGAAGGGAAACAAAATCTTAGGCGATCAAGCCAAAAAAACACAGTTAGACTTTTTTAGGAATCCTTCAGCTTGACCGCAGAGAGAGAGAGAGGCTCCACCCCCTCCGAGGTTGCTCAGCCTTTCTTTTTTCCCCTTGAAAGTTACTAAAAGCTGTTCCGCTATACGCCATTCTCTAGATCTTTCCAAATAAATGATCAATGAACTTTTTCAGCGGGAGATCTTCTGCCTTGTCTGCACCATTCGGTAGTGTCGGAAGTATTATCTTTTGCATCTTGCTAGTAGAAATAACTATTTTCGGCAAAAACAAAGGATTAGGTCTAAGTATAACTTTGTCTGACAGTACTGCACAATAGGGCTCATTCATAGATAAGGCCTGTAGTTCACTTACTCACCTGGCAGAGATAATGGCTAGTAGGAAGGAACATTTTAGCGACAACCAATACTCTGGAACCTCATCTAGCGGCTCAAAGGGTGGTTCCATTAATCCTTTTTAATAAAACTGACTTGAAAAAACCATTGATTAGTTCATTCTGTCTCAATGTTAGAGGAAAACTGATAATGCAGAAGTTTGAGTCTTTGACGTATTTACAGCTAGTCCCGTCTCTAAACCTTCCTGCAGGAATTCGAGTAATGTGGCTATGTCTTTTTTCTTCAACTTGTTAACTTTACAAAAAGAAGAAAAATATTTCCCTACCTTTTCGTAGATTCGCCTAGTAGTCAATTTTCGAGTGGTCAGAAGCGTTTCAGTAACTCTAATCGAAAAGCCCTTACTTCTGGATGGTCCCTTCAAAATCCATGCTGTCAGCAGCGATTTTTGACTGATTCTGATGAAGAATGACGTCCTGATGAATGATATTCAGAATGTCTGGAAGTTTCCAGGGACCCTCCTTTACCATCCTTCTCAGTTTTCTGAACCACACTCGCTTTGGTCAAAATGGAGCTATGAGGATTACGCTGACCTCTTCTTGTGCTATTTTTCATCTCGCTTGTGGCAGAATTCTGAAAGGAGGAAAGGCATAGGCAACATGAAACCTCCATATTTGAGCTAGGGCATCCATTGCTAACACACCTTCTTCCTTTGTCAGAGACAAAATGTATTGCATTTTGCATTGCTGGCATTGGCAAACAGGTCTAAATGTGGGAGAGCCCAAGTATTTACAATTTGAAGGAAAACCTCTTGGTTCAGACACCATTCTGTCTGCTGAATCCTGACTAGACTTAAATAGTCTTGCTAGAGTATTTAGGGTCCCCTTCAGATGAACTGCCTATACTGACTGGACTTGCTCCTGTAAGGGTAGGAAAATGGCATTTGACTAGTTCATTAGAGTTGAGGATCTGGTCCCCCTTGATGGTTTAGATAAGCTGACATTATCTATATGTCTCTGCCTGCTATGACTGGCCAAACTTGATCCAGTGCCAACTTGAACCCCCGGAGTTCTCTGAAATTGAGGGACCTGGCTGCCAAGGCCTTTAGCCACTTTCTCCGCACCTGGTGACCTCCCAAGTGGGCTTCCCGACTCCAATTGCTTGCATCTGTCATGATCACTACTGGGTTGGTCTGTCTCCATTCTCTTCCTTTCCCTAGTTCCCCTGGATCTAGCAACCACCTGAGATTCTGTAAAATACTCGTAAGTAACTAGACTAATGGGTCCAGTGTGCTTTGTTGCTTGTCCCACTCTAGAAGAAATGTCTGCAATGTTCTTGTGTGAAGTTGAGCCCATGGTACCACAGCTATTGCTGAGGTCATGAGACCGAAGATTTTCATGATCTTCCTCATGGAGACCTGAGGGACTGCGATCAATCTTTGAGATTCTGCTCTGATTCTGTCCACCTTTTCTTTTGAGTGCTGTCTATGTTGAACCCTAGAAATCTGCATTGCTGACTGGGTGTTAGGGTGGATTTTTTATAGATTTATCACTCACCCCAGGATTTTCAGTAAGGACCAAGTCTTTTCTAGATCTTAAAGGAGCGCCGGACCTGACTTGTTCAACAGTAGTTGGTAATTTAAATAGAGGATCTCTATGATTCCCTATTGTCTGAGGTAAGCTACCAGTTCTTCCAGGATCTTTGGGAAGATCCTCGGAGATGAGGACAGGCCGAATGGCAGAGCCCTGTACTGGTAGCCAAAGATTTCCTGATCTAACTGAACCCCAAACCTCAGATACTTGCGTTGTGAGTTCAGGATGGGTACATGTAGGCAGGCATCCTGCAAATCAAGGCTCGTGGCATTTTCAGAATGTTCCTGACTGAGTACATTGACTCCTTTCTGAACTTTGTAACAAATGAACCTGTTCAATCTCTATAGATTCCAAATTATTTGATACTTCCCTGATGGTTTTTAAACCAGAAAAATGTGAGAGTAGAACACCCTCCGAGGGAGGTTGGAGGTACTGTTTCTATCACATTTTCCTGCAGAAGCTCCTGCAGAACTAGAGAAGAAAGAGACATACAGCATACAATCGTACAATATCTAAATATACAGGCAGAGAGAACTGGACACACTGGCTGGGGCCCACCGAGTTGCATAAGGAAATTAGCACAGTTCCTACCCAGTGAACACCAGGGGCTTGATGCCAGTAATAGGAGGGAATATACATAGGTAATTTGAATACTATATCTGCAATGGCATATATATATATATATATATATATATATATATATATATATATATCCACATTTGGGGGGACAATAACAATATATTGGAATGACTATAGACAGACATACAAAAGACTGATTTATAGATGCAGTATGCAACTGCCCAAGATATAAATATACACACAGACAGGGTTAAGTAGTCAATTGCTTTCCGTTTAGCTTCCAGGACTATGTATCCTTAACAGGAAGTACATCATACATATAGAAAGATTTAGAAAAATAGAAATATATATACACATACATAGAAAGTGGACAGGACAGGAGCACACCAATCATCATATGGGTATGTTAGCATAATTGCTGCTTAGCACCTGTCAGTACCAGACAGTATATAGGGGTGACTTTAGATATATATATATATATATATATATATATATATATATATATATATATATACCACCTACCATGGCCCAATAATTAATTATACACCCTTTTACTACAGTAGTTCATAGATAGATAGATACATAGATACATAGAGGCAGTGGGGGGAGGGCACAAAGATTTAGAGCACCCGTATATTAGTAAGTGATCATAATTGTTGCCCAACGATTTCCCAGGGTCATGTATTAGTAACGGTCAGTATAATAACGTGGCTATTGACAGATATATAGAATAATATTATATGGGGACAATATATAAATAAATATACAGGCATGGAAATGAGAGCATAAAGAAAAGAACCCCATGGCAGGGGTCAGTAGCAGCTTATAAAGAGACATTTAGAAAACTAGTCCATGAATACAATTTATAACATGCATACAGGGGACCCCCTGATGCAGTAGTTAGTATAATGAGCCCCAGTGTCAGACAGAACATGAGGGGGTGTCTATATGAGGGGGTGACATGGTGGAGGCAGGGGGGTGTTGAACTTCCCCATACATAAGAGAGCTCCTCTAACTGAGTGACCATACTCCTCTGGGCATCCCGTATTGAGGCAATCTCCTGCCTTATTACCAGGATTTCCCTGAGTGAGGTTGCTGCGCCTGCATTCTTGTTCCACAATCCAGGAACAGAGACAGCTGCCAAGTGTCTGGTAACACAATGTTGCACTCTTCACATTTGGATTTCTTGGATACTTTTACTTTTAATTTAAGGGTCTCCTTTATTTTATGTGCTGCAATCTAAAAAATACATTAAACAATATGTAATTTACCCTATTCCTCTACACAAAATAAAGAATTTTAACTCCTACCGGTTGCTGAGCTTCTTTGCAGCTCTTTTCAGTCATTGCTGGGCTGGCCAACATTGCTGTGAGGACAGGTCCACTTTACCATCACGTGTTGGTGCGCTGTCCTCGCACAATGTCTGTCTTCAGCCCCACAGCTTTCTGCCACCTCTACACCGCTTGGCTGCCACTCCTACCGCCTCAGGTGTCCTCTGACTCCTCCCCCGCTGGCCAGGAGAAAAAGCCCCCTTTCTGTTTCCGAGTCACGGCAAGTGTTACTGCTGCAACCGGAAGTGACGTCAGCACGCTGGGTCACCGATCTCGAAGCTCTGTCCCCAAAATTTGAAATATAGAAGGGAAAAGTTACTATATGGAAAACATTTTCGGAATTCTGAAATCGCTGATCCAGTGCCTGATAAGTCAGAAAACAGGCACAGTAACTTACTCAGCTGTCTGGGATTTAAAGAGGACACCGCACAACTCGTGCTCGGACAAAACTATGTCGGAATAAGCCACGGCTGTACCAAGACCTCAAGTGAACTCCACCTGGATATACGTCCAATGGTCAGCAGGCTTCTCCAGGACTCTGGAGTCTGAAAATAACGAACTAAAATAAATATCTGCCGGAGTCTAACACATCCTAGCACACTCTATCCAGTAGTTTCCCAGGGAGGAAACACAAAGAACTGAGGTGGGGAGGAAGGGGGGGCTCTTAACCTCTGTTTTAGTTTGTGTTTTCTCCCAGGGGGTGGAACCTCTTTCTCCGTGTGGTCATGCTGAAGGATGATTTGGAAAAACAATTATTGGGCACCATATCTACAGGTTTTCCTCCTACAGGTTTCTGAAACAATCCCAGGAGGCTCGTGATAAGCCTTTTCAATACTTTTGAGAAGAAGATAGAAGCATAGTAGGACCCTGTACAGCAGCTACATATTCCAAAGCTTCTATCAGCTACATATCTTTAGCAGGAATAACTTAGATTAGAGATGAGAGAATATTGAAAACATTTTCAGACAATAGGCTCGATTCAGAGGCACATTCGTCTGGACTTCCGTAGCTGTCTGTGAAAGTTTTTGCGTTTTTGTTTTTTTTCCTCCATTTTTCATTCGTACGAACGTTCGGGAAAATGTGTATATGCGCTTTCGATGAACGAAAGCAAGTCGGATCATTTGCGTTAGTTCGGATCATTTTCCCAACAAAATCTGATGTTTTTCGTTCGTTCAGATAACTTACGTTGTTGGGATGGGCTTGCGTCTGATTCAGAGAGCTGATTTCCGACGGACCACCACCCTATAAATCCGTTTCATTTCCGATCCACTTACGGGACCTTTGAGGGCTCGGATTGCTATTGTTGAACATGTTTTGTGGCTATGTGGAGGAGTCTGCGCGCCTTTAGCACCAAGGCATTGCATGTATCAGCATGGCCGAGGCCATAAATTGTATAGCAATGCATACCTGAATCAATACATTTCATGCATGCCTTATAGATGCATTTTAATGCTGACCTTTTATTAGTCCTTAGCATGTAAACCTTTATTTTCCCACACATCCATATAATTGCTATATTTTTTTAGACTTATGTCTTTTGTGATTTTTATTTGGATTGTTGAACTTGAATCTTAATTTGTTGTAGGAGTTATTGTTTTAGTTGGTTACCTTTGCTTTGTGTAATTATTTTATATTTGGTTGCAGGAACCGCAAGGTATGCCACTCGCACAACATACAAGCAGTGTTTGGTCCAGCTATGCGATTCCTCAGTGTTCTTGCAGGGCATCCAGGGTCGCCCCATGATGCTTATATATTGCAGAGCTCCGGCTAATTTCATCAGTTTGAGTCAGGAGAATTATCTGGTGGATGACTCCTGGGTAAGTTTGCTCACATTCCATCAATCCATTTTCACTGTATGGCAATGAATATAGTTGATGACTTATGTCTTAACCTATGGCTGTTTTTAGCCCTTGATGACATGTTAAACAATATTGTAGCTTAGAATGTTTATTTTATGTTAGTATTTTTAAATTCTTTCAGGGGATTCTGGATATCCACTCCTGCCCTTGCTACTGATGCCCGTTGTTTGCCTGCAGAATGCGGGCCAAGAGTTCTCTAATCGGGCCCTATGCAAAACCTGGGCCGTGGTGGTGAGGGCCTTTGGGCTTTTGAAGTCCAGATTTAGGTGTTTGGACCATACGGGGGGGGGGGGGGGGGCACTGCAGTATGACCCCAACAAGGTTATACCAACAATTTACGTTTTTTAACAGGGACCACACGTGCCAGAGTGGCACAACTGAGTGTCAGGGTCCTTCAGTTGGTGGGTGAGATGCAGGAGCTGCGCGACTCTTTGGGGACCACAGATGAAGAATAATGTTCTGTGGCCTGCCATTACTATGTATTTAGTTTTTTATAGTTGTAAAAATTTAAAAATTTTAAAATATTTTAATATTTTATATTTTATGATGGAAAAAAAAATAAAAGTTTCAGTGTTATTTCATTTACAAAATACATTAACACAAAACTAATGGGCCCAGAAATATTTAAAGATGAATAGTCACATGCCCGAGAAGTGGTTTGGGTAAGTTTTAGGGTCCAAAAGGGAAGATGGAGGATAGTGCTAAGTGGTTGGGGTGAGCTTTAAGGGTCCAAAAGGAAAGAGGGAGGACAGTGCTAAGTGATTTAGCTAAACATTGTAGTAGAATTGAGGGTGGCAAATATGTAGGCGAGCACGTCAATGAGTTAAGTTTGTAGTGCGCAGGCGCAAGATCGTAAGGATTTTCGTCTGGACGAATATTTATTGAAAAAGGGAAACAGAATCTATCGGGAAACGTAAAGGATTCGTGGGAGGAGACGATGGGAAAAGGGCAAAAATGAAAGCCTACGTTGTAACATGAGAAAATGAAACGGAAAAGTCACGCTGGAAAATGACATCCTCGTACTCGAATCGCTCGCACACTCATACGAGAGCGGGAACATTTAAAAAAAAAAAACAGATTGGCACAAAAACGAAAGTCTTTTTTTGTCTCTCTGAATCGAGCCTAATTTGCAGAATTTGCCCAATAATTTACCTTGAATTTTAACAAATGTCTCAGAAAAAGAAACTCTCCACTTCCCTCGCTAATACTTAGATGAGTGAAAAAAGTAATCTCATTATTGCGTCTACATTTGAGTTACTTTTTGGTGTGAATGTAAAGTTACATTTAATTGACATTTCATAAAGTAGCAAATAAATATTTCCCCAAAAAATTTCCCTTACCGCCTTGTTTGGGCATTTATATTGGTACCTTAAATGAGTACTATCACCAATATTAAATATATAAATATATAACAAAGATATAATAAAAACCCATATAAACACATCGGCTAATGAGAGGAGGGGTCACTTATACACCCGAACTGGATAAAACTCCTGCCAAGCTTGTGGTTTTCTTTCTCTGGTTGGAAAAAAATCCAGACAGGTTAGTGTATCTGCGGTGACAGAACCTGTCACCCGATTTCCTTTTCCCTCCAATAATAACAAAAAAAAAACAAGCCTGGTTGGATATTTCGTGATGTCAGGTGTATAAGTGACCCCTCCTCCCGCCATCCAGCAAATTTATATGGATTTTTATTATTGTCCCATTCTTTTGTAATAGTGCTCCTTTAAGCCTAACTTCATGCTGCCTTACTATTCAGGATGGGCTATGTCCATCACACGGCGTGTGTTTCCTATCCTACGTCACTTGCCCTCACCTGCAGCCTGATGAAGGACACAGATTCCGACCATCAGCGTTCCCCGCTCAAGGGCAGGAGCTGCTGGGGGAAGAACCATAATCCCCCATCACTCACAGTGACATTCCTAGTGACATCACTGTGTGTAACAGGGGCATCGAGGGCTTCCCTTGGCAACTTACTCATCGGGGTGCAAAGAGCAAACAAGCAGTGAGGTCATTGTGAGTGACGGGACGGCGCAGGCTTCCCTTGTCACCTTACTCATGAGGGTATAATATGCACACTTGTGTCATGGTTGGGGCTTTCCCTGTCAGCTCACTTGTGAGGTATAGAGATCCCTACCCTGTGATGGGTGGGCTGGGCAGAGGATCTGTGTCCCCCACCTGGCTCCATAGCAAGGAGTGACCTGGAACCCCCCCGCCAAATATTGGACATCGCCTGGTGCTGGATAACAGGTGAGTTTGTTCGAACTGAATCGAATTCCTTGTGAAAAATGTGTGAATTGGCCAAATGGAATAATTAAGGAAATTCACATTCAAATGGTGAATTCTAAATGCTAGAAACTTGATTTGCTGTACAGCGAGTGTGTGTTACATTTGCAGTTGTGGCTGCGTCTGACTAATCACAGAATAACATCAGAAAGAAGGTCCAGGTAACACGTTTTGTAACTGCTTTCTGTGTTGGAGTTTAGTTGACTTTTCCAAACATTATTTCTCAAAACCGCACTTTGCGCTCAAACCCCTCGGCCAAGAGAAAGAAAAGCCGACCCAGAAGTCATGGACTGCACAGACCTCCACCGAGGAAGAACCATAAATGGCCGCCTTGCTCCAGATTTCAGGTTACCGGCATTTTCATCCCTTGTTCGCAGACGTATTTATAATGCTCAACAGTCCCCTGACATCGGCTCACACGCAGGAGACCTAATCAGCACCGCAAATAATATCATCCTCTGCTGAATGTTAGAAAACCCGAGTGACATGTGCTTTACATCACGCAGTTCCCCGAGTACTAGTATTTTACTCATTGTTCTCATTGTTCTCGGAAACAAAAAGTCACATTTTCCATCTTGAGCAAAGCTCGTGCCTATCACCTTCATTGCTAGATCCTGACCCTTAACCCTTTTAGTGCCAACCTGCCTAGAGATTTTATCACTCTCCAGAGGAGTAGCTAGGCTTTCTGGCACCAGGAGTAAAGATTCAAAATGGCGCCCCCATCTGTTCCGAGCTCCCCCTTTGGTGCCCCACTGACCTGCTGCACGTGTGTCCCACATGCACCCCCCTAGCTACGCCCCTGCACTCGCTGTTGCCAGACCATCTTTTACCATTTTTCACTATACATGTTTACCTGTGATTTTTGATTTCCGGTGACTTCCCAGGAAAATTCCACATTTGTTTTTAAAGCAGAGTTCGGGCTTTAACATGAAATGTCCTATTTGTCATTTTTACAGCACTATCTCAATATTTTTGGTTGAAATATGTGGAAAACATTTTTAAAAACAATTTTTTTAATTCTGTAGCTTTTTGTATAAGTTTTTCAAGTAAATCGTATTGTGTGTAAAAAGCCCTATTCCTCCTTTGTATTACAATACCAATTATGTATTGGTAGACAGCCTTTCCTGTCCAGGACACACCCCAAACCGAAACAGCACGATTTAGACTTTCAAAGAAAATACAAATACTATGTACACTTTCAAGGTTTTTTTTTTTTAAATTGCGTGTGGTCCCTGCTCCACAGGGCTGGTAAACCAGGGTGCAGAGATGGGGTGGGACCAGCTCCCGGCCTTGAAAGCTACTAGCCCACATGTGCCACAGGCATGGGATGGGGAATGCCTCGCTGTCTATAGGATGGGGTAAAGGCTCACCAGCTATATGGGATAGGGGAGGCCTCACTGCCTATTGGATGGGGGAGGCCTCACTGCCTATTGGATAGGGGGGTGCCTCACGGCCTAATGGGTGGGGAAAAGCCTCATTGGCTATGGGATGGGGAGGCCTCACTGCCTATGGGATGGGGGATGCCTCATTGCCTATGGGATGGGGAATGCCATACTGCCTATGGGATGGGAGATGCCTTACTGCCTATGGTATGGGGGGAACCCTCACTGCCTATGAGATGAGGGATGTCTATAGGATGGGGTAAAGACTCACCAGCTATGGAATGGGGGAGGCCTCACTGCCTATGGGATGGGGGAGGCCTCACTGCCTATTGGATGAGGGGTGCCTCATGGCCTAATGGGTGGGGGAAAGCCTCATTGGCTATGGGATGGGGGAGGCCTCACTGCCTATGGTATGGGGGGAGCCCTCACTGCCTATGGGATGGGGGAGGCATCACTGCCTATGGGATGGGGGAGGCATCACTGCCTATGGTATGGGGGGAGCCACCACTGCCTATGGGATGGGGGAGGCATCACTGCCTATGGTATGGGGGGAGCCATCACTGCATATGGGATGGGGGGCATCACTGCCTATGGAATGGCAGAAAACCTCACTGGCTATGGGATGGGGGAGGCCTCGCTGGCTATGGGATGGGGGAGGCCTCACTGCGTATGGGATGGGGGGTGCCTCACTGCCTATGGCATGGGGGAAGCCTCATTGGCTATGGGATGGGGGAGGCCTCACTGCCTATGGGATGGGGGGTGCCTCACTGACTATGGGATGGGAGATGCCTCACTGACTATGGGATGGGGAAAGCCTAACCGCCTGTGGGATAGGGAATGCCTCACTGCCTTATGGGTTGAGGGAGGTTTCACTGCCTATTGGATGTGGGAAATCCTCACTGCCTATGATTGGGGAGATGCCTCACTGCCTATGGGATGGGGATGCCTCACTGCCTGTGGGATAGGGAAATGCCTCACTGCCTATGGGATGGCTGGGAACGACTCACTGTCTTTGCTATTAGGGGAATTCCTCACAAATCCCGGGCCTTGAAAGCTACTAGCCCACATGTGCCACAGGCATGGGATGGGGAATGCCTCGCTGTCTATAGGATGGGGTAAAGGCTCACCAGCTATATGGGATAGGGGAGGCCTCACTGCCTATTGGATGGGGGAGGCCTCACTGCCTATTGGATAGGGGGGTGCCTCACGGCCTAATGGGTGGGGAAAAGCCTCATTGGCTATGGGATGGGGAGGCCTCACTGCCTATGGGATGGGGGATGCCTCATTGCCTATGGGATGGGGAATGCCATACTGCCTATGGGATGGGAGATGCCTTACTGCCTATGGTATGGGGGGAACCCTCACTGCCTATGAGATGAGGGATGTCTATAGGATGGGGTAAAGACTCACCAGCTATGGAATGGGGGAGGCCTCACTGCCTATGGGATGGGGGAGGCCTCACTGCCTATTGGATGAGGGGTGCCTCATGGCCTAATGGGTGGGGGAAAGCCTCATTGGCTATGGGATGGGGGAGGCCTCACTGCCTATGGTATGGGGGGAGCCCTCACTGCCTATGGGATGGGGGAGGCATCACTGCCTATGGGATGGGGGAGGCATCACTGCCTATGGTATGGGGGGAGCCACCACTGCCTATGGGATGGGGGAGGCATCACTGCCTATGGTATGGGGGGAGCCATCACTGCATATGGGATGGGGGGCATCACTGCCTATGGAATGGCAGAAAACCTCACTGGCTATGGGATGGGGGAGGCCTCGCTGGCTATGGGATGGGGGAGGCCTCACTGCGTATGGGATGGGGGGTGCCTCACTGCCTATGGCATGGGGGAAGCCTCATTGGCTATGGGATGGGGGAGGCCTCACTGCCTATGGGATGGGGGGTGCCTCACTGACTATGGGATGGGAGATGCCTCACTGACTATGGGATGGGGAAAGCCTAACCGCCTGTGGGATAGGGAATGCCTCACTGCCTTATGGGTTGAGGGAGGTTTCACTGCCTATTGGATGTGGGAAATCCTCACTGCCTATGATTGGGGAGATGCCTCACTGCCTATGGGATGGGGATGCCTCACTGCCTGTGGGATAGGGAAATGCCTCACTGCCTATGGGATGGCTGGGAACGACTCACTGTCTTTGCTATTAGGGGAATTCCTCACAAATCCCGGGCCTTGAAAGCTACTAGCCCACATGTGCCACAGGCATGGGATGGGGAATGCCTCGCTGTCTATAGGATGGGGTAAAGGCTCACCAGCTATATGGGATAGGGGAGGCCTCACTGCCTATTGGATGGGGGAGGCCTCACTGCCTATTGGATAGGGGGGTGCCTCACGGCCTAATGGGTGGGGAAAAGCCTCATTGGCTATGGGATGGGGAGGCCTCACTGCCTATGGGATGGGGGATGCCTCATTGCCTATGGGATGGGGAATGCCATACTGCCTATGGGATGGGAGATGCCTTACTGCCTATGGTATGGGGGGAACCCTCACTGCCTATGAGATGAGGGATGTCTATAGGATGGGGTAAAGACTCACCAGCTATGGAATGGGGGAGGCCTCACTGCCTATGGGATGGGGGAGGCCTCACTGCCTATTGGATGAGGGGTGCCTCATGGCCTAATGGGTGGGGGAAAGCCTCATTGGCTATGGGATGGGGGAGGCCTCACTGCCTATGGTATGGGGGGAGCCCTCACTGCCTATGGGATGGGGGAGGCATCACTGCCTATGGGATGGGGGAGGCATCACTGCCTATGGTATGGGGGGAGCCACCACTGCCTATGGGATGGGGGAGGCATCACTGCCTATGGTATGGGGGGAGCCATCACTGCATATGGGATGGGGGGCATCACTGCCTATGGAATGGCAGAAAACCTCACTGGCTATGGGATGGGGGAGGCCTCGCTGGCTATGGGATGGGGGAGGCCTCACTGCGTATGGGATGGGGGGTGCCTCACTGCCTATGGCATGGGGGAAGCCTCATTGGCTATGGGATGGGGGAGGCCTCACTGCCTATGGGATGGGGGGTGCCTCACTGACTATGGGATGGGAGATGCCTCACTGACTATGGGATGGGGAAAGCCTAACCGCCTGTGGGATAGGGAATGCCTCACTGCCTTATGGGTTGAGGGAGGTTTCACTGCCTATTGGATGTGGGAAATCCTCACTGCCTATGATTGGGGAGATGCCTCACTGCCTATGGGATGGGGATGCCTCACTGCCTGTGGGATAGGGAAATGCCTCACTGCCTATGGGATGGCTGGGAACGACTCACTGTCTTTGCTATTAGGGGAATTCCTCACAAATCCCGGGCCTTGAAAGCTACTAGCCCACATGTGCCACAGGCATGGGATGGGGAATGCCTCCCTGTCTATAGGATGGGGTAAAGTCTCACCAGCTATATGGAATAGGGGAGGCCTCACTGCCTATTGGATGGGGGAGGCCTCACTGCCTATTGGATAGGGGGGTGTCTCACGGCCAAATGGGTGGGGGAAAGCCTCATTGGCTATGGGATGGGGGGGCCTCACTGCCTATGGAATGGGGGATGCCTCACTGCATATAGGATGGGGGATGCCTTACTGCCTATGGGATGGGAGATGCCTTACTGCCTATGGGATGGGGGGAGCCCTCACTGGCTATGAGATGGGGGATGTCTATAGGATGGGGTAAAGACTCACCAGCTATGGAATGGGGAGGCCTCTCTGCCTATTGGATGGGGGAGGCCTCACTGCCTATTGGATGGGGGGTGCCTCATGGCCTAATGGGTGGGGGAAAGCCTCATTGTCAATGGGATGGGGGAGGCCTCACTGCCTATGGGATGTGGGATGCCTCACTGCCTATGGTATGGGGGGAGCCCTCACTGCCTATGGGATGGGGTACACATCACTGCCTATGGTATGGGGGGAGCCCTCACTGCATATGGGATGAGGGGGGCATCGCTGCCTATGGAATGGCAGAAAACCTCACTGGCTATGGGATGGGGGAGGCCTCTCTGGCTATGGGATGGGGGAGGCCTCACTGCGTATGGGATGGGGGGTGCCTCACTGCCTATGGCATGGGGGAAGCCTCATTGGCTATGGGATGGGGGAGGCCTCACTGCCTATGGGATGGGGGGTGCCTCACTGACTATGGGATGGGAGATGCCTCACTGACTATGGGATGGGGAAAGCCTAACCGCCTGTGGGATAGGGAATGCCTCACTACCTATGGATTGAGGGAGGTTTCACTGCCTATAGGATATGGGAAATCCTCACTGCCTATGAGTTGGGGGATGCCTCACTGCCTATGGGATGGGAGATGCCTCACTGCCTATGGGATGGCAGGGAACGCCTCACTGCCTATGGGATGGAGGTTATCTATAGGATGGGGAAAAGGCTCACCAGATATGGGATGGGGGAGGCCTCACTGCCTATGGGATGGGGGAGGCCTCACTGCCTATGGGATGGCTGGGAACGCTTCACTGCCTATGGGATGGAGGTTATCTATAGGATGGGGAAAAGGCTCACCAGATATGGGATGGGGGAGGCCTCACTGCCTATTGGGTGGGGAGTGCCTCACTGCCTATTGGGTGGGGGAAAGCCTCACTGGCTATGGGATGGGAGAAGCCTCACTGCCTATGGGATGGGGAATGCCTCACTGTCTATTGGGTGGGGGGTGCCTCACTGCCTAATGGGTGGGGGAAAGCCTCATTGGCTATGGGATGGGGGAGGCCTCACTGCCTATGGGATGGGGGATGCCTCACTGCCTATGGGATGGGGGGAGCCCTCACTGGCTATGGGATGGAAGAAAACCTCACTGGCTATGGGATAGGGATGCCTCACTGCCTATGGGATGGGGGATGCCTCACTGCCTATGGGATGTGGGATGCCTCACTGCCTATAGGAAGGGGAATGCCTCACTGCCTTTGGCATGGGGGAAGCCTCATTGGTTATGGGATGGGGGAGGCCTTACTGCCTATTGGATGGGGGGTGCCTCACTGCCTAATGGGTGGGGGAAAGCCTCATTGGCTATGGGATGGGGGGTACCTCACTGCCTATGGGATGGGATATGCCTCACTGCTTATGGGATGGGGGGTGCCTCACTGACTATGGAATGGGGGTGCCTCAATGACTATGGGATAGGAGATGCCTCACTGACTATGGGATGGGAGATGCCTCACTGACTATGGGGTGGCTGGGAAAGACTCACTGTCTCTCTGATTAGGGGAATGCCTCACTGCCAATAGGAAGAAATGCCTCACTGCCTATGGTATGGGATGGAATGCCTCACTGCCTATAGGGTGGTGGATTCCTCACTGCCTATGTGATGGGCTGGAATGCCTCACTGCCTATAGGATGGGGGAATCCTTCCTGTCTATAGGATGGGGGATTCCTTCCTGCCTATAGGATGGGGGATTCCTTCCTGCCTATAGGATTGGGGATTCCTTCCTGCCTATGGGATGGGTTGAAATGCCTCACTTCCTATAGGATGGGGGATTCCTCACTACCTATGGCATGGGATGAAATGCCTTACTGTCTATGGGATGGTGGATGCCTCACTGCCCATGGGATGGGGAAATGCTCCACTGCCTATGGCATGGGGAATGCCTCACTGCCTATAGGATGGGGGATTCCTCACTGCCTATGGTATGGGATGGAATGCCTCACTGCCTATAGGGTGGGGGATTCCTCACTGCCTATGAGATGGGATGGAATGCCTCACTGCCTATAAGATGGGGGATTTCTCACTGTCTATGGGTTAGGGGGGTGCCCCACTGGCTATAGGATGAGGGATTCCTTCCTGCCTATAGGATGGGGGATTCCTTCCTGTCTATAGGATGGGGGATTCCTGCCTGCCTATTTGATGGGATGGAATGCCTCACTTCCTATAGGATGGGGGATTCCTCACTGCCTATGGCATGGGGGATATCCTCACTGCCTATGATATGGGATGAAATGCCTTACTGTCTATGGGATGGTGGATGCCTCACTGCTTATGGGATGGGGAAATGCCTCACTGCCTATAAGATGGGATGGAATGCCTCACTTAGGGCCGGATTTTGAGGGAGCGTAAGGAGCACTCCCCCCTGGAGCCTCAACCACTTGCCCTGCACAGAGAGCCTCCACCAACCTTTGGATTATGGTCTGGTCCAGGAGAGTTTTCTGTTTTTTGTCTGACAGACCACAGGCCCTATAAGCTATAGGGGGCAGTGGGGGCCCCAAACGCCTGGACAAGCCTTTTTCTGCTTTTGCAAACCTGCAGCCAAAGCCACCACAGGGCAGGGCAGAGAGTCTAGAGCAGCAAACTGCCATCAGCAATGCTACAGGTATAGGTGGGTGCAGAGCTGTCAATTTGTGGCCGCTCACTGCACATAAGCCACCAAGCACAGCCGCTGGCAGCTCAACTGTTTTCTACTGGAAATGCTGGGCGACTACACTACCCCCCGCCTAGAATGGCAAAGCAGGAGTTCCCAAGCTGCACGCACCCACACAAGGGTGGCACAAGGGACTCGATCTGATGTTCCAGTAAGTAGGCCAGACAACTGTCAATCGCTTACTTGGCTGGACTATAATTTTAAAGAGAAAAAATTATTTTGTCTAAGGCCTCCTCCAGATTTTGTGCCCAGGGGCCTCCACCATAATCAGTCCAGCCCTGGCCTCACTGCCTATGGGATTGGAGGAATGCCTCACTGCCTATGAGATGGGGGGATGCCTCACTGCCTGTGTGGAATAGAAGGGGGAGAATTCCACACTGCCTATGGGGATGGGGGGAATGCTACATTGCCTATGGGGAATGGGAGGGGGAATGCCACACTGCCTATGGGGAATGGGAGGAGGAATGCCACACTGCCTATGGAGATTGGGAGGAGGGATGCCACACTGCCTATGAGGAATGGGAGGAGGAATGTCACACTGCCTATGGAGATTGGGAGGAGGGATGCCACACTGCCTATGAGGAATCGGAGGAGGAATGCCACACTGCCTATGGAGATTGGGAGGAGGGATGCCACACTGCCTATGGAGATTGGGAGGGGGAATGCAACACTGCCTATGAGGAATCGGAGGAGGAATGCCACACTGCCTATGGAGATTGGGGGGGGGATGCCACACTGCCTATGGAGATTGGGGGGGGGGGATGCCACACTGCCTATGGAGATTGGGGGGGATGCCACACTGCCTATGGAGATTGGGAGGGGGAATGCCACACTGCCTATGAGGAATCGGAGGAGGAATGCCACACTGCCTATGGAGATTGGGGGGGGGGGGATGCCACACTGCCTATGGAGATTGGGAGGGGGAATGCCACACTGCCTATGAGGAATCGGAGGAGGAATGCCACACTGCCTATGGAGATTGGGGGGGGGGGGGAATGCCACACTGCCTATGAGGAATGGGAGGAGGAATGCCACACTGCCTTTGGAGATTGGGAGGGGGGATGGCACAATGCCTATGAGGCTTGGGAGGGGGGAATTACACACTGGCTATAATGGGGTAATGGGGGGAGAGAATGCCCCTCTGCATGTAATGGGAGAATTCTGCTCCTTGCCTATTAATTGGTTCTTGAGCGGGATGTTGTTTTGACACAACATTTGGTTCAGAATATTTTTGTTTTCTTATTTTCATCCTCCAAATTTTAGGTGCATCTTATGGACAGGTGCGTCTTATAGAGTGAAAAATACAGCAGTCCTTTGCCTGGACAGTCCCTTTAGAGGAAAAAAATCTACATTTGTGGAAATTTCCAAAAGACATCAAATCAGATGAGCTAAAATGCACAAGGTGACCCACTTTCCTGCTACCCGCTCCCATTCACCTGCCACACCGGTATGAGAAGAGATGCTGACTTGGTGCGTATCCATGATCTCATTCAGGAGTGCTCCTATTGACTTCAATAGGTGCTGATATACACAATGAACTTCTATGCATTGAGTCGTCTATTAGTCAATTGTAATGCGCAGTACTGAAACCCTATCGGTAGGGGTGAATGAAGCCAGTGGCAGATAAGCGGGTCACCTATTGCTCATCTGATTGCCACATCTGATCTGAGGTCTTTTGGAAAAGTTTACAAAAGTGAAAGCTTCGTAGTTTACTTAGGATCACAAGCTCTTTTCTTTAGCATGGGTCAAATGCTGCGGCTCCTCCACCCTGGGATTATGATGCCATTGTCCATAAAAGAGAACCTATTCTTTTCTTATGATTCTATTGATTTGAAAGTGTGGAGAATACCTATGGCTTGCTAATGTGATGTCCCCTCCTCTCCCCCAGGAGAACTGCTGGCGAGGCTCCTCTGTAGTCCTCCAACCTCCACCCCAGAGGCCTTCAAGGCTCTGAATTCCCCAAAGCATAATCTCTGAGCGTACAGTTTACATCCCAAAATCTTGGTGTAATTACCTGACTAGTCACCTGGCTATGTACAGCTGTTATCCCCCAATCTAACACTGCACATTTCACCTATAGTAGGCCCCTCACTCAGCTAACATTGATAACTGGAAACACACCATTCAGTTCAAGAGTGTGGATGCTCAGAAGGTAAATGGTTGGCTCCGTTCACATCAAACTGTAAGTATAACTCACTTTCACAAAAGGATTCTTTCAGGAATTTTAACTTTTATTGGCTTGTCATAAGGCCCTCACACCCCTGTCACTCACACTGACATCACTGTGGGCAGCATTACTGTATTGCTCCTGAGAGCAGCATTATTGAGCTCATCTCCTGGCAATGATGCCCCTTACCTAAAGCGGATCTTCTAAACCCTGTTTTACTGGATCATCGTTGCAGATAAACAATGTTTTCTTGTTATTCATCGGACCCAATGAAAAGGACCTGGGGGCCTGGTAACATTGTTTATCTGCAATGATGATACAATAAAAGAAGGTTTTGGTCCCCTGGGGCATCATTTTCAGGAGACAGGGGGAGCCAGGGTGGTGGGAGCCCAGTGAGCGGCATAGAATCTGCTGTATCCTCTGCCTGGCTGCAGAGTGGCGTGGGACACCCTCGCTTAGGATTGCGAGGAAGAAGGTGAGTCACTTACCTGCGTATCAGTTCTTAAAGCTCAAGTCAAGGGGCGCTTGTTTTTATGCCCAGGGACTCCATTTCCTCAAGGTCCACCAACAAATCGTGTTTTATGGTTCACCACCCGGATACACTGGTAAAGTACTGTGCTAAGACAGAGATAGAGGCAGCTATGTGGAGATCCACAAAACCTGACCTGTTGCTGGGCCTTGATTAGAGGGTTGGGGAAGTAATGCCTTAAAATACCCAAAATATACTATTGCATGCAGTTTATTGACTTGATAATGAAAATAAAAATAAATAATAAAATAAAGCTCTCATTTACGAATGACCACGTATTTGCCTTTTATTATCAAGGAATCCTGTTTCTATTCATTTGCATTAAAACATTTCGGAACCCCGATTTGAAGTCTTGGTTCCTCAGACTGTAAATCAGAGGGTTAAGGAGAGGAACAATGGCCGTGTAAAAGACGGCCACAACTTTGTCACTGGCGTAATAATTACTGGCACTTAGCCGATAATAATTAAACATAATGGAGCCAAAAAATATGAAGACCACGGTCAGGTGAGCCGAGCATGTAGAGAAGACTTTGTTTCTCTTTACCTGAATTTTTAGAGCATTCTTGAATATATAGACATAGGAAAGGAAGGTCATCATAAGACAAGCAACTCCTAGGATGCCTCCTATAAACAAGATGAGCAAAAGATTGGCGAGGATGTCACTGCAGGAGATTTGAAACAACTGGGGCAGGTCACAGAAGAAACTTGCTATTTGTTTCATCTCGCAAAACGTTAATTTTGAGGCATTGAGGGTGTGTACCAAAGAATTGGTGAAGCCGAGACACCACACCGTAGAGGCCAACTGTACACACATTTTGTAATGCATCACCAGCATGTAATGTAATGGGCAACAAATGGCCATATATCGGTCATAAGACATGACGGCCAGGAGAAAAGCCTCCGTGCTGACAAAGAAGAGGAAGAAGAAGACTTGTGTTAAGCAAGGTGCGAGTGCAATCATTCTTTTCCGGGTGTGAAGGTCAAACAACATTCGTGGGAGGGTGACTGAAGAGCAACAGAGGTCTATACTGGCCAGGTTCCCCAGGAAGAAATACATGGGGGTGTGGAGATGAGTGTCAGTGACTATGAGGGAGATGATCAGCAAATTCCAGGTGAGGGTCAGAAGATAGATGAGAAGGAAGAAGAGGAAGAGAGGCAGCTGAAGACTCGGGAGGTCAGACAGGCCTGAGAGGAAGATTTCTGTTAAAGTGGATGTATTACACATAGTAAGTTCTTTTTATTATTCTTTTTTATTGAATCAACATTTAGGAAATACAGATATATATTATCTTCTGTAATTACAAGTTACATATTCATTTTACAGTATTACATTTTTAACTCTTCCTTTAAAGATTTGGATGCGCGTTAAGCCAAATATCCATGTTTGGAAGAAGCAGACAGATTTTCATGAAGCAAATAAATAGAATGAACTGAAAAAAAAAAATACAATGTTTCACATTATTATAGAAAAGTTTAAAACAATGAAAAACCAAATCAGGCCTCACATTCGGAAACTTGACCGTACTTTATTCCAGCCATTCAGTGGATCAGCATTAAACACATCATTACAGTTAATTATCATGGCCCCCAAATTGGAAAACAGTTAGTCCACTCAATTCGATGTTTGCCTATAAAATATGGAGATGCTGTTACTTTGGGCTGCCATGTCTAATTCTTGTTCAATATTTTTATTGGCAGTATTCATCAGCATAACAACCACCTCGATCATACAATATATATAAATAGGCTGACATTGTAGTATATACATAACTATCAAAGCCATGGCCCCTACAGCATCTAACTCTATCGTTTAAATGCTATACAGTAATATAAGATTGAACCAAGGGGGTCCCACAACCCCCCAAAAACCAACCCCACAAATCCAGTGGCACCACTACTTTGTCGAAAATATATACTATTATTATATATATTATTATATATATTATTAGATATATTATTAGATATATTATATTATTAGAACATATATTTACAGTACAATATGATAAGACAATTTAAAACCATGCTAAAAAACATATAACAACCTGGAAAAAGGAGGGGGGGAGGGGCAAGAAAATAACACGCATGCTGCTCAAATTTATAATGTAATAGCCAAAATAATCATACCAACAATCCAACCTAACCCCAGCTGAAAAATGCCTATTGTGCATCCAGTCTATACATAATAATACAAAAAATTATTTATCCAACACCTATATAACCACCTATATCACAAACACCTATATAGCTACCTATAATCACAATTCTAATAAAGTGCAATGTGCAAAATTGTGTTATTTAGACACTAATGAATGAGGACCAGCCGGGTAATGATCAAAAGACATGCAACATATATAACAAATAAAAGTCTTACGTGTCCAAAACAGAACAGCAGCCGCACCCCCCCACCTCACTGCCGGCGCGTTCTGTGACGTCACCGCGTCACTTTTTCAATTAGAATTATTAGGAGGGGTCCCACCAATCCCCAAACCTACCCTTCTACAAATGTGGCACCACTCTTATAAGGTATCAAAAAGAATCAATGTTTATTGAAAAATCATGTCTACACTTACACTGACATATTTAAAAACACATAACACATTTAGACAATGCCTAAAGGAAGGAGGGGGGGTAGATGACAATTAACTATTTCATGGTCATTATAATGTTAAAAATATATACAATACATTTAGCCGTGCTGCCAATACCAAGGTGCTGATGTGCTAACTCCTAAACTACATGAATTATATGTTTATATAATAAATAACATATACACAATATCTAAGGAAAAGTGCAAATGCAAAAAGTAAAATCTGTATATATATATGTATAATGCTCGATAATATATACGCAATATGAAAAATCAAAGTGCAAATGCAATTGTGCAATGTATTTTAAAAACAAACCTATATCTGTGAGGACCAGCCGGGTAAGCATGAAAAGAAACATATATTCAATCAAAAGTGAAACTTACATGTAATGTAGGACCGAGCAGCCACCCCCCCCGTGCGCCTACGCGTTACGTGACGTCAAATGCGTCACTTTCTCAGGGCAAAACCACAAGACTAAGCTAACCTGCCTTACTCTACCTTATATACTCACCTGACAAACCGCCGCACCGCCCACCGATGCACATGGCGGCTCCCAGACGCGTCCCGACTGGAAACGCGCCTTGGGAGAACAAAGCTCCGACATGCCTCGGCCAGAAATGCGTCAGAGGGCAGACGTGCGCTCCAAGTACAGGAAGTGCGCACCTCAGTCAGTACGCGCAACCTCCCCGGAGACACTTTTAATTGAATATATGTTTCTTTTCATGCTTACCCGGCTGGTCCTCACAGATAGGTTTTATGGTATGGCAGTATAGGTTTGTTTAAAAATACATTGCACACTTGCATTTGCACTTTGATTTTTGATATTCCGCATATATTATCGAGCATTATAAATATATATATACAGATTGCACTTTTTGCATTTGCACTTTTCGTTAGATATTGTGTATATAAATATAATTCATGTAGTTTAGGAGTTAGCACATTAGCACCTTGGTATTGGCAGCACGGCTGAATGTATTGCATATATTTTTAACAGTATTATGACCATGAAATAGTTAATTGTCATCTACCCTCCATCCTTCCTTTAGGCTCTGTCTAAATGTGTTATGTGTTTTTAAATACGTCAGTGTAAGTGTAGATATGATTTTTCAATAAACATTGATTCTTTTTGATACCTTATAAGAGTGGTGCCACATTTGTAGGTTTGGGGATTGGTGGGACCCCTCCTTAGGCTTGTTCTATTGTTAGTACACAATTTGTGTCACTACCCCCATGTGTGCACGCTACATATCTTATACTAATCAGTTATTGGTGGCTAGTGCGGTTTTCTTTTCCATTCCCCTTGTCCCTGGTGGTCGTATAAATTTGAGCAGCATGCATGTTATTTTCTTGCCCCTCCCCCCCCTCCTTTTTCCAGGTTGTTATATGTTTTTTAGCAGGGTTTTAAATTGTCTTATCATATTGTACTGTAAATATATGTTCTAATAAAATATATATTTTTTATTTTCAACAAAGTAGCGGTGCCACTGGATTTGTGGGGTTGGTTTTTGGGGGCTTGTGGGACCCCCTTGGTTCAATTGCTAGTGTAATTTATGCAGCTACCCTCCAGTGAAGCACACTAGCCATATATATCTATAAAGTCGGTGCGGTCTTTTTCTCTTTTTGCTTTCAGTAATATAAGATGATATTGTAGACTTGGTTCGAGCTTGCCCGTATGCTCGCAAACTGTAAAAACCAAGACAGAATTTTTCAACTTTGGAGCAAATTTAACCAGGATATAACATAGGACACAGCTGCGGAGGGGAAGGGGTAGCAGTAGAGGAAAAGAAGAAGGGAAGGGAACAAACAAACACAAGAACAAGGGGGGGGGGAGGAATAAGAGAAGAAAAAAACAGGAAACCGACTGAGAAAAAACAATAAAATACTATGAACTACCCACCGCTCAGACTATTAGAAAATTGGAGTCAAAATCTGCCGGTAAGTTATTTTGAATCCATGGAGCGCCATGTCTAATTCTATTCAATAAGAAAGTCCTTTAACAGTTTATTGTTTGAAATTCAATAATAAGGATCCAACTATACACTGCTTGTACCAGGTGCCAACGTCACACTCAAGCATCTAATACTCACCAAAGGAAATTATTATTGGGTCCCTTCGTAGAAAATGATCCCTTCAGCTAAAACACAATTATATTGTATTAATGAAAACTCTAATGTTGATTGACCAATAACAAGTGTAATGTTCAGATTTACCCAAACTTGTCTCCAAATTGGTTAAACTGGGGTCTCTTTCATGAAAGCCGGTCCCTGATTGATTTGGTTATCTTATCTAATCTCGGTTGTTGCTGCTGTACAAACACTGTGCAACCACTAAGGGGAAGCGTACTACAATTTTTTTAACATAATAAATGCAACTTTTTTTAATATTAAATGCAATTCCCTTTCATTTGTTTACGTAGGAGTTTTGCATTTTGTTTACTCCGAACGTCATGTTTTGTACCTGGAGCTGAAATGCCCCCAAAGTGCTGTAACTTCACAATGTTCCCATTTCATATAATCAATAAAATTGAAAATGTTTATTGTTTAATTTTATATCCTTTTAAAGCAGAGCTAAACTTGGCCTGGAGTTCTTTGCTATTTTTTCTTTTATTGGGTGCGTGTGTGATTGGCACACATAGAGATATTTCCTCCGCATTTAACCTATCCATGCAGTGAGACAAACACAAGCATTGAGTGTCCACATGCCCAGAGCGGTGGGCTGCCCTAACCACTAACCACGCCTAGAGAGCAGTTGAGTGTTAGGTGCCTTGCTCAAAAGTACTTGACTTATGTGGCAGTGGTGAACCGGACCTGCCACCCTCTGGTCACAAGATTGGTGGGTAAGATTTATGGGCTTTACTAGTGCTCGATCAAGCGGGGGAACCCAGCAATTGTGATGCCCCCCCCCCCGTATGTTTTGTTAAATGGATGTTGGTCCGATTTAAGTATTTGCAGTTTATAAAACAAAGTGATTATATAATTTTTATAAATATATTATCAGCATTTCTCTGTCAGAACAGGGCTGGGGAGTGGGAGTCGGGGCTAAGTGTGGCTGGAATCAGAGTCAGTAGAAATGAGAAAATCTCTCACTAATATTGTATAATGTGTCTGACTTATAAAGGAACATTAAAATGTTATTGCTAAACATATTTTTGTTCTCTCAATCGAAAGCCCTTGTTTATGCAGGCGTCACGATAGGAGAACTGGTCCTACTAACATGCGCCAATAGTGCATACTGGTCCCCACGAGTATGCATGTTCTTAGTCAGGCACCTTGGGTGTCTCCATTTGGGCTGTGCTTGGCCGGGGGCATGCGCTGTCACGTAGGTGACCGGTACGCTGCTCTGCACAAGGGGCCGGGTGGCCCCTGACCCTGTGTGCACTCTGTGCATGTGTAGCAGGCACTAGGAAGTTGCGTGCAGACCTTCTTAGATTGACGCTTGCCTCTGTTCCTGTGTGACTTCCTGCTTTGATTATGACCCACCCCGGCTCTGATGCTCTGGTGCTTGGATTATGACCCTGCTCTGGCTCTGACCCTGGCTTTGGACACAGACCTCTCTCTGGCTCTTGACTCCCGGCTTGGATAACTACCTTTGGCTCTCTGAACTTTGGCACTGGATTATGGCTTTCCCTGGCTCTGGACTCTCTGGCTTCCCTGCATCAGTTTCCCTGAAAACATGGAACAGACTTTTTCCATATTTGGGCTCATTGGCCATTGGAAAGAGCAGTGGGACCCTGACTTTTCTGCAGCGCAGTATAACCTACCTTGCAGGAGGCTTCTGTGAACGCCAGATCTGCCCGCAGACTCCCCATGCTGAAACCAGTGCTTGGAGTAGTACTCTACAAATTACTCCCCGCTTGCTCCCCTCAGTTACAGTTAGCTTTAATTCTATATTGCCTTACAAATCTTTCCCCATTCTTGCCTGGTCTTGCCTTGCCCAATTCTTCCCAGGATTCTGCCTCATCCTCACACAAGACACTCCAGCCTTACCCTCTGCTGAGTTTCCCCAGTCTCCACTCTCTGAGGAGGCCGCAGGCGGTATTGCTGACAGTTATCTGTATCTTCTGATCTCCAGAAAGATACATGAAAGCAGGGTGTATAGTGGTTTTAGAGAGTTCTCTCGGGTCCCTTACCTTGCAAACTGGAACATTAACTGCTGCTACATCTGCAGCGCAGGGTTATACAATGTATCTTCATGCTGCTCAAACACTCTTAGTTAAAATGCCTTACAGTGTCTTCTGACTGCATCGCTCTTCATTCTGGGATTGCTGTCCTTTTCCTGACCACAGCTATAACCCCGCCCCCCTGCACTTTATCCCACTCTGCTCTGCTCGGTATGTGATGCTACTGAGCCAAGATGGCGGCGCCCATATCCTAGAGTCCCGAAGAGAGTTGCAGACCAGTGGGGGAAAGAATAAAAAGTAAGTGACTAAAAACATTAGATATATTAATTTTAGATGCTGGGGAATAATTTTTTAGGGATTTGGGCTTTTCATTAAATGATGCTGAAGGTCCGCTTTAAATATATATTATAATAATTAGAGATGAGCGAACTTCCTAAAAATTCGATTCTGAAGATTCGCAGAATTTCTCTAAGAAATTCGGGTTCGTCCGAATCGAACCTTTGAGAATCGCTCATCTCTAGTGGAATATATACAACACGGTGCTTAGCTACAGCCACACGCTGACAGTGCGACCGGACTTCCCCCGCTCCCACCGTGTTGTGTGTATCGCACACTTGCCTACATGCTGGCTTCCCTGTAATTCTGGTGCAGTCCAGCCAGCCACTGGGCCAGAACAACGGGGAAGAAGGCATTACACACAGCACGGTGGGAGCGGCGCAGGCCGGCCTTTATGTCAGCTGTGGGTAGAAGCTGACTTGCACAGCTGACAGTGCAGCCGTCCCCCCCCCCCCCCCTTCAACCTGCAAGAATGGTGGTCATTTTTTTTTTTTTACCCACTGCCCGAGGTGCCAGTGAATTTCAGGGAAAATTCGGTCAGTACGAACCCCCAAAAAATTTGGTTTAGTGCTGAATCAAATCTTTCCTGAAATTCAGAATGAACTTGGGTTCAGACTAACCACATTTCTCATCTCTAATAATAATATTAATAATGTCTATGCTACTTTTTACAATTATACTTAATTTTTTTCCAGACTTTTACCCAGGAACTGGTAAATACATGTTGGAATGCTATACACTTCATACATTTGTGTGTATATATATATATAATTTTATATTTATATAATAGCTGTGGTACATGCATTTATGTGGGCTGGCACTGGAATCAGACTGCCTGGATTGTGTTTTATTCGGCTTTGTTTTGAATTTATGAGCTTTCCTTATTTAGCATTTAACAAATAATTTAACCACTGACAATGCCCACTGAGAATGCTAATGTCTTTTTGTGTGTTATCTATTGATTACGTGATCATTGGCTGCGGTCACATAGCTCTTTATTGGTAGACACCACCTGTAGCTATGGGGTGGGTAGCTGAAGAAGGTCTTTTGGCATTATTCCTATATGACTCCCTAATCAATATTTCCGCCATACTATACAAAGCGGCGGCTGGCCAGTGTTAATTTTGTAAGGGTATTTCTGGCCGCATAGTGTGATCGCATCTTGCGATCACTTGACCAGTATCTCTGAACGCGCTCTTGTGTTCCATCTTCAGTTTGATAGCCTGGTCAGGTGATCGGCATTTCCGCGTTCCATCTATAGTCTGAATGCCGAGTCAAGTGATCGGTAGTTGCGATCACGTGACCTTGGCTTCTGACGGCACTTCCACGTTCCATCTATAATCTAAATGTCGAGTCATGTGATCGGCGGTCACGATCACGTGACCCGGACATACTGAAAGCGCTTTCTGTTTCTGCCTTAATTGCTTTTTATTGTAACACTCTCTGGGAATCGCTATGATGCGTTTTTGATCCCTGCACTTGGCCCTCTCATGTCTGATCATTATTGGGCCATTATGATCTTATTGGTAAGTTTTCCCCTAACAGGTGCTCCAATGAGATCCCACCGCATTGCATTTTGGGATAAGCTCCTAATCATTCTTTTGGCTATAAAACTCCTGCCACCCCGCCATGCAACCAGCCTTGTCAAAGACGCTCAGTAGCGACGAAACGTGTCGGCGGTGGCCCGTGGCGGAGTTATTGAAAGTGGTACCCAACAGTATTGTTCCTTGTGGCCGTCAGATTCCAGGGCCGGCTCAAGTTTGGATTTTTGAATGCAGTTTTATCTTCTTGGTTTGTGCGTGTATTTCTTTTTTTACTAATTAAATCTTTGGAGTTTTATGGAATTACACTAGATTCGGTCTAGTTTTGTTTGTTTTTGTTGCATATATCCCGCTGAGTTGTTGTTTACCCTGCGGCGAAACAGCGTCTTAAAGAGGAATCTACGTGGAATTGATTGCAGTCATTCTTGGCATGCATCGAAGCTATTCTCTATTTTGTAGCTGGTAAGCATTTGGTGGAGGATTGAACCCTATCACGATATTGCTGTGAGGTGCACGCGCTGTGGGACATTCATCTCATCTACAGCTTGTCTTGGCACTCTGTATAATATTATTCATCATTTTGCAATATATATATATATATATATATATATATATATATATATATATATATTGTCATATATTTAGAACATTGATATAATTCTGAAAAACTAATTTCAGAAGCATGGCATATAAAGGCCATAGGCAGACTCCAACAATGGATCAATTTACAATTTTACAGGGCTAATTCTCGCATGAGAATTATTTTTTCTCATGTTTATTTTTGTGAGAAGAAAATGTATCTTGATTCTTTTTTTCATTGCAGCTCTGAATCGTTTTTAACTGTACAAGTTACTCAAACATTTAATCCCAGTAGTTAGTGGGCAGGACTGCAATATGCAGCAGGGCAATGCTAATGAAATGTTTGCTCTGTAGTAATAGACCTTATTTTCACTCTATAAGACTCATTTTTTTGGGGGGGCGATGTTCGGGCATTTCATGGTGCGAGTGCTAAAAAAAATAATTTTCCCACTTGCTCACATTGCTCGAGTGTAGCCAAAAACAGATTGCTCCCGATTAATGCAAAAACAAATTATTTTGTTAATGAATACACTATCATCAGCCTTAACATAGACACAATACAAGGTTAACTATCTCCAACAAAATGTATCAATGTTGCAGAATGTATCCACTGTCAGTGTGAACATAGTATAGAAATATACACATGTAACAAATAGTCTGTGCAGATAATAAACAACCAGAAATGTGCAGAAATGTGTCTCTAAACTGCTGACATTATACAAATATATTTTGTGGCTCACAAATAAAGTGCATGTGCAAAAGAAAAAACTAAACAAAAGGTGACTTTAAAGTGGACCAACACCCAGGGGAGATCGGCCCTGGAATCTATAAGATTCCCGGACAGATCAGATCCCTCCCCGCAGGGCATCCGAAATCGGGATGTCCCGCGGGGAGGAACCCCCCAGGAGGCCAAGAAACCTTACCTTAACCCCGTTCCATCGGCGCATGCACAAGCCGCGGCCGCGTCTCGCGCTTCCCTCTAGCAGGGCGCGCACCCGCGCCGGCCGTTTGTGAATGGCCGGCGCAGGCGCGCTCCCTGTTAGAGGGAAGCGCGAGACGCGGCCTCCAGCGCTCAGAGCCGCTGAGCTGCTATGCGCGTCCAAGCGGCCTTGGACGCGCGCTGTGATTGGCTGGAGCGGTCACGTGAGAGCGGGGAGAGGTGAGTTTTTGGGGCGTTCTGGGAGGTTTCACACAGCGGGGCACCCCCGATCGGGGTGCCCCACCGAAGTGGACCAAAACCCAGGATAGTCAAAATCCTGGGTGTTGGTCCACTTTAAAGTGGATACTCATCTAGGCAGGAGTAAATGTGCCAAAGGGTCACATGATCCTCAAAGTATATGTTTGCTGTGTATAATGTCAGTCCTTTATAGACACCTTTTGGTCAGTCTCCTTGTTTATTATCTGTACAGACTATTTGTTACATGTGTATATTTATATACTCTTATATACTTATATTTTTTAATAATATTAGCACTGATTGGCTAAACTGTGTTCACACTGACAGTTTATACATTCTGTAACATTGATACATTTTGCTGGAGATTAATGTGCTTCTGGGAAATCCCCTGATTGCTTGTAACCTTGTATGTTGTGTATGTTCAAGCTGATGATAGTGTATTCATTATTAAAATACTTTTTTTTTATTAATCAGGAACAATGTTTTTGGCTACACTTAGGAAGACTATAGGCCCACTTAATTCTTTTCCTATTAAGCCTGAATGAACAAATGAAAAGACCCGGGAGATTCTTCCCTCCTCAATATATGTAATGGGGTGATTGGTGGAGATTATGCACATTGTCTGTAATGGGGTGATGGCGGGATTATACGCACTGTCTTTAATGGGGTGATGGGGAGATTATACACACTGTCTTTAATGGGGTGATGGGGAGATTATACACACTGTCTTTAATGGGGTGATGGGAGATTATACACACTATCTGTAATGGGGTGATGGGGAGATTATACACACTGTCTGTAATGGGGTGATTGGGGGATTATACACACTATCTGTAATGGGGTGATGGGGAGATTATACACACTGTCTGTAATGGGGTGATTGGTAGGGGATTCTGCACACTATCTGTTATAGGGTGATGGGGAGATTATACACACTGTCTGTAATGGGGTGATTGGGAGATTATACACACTGTCTGTAATGGGGTGATTGGGAGATTATACACACTGTCTGTAATGGGGTGATGGGGAGATTATACACACTGTCTGTAATGGGGTGATGGGGAGATTATACACACTGTCTGTAATGGGGTGATGGGGAGATTATACACACTGTCTGTAATGGGGTGATTGGCAGGGGATTCTGCATGCTGCCTGTTATGGGATGATTAGGACGGGGTATTTTAGCACACTATTTGGTTCAAAAAATATTTATTCTTATTTTCTTCCTCTAAACCCTAGGTGCGTCTTATAGAGCACAAATATGATATGTCTTGTGTTTAAACACTGTAATTTTGTAGACCTACCTACAGAAAGGTACCGTGTGCTGGTGGAGGTTCCTGGATCCCATACTAGTGATGGTGGTGGAGGAATCTCCTGCTGGTTGATACAGGGGGTGAGTGTCACAGATAGAAGGAGACACAGAGGTTTCCCAGCTCAGGAATCTTCTATATATACTGTAAGAGGTTGGCCATCAGTACAGGAATCCTCCCGTGTCTCATTATTCTTCATATGGACCGATGCCAAGTTGTTCAAACTTTCTGTGTTTTTTTTTTTTTACAGTGTGAGTTCATTTATCAAGAACTTTTATTCCAGAAGGATTTTACACCCTTTATTAACTTTATTTTTGTATTAGTATTGTTACTATTGTATTTAGATACAACTTTCTTCTTTCTTTGTTTAAAATGATCTCATTTATCTATTTTTATATGACAATAACAAATCAGTTGGAATATTGGGTAATAAAATATATATCAGACTCAGTACAACAAATTTAATACACTGTACAGGAATCTCCCACTGCTTACTGCAATAATTCCATGGTGGCTATGGCTGCATCCCTGAGATCTCTGGCTGAGTTGTGGTCCGGCGCCCAGGCAATGCTATAGCCCCAGCATAACAGTTATGGGGGAGCTCAACAGGGATGTCTCGGGCTGGCCATGAGCTAGTGAAATCCCAGGCTGATCTCCGGCCCCAGTCTGCCACTGCTTACTACAATAATTCCATGGTGGCTATGGCTGCATCCCTGAGATCTCTGGCTGAGTTGTGGTCCGGCGCCCAGGCAATGCTATAGCCCCAGCATAACAGTTATGGGGGAGCTCAACAGGGATGTCTCGGGCTGGCCATGAGCTAGTGAAATCCCAGGCTGATCTCCGGCCCCAGTCTGCCACTGCTTACTACAATAATTCCATGGTGGTCAGGGTTGCATCCCTGGCATCTCTCAGCTAAGTTAAGGTCAGGTACCATGGCAAGGATATAGCCCCAGCATAACAGTTATGGGGGAGCTCAACAGGGATGTCTCGGGCTGGCCTTGGTCTAGTAAAATCCCAGGCTGATCTTCGACCCCAATGTCCCATTGCTTACTGCAATAATTCCATAGCGGCCATGGCTGCACCCTTGGCATCTCTAGGCTTAGTTGTGGTCCAGCGCCCAGGCAATGCTAAAGCCCCAGCATAACAGTTATGGGGGAGCTCAACAGGGATGTCTCGGGCTGGCCATAAGCTAGTAAAATCCTGGGCTGATCTCTGGCCCCAGTCTGCCACTGCTTACTACAATAATCCCATGGGGGTCAGGGTTGCATCCCTGGCATCTCTCAGCTAAGTTAAGGTCAGGCACCATGGCAAGGATATAGCCCCGGCATAACAGTTATGGGGGAGCTCAACAGGGATGTCTCGGGCTGGCCTTGGTCTAGTAAAATCCCAGGCTGATCTTCGACCCCACTGTCCCACTTCTTACTACAATAATTCCATGGTGGCCATGGCTACATCCCTGGCATCTCTCGGCTGAGTTGTGGTCCGTCACCCAGGCAATGCTATAGCCCCAGTATAACAGTTATGGGGGAGCTCAACAGGGATGTCTCGGGCTGGCCTTGGTCTAGTAAAATCCCAGGCTGATCTTCGACCCCACTGTCCCACTGCTTACTGCTATAATTCCACCGCGGCCATGGCTGCACCCTTGGCATCTCTCGGCTGAGTTGTCATCCGGCACCAATTTAAATCAGATAGGCTGGTGTCAACCACGCAGACGCTGGGGATGTGATTGCTCCCATCTTGCTAACCCAGAGCTATGCTCCAAAAAAGAGCCGTATGCACAACGCACAACATACAGCGCTGAATGGAAGAGAGCCCATACATGCGCCATGAGAAAGGTGAGTTTTGACAGCGACCTAGCGGGGTTCAAACAACGACCTGGGGGATTTCAGTAAGGTAAGTTTTTGCAATTCGGGATTCCCCACTGTGTGAAACTTCATAGGCTGCTGTCAAAACGTACCTTTCTGAGAATGTTGTGGTCCAAATCCTGGGTTTTGGTTCAGTTTTACAGTGGGGTAAAGCCAGAGGGGGGTGGAGGCAGAGCATAGGCTGTACCTGGGTTGAAGATTACATTTGGACACTGTAGGAGCCTGGCTGGGTTGAGATTTGTAGGTTGTCAGTAAGTTGTGCCGTGTTAGCCATCGATGTAAGCAGGAAATCCAAGGTAATACCATTTATTGGCTAACTCAATGAGATTGAAATTGCAAGCTTTCAAAACAGTTCAAGCTTCTTCTTCAGGCAAAATACAGATCTGTAACTTAGACACACATTTATACAGAAAACTACAAACGAGTCATAATTGTTTTTCTCCTGACACATGTGAAAAATAGCAAAGTCGTAAAATTTTAAGCTGTGAGATAACAATCAGGGGGATTATAAAAACTAATGGTGGGCTGATGAGAATGGGAGGGGGGAGTGAGTGGAAATTTTTATTGCTCTCAAATCAGCCCAGACAGTCTGTTTAATATCATACCTTACTGAAGGTCCGGTTTAAGTGTGTTGGGAGGTCTAAACAGGTTATCCAGTGTGGTGTGCTGTGTTTAAATGATGCTAATGGTACATTTAATGCTATAGTTTAATTGACTAATAGGGCTTAAAAGTTAATTTCAGACATGTTAGTCTATCTGAATGCCGGCCCCGCATCCACATAGCTCACTGGGGTAGTAGATAAAGTTTATGCAGCAGTTTGTCCAGCAGCTCAATTGATGCTCCTATCCTAGAACCAGAGGTGACATCTATGGGCCTAGTTGCAGTTACATCCAAGCTCTAGGCATACCTGGGTTTACGGGAGGTCTGGTAAACAAAGTGAAAGGCTTTAGCGTCACGAGGCTGAGATGGAGTTTTAAATAACATGATAGAGTTGAAATTGTGAAAATGGGTGTTGGAACAAGGATCACATTTTTGGGACCCTCATTTCACTAGTACAATGGACTGGTTGAGACTGAAGAGCTGAGGAGCTGCCTGTGTGGTAACACTTAGAGTGCACGGCCATTGTAGTGGGTGGCTAGGACCCTCAGGAGACTCTCTTCTTACAAACATGCAGTAATAACTCCAATTATCAAACCCTCCTTGGACCCCTCTGCCCTCCCCAGTTACCACCCAATCTCTCTGGACCACTCTACACTCCCTAGTTACCCACTGATCTCTTTGGAACTCGTCTACCCTCCATAGTTACTACCCAATTATTCTGGACCCCTCTACTCCCCCCAGTTATCCACTGATCTCTCTGGACACGTCTACCCTCCCCTGTTATCACCCAATCTCTCTGGACCCCTCTACCCTCCCCAGTTACCACCCAATCTCTCTGGACCCCTCTACTTTCACCAGTTACCCACCGATCTCTCTGGACCCGTCTACTCTCCCCAGTTACCACCCAATACTTTTGGACCCCTCTACCCTCCCTAGTTACCACCCAATCTCTCTGGACCCGTCTACCCTCCCCAGTTACCACCCGATCTCTCTGGATCTGTCTACCCTCCCCAGTTATCTCCCAATCTCTCTTGAACCATCTACCCTCCCCAGTTACCACCCAATCTCTCTGGACCCCTCTACCCTCCATAGCTATCGCCCTTTCTCACTGCTCCCTTTCTCATCCAAACTTCTTGAACAACATGTCACACAGACATGGCACATTATCTGTCCACAAGCTCCTTGCTTGATCCTCACCAACCTGGCTTTCGCTCCAATCACTCCACTGAAACTGCTCTTACTAATGACCTACCAACAGCAAAATCTAAAGGCCACTACTCATGTTCTCATCCTTCACAGTTTTTGACACTGCTGCCCATCTTCGGCTTCTTAATGTTCCTTCTTCTCTTGGAATTCAAGGCCACTCCCTCTCTTGGCTCTACTTCGATCTCTTTGAATGGTCATTTAATGTATCCTACTCAAATGCGATTTTCCCTCATCCTCTGTCTGTTGGTGTACCACAAGGCTCAGTCCTAGGACCTCTACTTTTTTCAATCTATACTTATGGTGTTGGCCAACTTATAATTCACTGGGCTTCCAATATCACTTCTATGCAGATAACACTCAAATCTACCTCTCTGGCCTAAATCTTCCTTCCCTCCTCTCTCGTCTTCCTGACTGTCTAACAGCCGTCTCTTCCTTTCATTTCATTCCCTCAAACTAAACATGGACAAAAGAGACCTGGTCATTTTATCACCACCTCACTCCCCCTTTCTAACAATAATCTATACTAACAACTGCACAATAACTCCTCAAGCACATGTCTAGGAGTCATACTGGACTCAGCCCTTTTATTCAAGCCTCACATTCGCTCCCTAGCCACTTCCTGCCTCCTCCATAATCTCCTGCATCCGTCTCTTACTTCCACCCAACACCACTAAAATATTAGTGCACACCCTGGTCATATCCCGACTAGACTACTGCAACACTCTCTTTTGTGGCTTGCCAATAGTGTGGCACCCCTCCAATCTATTCTGTGCCTTGCTGCTCGAATCATTCACCTCTCGTCTCACTTCTCTAGTGCCTCTCTTCTCTCTCCACTGGCTGCCAGTCTCACAGAGAATTCAGTGTAACATTATAACTCTTACCTACAAGGCTCTCTCCAGCCAGGCTCCTCCTTACATTTCATCACTAATCCTATGCCGTCAACTCAGACACAGCCTCTTATTTGCCTTGAACCTTCTCCTGTCCACCCTGGTCACTTCCTCTCACTCCCATCTTCAGGACTTCTCAAGTGCCACTCCCCTAGTCTGGAATGCCCTGAATCTGAATTATGACACTCTCATATGGCCTGATGCAGAGCCTCCTCGTTCAGCTATCCAGTACGTTTTCTCGTTGGTTTTGGGCTGTGATCGGGTCATTAAAGTGTGCTCCGTTGCTTTTTGTGTGCGTGTATGCGTTCAGGTGTTCCTGCGCGCGCCTTTACGTGTGTCGGCTCGCAAGAGGCAGAACTCTGTGAAAACGGACTGGCTGTTGATTGGGCCGTTTTTCCAACTGATTCAAAGCCTTGTCTCCGATTGAAATCAATAAAACGAGGGTGTGGGCGCTCAACTTACGGCCAGTGTTAGCAGCCGTATCTGTGTTCCGTGATGCATTCTGCTGTGCGCGAGCATCAAAGACGCCGGCTACGCGGGCTGGTTCTTTTGAGCATGGCAGAAACCCGGCTGCACCGCACACGTCTAGACATCGATGGCATGCATGACCTTGAGCTATTCGAGCTCACCCGCCTTAACCGCGTTTCTCTCCAGGACTTGTATAGGCAGCTGCGGCCATGGTTAGCCCGCACCACAAGGAAGGGGCATGCAATTGCATGTATGACCAAATTGGTTGGCTGCCTTCAGTTTTTGGCAAACGGCTCATTCCAGAGACTGGGTGAAACTGATGATGTTTTTCATTCACAGATCAAAGACAAGGGCACAAATGAAGAAAAACAAGAGCCTCCTGGGTGGATGACGCCAATGTTTTTTAAACAAAAAAGTTTTTAAAATTTTACCAACAAACATTTAAGTAAAAAAAAAAAAAAGTGTGGTGTGTTCTCTTTCCAGGCACTGTACGTTCTCACAACATAACCATACAGTTACATGTCCCTAAAGGTAAGTATATGGGACAAGGAATAGGAAGAAGAAAAAGAAGAAGAAGGAGAACAGATTAAGGTAAGCATTAAACACAGGGAGGAGGAAGAAGAAGAAGAAGGATATTATTTTAAGGTAAGTTTTGGTGTTGGTAAAAGTGTCAGTTTGTTGTATAGTGAAAGCTTGAGGGAGGACTAGGGATGTGCGCTTGCGTGGACCCAGATTGACAACTGGAAATCTATGGAAATGTAAGTAAACACGGAAAAACAGTTGGAATCTGGGTGAAAACAGAAACAGATGGCAAGAAGCTACGTTTGGAAACGCAAGAAAAAGGAGCAACAAACGGAAAGCACCCGAGAGGGAAAAAAACACTTCCCGATTGAAGACACATAAACGGATCAGTAACGCTCTCCCGACGGCGGCTCTGAATCACATTTGGACCTCGAGACAAACGGAAGGAAAACGGGCCATAGGAAAAACGGAACAAAATAAGGTCAGATCGGGGGAGGCTCTGCATCAGGCCAATAGTGTCTGCTTTGTAATGTGTTCTTCATTTGGTCTTCAATTGTTTATGTAATATATGTTTATCCTGTCTGTAATGACTACATTTAAAAAAAAACTTAATGGAAGAAGATGGCACTATATACTATAAATAGATAATAATAATAATAATAATAACATAGACTCTCAACGAACTATAGAACCTAGTCTATAGCATATTCCTTGTTGGAATCTGTAGTGAAGGGGGACACAGGTCTCCTTCCTCTGTATCCTGCCCAGAGTAATGATCAGAGCCAAGGAAGAGAAGGTTTAATAGTACAGAGGCCTCTGGGGAATCTCCCCCATGTGGGAGGGAAGGGGCATGGGGATGGATACCCCAGGAAATCCCTACCCATGCCCCTTCCTCTAGTGACAGAGCTGGTCCACAGAAGCTTCATCATGTACTATCAAAACTTCTCTTCTCAGTGGCTTGCATTCATCCTGCTTGGAAGAAAGGATAGAAAGAGGGGTATCTTTTGTCCCCCTGGTCAAGAAATGACGATGGGGTGTCTAATTTAGATGCCACCACTGGCATCAAAGATCTCATTGGCCTATGCTATGCATTCATGATCTAGCCGGTACTCACAAAGTAAATCAGGCCCACCATGTCTGAATACATTTGTCATTCGTATTTTTGTGTAAAGGTTTAAGGTCCTCCATTCCGTATGGTTCTCTGACCATAGAAAGCTATGAGTAAGGGGGTTGGGTGTGTTCTTTTTCAACAGTGTAGGGATGTAGCCCCAAATGGTTACCAGCAAATAGATCATTAAAGAATTAAAGGAAAACTTTAGTCAAAAATTGATACCCCCACCCTGCCATTCTACCCTGCCGCTAAGGCAGGACTGGGGTTATAAAGGAAAAAAAATCCTTACCTTATCCTCGGACAAGGGGCGCTCCGCTGGTCTCTGTGTGGCCGCCACTGAAAATGACACATGCAGCTCTGTGCGGGATGCAGCTCTGTGTCATTCCGGCCAGGATCCGGAGTTCGGGAGGTGTAGCGGTGGTCCAATGGTCAGGTAAGGGTTTTTTTTTCTTTGTAACCCCCGTCCTGCCTCAGTGCCAGGGGTAGGGTGGCAGGGCAGGGGGTCATTATAGACTTAAATTCCGCTTTAATTAAACTCTCAGATGTGAGGGGTAGTAGACCACTTGGTTCCCTGAGATGTTTATACGTGACAATGCAATTATTACCAATATGACTTTAGACCAAAACTCCTTCTGTCTGGGACCCTCACTGCTTAGAGGGGTTCCCCTCAAATATACTCCATCTAAAAATGTATTCATAAAGGGGTTAAGAAACAAGTGCATGGGGCTCCTTTATAAGTTGGTGACCTGTACAATTGTGGCAGCCTATCTGGATTCATAATCAGGGTGTCAAACCACGTAGGATACCCATCTTCCTGGTGAGTCCACAACCCGCCATCCCAACTATAGCCAGGCCCCTGTTTGCCGGGATGCTTTAAACACCTCACCAGACACGGTTACCCCCAGAACTTACAGGGGTGAAGCTGGATGAACCAGAGGTAAGACTGGGAGATGTCGGGTAAGCCGAAGTCATACACAGATTATCAATCCTCATGATACGCAGCACCAAGGGAGAAGCAAGAGAAGGGTCAAAGGTCAAGCCGAAAGTCAAGCCAGAAGGTCAGAGGGTATGCAGTACAAGTGATAAGACTGGTTCACAGCCGGGATCAAGGCAGGCATCGGTTCAGGCAGCGCTCATGGAGTGGTCAGGCAAACTAGGTCGGCAATGTAAAGAAGTCAGTGGAACTATAACACCCAGCAGAGCGCTATCATGGGCAATGACGGAATGGCAGGGAATGAATTTATAGGGCTGGAGCACTGGGGATTGGCTGCAGTGTTTTGTGGGCTCATTGGCCATCTAAGGACTGATAGCCCCTTATACAATTAGGGCGTTTCGCCAACTAGTAAGGTTGGAGCTCATTGGCCCTTCAAACTAAACTCCGGCAGGTGAGTTGTCTGCAGCGCCACCGCAGGGAATAACGGGGAGGCCGATTCATTAATAGCAACATGTAGCGACAGTTGAGCGACTGTAGCGGTATTTTCACAGCAGCCGCTAGTAGTCGCTGTGCTTGGCCGTTGTTCGATAGTTGACAGCGACTCAGTCGGTGTGCAGCAATGTTGCATACAAGGTTCCGAGTCGCTGTTTGACAGGTTCCGCGATGTATGGGTGCGCATGATAGCGACTGGTAAGAGCGACCGGCTTCCACCATATTCATCAAAAAATCACGCTCAAAAAATTCAAGCGCTGTGAAATGCATGTTTAAACCCCAGAGCGCTGGAGGCGATGTGTTAAAAGTAGTTTTTTTAACCCCCAAACATCCATATTTTTGGAAACCAAAAAAAAAAATATTTTAAATAATTTAGTAATATGAATACATTAATATCAGACCTGTAATATCAATTCTGTACAGTTTTTATTTTTATTTTTTTCCCTTAAAAAAAATTATCTAACATGGCAGAAGTGGTCACATAAATTTTCACATTTAAAAAAAAGAAAAAAAAAAACATTAATAACAATGAATTATGAATATTTAAAGATTGTTCCATTGAAATGCATTGGAGAGCGCCAGGTAGCGAGAGGTCATACCTGTCACTGTTCAAGGTCGGACGCTGGCGCTGTGGGCTGAGGCTGGAATAATGATGAATGAGTCGCTATATGGCGCTATCTCAGTCGCTAAGCAGGATCGGCTTGATAAATGTGTGATTGTGGTGGGGAGCCGGCGTTCTCGTGGCGGGGCCCGTCATTACCGGCCGCTCACCAGTCGCTACCTGACGCTATCCCTTCATAAATAGAGGCCTAAGTCATACTCACACTCAGGGGAGAGGGGGATGTGGCCGAGGGAGGGGGACGCGGAAGCGTTCGATGTTATTCAAGCCGGCGCTGCCCAAGCAGCAGCAAGGCGCCCGAGCCCACGCCACCTGAGTGGCTGACCCAGAACACCACGGGACTGGATGGAAAGTGAGTGCATCGTGACACAGGGTTTGTCTGTGTCTTGTGGGACTTTATTGAGGATTTTACTTGTAGGTAAACCACAGAAGGGTGTTGGTGGCAATTCCCTGGATCGTCCAGCAGGGCACTTCTCTCTGTCACAGGTTACATAGTTACATAGTTACATAGTTAATATGATTGAAATAAGACATATGTCCATCAAGTTCTGTGGGTGTTGGGGTCGGGGAAAGTTATTTTTTATTTTATTTTATTTTTTTTTTACTAATATCAGCCAATAGTAACTGTTAATGTTATTTTTTTCTAAATAAGCATCGAATCCTTTTTTGAAGCTGTCAGCGGTTGATGCTGTAACAAGCTCATGTGGGAGGCTATTCCATAGATTTATAGTTCTTATGGTAGTATAGTTCTTTTTTTCCAGTCGAAGGCAGTTCCCTCTTGTACTTAGATACGATTTTACCTGAAATAGTGTGTCCCCATATTTTTTGTATTGTCCATTTATATATTTATACAAGTTAATCATGTCCCCCCTCAGTCGCCTCCTCTCCAGACTAAACAGATTTAATTCCCGTAATCTTTCCTCATAACTAAGCTCCTTCATTCCTCTTATTAGTTTGGTGGCTCCTCTGCTCCCTTTCCATAGTCAGAGCGTCCTTTCTATGAATGGTTATGGACGTCCTATCTGTGTAGGCACTCGTACTCTAAGTTAATCTGTTGGGGAAATTTGTATTGACGTTGGTTGCTCCACACAGTGATTCATTGACTTTTTAGTGTAGGTATTTTACGGGAGCAACTTATTAAACGTTTTATTTTTTTGAATGGATGTCCTCTCAAAGTTTAACAGGTTCTTAAAGCTCATACAGGGCATTTTCCAAAAGCTTTTTGGAAATGTTTTCACATTTGTTTTGGCACAAAGATGTTTCTTCCCTCATCCTGGATAAACCTCTATATTTTCTATATTTTACCCCGACCCTGGACCATTCCAGATCAAAATGAATCCAAGTGTATGATTCACTCCTCCTACAAAGTGTACAGTATATTTTACAGTATGCGGCTCATTGACATAATAATGGGAAACATGATAAGGAAAACATCTCATTTATAAATTAGACTTAATTTGCATTTCTTGCCAAAGGCCAGTTTGGAGAGTTTATATATAGTACAGTATATTTTACAGTATGCGGCTCATTGACAGAATAATGAGAAACATGATAAGGAAAACATCTCATTCATAAATTAGACTTAGAGGCTGATTTATTAATAGCGCCAGGTAGCGACAGATGAGCGACAGTAGCGGTATTTTCACAGCGCCCGCTAGTATTCGCTGTGCTTGGCCGTTGTTCGGTTGTTGACAGCGACTCAGTCGGTGTGCGGTAATGTGGAATACGGGGTTAGGAGTCGCTGTTTGACAGGTTCCGCGCTGTATGGGAGCGCATGACAGCGAATGGCCATAGCGAACGGCTCCCAGCATATTCATTAACAAATCACGCTCAAAAAATTCTCGCGCTGTGAAATGCCTGTTTATTTAAACCCCAGAGCGCTGGCGGCGATGGGTTAAAAGTAGTTTTTTAACCCCCAAACAACCATATTTTTGCAAAAAAAAAATAAACAAGTTTTTTTAAACATTTTGCAATATGAATACATTAATATCAGACCTGTAATATCAATTCTGCACAATTTTTTTTTTTGTTTTACCTTAAAAAAAATATCTAACATTGCAGAAGTGGTCACAGAAATTTTGACATTTAAAAAAAAAAAAAAAAAACATTAATATCAATTAATTATGAATATTTAAAGATTGCTCCATTGAAATGCATTGGAGAGCGCCAGGTAGCGAGAGGTCATACCTGGCGCTGTTCAAGGTCGCTCGCTGACGCTGTGGGGTGAGGCTGGAATAATGATGAATGCTTCGCTATCTGGCGCTCTGTCAGTCGCTAAGCAGGATCGGCTTGATAAATGTGTGATTGCGGAGGGGAGCCGGCGTTCTCGTGGCGGTGACCGTCATTACCGTTCGCTCACCATTCGCTACCTGGCGCTATCCCTTGTTAAATAAGGGCCTTAATTTGCATTTCTTGCCATAGGCCAGTTTGGAGAGTTTCTGCACGCCCCAATCTTTTTTAGAGCATTTTTAAAGCCAGCTCTGATATCCTGGTTCCTAAGACTGTAAATCAGAGGATTAAGGAGGGGAACGATAGAGGTGTAAAATACGGCCACCACTTTATCGCCGGCGTAATAACTACTGGCGCTCGTGCTGAAGTAATTAAACATAATAGACCCAAAAAATATGAAAACCACAGACAGGTGAGAGGAGCATGTGGAGAAAACTTTACTCCTGCTGCCCTCCACCTGCATTTTCAGAGCAGTCTGGAATATATAGACGTAGGGCAGGAAGGTCAAGGTAAGCGAACCAACTCCAAGGATGACTCCTAACAACAAGATGAGCAGAACGTTGATGAAGATGTCAGTGCAGGAGATTTGAAACAGCTGAGGCAGGTCACAGAAGAAGCTTGCTATATTTTTGGTTTCACAGAAGGTTAATTTTAAGGCATAAAGTGTGTGCACCAAAGAATTGGTGAAACCGAGAGACCACACAATAGAGGCCAACTGCACACACACACTCCATTGCATGATCTGCATGTAATGTAACGGGCGACAGATGGCAATATAACGATCGTAGGACATGACGGCCAAGAGCAAGACCTCGGAAGTGGCAAATAGGATAAAAAAGAAGACCTGGGTGGTGCAAGCTGCGAGTGCAATCACAGATCTCCTGATGCGGAGGTCAAATAACATTCGAGGGACGGTGACTGTGGAGGCACAAAAATCCAAGCTGGCCAGGTTCCCCAGGAAAAAATACATGGGGGTATGGAGGTGAGAGTTGGTGACTATGAGGACGATGATCAGCAAATTCCAGGTGAGGGTCAGAAGGTAGATGAGAAGGAAGAAGAGGAAGAGAGGCAGCTGAAGACTCGGGAGGTCAGACAGGCCCGAGAGGAAGAACTCGGTTAAAATTGATTTATTCTGCATGATATCGTTTTTTTATTTTCTCTTTTTTTGCATACTTCGCAGGGTGAGTAATTAAAAAGATATAAGGTTGATGGTGTAGACTAAATACCATGTTGTTAACTTAACTGTGGCTCAATTCCTTCATGTCCAATCTGTGAACTGGGATAAGACATGAAAGCCAACAGATAGACTGACAAAGAACAGAAAGGAGATGACTTGGGTTAAGCAAGTCGTTGTGGTGATCATATTCCTCCTGGTGAGAAGGTCAAATAACATTCGTGAAACTGTGACTGAGGTCCAGGCTGGCCAGGTTCCCCAGGAAGAAATACATGGGGGTGTGGAGGTGAGCGTCACCTACTATTGTTACAGGCTACATCCAGAGCAATCATTCTGTTTGGATTTTAGGTACATAAGGGTTGATTCAGAGCCCCTTTCTCAACATTTTTGGGAAGTATTGCTAGCAAACAAAAAATCACACAAAAAAGAAAACATTTCACATAAAAATCCTTGCAGAAGAAAAGGCTTTGCTGAATCAGATGAGGTGGAAAAATGAACGGGAACAGAAATTTTCACGCAAAAAAAATGATGAGAAAGGGGCTCTGAATCTACCCTATAGTCTATTTGGTAGGTTAGTGATGGGAAACCTGTATCCTTTTATACTGTCCGCAATTACTGTTATATACAATTCACCATTTCATGTAGAGGTGCCAGCATGAAGTCCAACGATTACAGGGAACAGTGAGTTCATTACTTGTTAGTGATGGGACCGCCTGTGGAATGTACTGATAAGATGAAACTGGCTAAAACTGCCCGGCCAAGCTTGCTTAGTAACATCGACGTCACTAGGACATAGTAGTGTAAGGAACTTACCTATCCTGGGGTACCTGCGGAATCCGGAGAGCACGGCGAGCCGCCCTGCCTGCCTCTCTCGCTCCCCTGCTCATGCCCTGCTCGCAGTGTAAGCGTCCTCCACCTGACGTGAATCAGGGACTGGTCAGCCTTGCTGCCAAGGCTGACCAGCCCCTAGGGAGTACAGCCAATCCGGCTAAAGTCATTAGTTACACCAATCTCATCCCACGCCCCCGTCTCTGGTGGTCATTGGTCAGTCATTCCATAAATAGGGAACTAACCCTATCCGCAGTGGCCATTATAGCCAGTATTGCTCAGGGGGTGACTTAGTGTGTGCTTATCTTGTGATTGACCCGGCTTTCGTCTGACCATCCCAGTTTGCTGCCTGAACCGAACCTTTGCCTGCCCGACCTCGAACTCCATCTGACCCTTTGGATACCGCCTACCTCTGATCACCCGGCCTGACCCTCGGCTAGATTCTGACCATTCTTCTGCCTTACCCTTGTGAGTAGACTCATCTTTGGACTGTCTATCTGTACGGCTTCGGCTTTGGGATACCCTTGAGTTTCTTCCATCTTCACCATGAGCTGGCATCCTTTGTGTCATTTGAGACCTGGGGGCAACCGTGTCCAGTGAGGCATATTGCGCATCTATAGGCGGAAGTGGAGGTGGAGATTGGAGGTTGCCAGCTCACAGAAGGTGGGATGCTCACAGTGCATTACAAGTAGCTTCTAGAAAGTTCTGCATGATGTGTATAAATATTTAGTTGCTCAGTAAAGACCATGTCACTTTTTGAAAACTGCTGTGTGAGTGCATCATGACTTATTAAAGAGTGGTCTTCGACGTCGGCAGGGGTCCAAAGGAGAATCCATCAGAGCCAGGCCAGCCATACAGAATTGTATCTACCCCCAACAGTTTGCACATTGTCTTCCCATTGCAAATGTGAGAGAACAGTCATATCATTTCACAGAGATGCACTCTGATTCCCTTGGGGGGATAGTAAATAGTCACACAATACTCAATGCAACAACAGGCCTGACCATGTCCTCAACAGGGGCCTCGGCCTCAAAGGATCTCATTGGTACCATTCATACTTTTGAGACCCTTGCCGGCCAGAGGCTTGGCCAGAAGAAAACCCTCTATCTGGAAGCTGACTGAGGAATGTCAGAGAACTCTCACAGACATACTGTCTCTAGTACTGTACATGCAATTATAAAAATCCCCTTCATATTACACATAAACTGATCACATTATTTGAACCTGTAAAACGCGAGTGTATGTGGATCTACCATCATCTCAGGAGGCTCAGATTCAGAGAACTTGGGGGAGGAGCCAAATGAGACAGTGGTATTTGATCTCAAAGCCTGTCCACAACCATGTCGGCAGGAGCAGTGAGACCCTTTAAACTTAGCTTACAGATTTGGCAGTAACATTGAGAAGAAGCAACCAACCCACTCCTAAATACTCGAGGAGCAATATTCGCTTTCTTTATTGGGCATCTCAAATTCAGATGCCCCTCCGTGTGAAACCCAAATCACTCACCTCTTCCCAGGGCCCACGCCATGTTTGAGGGCCACAGCTATATCCACAGCATACCTCTATCTGGGGCGAGGACTTTCCGCCGCCAGGACTTTCTAAATGGCCAGTGCAGGCACACCCATGGCTAGAGCTGAGCAGGGATGCGGCCAACGCTCTTGCCCTAGGCAAATTGAATAAGGGTGGCCCGGGGACCCCTTTTTGGCAAGTGATCAAAACTCACCACTCTATATGACTAAATCATAACAATTTTTTTTAGGCAATAAATACACAAACTTACACATCAACAATTAGAAGCAAGTAAAAAAACACATAAGGGAGTGGGTCATGCGGACCCCAATCCATGGTATCTCCAATTGTTATTATTATCATTATTATCTTTATTGCACTTTCCATTTTTTGTAACATTGGTGGAATATTGAAGGTATATTACATCAAGGATTGTTTTGTGGATAGGATGTTGGTGGGGTCACAGGAGGAGAGTGGTGTAATACTTAGTACTTGTTATTGGAGATATCATGGATTAGGATCCGCATGGTCAGCGGTACATACCTCAGAGGTGATGGAGGCGATGTGTGCCGGGCCCCATTGTTCTATGGTCCCGGTGGCATGTGCCTGCACTGCCCCTATGATATGTCCGTCCGCCCCTGGCTCTCCCTTACATTTTAAAATAATTTATTGCAAATTATTTTTAATTTATTATCCATGTTTTTGCCACAATTAATATTTAACTTAGTGTTTGATTTATCGCTAAAGATAATAATTTCTAAACAGACAGGTTGCTGCTTCTTTCCTCTGTTTATAGCGTGAGACCAGTAAAGACAATGAGGGTTGTGTACTGTCCCTGCCTGTTTGATGTCTGTATCTAACATTAAATATATGGCATGGAAATATTACATCATATGGAGCAGTTGGTGGATAACGCTAATTATAGGACTTATCTTACTAATTATGGGACTTATCTTACTAATTATGGGACTTATCTAACTTATTATGGTATTATCATACGGAGCAGTTGGAGGATAACATGAGACCAGTAAAGACAATGATGTGTTATGATGTACATCGTATGTAAGTATGATGTCATATTAAATATATGGCATGTAAATATTGCAGCATGCAGGGCAGTTGGCGGATAACGCTAATTATGGGACTTATCTTACTAATTGTGGGAACTAATTAAACTAATATGGTATTATTGTACAGAGCAGTTGGAGTATAACGTGAGACCATTAAAGACAATAGGGTTGATTCAAAGCTCCTTCCTCATCATTTTTGTGGAGGTCTTACTACCAAACGAAAAATCATGCAAAAATGAAAACATTTCACACTAAAGTTCTCGCAGAAAAAAAAGCTCTGCTGAATCAGACGAGGGGAAAAAATTAACGAATATTGAAATTTTCACGCAAAAAAAAAGGAGAAAGGGGCTCTGAATCAACCCTAATGATGTGTTATGATTAGGGATGAGCGAACCGGTTCGGACGAACCGGAATTCGCTCCGAATTTCCGGGAAAATTCGATTCGGCACGAACCCGAATTTTTTTTTGGTTCGCTCATCTCTAGTTATGATGTACATCGTATGTAAGTATGATGTCAAAATAAATATATGGCATGGAAATATTGTAGCATACAGAGCAGTGCAACGCGATGCAGCGCGCTCACATGACCATTCCTACTAAATAACTGCTTTGACTTAAAGTAGCGCTGTTGTGGAAAAATAGCCCAATGATAAAAAATTCATATAAACATGCTGGATGGCGGGAGGAGGGGTCACTTTTACACCCAACATTAAAAAATATCCAGCCAGGAATGATTCTTTCTTTGAATGAAAGGAAGAGGAAATAAAGGGTGACAGGGTCTGTCCCCCTCATACACTGATTTTATTCCAACCAGGAGAGGAAAAGCTTGGCGGGAGTTTTATTCATTTCGGGGGTATAATTGACCCCTCCCCTCAATAGCCGATGTGTTTATATGAATCGTTAATATTACACAATTTCGTGATTCAGCTCCATTAATATAACACATCACAGAGTGTGACATAAAGAGACGTACCGTGTGCTGGTGGAGGCTCCTCAATCCCGTACTTGTGATGTTGGTGGCGCCATCTTCTGCTCCTATGGGGTCAGCGTAGTAGGTAAAAGGAAACACTGACATTTTACAGCTCTAAATTTGCTTCTTATAAAAGAGTTCCTCCATCGATAGAACAATCCCTTGTGTCTTAATTATGAAAGTGAAGTTTCCTTGTGGATCGACGCCAAGTTCGTCTAACTAACTCAATGTTTGTTTAATGCTAAACTTTAAAAAGTTCACTTTTATGAGGTTACTAGTTAAAATTTGATTGGTGTCAGTAAGTTATTGTACCATGTTAGCCATTGATGTAAGCAGGAAATCCAAGGTTAAAGTAATAAGATTGAAAATAGGAGCTTTCATGGCAATTGAAGGGCAGACTAGATGGACCGTATGGTCTCCTTCTGCCGTCAACCTTCTATGTTTCTATGTTTCTATGTTTCAAGCTTCTTCCTCAATCTTATTGAGTTAGTCAATGAATGGCGTTACCTTAGCCTTGGATTTCCTGCTTACATTATTTGGTAAAACTTCAAATTTTACTTCTGTTTGGTAGGTCGGACATGGTCAGATCATATGTAATCACAGCAGTCAGACAGGAGTTAATAGCAGGCTTGGTCAGACAGGCAGGGTTGGCAGCTGACAGGCAAGAGTTAAACAGCAGGTTAAACCGGGAAGGTCCATTACAGGCCTACATGTGTTAATAGCAGGCTTGGTTAGCCAGGCAGGGTCCAAAAAAAGGCAGACATACGTTTATAACGGGCCTAGTTAGACAGGTAAGGTGCATAATAGTCAGACCCTATAGACATAAAAGTCCCTATGAAATTTGCGAACAGGGCGAACCGGTCATATGAGAATGTTGTGTTGTGAACATGGTTCCACATTACGTGCACCAGCAATTGGACTGTCCAGACTGCTTTGTCAGAATTAGAGCTGAGCAAACATTTCAAGTCTTGTCTGTGGGTTTGGCAAACTTTTTTGAAAAAGATTGGTTTGGACCAAAGTAATTCTGACCACACTTTAGCCTAAAACACATGAAAAACACCTTTATGGCTATCAGACAGTGTTTGACAGGAGTTATACAAGAAATTTTCTTGAATAAACATTACGAATTCCATTCAAACACCCAGTAGTGATAGTAACCAGCTCGGTCGCTGCCTTGATATTTATATTATCTCATATAACCTAAATACAACCGGTATTGGACAGCACCAAAATTGTATTACTATTAAAGTGGACCAACACCCAGGATTTTGACAATCCTGGGTTTTGGTCCACTTCCCCGGGGCACCCCGATCGGGGGTGCCCTGTTATGTGAAACCCCCCAGATTTCCGGATAAAACTTGTCTAATCAGCGCGCTCGGAGGCCGCTGTGGTATATGCGTCAAAGTGGCGTCAAACCACAGCGGCTCTGAGCACACTGGCAGCCGCATCTCGCGCTTCCCTCTAACAGGGAGCGCGCCCATGCCGGCCATTCACAAATGGCCAGAGCGGGCACGTGCCCTGCTAGAGAGAAGCGCGAGATACGGCCGCGGCCCACGTATGTGCTGTTGGTCTAGGAGTAAGGTAAGGTTTGAGGGTGTCCTGGTGGTTTTCACACAGCGGGGCATCCTGATTTTGGAGGCCCCGCAGGGAGGGATCAGATCGGCCTGGGAATCTTATAGATTCCCAGGCTGATCCAGCAGGTTGTTGTTCCACTTTAATTACTTTCCAAAAGTTTGGTTCGGTGATTCGACAAATTTTTCCAAACTAGTTTCCTCTAAAACGCATGGAAAGCAATGGCTGACAGCCCTTACACTCTGAGTGACCCAAGGCAGAATTAAAACATTTTAGCGGACTAATTAGCATTTGAATGGACCACGGCTAGTTAGTAAACAAATCACTCCCGGTTTAATTAGCATTTCAATAGTCCATGTCTGTCTTTGGTAGTTTATAGCACATAAAAAATGGGAATAAGTGACAGATTCAAGCGTTAAAAAATTTACCCATTTTGGGAATCACAGGGGGTAGACCTGCGGTTGTGTAGGCCTCAAAATATTGTCCCATTTGGTATGGGGGTAGCAGCAGGGTTGGCACCTTAAATTTTAGCTGAAAAGGTGAAAAATGTGCCCATTTTGAGCATTACCTGTGTGTGTGTTGTCCTAGTAGTAGAAGAGGGACAGGAGACCTGTGGTGGTTGTGTAGGGCTGGCAGTAGCAGGCAAGCCCTCAAAAAATGATCCTATTTTTAAGGGGGGATAGCAGTGGGATTGGCATCCTGACAATTTATTTGAAGAAGATGAAACAATGGATTTTTTTTCAAGCCTTGAAAAATGTCCCCATTTTGTGCATCATGGCATAGACCTGTGGTTGTGTAGGCCGAGTAGTAGCAAAGGGTGGCAAAAGAGGTGCTGTTGGTGGTAGTAAAAATTGTCCCACAAGGGGTAGCAGCCAGAATGGCACCCTTAAATTTTAGCTGAAGAAGAAGCAATGGCTTTTTACAAGCACTAAAAAAGGGTTTACCTGCATGTGTGTTGGCTTGGCAGTGGCAAAGGGTGGCAGGCAGGCAGCAGAGGCGCTGTTGGGGGTAGTAGTGGCATGCTAATCAATGGCATCAGGCACAGGGGTTTTAAAATCATCACCTATCCACACCTGATTCATCTTTACAAAAGTTAGTTTTTCCAAGCTTTAGGAGGACAACCTAGTCCGCTTAGGAGTGACTACACCACCTGCCACTCTTAAAACCATTTCCACAGCTATGCTTGAGGATGGACGAGACAGTACCCCCATGGCAAACTGTGCTAGCTCTGGCCAATGGTCCAATCTGCTCACTCAGAAGTTCAAGGGGTCTGAGCTTAGTGTATCTCCTGGAGAAAGGACCCAGTCGAGATAGGAGTGCACCTGGCTGTTCAGGAGGTGGTGATGAACATCCCTTCCATGACGATGTGTGTCAGTTGGGTTTATGGCATGTAAAATCTTGTACATCATATCCTCAAGAGTGAGTTGTGTGCTGCTGCTGCTGCCAATGCCTGTTGCAGAGGTAGCGCATTGACTCGGCGGGGAGCGGAGTGTGGACACCTGGTCAGACATGCTTTCGGAAGGTGTCTGCCATTTGAAATCTATGGCTAACTGGCTGCATGTCTTCTCTCAGTAATAAGCCAATTTTGCCTTCCTCTTGATAGGTGTACAATATTCTGCCATTTTGGCTTTATACCGAGGGTCTAAAAGTGTAACAATCCAGTACTCATCTTTTTACTTCATGCTAACAATGCAGCGCTGGCACGCGACTAAGAGGGGGCAGTAAAGAGTCAGATGATGGAAGAGAGAGGCTTCTTTTACTGTGACGTGTAGCTGTAGTGGAGGAAGAATCCACTGAAACCTGGTTCAAAGTCATTGCGTCAGAGTCTTCCTCCTCCTGAGATGAGCGAGGGTGAGTCAACCAGTCCACAATGGATGCATTGTGAAATACCACGCCGACTGGATGAAATAGACAACCCTGGCTTGCTGATGCTGCTACTACTACCACTTACATTACTGCTGCTGCTACTACTACCACGTACATTGCTGCTGCTGCTGCTGCTACTACCACCACCTACATTGCTGCTGCTGCTACTACTAGCAGTATCAGGCCTGGGCAAGTGGATGCTTCCGCTACTATGGCTGGGCCTGGGCACATGGCAGAAGGAATTTCAAGGATATCTGGCAGAAGGAATTTCAAGGATATCTTTTCCTCTACCCCATCTTTTCCCAAACATTTTACTTAGTATTTCCTAAAACAGATAGATGTTCCCTAAAGTATTCCTTGGCAGGCAAAAAGATTGCTTTATTTAAACTGTATTTAACAAAAAGGCACCGTGTACCCCAACTAAGAAAGAGGGGTGGAGCCTTCACAGCTAGAACAAAGCTGCCCCTTAAGCAAAATTATTTGGCAGGTGACTGTATTAACCCTTTGATTACCAAGCTCGTAGGCCCTTCGGCTTTGCTTCTCCTGTCGTTAAGTGCCAAGCCCGTAGGGCCTATGGGCCTGGCTTCTCCTCCTGCTAAAAAATAAAATGTAAAAAAACACTCACCTGACCCCTCGTTTGAACCTGGGGGTATACGATTACCCCCTGGGGCTCTTCTGGCTTCAGGAGGGGCCAAAAATCTCTCCTACCGTTTCAGCCGCCTCTGCTGCTAAGTGTAAAAAAAAAAGTAAAAAAAATGACATTTACTCACCTCCATAAGTGGTGCCTCTGATCAACCCCCGAGCTCTTCCGTGGTGAGGAAGATGCCCCCTCCGCCATTTGCGCCACTAGCCCCGCCCCAAGTGACATCATCAGAAGCTGGGGCTGAGGCAGGTTGAAGGGCCAGATGGCTGTGTTCCCCTGCCTGTGTTCCCCTGCCTCCCCTCCCCGGGGCTGATTGTTAAAAATATGTAAAAAAAAAGTCTTTTTTTTCCTGTGTGTGGTGTCTTTTTTCTTTACACTTAACCCTTTGTGAACTAGTAAGGGATCCTGGCAAGTCACCTGCAGCTAGTGGGTGACTTGCCATTGATCTCCTGACCTCCATTACCTGCCTCCCCAAAGCCTAGGGGGGCAGAAGAGCCCGGGGGTTTTAAGGGTTAAAACCCCAGGGTTTTTAACCCTTAAAATTCCAAACAAAATGATGTCCCCCCACCCCGAGAGGGGGGACCCTATGTCATTTTTTTTAAATGAACCCTTTGTTACTTGTCGCCCAGCAACTATAAAAGGCTTCCAGCAGCAGCAGCAGGAGAGCAGAAGCCAAAGTGATCAGTGTGGGATACAGTGCTCTGGGATGATGGGAAGTGAGAAAAAAAATAATAATAAAATACTTTTTTCTATGTCCCTGCCTCCCCAAAGCCAGGGGGGCAGAAGGTTCTGGGCCATTTTGCTGTGCGGGCTTGTAGACAGCAGGGCGGGGGGCCACCAAAGCTGGTCCCTGTGCCCTGTTCCTACAAGCCCTGCATAGTTGGTCCCAGGCTGGTTATGCCTGGAAGGTGGGATCTCACGTCATTTTTTGTGGATTTTTAAGTCTTAAAATGTTACTTTTTTCGGTTTAACCATTTATAGTGAGGATAGTAGTTGCATTTTATTTGTAAATGTTATAAAGTTCTCTTTACAGTTTGGGGGGACTCCTGGGCAGGAACGGGGGGCTACCGATACATATGGGGTACCATTGTAATTGGTAGAAATGGGGCTTTTACATTCAATATGGTTTTCTTTAATAAAATAAATGTTTTACTTAAAATATAGGAGACAATTTTTAAAAAAATATTTTTTTCTTTATTTTATTCAAAAATATTATAAAAAAACAGTAGAAAAATTACAAACAAGACATTTCATGTTAAAGCCTAAACTCTGCCATAAATAATATATATTTTTTATAGAAATTCCTGAAAAATCCCACCCAACAGGGGGTGACAACATTTTAAAGTGGACCAACACCCTCCCATGATCGGCCCGGGAATCTATAAGACGCGCGGGAGGCGCCGTTGCCTCCCGCGCGTCCCTCTAGCAGGACGCGCACCCGCGCTGGCCGTTTGTGAATGGCCGGCGCGGGCCCTGTAAGAGTGATGCGCGGGAGGCAACGGCGGGCGCGCTCTCTTGTCCTTCGCTGCCTCCCGCTTTTCCGCCGACGGGTATTGGCTGCAGTGGTCACGTGGGAGCGGGGAGAGGTGAGTTTTTGGGGCTTTCTGGGGGGTTTCACATAGTGGGGCACCCCCGATCGGGGTGCCCCACCGAAGTGGACCAAAACCCAGGATAGTCAAAATCCTGGGTGTTGGTCCACTTTAAGTAAGCTGCCAATGAAAAGGGTTAGAAGTACCTATGCATGTTGGGTATTGTTCTGCTCGGAGGATCTTGCGCTTTCAGATATTGTTTGTTTCTTTCTTGTGAAAACAGGAAAAAGAAAAAAACACAGCGCTAAATCAAAAACAATTTCTCAAACACAACAATCTTAGTAATGCTCAAACGTGCAAAAAATACTATCCACTCCACCAGTATAATTGTACAGAACATTACAAATAAAACACAGAGCAAATAAAAAGTTCTTTTTTTTTCTCCAAAACGGTCCTTTTGGTTGTATCAATCAAAAGAAAATCCCACGGTGTGTGTAATAAACACAAAAAAAACGTGATTCAAATCCTCCACCGTCCAAAATGGGCGCCCACCAGATGTGACTAGGAAACAGGCATTCAGGGCAACCTATAGCCTCAAGCTCTCCAATTGATGTGCTGGTCACAGTTCCTCTGTCAATAAGTTGTATGTATCCTTTTAATTTTGCATAACAGGGATAACATATCCCTCAGGGAATCATATGAGGAAGTAAGCAGAAAGAGGAATCCAGTGCAACTTATTCCAATCCGCACCACACTGCAGCTACGACGCCGCCATATTGTTTCTTTCTTGTTTGCATAATGTTTGCAGAGGTAAACAGAGGCGGGTAAAGATAGTTAGAGGTGAGGTGAGCAGAGGTCAGGTGGGACAAAAATGGAAAATAGGGGGATATGGGGTGGACTGGGTTGACTAGTGGTGGGTTTAAACAAAGTAAAAAGTGCTAAAGTCTACACAGGTTGTGTGGGAAAAGGTAAACAGATGTGAGGTGAGCACAGGTGAGCTGGAAGGGGAAATATTCTACAAAGGTATTTCCAGATTTACCCGAAAGGTTGTGCAACCCTGGTATATTTAGATCCAGAAGATTATTAATGAGACAATATATTGGATGTGGCTTTTTGTATTAGGTGGTTACCTGGTTATCATTGTTGCAGTTATACATTGTACAAGGATGGATACACATATCCCCCCCCCCACCCTCAATTTTTATTACATATTATCTTACATATTATATCTTTGTTTATTTTTATCCAACTTCTTATTTATTCATGTGTGCTGTCCTGTAGATCCTGGATATCGAAACTTCGGGCTACTGGGAACTATATTCCATTGCTGGATGTCACACACTGTGGCTGGGGTGGGGTGGTCCAGGGGCTTACTGCTGGCAGACTCCCATAGGAGGTCAGTGTTTCCTGTCTCTTGTCTGTTGATGTTAGTGGGGGGGCTCCCTGCCCCTGACAATGTCTCCTCCTGTCTCGCCTAGGGTTTGCTGTGTGCCGCATGAAGGCTCAGTGACGGGGGTGCATGTCAGCTTCCAGTATCAAGGACATGGAGGAGGCTTGGCGGGACTCCTACTTTCTTTGGTGCAGCACTTTCGGGCAATAACATTGTGCGTTTTGAAGACCTGGATCCCTGGCGGTGAGAGCTGTTGGTGCTTCAGTTATCTGATCAATTTACACGTCTTCATTGTTTTCATGTTTGTGAGTGCAATTCTTTACCTACTAAATTACCTTTGGTGGTGTTGCACTAGATATTTTTATTTTGTTTGCATATTTGGCACTGTGGATGGCTAACTTTTGAGCAAACACCAAGATTGTTTTTGAAGCTATGGTCTTTGGATATTGGAGTTATTAAGCACCCATCGGGGGACTTGTGCTATTTGGATTTTGCATCCGCCATTTATTTGGTAAGAGTATAAACACCTTAGGTGGTGGTTTACATGGTGTGTGAAGAGGCATGCACTTTGGGACTGTTCTTAATATTAATCACTGGTTTCATATATCACTGGAAGAGCTCTGTGTTATGTTATATTGATTATCCAGGACATATTTCCTGCAGGTAAGGTGGCAGGACTAAGGGTAGTTTTTTCTCAAAATACATCGCCATCCAGCCTTGAATCCTCCGTCACAACAGTGACAATGGAATTTAGATGTTCAAGTAAAAGATTTAGAAAAAAATTATGATATGTCGCGTAGTTACATTACATAATTAACCAAGGGATGGGGTTTGATGAAAGTTGTGATGCTGAATCTTCATGTTCGGGGTACAGCAGTCAGACTTTTCAATCAATAACTTATATGGTCATGTCTAAATCTTCCATGCTGTCAGAGAACCAGGACTGTTCCCTCTGTAGTCCAGCAGAGGGCGCCTGTTCGTCTATGCCGGAGAACCAGGACTGTTCCTCCTGTTGACCAGCAGAGGCCGCCTGTGAGTCCTCACTACTGAGCATGTGCAGGGGCCTATAAAAACAGACTAGGCCTGTCCTCAATTGCCAGTTGGTCTTTTCCTGCATGCTCCTGAGTTCCTGTGATTCCTTCCTGTGTACCGACCCGGCTTGCTTCTGACTACGATCCTGCTTTCCTGACGACTTCGGCTTTGTTTTGTGACCACGATCCTGATCTGCCTGCCCACGACCTCTGCTTGTTTCTCGACTTTGATCCAGATCTGCCAGCCCACGACTTCAGCCTGCCTCACACTCCCAGATCAGCTCTGGTCTGTCTCCTACCCGGAATCCTGCAAAACCCACTCCTAGGTTGCCTGACCTGGGGCCTTCCTGCAGCCCAGTCTATCCTCACCATCAGAGGCTCTAGTGAATACCAGGTTGGTCCTTAGATTCCAGGCTTCCCGGTCGAGAGGTGAGCAGTGTTGCAGTCTCCGCAATCAGGGTTCACACCCGGTGTTCTGACAGTACCAACTGGCCAATAATGAGCTCTGGCGGAGATCACCCGGCTTTTGACGCTTTGGTTCAGCAGATGACCGCTCTGACACAGGCGGTGGGCAATCTACATGGTGGATTTTTACAGCTGGAGTCCCGCCTGGATACACTGCAAGCCAACCTTCCTGCCGCTACTAACCCTGTCCCGCCATCAGCCTCCGTTATGCCTCCAGCTGCCGACAATGCCAGCTCTGCACCCAGTACCTTTGAACCTCGCATACCTTTGCCTGAACGTTTTTCTGGCGATCGCAACCATTTTCGATCGTTTAAGAATAGTTGCCAGTTGCTGTTCGATCTCCAACCCCGGACTTACCCCACAGAGGTCATCAGGGTTAAGACTGTTATCTCCTTGCTGCTGGGGAACCCTCAGATTTGGGCTCATCGTTTACTTGAACAATCAGACCCTATCATATCCTCTCTGGAGTCCTTCTTTAATGCTATGGGGACTATGTATGACGACCCTGGGCGCATAGCTTCAGCTGAGGCTGTGCTTCGGACCCTTATCCAGGGACGCCGTCCTGTCGAGGAGTATGTGGCAGAATTCCGTTGCTGGAGTACTGAGACTCTTTGGAATGACCCTGCACTCTGTCATCAGTTCCGTTTGGGTCTGGCCGATTCTGTCAAAGATGAACTGGCTCGTTCCGATCTGCCCGCATCTCTGGAGGAATTGATCAAACTCTCCATCAAGATTGATAGGAGACTAAGAGAACGTCGTCTTGAGAAAAGTAATCCTCAGTCGCTCCATTTGGATCCTCCTCGTGCCGATGCTCCCAGCTCCTCTCCATCCTCCACTGCTATTAACAGGGGTTCGGAGCCGATGCAACTCGGGGTTTCTCGCCCCTCACTGACATCTGAGGAACGCCTTCGCAGACGCCAGCACAATCTGTGCCTTTACTGCGGGGAAGCCGGCCACTTCCTCTATAGATGCCCCATCCGTCCTCCAGGTAGGAGGTTACCTACTAGACATTGTTCGGGCTCCCTCCTGCTTTCTGGTGCTAATCATGTTTCTGTTTCGCTCTGTCTTCAGTTGCCCGGAAGAAAAATTGAGGTGGCAGCCATTATCGACTCTGGAGCCTGCAGCTGCTTCATGGACCTAGAATTTGCAAGGACCCATGACATTCCTTTCAGACAACGCCCCTTTCCACTTACCATTTCCTTGGCTGATGGTCCCTGCTCAAGAACGGTCCTATTACTTTACAAACTTTGTCCTTATCAGCATGCATTAATTCTGATCATTTTGAATGGCTAAGTTTTGATCTCATACCATCCCCTGCTTTTCCTGTCATTTTGGGTTTACCATGGTTATTGGCACATAACCCTTCAATAAATTGGTCTACGGGTACAGTGCGCTTCGAGTCTCCTTATTGTCTTCATGCCTGCTTTTCCAATTCTACTACCAGGTACCAACTAGCTCTGACTGATTCTGCCAAGGAACAGGATCTTCAAAGCTTACCTGAAGCCTATATGGACTTTAGAGATGTTTTTGACAAAAAGGGAGCCGACACTCTTCCTCCCCATCGGTCTTATGATTGCCCAATTGAACTTTTGCCAGGGGCATCCATCCCTTTTGGCAGGATTTACCCGCTATCCGATCCGGAGTTGTTAACCCTTCGTCAGTATCTGGATGAAAATTTGAAGAAGGGTTTTATTCGGCCTTCCACTTCCCCCGCAGGTGCTGGTATTTTCTTTGTAGGCAAGAAAGATGGTTCCTTACGGCCCTGCATCGACTACAGGGAACTGAACAAGGTCACTGTCAAGAATCGCTACCCTCTACCCTTGATTTCAGACCTCTTTCAGCGCCTTAAAACTGGACAGATTTTTACCAAGCTTGACCTTAGGGGGGCATATAACCTCGTCCGGATAAGAGAAGGGGATGAGTGGAAAACGGCATTTCGAACTCGTTACGGACACTTTGAATATCTTGTCATGCCTTTCGGTTTGTGCAATGCCCCGGCAACCTTCCAACACTTGGTCAATGACATTTTCAGGGACCTACTTGATATTTTTGTCATTGTGTACTTGGATGACATTCTTGTCTTTTCTGAAAACCTGGCCGAACATCGGGAACATGTGCGAACAGTACTCTCACGACTTCGGGCACATCAACTCTTTGCCAAGTTAGAGAAGTGCGAATTTGAAAAAGCATCCATCTCTTTTCTGGGGGTCCTCATCTCGGATCAGGGGTTCTCCATGGACCCTAGTAAGGTTTCGGCTGTACTTGATTGGCCAGCACCTACCTCCCGAAAGGAGGTCCAGAGATTCATTGGATTCGCCAATTTTTATCGCCGGTTTATCCGTAACTTCTCTGCCATAGTCCGCCCTATCACGGATCTAACAAAGAAAGACAAGACCTTTGTATGGACTGAATCTGCTCAGCAAGCCTTTCAGACCTTAAAGGAATGCTTCACTTCTGCCCCTGTTCTCACGCACCCGGACTCTTCCTTACCATTCATCTTGGAGGTTGATGCCTCATCCATTGCTGTGGGGGCCGTCCTATCGCAACGTTCAGGGGAGAAGGCCGTTCTGCATCCGGTCGCCTTCTTTTCTCGCAAATTGTCAGCTACTGAACGCCTGTATGACGTAGGAGACCGAGAACTTCTATCCATTAAATTGGCTCTTGAGGAATGGCGGTACCTGTTAGAGGGAGCAGTTCATCCTATTCTGATCCTGACTGATCACAGAAACTTGGAATATCTACGTTCTGCCAAACAATTAAAACCTCGTCAGGCACGTTGGTCCCTGTTTTTCTCCCGCTTTAATTTTCACGTTACCTATCGACCGGGCAGCCGTAACACCAAGCCTGACGCTCTGTCCCGATTGCCGCTTCCAGACACTTTGGATGAGACTGATTCCTCGGAACTACCAATCCTCCCAGAAGGACATTTCTTGGTATTAGAATCCGAACTCATCTCTCAGATCCGGAGAGCCTCCTCGGAATTACCACTTGAGGATTGTGAAGACCTGCCTTGCTCTGACGGTTTATTTATCCATCAAGGCAAGATATTTGTACCTAGGTCTACCAGAACTGCGGTTTTACAGACTTTTCATGACCACCCCTTGGCAGGGCACTTTGGACTACACAAGACCTTGGAGTTGATCCGTCGGCACTTTTGGTGGCCTTCCTTGAAGAAAGACTGTGTTTCCTTTATCAATCTCTGCCGGAATTGTGCCCGAAGTAAGGGTTCTTCTCACAAGCCTGTGGGGTTACTTCTTCCCCTGCCAGTGCCTGAAAGACCATGGTCCCACATCTCCATGGACTTCATCGTGGAATTACCTCCCTCTGAGGGATTTACCACCATCTTAATGGTGGTTGATAGATTTTCTAAAATGTCTCATTTTATTCCCTTAGCGAGTATTCCGTCCGCGTCTATACTCGCTCAAGTGTTCATCAGGGAGGTGGTCCGGCTTCATGGTATACCCACCGAAATTGTCTCCGATCGAGGATCTCAGTTTACGTCACGGTTTTGGTCCCGTCTGTGTGAAGCGCTCCAAATTTCTCTGGCTCATTCATCTGCCTATCATCCTCAGTCGAATGGGCAATCAGAACGTACCAACCAGATGCTTGAACAATGTTTACGTTGTTATTCTTCTGCCCTGCAAGATGATTGGTATCGGCTCCTACCTCTGGCTGAGTTTGCATACAATAACTCCTGTCACAGTTCCACTGCCAGATCGCCATTCTTCGCAAATTTCGGTTTTCATCCCAATATCTTGCCAGACATGCCTAAAGAGGTGAACTTACCCGCTGCCCAGGACTTGGCCTCTTTCTTGGCAGAGACACATCGTGAGTTAAGGGAATGTCTTCTCAAAGCCCAGGAACAGTACAAAAGGAGTGCCGATCGTCATCGTCAGGCCTCCCCAGTATATGCTGTCGGTGACAAAGTCTGGCTGTCCACCCGAAACCTTAAGCTACGTTGTCCTTCTAAGAAGCTGGGCCCTAAATTTATTGGTCCATTTCTCGTTAAGAGGCTTATTAACGCAGTGGCCGTGGAACTTCGCTTACCGGCCTCCCTCCGCATCCATCCAGTGTTCCATGTCTCTTTACTTAAACCTGCACCAGTTTCCGAAACCTTAGATGATGGTTCTGAGTCTCTGATTGAGGATGAATCAGAAGAATATGAGGTGGAGCAAATTTTGGATGCCCGTCGCAGAGGTATGGGTCTTCAATATTTAATTAAATGGAAGAATTATGGAATCGAAGAGAGTTCTTGGGAGCCGTCTAGGAATGTCCATGCTCCTCGTCTGATTAGGGACTTTCATAGGTCCCATCCCGAGAAACCTGGTCCTAGAGTCGGCCGTAGGCCTCCCTTAAGGGGGGGGCAATGTCAGAGAACCAGGACTGTTCCCTCTGTAGTCCAGCAGAGAGCGCCTGTTCGTCTATGCCGGAGAACCAGGACTGTTCCTCCTGTTGACCAGCAGAGGCCGCCTGTGAGTCCTCACTACTGAGCATGTGCAGGGGCCTATAAAAACAGACTAGGCCTGTCCTCAATTGCCAGTTGGTCTTTTCCTGCATGCTCCTGAGTTCCTGTGATTCCTTCCTGTGTACCGACCCGGCTTGCTTCTGACTACGATCCTGCTTTCCTGACGACTTCGGCTTTGTTTTGTGACCACGATCCTGATCTGCCTGCCCACGACCTCTGCTTGTTTCTCGACTTTGATCCAGATCTGCCAGCCCACGACTTCAGCCTGCCTCACACTCCCAGATCAGCTCTGGTCTGTCTCCTACCCGGAATCCTGCAAAACCCACTCCTAGGTTGCCTGACCTGGGGCCTTCCTGCAGCCCAGTCTATCCTCACCATCAGAGGCTCTAGTGAATACCAGGTTGGTCCTTAGATTCCAGGCTTCCCGGTCGAGAGGTGAGCAGTGTTGCAGTCTCCGTAATCAGGGTTCACACCCGGTGTTCTGACACATGCCCTGTGCCCAATATTTTATAATATATAATGTGACAGACTCTATGCCTTTTGGATTTTAAAGGCATTGTTTCTGCCCTTGGACTTTTGCATAGACTCATTTTCTTGAGCATGTCACAGACAATGTCATTATACTCTTGATTACGTTACAAACAATGTCATCATGTTGTTGATTGTGTACAGACTGCTATTGTCATTGTACTATTGATTACGTTACAGACTGTCATTGTATTGATGATTGTGTTACAGACTTCTATTGTTCTACTGATTGTGTTACCGGCAGAGTTGAGGGATTGTGTGGCCTGCTCCCATTGGTCTGTGCGTTTATCATGCAGTTCTCCATCAGGTCCACGGGGGAGGTCCCCTTGCATGGAGACTTGCATATAAGGCACAGGGTGGCACTAATAAAGTAAGTTCATCTTCACCCTCAATACTGAGTTCTGTCTCTTATTGGGGGAAACGCTATATTACAATTCACTAGCTCTTGTAAGGGCTGTTCCTGTTTCCTGACGGATGACTCTGGGATTCCTGCAGCACCTCTCACCATTGGGAAAAGGACGTCTTGGGCGGTGAAGCCCTCCTGCGATAAAGGTTATCGCTACAATTGGTGGCAGCGGTGGGACAGTCCTTTCTACCCAGAGAGAGTGCTACCCTGATGGAGAGTCAGTATGACAAGTTGAAAAGGCTGACCCTGAAGGATCTACTCGAGAGCCGGGGAAGGTCAGCTAGCAACCGCCCACGTCAGGAACTGATAGCCGAGCTGATCGAAATGGATCGTGCAGCAGTGAGGACCGAAACCAATATAGAGACCGATTAAGACGCTGCTCTCGTTCAAGCGGTTCGGAACAGATTGTCGGTCTATGGCCCGAATCCATCACAGGAACTGATCGACCGAGTCTTTGCCGCAGCGGAGGCAGAGGCCAGTAAGCGAAGGGAAGATCGGCGACTTTCAACCCAGCAGCCTCTCAGCCTCAGTTACACTGGGGGGAGAAATATTCCATTTGCAGCATTTAAGTCCTTCCAGGAAAATGACGACGAGATTGACGGATTTTTGGCCGATTTTGAACGGCAGTGCGCTTTACACCCGGTACCCACGGAGGAATGGGTCACCATATTATCAGGGAAACTATCTGGGAAAGCTTCCGATGCTTTCCGGGCCATCCCTGATGCGGACTTACCACACTACCATCTGGTAAAGGAGGCTTTGTTAGCCCGGTACGCTGTCACCCCGTAAGCCTACAGGCGATGATTTTGGGAATCCCAAAAGAAGGGAGGGGATTCTTACACGGAGTGGGCATGTCACCTCCATCGTACAGCATCACACTGGGTCACTGGATGCAAAGCCACGACTGCTGAGGATGTACTACAGTTGTTTTTACTAGAACATTTTCTCAATGCCCTGCAACCAGAGCTAAGAGAGTGGGTACGTGACCGGAGGCCTCTAACGCTACCTGAGGCTGCTCGTCTAGCCGACGAGTACATCGATGCTCGCCGGACAGAACAGTCCGCTCCAAAACCACCACCTCCCATCAAATTTCAAGCACCTGTGGCTTCAGCGCCAACTTGTTACTCTGGGCCACATAGGCCAGCGCAGCAACCGAACCTCTCCACAGTTCAGTGCCATCGTTGCAAACAATGGGGACATTATCGCAGGGATTGCGCCCTAGAGCCTCCCCGAAACACGTGGAGGCAAAAACAACCTTCCACCTCCCGTACTCCTGTGGCACACTGTTTGGAAGCTGAGAGCAGTTCAGAAGAGTATCTGGGGGTACTGTATGAAGCTGATCCCGTACAAGCGGCCATCCAAGACAACCGACAGCACCATTGCCAGGAGGTACGAGTCAATGGGCGCACCGCGCAAGGATTATGCGACACCGGAGCCACACTTACCTTGCTCTAACCTCATTTGGTCAAGAACAAAGACCGCACCGGACACACCGTTGCAGTAAGGGTGGCGGGAGGAGCTGTGTTTCGACTCCCAACCGCCCGAGTACATCTTGACTGGGACGCTGGATCCGGCAGGGTACAGGTGGGACTTATGGACAACGTAGAAGTACTATTGGGAAATGATCTAGGACCAATGACTTCTGCCTACGCTACCTCTGTGCCAGCCAGCATCAACCCTGTTACAACCCGGGCTCCAGCCCGAGCTGCCGACTCCAGCCCACTGGTCGGGGAGACCCAGGGGTTTCGTCTGCATCACGTCATGTCTGTTACAAGAAGCCAAGAAGAGGATCAGCCATCAGGTTACGTCCTTCCAGAAGGGAAACTTATGCCAAACACTATTTTTGTTGGGAGCATTGGCCGTCGGATTAATCAGCCTGGAATTAAGGATGTTTTTTCAAAGTATGGCGCTGTAAAGAATGTCAAAATTATTAGGGATGCCTCTGGCGTTTCTAAGGGTTATGGTTTTGTCTCCTTTTACGATGCTGTAGATGTGCAGAAGATTGTGGATTCTCCGATCAGCTTCCATGGAAAGAGATTGAAACTTGGACCAGCTATAAGAAAGCAAAGCACCTGTTCACACATCCAACCAAGGACTTTGGTGCTGAACTTACCAACGCCACAATATCCCAGTGTTTGGACCCCACCCATGACCGATTCCCATGTACAGCCCACGTCAATGTTTAGTCCTGTTACTCACTATTTGCAGACTTGTCCTTACACAGAACTCTGCCCATAACAAGAGTCCGGACAGTCCCACGTTAACCCGAACAGGGTCAATCCGGGTCTGCCGGGTGTTCCACAAAAAGGGGGCATTGTGACAGACTCTATGCCTTTTGGATTTTAAAGGCATTGTTTCTGCCCTTGGACTTTTGCATAGACTCATTTTCTTGAGCATGTCACAGACGATGTCATTATGCTCTTGATTACGTTACAGACAATGTCATCATGTTGTTGATTGTGTTACAGATTGTGCTATTGTCATTGTACTATTGATTACGTTACAGACTGTCATTGTATTGTATTGTATTGCATTGTATTGATGATTGTGTTACAGACTGCTATTGTTCTACTGATTGTGTTACCGGCAGAGTTGAGGGATTGTGTGGCCTGCTCCCATTGGTCTGTGCATTTGTCATGCATTTCTCCATCAGGTCCACGGGGGAGGTCACCTTGCATGGGGACTTGCATATAAGGCACAGGGTGGCACTAATAAAAGAAGTTCATCTTCACCCTCAATACTGAGTTCTGTCTCTTATTGGGGAAACGCTATATTACAATTCACTAGCCCTTGTAAGGGCTGTTCCTGTTTCCTCACGGAGGACTCTGGGATTCCTGCAGCACCTCTCACCATTGGGAAAAGGATGTCTCTGGCGGAGAAGCCCTCCGGCGATAAAGGTTATCGCTACATATAATATGTGACTTATGGACCGAGCAATGAAGAATGTGTAAAAGAAATTCCTCTCCAGGGGAACTGCTTCCGGGGGGGCCTCTCTCCAGGGTCATACCGGCATGTGTGGTGGGATTGCCCAGTAGTTCGGGGATTTTAGTCAAGAATATTTAGACTTCTCAGCAAGGTATGTGGTAGATCTGTGGTCAGAGACCCTTGGGTAGCTCTCCTCAATGCCCCCATCCCCCACAGTTCTAGACTGAAAAAGCGGTTGATGTATTATATCCTATCAGGGGAAAAGCTGGTGATAGTTGGGGCTTGGAGGTCCCCCACCTTGTATTATATCCTATCAGGGGCAAAGCTGGTGATAGCTGGGGCTTGGAGGTCCCCCACCTTGTATTATATCCTATCAGGGGCAAAGCTGGTGATAGCTGGTGCTTGGAGGTCCCCCACCTTGTATTATATCCTATCAGGGGCAAAGCTGGCTATAGCTGGGGCTTGGAGTTCCCCCACCTTGAGCTTCAATACCTTTAAAAACAAGGTTAACTGCATCATGGCCATGGAGTTGTTCAGGGAGGTGTGGAATCCTTGGGTTAGGAATTTCCTGCCTACAGATTTTCATGTAAACCTAATGAGCATCTGATCCTTCCTCGACCCCTTCCTTCACTCCCCTCCCTTATCCCCCCCTCATAGGGGTTATTATTTGTCTTTAATGTATTTGAATCAAACTTCTTTAGTAACTCTTGAATCAATTTTCTTGTTTGCAGTGAATAAGCTTCTGATTGTGACTTAAGCTGTCTGTAATCTTTCAATTCTGTGTATGAACAGTATTATGCTTCTAGAATAATGTTCCCAATATACACAATAAAAAGATTGATAAAGAACAGTATTATGTTTATACAATAATGTTCCCAATATACACAATAAAAAGATTGATAAAGAACAGTATTATGTTTATACAATAATGTTCCCAATATACACAATGCAAAGATTGAGAAAGAAAATAAATTAATAAATAAATTCCTCATTTATACCTGATATATGTATCACAGATAGCGAGGGAGTGCCCACTGCTTGCAAAGAGCTAGGCTGAGAGACATAGGCTGGGCTGCTTGGAAAGTCAAGGGATAGGGTAGGAAGAAGTGGTCACCTGGCAAAATGAAAAACTTATAAGTCATATAATTAAGCCAAGGTCAATGGTCAAGGGATAGGGCAGGAAGAAGTGGTCACCTGGCAAGATGAAAGACGTATGGGTAAGCCAAGGTCAAGGGTCAAGGGATAGAGCAGGAAGAAGTGGTCACCTGGCAAGATGAAAGAATTAGAAGCCGTATAATTAAGCCAAGGTCAAGGGTCAAGGGAGAGGGCAGGAAGAAGTGGGCACCTGGCAAGATGAAAGACCTATAAGCCTTATAATTAAGCCAAGGTCAAGGGTCAATTGATAGGGCAGGAAGAAGTGGTCACCTAGCAAGATGAAAGACTTCTAAGTCGTATAATTAAGCCAAGGTCAAGGGTCAAGGGATAGGGCAGGACGAAGTGGTCACCTGGCAAGATGAAAGATTTATAAGCTGTATAATTAAGCCAAGGTCAAGGGTCAAGGGAAGGGCAGGAAGAAGTGGTCACCTGGCAAGATGAAGGACTTATAAGCTGTATAATTAAGCCAAGGTCAAGGGAAGGGCAGGAAGAAGTGGTCACCTGGCAAGATGAAAGACTTATAAGCCTTATAATTAAGGCCAAGGTCAAGGGATAGGACAGGAAGAAGTGGTCACCTGGCAAGATGAAAGACTTATAAGCCTTATAATTAAGCCAAGATCAAGGGTCAAGGGATAGGGCAGGAAGAAGTGGTCACCGGGCAAGATGAAAGACTTATAAGCCGTATAATTAAGCCAAGGTCAAAGGGCAGGAAGCAGTGGTCACCTGGCAAAATGAAAGACTTATAAGCCGTATAATTAAGCCAAGGTCAAGGGTCAAGGGATAGGGCAGGAAGAAGTGTTCACCTGGCAAGATGAAAGACTTAAAAGCTGTATAATTAAGCCAAGGTCAAGGGTCAAGGGATAGGGCAGGAAGAAGTGGTCACCTGGCAAGATGAAAGACTTATAAGCCATATAATTAAGCCATGGTCAAGGGTCAAGAGAAGGGCAGGAAGAAGTGGTCACCTAGCAAGATGAAAGACTTAAAAGCTGTATAATTAAGCCAAGGTCAAGGATCAAGGGATAGGGCAGGAAGAAGTGGTCGCCTGGCAAGATGAAAGACTTATAAGCCATATAATTAAGGCAAGGTGAAGGGTCAAGGGATAGGGCAGAAAGATTTAACACGTATAAGTAAGCCAAGGTCAAGAGTCATAGGCAGTGGAGCAGAAGCACAGAGTAGCCAAGGTCAGGGGTCACAGACACAGGTGCAGGGTGAGAAGCTGAGGTCATACACAGATAGGAAGTCCAACGAGGGATAATCCAAGTAGCAAGGTCATACACCCAAAATCTGGATTGCAACGGTTCTCGAGCAGAAGGATCAGGAAGTGGCACAAGAAGAACAGCCTAGGAATCCTCTGGTGTCATATTGCCGCCAGAAGCTTCAATAGAAAGGCCCAGGGTTCTGGTGTTCTTTTGTGATTACCAAGACGCACCTGCATTAATTAGTGTGCCCGGTCTTATGGTGAGCGCCACTGCCCCTGCGCATAGTGCATGCGGCCCACACACTGGAGAATAATAGATGCCCCTCGTGAACCCAGGAGACGACGATGGGGAGGCTTGGGAAGGATGACTGCCGACCGAAGAATTGGGAGCGCCACAACAGCATTTTAGACCACTCTGCCGGGCCAGTGACAGCGAGTGTAGGAGCTAGGGGGTTCTTGGATGTGGGGTGGTGTGACACTTGGTAAGTGGCGTGGGTGAGGTGCACTTGTTTCTCCTTACTGAATCCAGAGACAACTTCAGGTGAAGTGAGACAATGGTTTATTTATTTATGATTCAGGAGACACTTCAGCAGTTTCACAGAATAGTTGCATCACCACTGGCACCACAGCTTGCCTAAGCACTTTAGCTGCACTGTATACTGTATTACTCTCTGTAAGATATCAGGTATTCAGTCATTGCATATGTGTAGCGATGACATCACCACTCACACCATTGACTTTACAGCTAAAACAGGAGGCATTAGCTGAGAGTAAAGTAAATCAGGGGCCATGAAAATTGGCCAAAGGTGCTTTTTGTGGTGGAATAATTCAGGGGATGCTACTTAAAAATATGGATTTTGGTCCGCTTTAAGCAAAGGTGTTCATGTTATTATTAGAGCCTGATTTTCCCCCTGGGCTGCCACAGGATCTTCTCGTCTCTTAGTCTTAGCTAGCGTTAGCTGTTTCTGGTGCTGCTTTTCCTGTCTCCTCATTCAACTTTCAACATAACCCCTTAACGTAACCCCTCAAATGAGACGGAACACAGATCTAGGGCAGGTCTCCTCTTAAATACTGACTCGTGTATCCACTGCTAACACAGGACCTCCCATGACCATGCCCACTTGCTGAACACAAACCTAGCTACATGTTCCTGGGTGAGATGATTTTACCATTTTGTATCCATGAAATTCTTGTTTTTCAAACCTTTTTACTCCAAATACTAAGTGAACTTCCTATGACTTCTTCCCTATGCTAGTCTATGGGGGGTGTATTTCTCTACAGGAGTGCCATCTAGAGCAGGGGTACTCAACCACTTCTTGTCGAGGTCCATTTAAAGCCAGGCAATATGAGGTTAAGGTCCAGGAAAGGGGCTGTCGCGAGGGGTGGATAGTTAGAAATCAGCACACTGGGGGGGGGGGGGGGGGGGTGTGGTTGGCTAGAGCTGGAAGAAAGAGTAATGGATTGGCAAAGCTGGGAGACTGGGGATTGGATTGGCAAACTGGGAGGACAGGTATCGGTGGGGCAGAGAGACTGGGTTGGATGGGGTAGAGCTAAGGGAACAGGGATTGGATGGACAAAGATGGGGGAATAGGAATGGATGGGGCTGAGATAGTGGGACAGGAATAGATGGGGCTGAGCCGGGGCGGGTGGAAAGGAATGGATGGCCTTGAGGCTGAAAAACAAAGTTTGTGTGTACCTGGCAATGCCACTTCCCAACGATGCACCACTTTATATTGCATTGCTAGGTGCCAGGGAGCCATGACACTGGAAGGGAGAAGCTCTGAGCATAGCAACACAGAAGCAACTGAGTGCAGGGCTGTAACTGTCCCTCAAACTCCCAAGGAATACATGGGGGTTCCTTACTAAATGACCTAACTACATCTAACTAATGTCCCTCTCAAAGCCTACTCCACTAAGAGGGCTCTAATCATATTAACTATCTGTAGTTATTTACCTTACCCATCACATTAATAACCTGCCTTTACTTTGAACAGTTTAGAGGAATTCTGTTTCTATTGATCTTTATTAAAATATTTTGGAAGCTCGCTCTGAAATCCTGGTTCCTCAAGCTGTAAATCAGTGGATTGAGGAGAGGAACGATGGCTGTGTAAAAGACGGCCACCACTTTGTCACCAGCATAATAACTGTTGGCACCCGGAGTAAAATAATTAAACATAATGCAGCCAAAAAATATAAAGACCACAGTCAGGTGAGAGGAGCACGTGGAGAAGACTTTGTTTCGGCTGCCTTTGACCTGCAATTTTAGGACAGTCTGAAATATATAGACGTAGGACAGGAAGGTCATCATAAGAGAAGCGACTCCGAGGATTCCTCCTAACAACAAGATAAGCAGGATGTTGATGAAGATGTCGGGGCAGGAAATGTGAAACAACTGAGGCAGGTCACAGAAGAAGCTTGCTACGGTTCTAGATTTACAAAACGTTATTTTAAGGGCACAAATTGTGTGCACCATAGTATTGGTTAAAGAAAGAGACCACACAAAAGAGACCAACTGTACACACACCCTCCTACTCATTATCTCCATGTAGTGTAATGGGCGACAGATGGCGGCATAACGATCATAGGACATGACGGATAAGAGGAAAACCTCAGTACCGGCTAACAGAAGAAAAAAGAAGACTTGTGATAAGCAAGCTGCTCTGGTAATCACTTTTTTGGGGGTAAGAAGGTCAAATAGCATTCGTGGAAGTGTGACGGAGGAACAACCAAGGTCTAAGCTGGCCAGGTTCCCAAGGAAGAAATACATGGGGGTGTGGAGGTGAGAGTCAGTGACTATGAGGACGATGATCAGCATATTCCAGGTGACGGTCAGAAGGTAGATGAGAAGGAAGAAGAAGAATAGAGGCAGCTGGAGACTCGGGAGGTCAGACAGGCCCGAGAGGAAGAAGTCAGGTAAAATGGATTTATTCCACATTTAACTTCCTTTTATTATCAACAAAAACTCTGTCTGAGAAAAAAAGAAACAATCCATAATTCATTTAATATTATTTAAAATGCCCAACAATACATTAAACGTTAAAATTCCTCACCTAAAATTTCAGATACAGATTAAGCAAAAAATAACCAACTGGGTTGAATTGACCAGAAAAGATTTTTATTCCCATAATCAAGATGCCGACCACTGAAAAAGATTTGAAAAAAACAGAAGTAACTTCAACTTAATGTGATTGACAACTAGTGATGGGAAGACACAACCACAAAGTTTGGGTTTGTACCAGACTTTACGAGGTCGGATTCCCAAACACGAACACGAATGTCACCTGGAAGACCATGTTTGATTTCATCGCCAGCCCGAACAGGCAAAATCTGGTTGGTGGGCTGCTGAGTGGGCCATCAACCCGCTTCACCTAAAGGATGCAGCAGGAAGCCTCAGCCCCGCGATCCTCTTTCTGTCAGGGCAGCTTCCTTTAAAGTCAGCCCCAGCTGGGGCTACAGAAAGATGGCCACCAGCACTCCCAGTGTCAGCACCCCCCGAACTTTGGGGGTTTGTTTATCCCTATTGACCACCCAAATAAAATAATGTTGGATCGTTAGGGAATCCAGTAATTGACCATACCCTGAGGGTATAGATATGAGATAGATAGATAGATAGATAGATAGATAGATAGATAGATAGATAGATAGATATGAGATAGATAGATACGGGATATATAGATAAGATAGATAGATAGATAGATAGATAGATAGATAGATAGATGATAGATAGATAGATAGATAGATAGATAGATAGATAGACAGATGATAGATAGATAGATAGATAGATAGATAGATAGATAGATAGATAGATAGATGATAGATAGATAGATAGATAGATAGATAGATAGATAGATAGATGATAGATAGATAGATAGATAGATAGATAGATAGATAGATATATAGATAGATAGACAGAAGATAGATAGATAGATAGATAGATAGATGATAGATGATAGATAGATAGATAGATAGATAGATAGATAGATAGATAGATGATAGATAGATAGATAGATAGATAGATAGATAGATAGATAGACAGATGATAGATAGATAGATAGATAGATAGATAGATAGATAGATAGATGATAGATGATAGATAGATAGATAGATAGATAGATAGATAGATAGATAGATGATAGATAGATAGATAGATAGATAGATAGATAGATAGATAGATAGATAGATAATAGATAGATGATAGATAGATAGATAGATAGATAGATAGATAGATGATAGATAGATAGATAGATAGATAGATAGATAGATAGATAGATAGATATGGGATAGATAGATAGATAGATAGATAGATAGATAGATAGATAGATATGAGATAGATAGATAGATAGATAGATAGATAGATAGGAGATAGATAGATAGATAGATAGATAGATAGATAGATAGATAGATAGATAGATGATAGATAGATAGATAGATAGATAGATAGATAGATATATAGATAGATAGATAGATAGATAGATAGATAGATAGATATGGGATAGATAGATAGATAGATAGATAGATAGATAGATAGATATGGGATAGATAGATAGATAGATAGATAGATAGATAGATAGGAGATAGATAGATAGATATGAGATAGATAGATAGATAGATAGATAGATAGATAGATATGATATAGATAGATAGATAGATAGATAGATAGATAGATAGATAGATAGGAGATAGATAGATAGATAGATAGATAGATAGGAGATAGATATGAGATAGATAGATAGATAGATAGATAGATAGATAGATAGATAGATAGAATGAAAGATAGAATACTGAATGGAAGTATTTGTAGCTATAGTATAGGAGATAGTAAAACAAAAAGAATGAATGAAAAAAACAAGATAGATACAATGAATATAAATAGTCAGAAAAGAAAGAAAGTTTGAAATAATAAATACAACCCAGGTAGATAGAAAATAGATAGAATGAAAATAAAGGGAAAATAGATAAGAAAGGATCGATAGAATATATGAATTGCCATGTTGTAGCAGAGAGGACCTTACTGTGGTCTGGCAGAAGCTCCTGAGGTCCGTCGCTGGTGGGATTAGGTTGGTCTAGTTCTTTGCTGGGGTCAGTTTAGTGAATAACAGGTGACACTGAGGATTCCCAGCTCACTTCTCTTCTATATAATACAGAGCAGCTGTCTCTATAGGGATCCTCCGGGGCCTCATTACACAGTAAACTTGGGACTTGGTGGATCGATGCCAAGTGATTGGAACTTTATTCTCTTTACTTTGTTTAACATCAAACTTTTGTGAAGTTTACTTCCCTGTGCTGCAGTTACTATTGATACTTTAAAGAAGAGAAATCACAGAGTTTACAGGAATCTGATCCCGATTTGGGATGGCCCGTAAAAGAGGGAGACCACCACCCCAAGAGTCTTACAGACATGAGGAGAGTGACAGCTCGATCAGCCCTGGAATCTATAATATTCCTGGGCTGATCGATTCCCTCCCACCCGGGGCATCTAAAATCGGGATGCCCTGCTACGTGAAACCCCCCAGGTCACCCCATTCACCTTGCTTCCCTGTCCAACGGCACATGCGTGGGCCATGGCCGCATCCCCGTTATCCCTCTAGCAGGGCGCATGCCCGTGCCAGGAATTTCTGAATGGCACACCCCCTGTTAGAGGGAAGCGGGGGATGCGGATGCCGGTGCGCTCAGAACTGCAGACGCCATTTTAGATGGCGTGATGTCCGCAACTTCAAGTGCGCTGATTGGACGAGCAGCCGCACATGTTCCGAAGGACCAGGAAAAGGTGAGTTTCTTCAGGCGATCTGGGGGTGCCCCTGGAGAAATGGCCAAAACCCAGGATAGTCAAAATCCTGGTCCACTGCCTTGGTGCACTGCCTTGGTCCACTTTAAAGCGCACCAAAACCTACTGAACTTTTGAAATACATTTGGCCAAACCCCTGCCGATACTTCTATCTTAGGATGTAGAACTAAAACTAGATATTTTCGCTATTCGAAAAAGTCCTAGAACTCTTTTGTTTGCTGTCCCTCTCTGTAAGGTGGCAGGGGATTAGTCATTTTCAGAGCGCCCGCTAGCAGTCACTGTGCTTGGCCGTTGTTCGGTAGTTGACAGCGACTCAGTCGGTGTGCAGTAATGTTGAATATTGGGTGAGGAGTCGCTATTTGACAGGTTCCGCGCTGTATGGGAGCGCATAATAGTGACTGGCCATAGCTAGGGATGAGCGAATCGATCCGGACGAACCCGGATTCGTTTCGAATTTCATGAAAAATTCGATTCTGAACGAATCCGAATTTCCCTGCGATTCGATCGATCGAAGTTTTCCTTTAAACTCCATTTATTTCAATTACAGGCATTCTAAAATGGTGGAAGCACATGTCCGGACATATCCCCTGGGGCAAGGTATCATGGGAAGGTCACATGCAGCCTATCAGCAGCCAGGAGCCCCGGTGATGTCACAGCGCTATATAAAGCGGCGGCCATCTTGCTTGTGCGCATTTCAGACTTGCATTCGTGAGACAAGGGTGGTTGCTGGCTGGCTGCAGACAGGGACAGACAGGGACAGACAGTTAGCGATAGGTAGGGAGATTTACAGATAGGTAAAGAGAGAGACAGATAGTGAGAATTAGAGTGGTAGACAGCGCTAGGGAAAGAGGTTTAAAACCGGAACAATCCAGCAGCATACAAGTCACATTGACAGGGTGCCTAGTGCTGGCTATGATTCATATTTCATAATTACTGGGTTACTGTTAATATATTTGGTTTGGTTTAAATACAGCTGCACACTGTGCATGCAATGCACATGCTATTTAACCCTTTCTGCTATTTAGGCCTGAACGCTATTTTAACCCTATCTGTTAAAAGCATTTCTCATACTTGGATTATTGTTACTTTTTGTTCAGCTTAAAATACATTACGCCACACTGGCATCCCAAGGCACATGCTATTTAACCCTATCTGTTAAACAAAAGCATTTCTCATACTTGGAATAGTGTCAAAAGTTTCTGCTCAGCTTAAAATACATTAGGCCACACTGGCACCCCAAGGCACATGCTATTTAACCCTATCTGTTAAACAAAAGCATTTCTCATACTTGGATTATAGTTAATACTTTTTGCTCAGCTTAAAATACATTAGGCCACACTGGCATTCCAAGGCACATGCTATTTTAACCCTATCTGTTATACAACATAAGCATTGATCAGCATCAGCTGCTTTATTAAGCTACTTCAGTTTGCACTTGTTTTTGACTGTTTTCAATAAACCAGGCCGCAGGGCACCCCAAAGCTGCACCTTGCACCCTATCTGTTATACAACATAAGCGTTGATCAGCATCAGCTGCTTTATTAAGCTACTTCAGTTTGCACTTGTTTTTGACTGCTTTTAATAAACCAGGCCGCAGGGCACCCCAAAGCTGCACCTTGCACCCTATCTGTTATACAACATAAGCGTTGATCAGCATCATCTGCTTTATTAAGCTACTTCAGTTTGCACTTGTTTTTGACTGTTTTCAATAAACCAAGCCGCAGGGCACCCCAAAGCTGCACCTTGCACCCTATCTGTTATACTACATAAGCGTTGATCAGCATCAGCTGCTTTAATAAGCTACTTCAGTTTGCACTTGTTTTTGACTGCTTTCAATAAACCAGGCCGCAGGGCACCCCAAAGCTGCACCTTGCACCCTATCTGTTTATACTAAATAAGCAAATACATAAAAATGTCAGGCAGACAAGTGCCAGGATGTTCAAAGAGGAGTGGCAGAGGCCAAGATTCAGCAGGCAGAGGTCGCAGCAGACTAGGGGCGAGTGGCAGCAGGAGTCACGGTGAGAGAACTGATCTGCCAGTATCTGCTAGCGGTCGTGTCTCCACCAGTAACGCATCTGCCGTGGTAGATTGGTTAACGCGCTCATCAACATCATCACAAGTTATGTCTGAGACCCCCAGTCTAGGGTCGGTAGGTTCCTCTGACACAACCCTGAGTTGGCATGCCCCGAGAGCAGTCCCTGTCCTCCCATTGCCTCTGTCCTACGCCGTTCCCTCCCCCAGCGACGTATCCTATGCTTTGAGTTCAGCTCCACTCTTTAGTGAGGAGGATGATCAGATAGAGGACAGTCAGCAGCTACTGCCCAGCCAAGAAATGGAGGTGGCTTCTTTAGCTAGGCAGACAAATAGTGATGTGGACAGTGTCGTGGGTGTTGCGAGCGTTCCAGCTCCTGCGCCAGACACTGTTGAGGAATCCGCGAACATCAGTGACGTACAGCCACAACTCGGTGATGATGATGATGATGATGATGATGAAGCCGATCGCACTTGGGAGCCGGGTGATGAAGGGGCACCAAGGGGTGGTCCAGTCTGCTTCCTCACCAAGTGGCACGCCGCTCCCAATTTCTGCCAGCCAAGGCTCCAGCACCTCAGCCGAAGGCAGCTGTGCGTCATACCCATCCTCTGTCGCTCCTGCTCCTCCTCCTCCTCCTCCAAGTCATGCATCCGGCCAGCAATCCATCAGTGAAGCCATGTCCAAGAGACAGCAGTATGCGCCCACTCATCCTACGGCGCAGAAGCTGAATGTGCTCCTGTCCAAGTTGCTGGTGCTGCAGTCGCTCCCTTTTCAGGTGGTGGAATCTGCACCTTTCAGAGAACTGATGGCTTGTGCCGAGCCGAGGTGGAGAGTCCCAAGCCGTCATTTCTTTGCCAAGAAGGCAGTACCAGCGCTGCACACTTTTGTTGAACAGAAGGTGGGCCAGTCCTTGAGCCTGTCGGTGTGTAGCAAAGTGCATGGCAGCGCCGACGTCTGGAGCTGTAATTACGGTCAGGGACAGTACATGTCGTTTACGGCCCACTGGGTGAATGTGGTCCCTTTGCAGCAGCAGCAGCAACTTGGACAGGTCACGCCGCTTCGGCCTCCGCGCTCCCTGCCCGTTGGGCCTGTGACACTGTGCGACTCGGCCTCCTCATCCTCCGCCATCTCCTCACCCTCCACTGTAGGCTCAAGTCTCAGTGCCCCTCCAGTCTACCATGTGTGCAGGGCACGGAGGTGTCATGCAGTGCTTCACATGGTTTGTCTTGGCGAACGGAGTCACACAGGGGAGGAACTGCTTAAATTTATTTAAATTTATTCATCAGGAAATCCAAACATGGCTTACTCCAAGAAAACTTAAAATGGGATTCATGGTTACCGACAATGGGAAGAACATTTTGTCTGCGCTGCGCCAAGGAAGGCTGACCCATGCCCCCTGCATGGCTCACGTCTTCAATCTGGTTGTCAAGCGGTTTCTGAAGTGTTCCCCCATATGCAAGACATCCTAACAACTTCAAGGAAACTTTGCATGCACTTCAGCCACTCATACACTGCCAAACACACCCTTCTTGAGCTACAGCGTCAGAACGGTATCCCCCAACATAGTCTGATTTGCGATGTTTCCACCCGTTGGAATTCCACCCTTCACATGTTGGAACGATTATATGAACAGAGAAAAGCCATCACGGATTTCCTGATGATCCAAGCGTATAGGGGGACTCCCCTGTGTAACTTCAATGTCAACCAGTGGCAGCTCATACGTGACACCTGCCGTTTGCTCAGGCCCTTTGAGGAAGCCACTTTATTTGTCAGTTGGCAGGATTACGAAATGAACGTGATTCCCCTGCTTCATGTACTACAGCACATGTTGGAAACCATGGCTGGTCAGGGCACTGGAGACATGGCGTCTACATCTTACGGCCACATGAACCCCGTTGGAGCTGAACTGGAGGAGGAGGAGGAAGAGGAGGAGGAGGAGTTGCCCAGCGAAACACAGTTTAGGCTTGGCGAAATGGCTGGTTTATCTAGTCAGCGGACAGGAGAGGAGGAGCAGGAGCAGCCAGAGGAGCTAGAGGGTTTTGAGGAAGGCGAGACAGAGGACCCGGACACACCGTGGCAGTATGCAGTGGAGATGGAGACAGGTAGTCCATCCGAGTCACTTGCGCAAATGGCAGGAAGCATGCTCACGTGCTTGCGTAGTGACCCCAGAATTGTTTCCATCTGTCCACCTTATTGGACCCTCGCTTCCGGCACAAAATGGGGGCATTTTTTTAACCCGCCGAGAGGGAGGACAAACTGAACTACTACAAAGACATTCTACGTAGGCAGTTGGCCGATGCCTATCTGCGCCATGGTCCATGCTCTCGCAGGTCTGACTCGAGGGGACCTCTGCGCTCACCTTCCACTGCCATGGCTGCTGGGGGGGTTGGCAGGAGCAGCAGCAGCAGCTCCATCAGCAGCAGCCTCAGTCTTCAGTCGCTAATGAGTAGCTTTCTACACCCGCATAGTGAGGCTACTCATGAGCAGCAGGAAGACCTGGAGCAGGACCTGAACCAGCAGGTCATGTCATACCTTGACATGACCATGCCAACACACCTTGAGGATCCGCTGGACTTCTGGGCAGCCAAACTTGATTTGTGGCCGCAACTAGCAGAGTTTGCCCTGGAAAAGCTGTACTGCCCGGCAAGTAGCGTGCCATCTGAGCGGGTGTTTAGTGCGGCGGGGGCCATAGTTACGGCGAGGAGAACTCGTCTGTCAACTAAAAATGTGGAGAGACTCACCTTTGTCAAAATGAATCAGGGATGGATCAGCCAGGATTTCCACCCACCAATGCCTGATGCATGCGACTAGATTCAGCATGGTGCCACGTTTTACACTTTCCAAATGGTGCAAAACATATTTATGTCTTTAGGCCAATTTTTGGGCTCCTGCTGCTGCTGCAGCAACTCCAGGGTGTGTTTCATTCAATTTCTGGGCTCCTGCTGCCAAGTGTCTCTCTCAGCCAATGTTTGACCTCCTGCTGCTTCCAACTCCAGGGTGTCTTTCAAGCAATGTTTGGGCTCCTGCTTATGCTGCTGCCAACTCCAGGGTGTGCCTTCCAGCTAATGTATGTGCTCCTGCTGCTGCCAACTTCAGGGTGCCTTCCAGCCAATTTCTAGGTTCCTGCTGCTGCTGCTGCCAACTCCAGGGTGTGTCAGTCAATTTTTGGGCTCCTGCTGCTGCCAACTCCAATGTCTCTTTCAGCCAATGTTTGGGCTCCTGCTGCTGCTGCTGCTTGCAACTCCAGGGTGTGATTCATCCAATTTTTGGGCTCCTGCTGCCAACTCCAGTGTCTCTTTCAGCCAATGTTTGGGCTGCTGCTGCTTGCAACTCCAGGGTGTGATTCATCCAATTTTTGGACTCCTGCTGCCAACTCCAGTGTCTCTCTCAGCCAATGTTTGGCCTCCTGCTGCTGCTTGCAACCCCAGGGTGTGATTCATCCAATCTTTGGGCTCCTGAAGCCAAATCCAGTGTCTCTTTAAAGTCATGTTCGGGCTCCTGCTGCTGCTTGCAACTCCAGGGTGTGATTCATCCAATTTTTTGGCTCCTGCTGCCAACTCAAGTGTCTCTTTAAAGCAATGTTTGGGCTGCTGCTGCGAACTCCAGGGTGTGATTCATCCAATCTTTGGGCTCCTGCTGCCAACTCCAGTGTCTCTCTCAGCCAACTTTTGGCCTCCTGCTGCTGCTTGCAACTCCAGGGTGTGATTCATCCAATTTTTGGCCTCCTGCTGCCAACTCCAGTGTCTCTCTCAGCCAATTTTTGGCCTCCTGCTGCCAACTCCAGGGTGGTTTTCAAGCAATGTTTGGGCTCCTGCTGCTGCTGCTTGCAATTCCAGGGTGTGATTGGGCTGCTGCTGCTGCTGCTTGCAACTCCAGGGTGTGATTCATCCAATTTTTGGGCTCCTGAAGCCAACTCCAGTGTCTCTTTAAAGCAATGTTTGGGCTGCTGCTGCTGCTTGCAACTCCAGGGTGTGATTCATCCAATTTTTGGGCTCCTGCTGCCAACTCCAGTGTCTCTTTCAGCCAATGCTTGGGCTCCTGCTGCTGCTGCTTGCAACTCCAGGGTGTGATTCATCCAATTTTTGGGCTCCTGCTGCCAACTCCAGTGTCTCTTTCAGCCAATGATGAGCTCCTGCTGCTGCTGCTTGCAACTCCAGGGTGAGTTTCATCCAATTTTTGGGCTCCTGCTGCCAACTCAAGTGTCTCTTTAAAGTAATGTTTGGGTTCCTGCTGCTGCTGCTTGCAACTCCAGGGTGTGATTCATCCAATTTTTTGGCTCCTGCTGCCAACTCAAGTGTCTCTTTAAAGCAATGTTTGGGCTGCTGCTGCAAACTCCAGGGTGTGATTCATCCAATCTTTGGGCTCCTGCTGCCAACTCCAGTGTCTCTCTCAGCCAACTTTTGGCCTCCTGCTGCTGCTTGCAACTCCAGGGTGTGATTCATCCAATTTTTGGCCTCCTGCTGCCAACTCCAGTGTCTCTCTCAGCCAATTTTTGGCCTCCTGCTGCCAACTCCAGGGTGGTTTTCAAGCAATGTTTGGGCTCCTGCTGCTGCTGCTGCTTGCAATTCCAGGGTGTGATTGGGCTGCTGCTGCTGCTTGCAACTCCAGGGTGTGATTCATCCAATTTTTGGGCTCCTGCTGTCAACTCCAGTGTATCTATCAAGCTATGTTTGGGCTGCTGCTGCAGCTGCTTGCAACTCCAGTGTGTGATTCATCCAATTTTTGGGCTCCTGCTGCCAACTCCAGTGTCTCTTTAAAGTAATGTTTGGGCTCCTGCTGCTGCTTGCAACTCCAGGGTGTGATTCATCCAATTTTTGGGCTCCTGCTGCCAACTCCAGTGTATCTATCAAACTATGTTTGGGCTGCTGCTGCTGCTTGCAACTCCAGGGTGTGATTCATCCAATTTTTGGGCTCCTGAAGCCAACTCCAGTGTCTCTTTAAAGCAATGTTTGGGCTGCTGCTGCTGCTTGCAACTCCAGGGTGTGATTCATCCAATTTTTGGGCTCCTGCTGCCAACTCCAGTGTCTCTCTCAGCCAACTTTTGGCCTCCTGCTGCTGCTTGCAACTCCAGGGTGTGATTCATCCAATTTTTGGCCTCCTGCTGCCAACTCCAGTGTCTCTCTCAGCCAATTTTTGGCCTCCTGCTGCCAACTCCAGGGTGGTTTTCAAGCAATGTTTGGGCTCCTGCTGCTGCTGCTTGCAATTCCAGGGTGTGATTGGGCTGCTGCTGCTGCTGCTTGCAACTCCAGGGTGTGATTCATCCAATTTTTGGGCTCCTGAAGCCAACTCCAGTGTCTCTTTAAAGCAATGTTTGGGCTGCTGCTGCTGCTTGCAACTCCAGGGTGTGATTCATCCAATTTTTGGGCTCCTGCTGCCAACTCCAGTGTCTCTTTCAGCCAATGCTTGGGCTCCTGCTGCTGCTGCTTGCAACTCCAGGGTGTGATTCATCCAATTTTTGGGCTCCTGCTGCCAACTCCAGTGTCTCTTTCAGCCAATGATGAGCTCCTGCTGCTGCTGCTTGCAACTCCAGGGTGAGATTCATCCAATTTTTGGGCTCCTGCTGCCAACTCAAGTGTCTCTTTAAAGTAATGTTTGGGTTCCTGCTGCTGCTGCTGCTTGCAACTCCAGGGTGTGATTCATCCAATAATTTGGCTCCTGCTGCCAACTCAAGTGTCTCTTTAAAGCAATGTTTGGGCTGCTGCTGCGAACTCCAGGGTGTGATTCATCCAATCTTTGGGCTCCTGCTGCCAACTCCAGTGTCTCTCTCAGCCAACTTTTGGCCTCCTGCTGCCAACTCCAGGGTGGTTTTCAAGCAATGTTTGGGCTCCTGCTGCTGCTGCTTGCAATTCCAGGGTGTGATTGGGCTGCTGCTGCTGCTGCTTGCAACTCCAGGGTGTGATTCATCCAATTTTTGGGCTCCTGCTGTCAACTCCAGTGTATCTATCAAGCTATGTTTGGGCTGCTGCTGCAGCTGCTTGCAACTCCAGTGTGTGATTCATCCAATTTTTGGGCTCCTGCTGCCAACTCCAGTGTCTCTTTAAAGTAATGTTTGGGCTCCTGCTGCTGCTTGCAACTCCAGGGTGTGATTCATCCAATTTTTGGGCTCCTGCTGCCAACTCCAGTGTATCTTTCAGCCAATGATGAGCTCCTGCTGCTGCTGCTTGCAACTCCAGGGTGAGATTCATCCAATTTTTGTTCTCCTGCTGCCAACTCAAGTGTCTCTTTAAAGTAATGTTTGGGTTCCTGCTGCTGCTGCTTGCAACTCCAGGGTGAGATTCATCCAATTTTTTGGGCTCCTACTGCCAACTCCAGTGTCTCTTTCAAGCTATGTTTGGGCTCCTGCTGCTGCTGCTGCTGCTTGCAACTCCAGGGTGTGATTCATCCAATTTTTGGGCTCCTGAAGCCAACTCCAGTGTCTCTTTAAAGTAATGTTTGGGCTCCTGCTGCTGCTGCTGCTTGCAACTCCAGGGTGTGATTCATCCAATTTTTGGGCTCCTGAAGCCAACTCCAGTGTCTCTTTAAAGCAATGTTTGGGCTGCTGCTGCTGCTTGCAACTCCAGGGTGTGATTCATCCAATTTTTGGGCTCCTGCTGCCAACTCCAGTGTCTCTTTCAGCCAATGCTTGGGCTCCTTTGCTGCTGCTTGCAACTCCAGGGTGTGATTCATCCAATTTTTGGGCTCCTGCTGCCAACTCCAGTGTCTCTTTCAGTCAATGATGAGCTCCTGCTGCTGCTGCTTGCAACTCCAGGGTGAGATTCATCCAATTTTTGTTCTCCTGCTGCCAACTCAAGTGTCTCTTTAAAGTAATGTTTGGGTTCCTGCTGCTGCTGCTTGCAACTCCAGGGTGAGATTCATCCAATTTTTTGGGCTCCTACTGCCAACTCCAGTGTCTCTTTCAAGCTATGTTTGGGCTCCTGCTGCTGCTGCTGCTGCTTGCAACTCCAGGGTGTGATTCATCCAATTTTTGGGCTCCTGAAGCCAACTCCAGTGTCTCTTTAAAGTAATGTTTGGGCTCCTGCTGCTGCTGCTGCTTGCAACTCCAGGGTGTGATTCATCCAATTTTTGGGCTCCTGAAGCCAACTCCAGTGTCTCTTTAAAGCAATGTTTGGGCTGCTGCTGCTTGCAAGTCCAGGGTGTGATTCATCCAATTTTTGGGCTCCTGCTGCCAACTCCAGTGTCTCTTTCAAGCACTGTTTGGGCTGCTGCTGCTGCTTGCAACTCCAGGGTGTGATTCATCCAATTTTTGTACTCCTGAAGCCAACTCCAGTGTCTCTTTAAAGTAATGTTTGGGCTCCTGCTGCTGCTGCTTGCAACTCCAGGGTGTGATGCATCCAATTTTTGGGCTCCTGAAGCCAACTCCAGTGTCTCTTTAAAGCAATGTTTGGGCTGCTGCTGCTGCTGCTGCTGCTTGCAACTCCAGGGTGTGATTCATCCAATTTTTGGGCTCCTGAAGCCAACTCCAGTGTCTCTTTCAGCCAATGTTGGGCTCCTGCTGCTGCTTGCAACTGCAGGGTGTGATTCATCCAATTTTTGGGCTCCTGCTGCCAACTCCAGTGTCTCTTTCAGCCAATGTTTGGCCTCCTGCTGCTGCTTGCAACTCCAGGGTGTGATTCCTCCAATTTTTGGGCTCCTGCTGCCAACTCAAGTGTCTCTTTAAAGCAATATTTGGGCTCCTGCTGCTGCTTCTTGCAACTCCAGGGTGTGATTCATCAAATTTTTGGGCTCCTGCTGCCAACTCCAGTGTCTCTTTCAGCCAATATTTGGGCTCCTGCTGCTGCTGCTTGTAACTCCAGGGTGTGATTCATCCAATTTTTGGGCTCCTGCTGCCAACTCCAGTGTCTCTTTCAAGCTATGTTTGGGCTGCTGCTGCTGCTGCTTGCAACTCCAGGGTGAGATTCATCCAATTTTTGGGCTCCTGCTGCCAACTCCAGTGTCTCTTTAAAGTCATGTTTGGGCTGCTGCTGCTTGCAACTCCAGGGTGTGATTCATCCAATTTTTGGGCTCCTGCTGCCAACTCCAGTTTCTCTTTAAAGTAATGTTTGGGCTCCTGCTGCTGCTGCTTGCAACTCTAGGGTGTGATTCATCCAATTTTTGGGCTCCTGCTGGCAACTCCAGTGTCTCTTCTAAGCTATGTTTGGGCTGCTGCTGCTGCTGCTTGCAACTCCAGGGTGTGATTCATCCAATGTTTGGGCTCCTGAAGCCAACTCCAGTGTCTCTTTAAAGTAATATTTGGGCTCCTGCTGCTGCTGCTTGCAACTCCAGGGTGTGATTCATCCAATTTTTGGGCTCCTACTGCCAACTCCAGTGTCTCTTTCAAGCTATGTTTGGGCTGCTGCTGCTGCTGCTGCTGCTTGCAACTCCAGGGTGTGATTCATCCAATTTTTGGGCTCCTGCAGCCAACTCCAATGTCTCTTTCAAGCTATGTTGGGGTTCCTGCTGCTGCTGCTTGCATCTCCAGGGTGTGATTCATCCAATTTTTGGGTTCCTGCTGCCAACTCAAGTGTCTCTTTAAAGCAATGTTAGGGCTCCTGCTGCTGCTTCTTGCAACTCCAGGGTGTGATTCATCCAATTTTTGGGCTCCTGCAGCCAACTCCAGTGTCTCTTTCAGCCAATATTTGGGCTCCTGCTGCTGCTGCTGCTTGTAACTCCAGGGTGTGATTCATCCAATTTTTAGGCTCCTGCTGCCAACTCCAGTGTCTCTTTAAAGCAATGTTTGGGCGGCTGCTGCTGCTGCTGCTTGCAACTCCCGGGTGTGATTCATCCAATTTTTGGGCTCCTGCTGCCAACTCCAGTGTCTCTTTAAAGTCATGTTTGGGCTCCTGCTGCTGCTGCTGCTTGCAACTCCAGGGTGTGATTCATCCAATTTTTGGGCTCCTGCTGCCAACTCCAGTGTCTCTTTAAAGTAATGTTTCGGCTCCTGCTGCTGCTGCTTGCAACTCCAGGGTGTGATTCATCCAATTTTTGGCCTCCTGCTGCCAACTCCAGTGTCTCTCTCAGCCAATTTTGGCCTTCTGCTGCCAACTCCAGGGTGGTTTTCAAGCAATGTTTGGGCTCCTGCTGCTGCTGCTTGCAATTCCAGGGTGTGATTGGGCTGCTGCTGCTTGCAACTCCACGGTGTGATTCATCCAATTTATGGGCTCCTGCTGTCAACTCCAGTGTATCTATCAAGCTATGTTTGGGCTGCTGCTGCAGCTGCTTGCAACTCCAGTGTGTGATTCATCCAATTTTTGGGCTCCTGCTGCCAACTCCAGTGTCTCTTTAAAGTAATGTTTGGGCTGCTGCTGCTGCTTGCAACTCCAGGGTGTGATTCATCCAATTTTTGGGCTCCTGCTGCCAACTCCAGTGTATCTATCAAGCTATGTTTGGGCTGCTGCTGCTGCTTGCAACTCCAGGGTGTGATTCATCCAATTTTTGGGCTCCTGAAGCCAACTCCAGTGTCTCTTTAAAGCAATGTTTGGGCTGCTGCTGCTGCTTGCAACTCCAGGGTGTGATTCATCCAATTTTTGGGCTCCTGCTGCCAACTCCAGTGTATCTTTCAGCCAATGCTTGGGCTCCTGCTGCTGCTGCTTGCAACTCCAGGGTGTGATTCATCCAATTTTTGGGCTCCTGCTGCCAACTCCAGTGTCTCTTTCAGCCAATGTTGAGCTCCTGCTGCTGCTGCTTGCAACTCCAGGGTGAGATTCATCCAATTTTTGGGCTCCTGCTGCCAACTCAAGTGTCTCTTTAAAGTAATGTTTGGGTTCCTGCTGCTGCTGCTTGCAACTCCAGGGTGAGATTCATCCAATTTTTGGGCTCCTGCTGCCAACTCCAGTGTCTCTTTCAAGCTATGTTTGGGCTCCTGCTGCTGCTGCTGCTGCTTGCAACTCCAGGGTGTGATTCATCCAATTTTTGGGCTCCTGAAGCCAACTCCAGTGTCTCTTTAAAGTAATCTTTGGGCTCCTGCTGCTGCTGCTGCTGCTTGCAACTCCAGGGTGTGATTCATCCAATTTTTGGTCTCCTGAAGCCAACTCCAGTGTCTCTTTAAAGCAATGTTTGGGCTGCTGCTGCTTGCAAGTCCAGGGTGTGATTCATCCAATTTTTGGGCTCCTGCTGCCAACTCCAGTGTCTCTTTCAAGCAATGTTTGGGCTGCTGCTGCTGCTGCTGCTGCTTGCAACTCCAGGGTGTGATTCATCCAATTTTTGGGCTCCTGCTGCCAACTCCAGTGTCTCTTTCAAGCAATGTTTGGGCTGCTGCTGCTGCTTGCAACTCCAGGGTGTGATTCATCCAATTTTTGGGCTCCTGAAGCCAACTCCAGTGTCTCTTTAAAGTAATGTTTGGGCTCCTGCTGCTGCTGCTGCTTGCAACTCCAGGGTGTGATTCATCCAATTTTTGGGCTCCTGAAGCCAACTCCAGTGTCTCTTTAAAGTAATGTTTGGGCTCCTGCTGCTGCTGCTTGCAACTCCAGGGTGTGATGCATCCAATTTTTGGGCTCCTGAAGCCAACTCCAGTGTCTCTTTAAAGCAATGTTTGGGCTGCTGCTGCTGCTGCTGCTTGCAACTCCAGGGTGTGATTCATCCAATTTTTGGGCTCCTGAAGCCAACTCCAGTGTCTCTTTAAAGTAATGTTTGGGCTCCTGCTGCTGCTGCTTGCAACTCCAGGGTGTGATGCATCCAATTTTTGGGCTCCTGAAGCCAACTCCAGTGTCTCTTTAAAGCAATGTTTAGGCTGCTGCTGCTGCTGCTGCTTGCAACTCCAGGGTGTGATTCATCCAATTTTTGGGCTCCTGAAGCCAACTCCAGTGTCTCTTTCAGCCAATGTTGGGCTCCTGCTGCTGCTGCTGCTTGCAACTCCAGGGTGTGATTCATCCAATTTTTGGGCTCCTGCTGCCAACTCCAGTGTCTCTTTCAGCCAATGTTGGGCTCCTGCTGCTGCTTGCAACTCCAGGGTGTGATTCATCCAATTTTTGGGCACCTGCTGCCAACTCCAGTGTCTCTTTCAGCCAATGTTTGGCCTCCTGCTGCTGCTTGCAACTCCAGGGTGTGATTCCTCCAATTTTTGGGCTCCTGCTGCCAACTCAAGTGTCTCTTTAAAGCAATATTTGGGCTCCTGCTGCTGCTTCTTGCAACTCCAGGGTGTGATTCATCAAATTTTTGGGCTCCTGCTGCCAACTCCAGTGTCTCTTTCAGCCAATATTTGGGCTCCTGCTGCTGCTGCTTGTAACTCCAGGGTGTGATTCATCCAATTTTTGGGCTCCTGCTGCCAACTCCAGTGTCTCTTTCAAGCTATGTTTGGGCTGCTGCTGTTGCTGCTTGCAACTCCAGGGTGAGATTCATCCAATTTTTGGGCTCCTGCTGCCAAGTCCAGTGTCTCTTTAAAGTCATGTTTGGGCTCCTGCTGCTGCTGCTTGCAACTCTAGGGTGTGATTCATCCAATTTTTGGGCTCCTGAAGCCAACTCCAGTGTCTCTTTAAAGTAATGTTTGGGCTCCTGCTGCTGCTGCTTGCAACTCCAGGGTGTGATTCATCCAATTTTTGGGCTCCTGCTGCCAACCCCAGTGTCTCTCTCAGCCAATGTTTGGCCTCCTGCTGCTGCTGCTTGCAACTCCAGGGTGTGATTCATCTAATTTTTGGGCTCCTGCTGCCAACTCCAGTGTCTCTTTCAAGCAATGTTTGGGCTGCTGCTGCTGCTTGCAACTCCAGGGTGTGATTCATCCAATTTTTGGGCTCCTGCAGCCAACTCCAATGTCTCTTTCAAGCTATGTTTGGGTTCCTGCTGCTGCTGCTTGCAACTCCAGGGTGTGATTCATCCAATTTTTGGGTTCCTGCTGCCAACTCAAGTGTCTCTTTAAAGCAATGTTTGGGCTCCTGCTGCTGCTTCTTGCAACTCCAGGGTGTGATTCATCCAATTTTTGGGCTCCTGCAGCCAACTCCAGTGTCTCTTTCAGCCAATATTTGGACTCCTGCTGCTGCTGCTGCTTGTAACTCCAGGGTGTGATTCATCCAATTTTTGGGCTCCTGCTGCCAACTTCAGTGTCTCTTTAAAGCAATGTTTGGGCTGCTGCTGCTGCTGCTTGCAACTCCCGGGTGTGATTCATCCAATTTTTGGGCTCCTGCTGCCAACTCCAGTGTCTCTTTAAAGTCATGTTTGGGCTCCTGCTGCTGCTGCTGCTTGCAACTCCAGGGTGTGATTCATCCAATTTTTGGGCTCCTGCTGCCAACTCCAGTGTCTCTTTAAAGTAATGTTTCGGCTCCTGCTGCTGCTGCTGCTTGCAACTCCAGGGTGTGATTCATCCAATTTTTGGCCTCCTGCTGCCAACTCCAGTGTCTCTCTCAGCCAATTTTTGGCCTTCTGCTGCCAACTCTAGGGTGGTTTTCAAGCAATGTTTGGGCTCCTGCTGCTGCTGCTTGCAATTCCAGGGTGTGATTGGGCTGCTGCTGCTGCTTGCAACTCCAGGGTGTGATTCATCCAATTTTTGGGCTCCTGCTGCCAACTCCAGTGTCTCTTTCAGCCAATATTTGGGCTCCTGCTGCTGCTGCTTGTAACTCCAGGGTGTGATTCATCCAATTTTTGGGCTCCTGCTGCCAACTCCAGTGTCTCTTTAAAGTAATGTTTCGGCTCCTGCTGCTGCTGCTTGCAACTCCAGGGTGTGATTCATCCAATTTTTGGCCTCCTGCTGCCAACTCCAGTGTCTCTCTCAGCCAATTTTGGCCTTCTGCTGCCAACTCCAGGGTGGTTTTCAAGCAATGTTTGGGCTCCTGCTGCTGCTGCTTGCAATTCCAGGGTGTGATTGGGCTGCTGCTGCTTGCAACTCCACGGTGTGATTCATCCAATTTATGGGCTCCTGCTGTCAACTCCAGTGTATCTATCAAGCTATGTTTGGGCTGCTGCTGCAGCTGCTTGCAACTCCAGTGTGTGATTCATCCAATTTTTGGGCTCCTGCTGCCAACTCCAGTGTCTCTTTAAAGTAATGTTTGGGCTGCTGCTGCTGCTTGCAACTCCAGGGTGTGATTCATCCAATTTTTGGGCTCCTGCTGCCAACTCCAGTGTATCTATCAAGCTATGTTTGGGCTGCTGCTGCTGCTTGCAACTCCAGGGTGTGATTCATCCAATTTTTGGGCTCCTGAAGCCAACTCCAGTGTCTCTTTAAAGCAATGTTTGGGCTGCTGCTGCTGCTTGCAACTCCAGGGTGTGATTCATCCAATTTTTGGGCTCCTGCTGCCAACTCCAGTGTATCTTTCAGCCAATGCTTGGGCTCCTGCTGCTGCTGCTTGCAACTCCAGGGTGTGATTCATCCAATTTTTGGGCTCCTGCTGCCAACTCCAGTGTCTCTTTCAGCCAATGTTGAGCTCCTGCTGCTGCTGCTTGCAACTCCAGGGTGAGATTCATCCAATTTTTGGGCTCCTGCTGCCAACTCAAGTGTCTCTTTAAAGTAATGTTTGGGTTCCTGCTGCTGCTGCTTGCAACTCCAGGGTGAGATTCATCCAATTTTTGGGCTCCTGCTGCCAACTCCAGTGTCTCTTTCAAGCTATGTTTGGGCTCCTGCTGCTGCTGCTGCTGCTGCTTGCAACTCCAGGGTGTGATTCATCCAATTTTTGGGCTCCTGAAGCCAACTCCAGTGTCTCTTTAAAGTAATCTTTGGGCTCCTGCTGCTGCTGCTGCTGCTTGCAACTCCAGGGTGTGATTCATCCAATTTTTGGGCTCCTGAAGCCAACTCCAGTGTCTCTTTAAAGCAATGTTTGGGCTGCTGCTGCTTGCAAGTCCAGGGTGTGATTCATCCAATTTTTGGGCTCCTGCTGCCAACTCCAGTGTCTCTTTCAAGCAATGTTTGGGCTGCTGCTGCTGCTGCTGCTTGCAACTCCAGGGTGTGATTCATCCAATTTTTGGGCTCCTGCTGCCAACTCCAGTGTCTCTTTCAAGCAATGTTTGGGCTGCTGCTGCTGCTTGCAACTCCAGGGTGTGATTCATCCAATTTTTGGGCTCCTGAAGCCAACTCCAGTGTCTCTTTAAAGTAATGTTTGGGCTCCTGCTGCTGCTGCTGCTTGCAACTCCAGGGTGTGATTCATCCAATTTTTGGGCTCCTGAAGCCAACTCCAGTGTCTCTTTAAAGTAATGTTTGGGCTCCTGCTGCTGCTGCTTGCAACTCCAGGGTGTGATGCATCCAATTTTTGGGCTCCTGAAGCCAACTCCAGTGTCTCTTTAAAGCAATGTTTGGGCTGCTGCTGCTGCTGCTGCTTGCAACTCCAGGGTGTGATTCATCCAATTTTTGGGCTCCTGAAGCCAACTCCAGTGTCTCTTTAAAGTAATGTTTGGGCTCCTGCTGCTGCTGCTTGCAACTCCAGGGTGTGATGCATCCAATTTTTGGGCTCCTGAAGCCATCTCCAGTGTCTCTTTAAAGCAATGTTTGGGCTGCTGCTGCTGCTGCTGCTTGCAACTCCAGGGTGTGATTCATCCAATTTTTGGGCTCCTGAAGCCAACTCCAGTGTCTCTTTCAGCCAATGTTGGGCTCCTGCTGCTGCTGCTGCTGCTTGCAACTCCAGGGTGTGATTCATCCAATTTTTGGGCTCCTGCTGCCAACTCCAGTGTCTCTTTCAGCCAATGTTGGGCTCCTGCTGCTGCTTGCAACTCCAGGGTGTGATTCATCCAATTTTTGGGCACCTGCTGCCAACTCCAGTGTCTCTTTCAGCCAATGTTTGGCCTCCTGCTGCTGCTTGCAACTCCAGGGTGTGATTCCTCCAATTTTTGGGCTCCTGCTGCCAACTCAAGTGTCTCTTTAAAGCAATATTTGGGCTCCTGCTGCTGCTTCTTGCAACTCCAGGGTGTGATTCATCAAATTTTTGGGCTCCTGCTGCCAACTCCAGTGTCTCTTTCAGCCAATATTTGGGCTCCTGCTGCTGCTGCTTGTAACTCCAGGGTGTGATTCATCCAATTTTTGGGCTCCTGCTGCCAACTCCAGTGTCTCTTTCAAGCTATGTTTGGGCTGCTGCTGTTGCTGCTTGCAACTCCAGGGTGAGATTCATCCAATTTTTGGGCTCCTGCTGCCAAGTCCAGTGTCTCTTTAAAGTCATGTTTGGGCTCCTGCTGCTGCTGCTTGCAACTCTAGGGTGTGATTAATCCAATTTTTGGGCTCCTGAAGCCAACTCCAGTGTCTCTTTAAAGTAATGTTTGGGCTCCTGCTGCTGCTGCTTGCAACTCCAGGGTGTGATTCATCCAATTTTTGGGCTCCTGCTGCCAACCCCAGTGTCTCTCTCAGCCAATGTTTGGCCTCCTGCTGCTGCTGCTTGCAACTCCAGGGTGTGATTCATCTAATTTTTGGGCTCCTGCTGCCAACTCCAGTGTCTCTTTCAAGCAATGTTTGGGCTGCTGCTGCTGCTTGCAACTCCAGGGTGTGATTCATCCAATTTTTGGGCTCCTGCAGCCAACTCCAATGTCTCTTTCAAGCTATGTTTGGGTTCCTGCTGCTGCTGCTTGCAACTCCAGGGTGTGATTCATCCAATTTTTGGGTTCCTGCTGCCAACTCAAGTGTCTCTTTAAAGCAATGTTTGGGCTCCTGCTGCTGCTTCTTGCAACTCCAGGGTGTGATTCATCCAATTTTTGGGCTCCTGCAGCCAACTCCAGTGTCTCTTTCAGCCAATATTTGGACTCCTGCTGCTGCTGCTGCTTGTAACTCCAGGGTGTGATTCATCCAATTTTTGGGCTCCTGCTCCAACTTCAGTGTCTCTTTAAAGCAATGTTTGGGCTGCTGCTGCTGCTTGCAACTCCCGGGTGTGATTCATCCAATTTTTGGGCTCCTGCTGCCAACTCCAGTGTCTCTTTAAAGTCATGTTTGGGCTCCTGCTGCTGCTGCTGCTTGCAACTCCAGGGTGTGATTCATCCAATTTTTGGGCTCCTGCTGCCAACTCCAGTGTCTCTTTAAAGTAATGTTTCGGCTCCTGCTGCTGCTGCTGCTTGCAACTCCAGGGTGTGATTCATCCAATTTTTGGCCTCCTGCTGCCAACTCCAGTGTCTCTCTCAGCCAATTTTTGGCCTTCTGCTGCCAACTCCAGGGTGGTTTTCAAGCAATGTTTGGGCTCCTGCTGCTGCTGCTTGCAATTCCAGGGTGTGATTGGGCTGCTGCTGCTGCTTGCAACTCCAGGGTGTGATTCATCCAATTTTTGGGCTCCTGCTGCCAACTCCAGTGTCTCTTTCAGCCAATATTTGGGCTCCTGCTGCTGCTGCTTGTAACTCCAGGGTGTGATTCATCCAATTTTTGGGCTCCTGCTGCCAACTTCAGTGTCTCTTTAAAGCAATGTTTGGGCTGCTGCTGCTGCTGCTTGCAACTCCCGGGTGTGATTCATCCAATTTTTGGGCTCCTGCTGCCAACTCCAGTGTCTCTTTAAAGTCATGTTTGGGCTCCTGCTGCTGCTGCTGCTTGCAACTCCAGGGTGTGATTCATCCAATTTTTGGGCTCCTGCTGCCAACTCCAGTGTCTCTTTAAAGTAATGTTTCGGCTCCTGCTGCTGCTGCTGCTTGCAACTCCAGGGTGTGATTCATCCAATTTTTGGCCTCCTGCTGCCAACTCCAGTGTCTCTCTCAGCCAATTTTTGGCCTTCTGCTGCCAACTCCAGGGTGGTTTTCAAGCAATGTTTGGGCTCCTGCTGCTGCTGCTTGCAATTCCAGGGTGTGATTGGGCTGCTGCTGCTGCTTGCAACTCCAGGGTGTGATTCATCCAATTTTTGGGCTCCTGCTGCCAACTCCAGTGTCTCTTTCAGCCAATATTTGGGCTCCTGCTGCTGCTGCTTGTAACTCCAGGGTGTGATTCATCCAATTTTTGGGCTCCTGCTGCCAACTCCAGTGTCTCTTTCAAGCTATGTTTGGGCTGCTGCTGCTGCTGCTTGCAACTCCAGGGTGAGATTCATCCAATTTTTGGGCTCCTGCTGCCAAGTACAGTGTCTCTTTAAAGTCATGTTTGGGCTCCTGCTGCTGCTGCTTGCAACTCTAGGGTGTGATTAATCCAATTTATGGGCTCCTGCTGCCAACTCCAGTGTCTCTTCTAAGCTATGTTTGGGCTGCTGCTGCTGCTGCTGCTTGCAACTCCAGGGTGTGATTCATCCAATTTTTGGGCTCCTGAAGCCAACTCCAGTGTCTCTCTCAGCCAATGTTTGGCCTCCTGCTGCTGCTGTTTGCAACTCCAGGGTGTGATTCATCTAATTTTTGGGCTCCTGCTGCCAACTCCAGTGTCTCTTTCAAGCAATGTTTGGGCTGCTGCTGCTGCTGCTTGCAACTCCAGGGTGTGATTCATCCAATTTTTGGGCTTCTGCAGCCAACTCCAATGTCTCTTTCACGCTATGTTTGGGTTCCTGCTGCTGCTGCTTGCAACTCCAGGGTGTGATTCATCCAATTTTAGGGTTCCTGCTGCCAACTCAAGTGTCTCTTTAAAGCAATGTTTGGGCTCCTGCTGCTGCTTCTTGCAACTCCAGGGTGTGATTCATCCAATTTTTGGGCTCCTGCAGCCAACTCCAGTGTCTCTTTCAGCCAATATTTGGGCTCCTGCTGCTGCTGCTGCTTGTAACTCCAGGGTGTGATTCATCCAATTTTTGGGCTCCTGCTGCCAACTTCAGTGTCTCTTTAAAGCAATGTTTGGGCTGCTGCTGCTGCTGCTGCTTGCAACTCCCGGGTGTGATTCATCCAATTTTTGGGCTCCTGCTGCCAACTCCAGTGTCTCTTTAAAGTCATGTTTGGGCTCCTGCTGCTGCTGCTGCTTGCAACTCCAGGGTGTGATTCATCCAATTTTTGGCCTCCTGCTGCCAACTCCAGTGTCTCTCTCAGCCAATTTTTGGCCTCCTGCTGCCAACTCCAGGGTGGTTTTCAAGCAATGTTTGGGCTCCTGCTGCTGCTGCTTGCAATTCCAGGGTGTGATTGGGCTGCTGCTGCTGCTTGCAACTCCAGGGTGTGATTCATCCAATTTTTGGGCTCCTGCTGTCAACTCCAGTGTATCTATCAAGCTATGTTTGGGCTGCTGCTGCAGCTGCTTGCAACTCCAGTGTGTGATTCATCCAATTTTTGGGCTCCTGCTGCCAACTCCAGTGTCTCTTTAAAGTAATGTTTGGGCTCCTGCTTCTGCTTGCAACTCCAGGGTGTGATTCATCCAATTTTTGGGCTCCTGCTGCCAACTCCAGTGTATCTATCAAGCTATGTTTGGGCTGCTGCTGCTGCTTGCAACTACAGGGTGTGATTCATCCAATTTTTGGGCTCCTGAAGCCAACTCCAGTGTCTCTTTAAAGCAATGTTTGGGCTGCTGCTGCTGCTTGCAACTCCAGGGTGTGATTCATCCAATTTTTGGGCTCCTGAAGCCAACTCCAGTGTCTCTTTAAAGCAATGTTTGGGCTGCTGCTGCTGCTTGCAACTCCAGGGTGTGATTCATCCAATTTTTGGGCTCCTGAAGCCAACTCCAGTGTCTCTTTAAAGCAATGTTTGGGCTGCTGCTGCTGCTTGCAACTCCAGGGTGTGATTCATCCAATTTTTGGGCTCCTGCTGCCAACTCCAGTGTCTCTTTCAGCCAATGCTTGGGCTCCTGCTGCTGCTGCTTGCAACTCCAGGGTGTGATTCATCCAATTTTTGGGCTCCTGAAGCCAACTCCAGTGTCTCTTTCAGCCAATGTTGAGCTCCTGCTGCTGCTGCTTGCAACTCCAGGGTGAGATTCATCCAATTTTTGGGCTCCTGCTGCCAACTCCAGTGTCTCTTTAAAGTAATGTTTCGGCTCCTGCTGCTGCTGCTTGCAACTCCAGGGTGTGATTCATCCAATTTTTGGCCTCCTGCTGCCAACTCCAGTGTCTCTCTCAGCCAATTTTTGGCCTTCTGCTGCCAACTCCAGGGTGGTTTTCAAGCAATGTTTGGGCTCCTGCTGCTGCTGCTGCTTGCAATTCCAGGGTGTGATTGGGCTGCTGCTGCTTGAAACTCCAGGGTGTGATTCATCCAATTTTTGGGCTCCTGCTGTCAACTCCAGTGTATCTATCAAGCTATGTTTGGGCTGCTGCTGCAGCTGCTTGCAACTCCAGTGTGTGATTCATCCAATTTTTGGGCTCCTGCTGCCAACTCCAGTGTCTCTTTAAAGTAATGTTTGGGCTCCTGCTGCTGCTTGCAACTCCAGGGTGTGATTCATCCAATTTTTGGGCTCCTGCTGCCAACTCCAGTGTATCTATCAAGCTATGTTTGGGCTGCTGCTGCTGCTTGCAACTCCAGGGTGTGATTCATCCAATTTTTGGGCTCCTGAAGCCAACTCCAGTGTCTCTTTAAAGCAATGTTTGGGCTGCTGCTGCTGCTTGCAACTCCAGGGTGTGATTCATCCAATTTTTGGGCTCCTGCTGCCAACTCCAGTGTCTCTTTCAGCCAATGCTTGGGCTCCTGCTGCTGCTGCTTGCAACTCCAGGGTGTGATTCATCCAATTTTTGGGCTCCTGCTGCCAACTCCAGTGTCTCTTTCAGCCAATGTTGAGCTCCTGCTGCTGCTGCTTGCAACTCCAGGGTGAGATTCATCCAATTTTTGGGCTCCTGCTGCCAACTCAAGTGTCTCTTTAAAGTAATGTTTGGGTTCCTGCTGCTGCTGCTTGCAACTCCAGGGTGAGATTCATCCAATTTTTGGGCTCCTGCTGCCAACTTCAGTGTCTCTTTCAAGCTATGTTTGGGCTCCTGCTGCTGCTGCTGCTGCTTGCAACTCCAGGGTGTGATTCATCCAATTTTTGGGCTCCTGAAGCCAACTCCAGTGTCTCTTTAAAGTAATCTTTGGGCTCCTGCTGCTGCTGCTGCTGCTTGCAACTCCAGGGTGTGATTCATCCAATTTTTGGGCTCCTGAAGCCAACTCCAGTGTCTCTTTAAAGCATTGTTTGGGCTGCTGCTGCTTGCAAGTCCAGGGTGTGATTCATCCAATTTTTGGGCTCCTGCTGCCAACTCCAGTGTCTCTTTCAAGCAATGTTTGGGCTGCTGCTGCTGCTTGCAACTCCAGGGTGTGATTCATCCAATTTTTGGGCTCCTGAAGCCAACTCCAGTGTCTCTTTAAAGTAATGTTTGGGCTCCTGCTGCTGCTGCTTGCAACTCCAGGGTGTGATGCATCCAATTTTTGGGCTCCTGAAGCCAACTCCAGTGTCTCTTTAAAGCAATGTTTGGGCTGCTGCTGCTGCTGCTGCTTGCAACTCCAGGGTGTGATTCATCCAATTTTTGGGCTCCTGAAGCCAACTCCAGTGTCTCTTTCAGCCAATGTTGGGCTCCTGCTGCTGCTGCTTGCAACTCCTGGGTGTGATTCATCCAATTTTTGGGCTCCTGCTGCCAACTCCAGTGTTTCTTTCAGCCAATGTTTGGCCTCCTGCTGCTGCTTGCAACTCCAGGGTGTGATTCCTCCAATTTTTGGGCTCCTGCTGCCAACTCAAGTGTCTCTTTAAAGCAATATTTGGGCTCCTGCTGCTGCTTCTTGCAACTCCAGGGTGTGATTCATCAAATTTTTGGGCTCCTGCTGCCAACTCCAGTGTCTCTTTCAGACAATATTTGGGCTCCTGCTGCTGCTGCTTGTAACTCCAGGGTGTGATTCATCCAATTTTTGGGCTCCTGCTGCCAACTCCAGTGTCTCTTTCAAGCTATGTTTGGGCTGCTGCTGCTGCTGCTTGCAACTCCAGGGTGTGATTCATCCAATTTTTGGGCTCCTGAAGCCAACTCCAGTGTCTCTTTAAAGTAATGTTTGGGCTCCTGCTGCTGCTGCTTGCAACTCCAGGGTGTGATTCATCCAATTTTTGGGCTCCTGCTGCCAACCCCAGTGTCTCTCTCAGCCAATGTTTGGCCTCTTGCTGCTGCTGCTTGCAACTCCAGGGTGTGATTCATCTAATTTTTGGGCTCCTGCTGCCAACTCCAGTGTCTCTTTCAAGCTATGTTTGGGCTGCTGCTGCTGCTGCTTGCAACTCCAGGGTGTGATTCATCTAATTTTTGGGCTCCTGCTGCCAACTCCAGTGTCTCTTTCAAGCTATGTTTGGGCTGCTGCTGCTGCTTGCAACTCCAGGGTGTGATTCATCCAATTTTTGGGCTCCTGCAGCCAACTCCAATGTCTCTTTCAAGCTATGTTTGGGTTCCTGCTGCTGCTGCTTGCAACTCCAGGGTGTGATTCATCCAATTTTTGGGTTCCTGCTGCCAACTCAAGTGTCTCTTTAAAGCAATGTTTGGGCTCCTGCTGCTGCTTCTTGCAACTCCAGGGTGTGATTCATCCAATTTTTGGGCTCCTGCAGCCAACTCCAGTGTCTCTTTCAGCCAATATTTGGGCTCCTGCTGCTGCTGCTTGTAACTCCAGGGTGTGATTCATCCAATTTTTGGGCTCCTGCTGCCAACTCCAGTGTCTCTTTAAAGCAATGTTTGGGTTGCTGCTGCTGCTGCTTGCAACTCCCGGGTGTGATTCATCCAATTTTTGTGCTCCTGCTGCCAACTCCAGTGTCTCTTTAAAGTCATGTTTGGGCTCCTGCTGCTGCTGCTGCTTGCAACTCCAGGGTGTGATTCATCCAATTTTTGGGCTCCTGCTGCCAACTCCAGTGTCTCTTTAAAGTAATGTTTCGGCTCCTGCTGCTGCTGCTTGCAACTCCAGGGTGTGATTCATCCAATTTTTGGCCTCCTGCTGCCAACTCCAGTGTCTCTCTCAGCCAATTTTTGGCCTTCTGCTGCCAACTCCAGGGTGGTTTTCAAGCAATGTTTGGGCTCCTGCTGCTGCTGCTTGCAATTCCAGGGTGTGATTGGGCTGCTGCTGCTGCTGCTTGCAACTCCAGGGTGTGATTCATCCAATTTTTGGGCTCCTGCTGTCAACTCCAGTGTATCTATCAAGCTATGTTTGGGCTGCTGCTGCAGCTGCTTGCAACTCCAGTGTGTGATTCATCCAATTTTTGGGCTCCTGCTGCCAACTCCAGTGTCTCTTTAAAGTAATGTTTGGGCTCCTGCTGCTGCTTGCAACTCCAGGGTGTGATTCATCCAATTTTTGGGCTCCTGCTGCCAACTCCAGTGTATCTATCAAGCTATGTTTGGGCTGCTGCTGCTGCTTGCAACTCCAGGGTGTGATTCATCCAATTTTTGGGCTCCTGAAGCCAACTCCAGTGTCTCTTTAAAGCAATGTTTGGGCTGCTGCTGCTGCTTGCAACTCCAGGGTGTGATTCATCCAATTTTTGGGCTCCTGCTGCCAACTCCAGTGTCTCTTTCAGCCAATGCTTGGGCTCCTGCTGCTGCTGCTTGCAACTCCAGGGTGTGATTCATCCAATTTTTGGGCTCCTGCTGCCAACTCCAGTGTCTCTTTCAGCCAATGTTGAGCTCCTGCTGCTGCTGCTTGCAACTCCAGGTTGAGATTCATCCAATTTTTGGGCTCCTGCTGCCAACTCAAGTGTCTCTTTAAAGTTATGTTTGGGTTCCTGCTGCTGCTGCTGCTTGCAACTCCAGGGTGTGATTCATCCAATTTTTGGGCTCCTGAAGCCAACTCCAGTGTCTCTTTAAAGCAATTTTTGGGCTGCTGCTGCTTGCAAGTCCAGGGTGTGATTCATCCAATTTTTGGGCTCCTGCTGCCAACTTCAGTGTCTCTTTCAAGCAATGTTTGGGCTGCTGCTGCTGCTTGCAACTCCAGGGTGTGATTCATCCAATTTTTGGGCTCCTGAAGCCAACTCCAATGTCTCTTTAAAGTAATGTTTGGGCTCCTGCTGCTGCTGCTGCTTGCAACTCCAGGGTGTGATTCATCCAATTTTTGGGCTCCTGAAGCCAACTCCAGTGTCTCTTTAAAGCAATGTTTGGGCTGCTGCTACTGCTGCTTGCAACTCCAGGGTGTGATTCATCCAATTTTTGGGCTCCTGAAGCCAACTCCAGTGTCTCTCACAGCCAATGTTGGGCTCCTGCTGCTGCTGCTTGCAACTCCAGGGTCTGATTCATCTAATTTTTGGGCTCCTGCTGCCAACTCCAGTGTCTCTTTCAGCCAATGTTGGGCTCCTGCTGCTGCTTGCAACTCCAGGGTGTGATTCATCCAATTTTTGGGCTCCTGCTGCCAACTCCAGTGTCTCTTTCAGCCAATGTTGGGCTCCTGCTGCTGCTTGCAACTCCAGGGTGTGATTCATCCAATTTTTGGGCTCCTGCTGCCAACTCAAGTGTTCCTTTAAAGCAATATTTGAGCTCCTGCTGCTGCTTCTTGCAACTCCAGGGTGTGATTCATCCAATTTTTGGGCTCCTGCTGGCAACTCCAGTGTCTCTTCTAAGCTATGTTTGGGCTGCTGCTGCTTGCAACTCCAGGGTGAGATTCATCCAATTTTTGGGCTCCTGCTGCCAACTCCAGTGTCTCTTCTAAGCTATGTTTGGGCTGCTGCTGCTGCTGCTTGCAACTCCAGGGTGTGATTCATCCAATTTTTGGGTTCCTGCTGCCAACTCAAGTGTCTCTTTAAAGCAATGTTTGGGCTCCTGCTGCTGCTTCTTGCAACTCCAGGGTGTGATTCATCCAATTTTTGGGCTCCTGCTGCCAACTCCAGTGTCTCTTTCAGCCAATACTTGGGCTCCTGCTGCTGCTGCTTGTAACTCCAGGGTGTGATTCATCCAATTTTTGGGCTCCTGCTGCCAACTCCAGTGTCTCTTTAAAGCAATGTTTGGGCTGCTATTGCTGCTGCTTGCAACTCCAGGGTGTGATTCATCCAATTTTTGGGCTCCTGCTGCCAACTCCAGTGTCTCTTTCAAGCTATGTTTGGGCTGCTGCTGCTGCTGCTTGCAACTCCAGGGTGAGATTCATCCAATTTTTGGGCTCCTGCTGCCAACTCCAGTGTCTCTTTCAGCCAATGTTTGGGCTCCTGCTGCTGCTGCTTGCAACTCCAGGGTGTGATTCATCCTATTTTTGGGCTCCTGCTGCCAACTCCAGTGTCTCTTTCAGCCAATGTTTGGGCTCCTGCTGCTGCTGCTTGCAACTCCAGGGTGTGATTCATCCAATTTTTATGCTCCTGAAGCCAACTCCAGTGTCTCTTTAAAGTAATGTTTGGGCTCCTGCTGCTGCTGCTTGCAACTCCAGGGTGTGATTCATCCAATTTTTATGCTCCTGAAGCCAACTCCAGTGTCTCTTTAAAGTAATGTTTGGGCTCCTGCTGCTGCTGCTTGCAACTCCAGGGTGTGATTCATCCAATTTTTGGGCTCCTGCTGCCAACCCCAGTGTCTCTCTCAGCCAATGTTTGGCCTCCTGCTGCTGCTTCTTGCAACTCCAGGGTGTGATTCATCCAATTTTTGGGCTCCTGCAGCCAACTCCAGTGTCTCTTTCAGCCAATATTTGGGCTCCTGCTGCTGCTGCTTGTAACTCCAGGGTGTGATTCATCCAATTTTTGGGCTCCTGCAGCCAACTCCAATGTCTCTTTCAAGCTATGTTTGGGTTCCTGCTGCTGCTGCTTGCAACTCCAGGGTGTGATTCATCCAATTTTTGGGTTCCTGCTGCCAACTCAAGTGTCTCTTTAAAGCAATGTTTGGGCTCCTGCTGCTGCTTCTTGCAACTCCAGGGTGTGATTCATCCAATTTTTGGGCTCCTGCAGCCAACTCCAGTGTCTCTTTCAGCCAATATTTGGGCTCCTGCTGCTGCTGCTTGTAACTCCAGGGTGTGATTCATCCAATTTTTGGGCTCCTGCTGCCAACTCCAGTGTCTCTTTAAAGCAATGTTTGGGCTGCTGCTGCTGCTGCTTGCAACTCCCGGGTGTGATTCATCCAATTTTTGTGCTCCTGCTGCCAACTCCAGTGTCTCTTTAAAGTCATGTTTGGGCTCCTGCTGCTGCTGCTGCTTGCAACTCCAGGGTGTGATTCATCCAATTTTTGGGCTCCTGCTGCCAACTCCAGTGTCTCTTTAAAGTAATGTTTCGGCTCCTGCTGCTGCTGCTTGCAACTCCAGGGTGTGATTCATCCAATTTTTGGCCTCCTGCTGCCAACTCCAGTGTCTCTCTCAGCCAATTTTTGGCCTTCTGCTGCCAACTCCAGGGTGGTTTTCAAGCAATGTTTGGGCTCCTGCTGCTGCTGCTTGCAATTCCAGGGTGTGATTGGGCTGCTGCTGCTGCTGCTTGCAACTCCAGGGTGTGATTCATCCAATTTTTGGGCTCCTGCTGTCAACTCCAGTGTATCTATCAAGCTATGTTTGGGCTGCTGCTGCAGCTGCTTGCAACTCCAGTGTGTGATTCATCCAATTTTTGGGCTCCTGCTGCCAACTCCAGTGTCTCTTTAAAGTAATGTTTGGGCTCCTGCTGCTGCTTGCAACTCCAGGGTGTGATTCATCCAATTTTTGGGCTCCTGCTGCCAACTCCAGTGTATCTATCAAGCTATGTTTGGGCTGCTGCTGCTGCTTGCAACTCCAGGGTGTGATTCATCCAATTTTTGGGCTCCTGAAGCCAACTCCAGTGTCTCTTTAAAGCAATGTTTGGGCTGCTGCTGCTGCTTGCAACTCCAGGGTGTGATTCATCCAATTTTTGGGCTCCTGCTGCCAACTCCAGTGTCTCTTTCAGCCAATGCTTGGGCTCCTGCTGCTGCTGCTTGCAACTCCAGGGTGTGATTCATCCAATTTTTGGGCTCCTGCTGCCAACTCCAGTGTCTCTTTCAGCCAATGTTGAGCTCCTGCTGCTGCTGCTTGCAACTCCAGGTTGAGATTCATCCAATTTTTGGGCTCCTGCTGCCAACTCAAGTGTCTCTTTAAAGTTATGTTTGGGTTCCTGCTGCTGCTGCTGCTTGCAACTCCAGGGTGTGATTCATCCAATTTTTGGGCTCCTGAAGCCAACTCCAGTGTCTCTTTAAAGCAATTTTTGGGCTGCTGCTGCTTGCAAGTCCAGGGTGTGATTCATCCAATTTTTGGGCTCCTGCTGCCAACTTCAGTGTCTCTTTCAAGCAATGTTTGGGCTGCTGCTGCTGCTTGCAACTCCAGGGTGTGATTCATCCAATTTTTGGGCTCCTGAAGCCAACTCCAATGTCTCTTTAAAGTAATGTTTGGGCTCCTGCTGCTGCTGCTTGCAACTCCAGGGTGTGATTCATCCAATTTTTGGGCTCCTGAAGCCAACTCCAGTGTCTCTTTAAAGCAATGTTTGGGCTGCTGCTACTGCTGCTTGCAACTCCAGGGTGTGATTCATCCAATTTTTGGGCTCCTGAAGCCAACTCCAGTGTCTCTCACAGCCAATGTTGGGCTCCTGCTGCTGCTGCTTGCAACTCCAGGGTCTGATTCATCTAATTTTTGGGCTCCTGCTGCCAACTCCAGTGTCTCTTTCAGCCAATGTTGGGCTCCTGCTGCTGCTTGCAACTCCAGGGTGTGATTCATCCAATTTTTGGGCTCCTGCTGCCAACTCCAGTGTCTCTTTCAGCCAATGTTGGGCTCCTGCTGCTGCTTGCAACTCCAGGGTGTGATTCATCCAATTTTTGGGCTCCTGCTGCCAACTCAAGTGTTCCTTTAAAGCAATATTTGAGCTCCTGCTGCTGCTTCTTGCAACTCCAGGGTGTGATTCATCCAATTTTTGGGCTCCTGCTGGCAACTCCAGTGTCTCTTCTAAGCTATGTTTGGGCTGCTGCTGCTTGCAACTCCAGGGTGAGATTCATCCAATTTTTGGGCTCCTGCTGCCAACTCCAGTGTCTCTTCTAAGCTATGTTTGGGCTGCTGCTGCTGCTGCTTGCAACTCCAGGGTGTGATTCATCCAATTTTTGGGTTCCTGCTGCCAACTCAAGTGTCTCTTTAAAGCAATGTTTGGGCTCCTGCTGCTGCTTCTTGCAACTCCAGGGTGTGATTCATCCAATTTTTGGGCTCCTGCTGCCAACTCCAGTGTCTCTTTCAGCCAATACTTGGGCTCCTGCTGCTGCTGCTTGTAACTCCAGGGTGTGATTCATCCAATTTTTGGGCTCCTGCTGCCAACTCCAGTGTCTCTTTAAAGCAATGTTTGGGCTGCTATTGCTGCTGCTTGCAACTCCAGGGTGTGATTCATCCAATTTTTGGGCTCCTGCTGCCAACTCCAGTGTCTCTTTCAAGCTATGTTTGGGCTGCTGCTGCTGCTGCTTGCAACTCCAGGGTGAGATTCATCCAATTTTTGGGCTCCTGCTGCCAACTCCAGTGTCTCTTTCAGCCAATGTTTGGGCTCCTGCTGCTGCTGCTTGCAACTCCAGGGTGTGATTCATCCTATTTTTGGGCTCCTGCTGCCAACTCCAGTGTCTCTTTCAGCCAATGTTTGGGCTCCTGCTGCTGCTGCTTGCAACTCCAGGGTGTGATTCATCCAATTTTTATGCTCCTGAAGCCAACTCCAGTGTCTCTTTAAAGTAATGTTTGGGCTCCTGCTGCTGCTGCTTGCAACTCCAGGGTGTGATTCATCCAATTTTTGGGCTCCTGCTGCCAACCCCAGTGTCTCTCTCAGCCAATGTTTGGCCTCCTGCTGCTGCTTGCAACTCCAGGGTGTGATTCATCTAATTTTTGGGCTCCTGCTGCCAACTCCAGTGTCTCTTTCAAGCCATGTTTGGGCTGCTGCTGCTGCTGCTGCTTGCAACTCCAGGGTGTGATTCATCCTATTTTTGGGCTCCTGCTGCCAACTCCAGTGTCTCTTTCAGCCAATGTTTGGGCTGCTGCTGCTGCTGCTTGCAACTCCAGGGTGTGATTCATCCAATTTTTGGGCTCCTGAAGCCAACTCCAGTGTCTCTTTCAGCCAATGTTTGGCTCCTGCTGCTGCTGCTTGCAACTCCAGGGTGTGATTCATCCAATTTTTGGGCTCCTGCTGCCAACTCCAGTGTCTCTTTCAGCCAATTTTTGGGCTGCTGCTGCTTGCAACTCCCGGGTGTGATTCATCCAATTTTTGGGCTCCTGCTGCCAACTCTAGTGTCTCTTTCAGCCAATGTTTGGCCTCTTGCTGCTGCTTGCAACTCCAGGGTGTGATTCATCCAATTTTTGGGCTCCTGCTGCCAACTCAAGTGTCTCTTTAAAGCAATGTTTGGGCTCCTGCTGCTGCTGCTTGCAACTCCAGGGTGTGATTCATCAAATTTTTGGGCTCCTGCTGCCAACTCCAGTGTCTCTTTCAATCTATGTTTGGGCTCCTGCTGCCCGCTGCTTGCAACTCCAGGGTGTCGTTCAGCCAATTTTTGGGCTCCTTCTGCCAACTCCAGGATGTGTTTCAGCCAATATTTGGGCTCCTGCTGCTGCCAGCTCCAGGGTGTGTTTTTCAGGCAATATAGAGGCCCCTCATAGTGATGCCACCTCAACTCTCTGTAATTGTGCCGCTCTGAGATTCTAATAGCGATGCCTCTGATCTGCATGTCCTAATTATTTACAGTATTATTTCAGTAACCCAGCACGCATCCTATGCGTGTTACAGCAAGGCAGAATGGTTTACAACCCTATTGAGGCTCTAGGAAGCTCAGAAATAGCCATTTTTAATAGCGATTCGTCGCAAATAAATTCGGGTCGAAAAGATTTTTGACGGAAAATTCGGTGAATCAGTCGAATCGAATTTTTCAAAAGTTCGCTCATCTCTAGCCATAGCGACCACCATGTTCATTAACAAATCACGCTCAAAAAATTCTCGCGCTGTGAAATGCATGCTTAAACCCCAGAGCGTTGGCGGAGATGGGTTAAAAGTAATTTTTTAACCCCCAACCATATTTTTTGAAACCAAAAAAAACAAGTTTTTTAAATAATTTAGTAATATGAATACAATAATATCAGACCTGTAATATCAATTCTGCACAATTTTTTTTTTTACTTAAAAAAAATATCTAACATGGCAGAAGTGGTCACAGAATTTTTCACATTTAAAAAAAATAAATAAATAAATAATTATTAATATTTAAAGATTGTTCCATTGAAATGCATTGGAGAGCGCCAGGTAGCGAGAGGTCATACCCGTCGCTGTTCAAGGTCGGACGCTGGCGCTGTGGGCTGAGGCTGGAATAATGATGAATGAGTGACTATCTGGCGCTATCTCAGTCGCTAAGCAGGATCGGCTTGATAAATGTGTGATTGTGGTGGGGAGCCGGCCTTCTCGTGGCGGGGCCCGTCATTACCGGCCGCTCACCAGTCGCTACTCCTTCATAAATAAGGGCCTAAGTGCAAAGCAGTTATAATTAGCTGCATTTAGCCAAGCTCGTGATTGTGCTTAGCATGCTTTCAGCATGTGTTAAATGGCATGTGTAGTTTACCTTTCGCTGTAGCGCTGTGTGCTGACTGCAGCTGTGGCGCAGAAGACGAGGCTCCCTCCTTCCCTGCTCCCGTCTCTCCTGGGCTCTGTGCTCGTTGTTCTGAGGGGGCTTTCATTGCACCACTCCGGTGGCGCTATATATGCCTCCCGGGGTCCGGAGCGCACCGTCGCGCCCTCCCCGGCTATTGGCTGGAAGTGACGTCGTGCGCTCCAGGCCCCGGAACGCAAACCTCGCCACTCCGGTTCACAACTGGAAATGACGCTGCGCGTCACTGGCCAGCTCATGTTAGACTATGTGAGTGCTGTGCGGCTCCATTTTACTGGAGACTGTCCAGCGTGTACAATAACGCATCCCCTCTCTAGAAAATATGTCATTTGTGCAATAAATGATTGTCTCTGTTGGTATGCATAATTACTGATTGTTGGTAGGTGCATGTAAATGTGTTCATTATTTACATATTTACATATACATATGTTTTATCCGTCTTTGCATTTACGGTTCTGCAAATTAATGGAAGTAAGGTACAACCAAGAATACTGCTTCCATATGTATATACTTATGAGATATGTTTTAGAATTTCATGATCACTTCTATAGGATGTGTTCTGCACATAGGGCGAAACATCATGGGAGGGGAAGATGTTTACTTGTTTGGATTTTGAGCTGGAGCTGCGTATCTATAATATATATGTATATTATTGTATATGAGTCTGTTGTGTGATCACCCAATGTGTTGATGACCCAGGGGTGGCTCATCCGTTTGCACCCTCGATTGAGTGAACATGTTAGTTCTTTTCGGCTTGAGTAGGAAAATATGTGTATAGCTGCCACCGGGTATTCGTCCAAGTTTTTCTCGGTTTACAAATTCTAAATTCATACACACTCATATTTCATTAGCGCACACTCATATTAGGTAAGCGCACGCCTCCTATTATTTGCAAATAATCTTAATTCTTTAATTCATTTCATGTATAGTCTTATTAATTCCCCTTGAAGAAGTTCCCTCTTTTCTGTATTTATTCAAGTATTGGATGAGTTTTCTATAAGAATGGGGCAAAACTTAGGGTGTCATCAAGTCCCGGAAACTGGGATGCCCCCAGTCTGTATATCCATCTAGTTTCTGTTTGTAGAGTCATTTTTTCAATGTTTCCCCATCATTGAGTGTTGTGTATGCGGTCTAGCCCTTGAATTCTTAAGGAGCTCTGGTCTTTATTGTGGTGTGATGTAAAGTGGCGGCCTAGTGGTGTTTTCTGATTACCAGTTTTAATACTATATTGATGTTCGCATATTCGCCGTCTAAGCTGGCGATTGGTTTTACCTATATAAAACCGTCCACAATCACATGTCAGGAGGTAAATTTCATTAGGTGATTGGCAGTTGATATAATGCCTAGTTTTAAATTCCCCCTTGTTTTTCACTGTCACCATGTGGCCTACTCGAATATATCTGCACCCACCACATCAGTAGCTGCCCTTGTGTTTGCAACATTCCTCCTTTATGTTAACATTTTGGTGGCTGTGTACTAGCCGATCGCGTATATTCTGAGATCTTCTAAATGTAATTTTCAGTTCTCTGGGCAAGAATGTTCTTAGATATGTATCGTTAAGCAGGATCGGCCAATGGTGTTTCAATATTTGGCGTATATGCTTATGTGATTCTGTATAGTCAGAATTAGGGCTGGGCCTTGCAGGTTTTTCACATTTTTGGGTCTATATAATAGTTTGTCCAATTTCTTGGCCTTTTTATATGCTGATTTTAAAATAGACAGCCTCTTTCGGACAATCTGTTACGTATTATGTTCACTTCATCTTGAAAGGATTCTAGAGTACTACAATTGCATTGTGCGCAAATGTATTCCCCATAGGGGATACTTTTAAGAAGGTGAGAGGGGTGAGAGCTGGAGGCTCTTAATGTGGTGTTGGCCACGGTCTCCTTTCTATATAAAGTAGTAGTAATATGGCCATGTGCGTCTTTATTAATTGCTATGTCTAAGAAAGTAACCCTGTATTGGTGATAGTCACATGTGAGTTTCAAATTGGTTTTGTTTTGGTTAATCTGAGCCATGAAGTCATCCAATTCCTGCTTCGGCCCCTGCAGATGACCAGGATGCCGTCTATGTACTTGTGCCACGCAGAAACGTGGCATAGGTACCTGGCCATCTCGTCCTCTGCCCACAACCCCCTCTCCCACCATCCCAGATACAGGTTCGCAAATGATGGAGCACAAGTTGTCCCCATTGCTGTCCCCTGTATCTGGTGGTAGAGCTGGTTTTTGAAGAGAAAGAGGTTGTGGTTGAGGACAAAATTGAGGAACCGAAGCAGTAAGAGGCTGTGGTTATGTTCTTCTATATCTAATTCATTTAAAAAAACTCTCCACTGCCTTTAACCCCATGTTGTGAGGGATGCTGGAATACAGGGCCTCCGCGTCCAGAGTCACCAGGATGGCATCAGGGCTCACCCACAGATCGTCAAGGATGCGGACAATGTGGCCCGTATCCTTGACGTATGATGGTAGGCTTCTTACCAGGGGTTGCAGATGTTGATCCACATAACGGCTGGCATTCTCAGTAAGAGCCCCCATGTCCGATACGATGGGTCATCCCGGAGGCGACACCACCGGTATCTTCGAGCATGGGGACTCCAGAAAGCCAGCAGTGTGGGCATCAATTATACCCTGGTCCAGGGCTTGGCGGAGGAGACTGTGATACTCCTGAGCAACCCTGACGAGTCTGGACGCGGAGGCCCTAGTATACCAGTCTTTGTTGTTAAGAATTGCTTCATGTTTTTCTACTGACATAACTACAATATTTCCCCCCTTGTCAGTGGGTTTTACAATAATCTGGTGGTTTGATTCTAGTTCCTTTAATGCTTTTTGTAGATTGACATTAAGTTTAGAATGTTGTTTCGATTGTTTGGATAGTTGCTCAACGTCTGACACTACTAAGTCCATAAATGTTGCCACATTGTGGTTTATCCCCATTGATGGATAATAAGTAGAAGTTTTTTGAATTTTTTCTCTTTTGTATCTCTTATAGCATGGCCTGCTATCTCCATCGCTAAGTCCTCCATATCTTTCACTAATTGCTCCTCTGTGGGTATACTTGGTGAGTTGATAGGTTCTCCGTCATAAATTGAAACCTACAAAGTACCTTTCTCGAAAAGAGATGCAGGTCTTTGACGGTCTCAAATATGTCCAGATTTATAGATGGACAGTAGTTGAGACCCAATTTTAGCAGTTCACATTGGTCATCTGTTAAAGTGTGTTCTGATAAGTTTATTATGTCTTTTTGTGCCTCCATGTTCTTGTTTTGATGTTCATCTACCTGATGGGGATCAGGAAAGAATGTTAGCTTCTTGGGAGGTTGCGCAAGACTCGTTTGCCTGTCTTCGGGCTGCATTCCTCCATGCATTTCTACGTTTGTTCTGCCATTTCCTAAAAAATCTCGCCCAGGGTTGTTCGCATCACTTGTCTCCTCTCTAATTACATTGCTCTCTTCCATTTGAATTGTAAACGCATAGGTGCGACAATGACATCATTGCCACATACAATAGTGGCAATGAATGGAGGAGGCGGAGCTTCACAGCTGAAACAGGCGCCATTATCTGGGATTATAATGATGCTAGAGCAATAAAAACTGGCAAAAGATGCTCTTCATTGAGGGGGGAGGGGGTAATTCAGGGGACTCTAGTTATAAATGTGGGTTTTGGTCCGCTTTAAATGTTTCTAAATTCAGCTTTGTGCCATTCAGCAGCGCACTAGACATCCACACGTGTTTTGTTCTACATCAAGGCTCCACGGGCCACATAGTCCATTACAATGTTGTGATAATAATAGGTGAAATGGCAAGCTGGCCGCCATCGAGTCTAGGTTTTGTCCGCCACTTTGTATAAATGTTATAACCATCCACCATTTTGTGTTCGAAGATGTGTTATAGCATAGCAAATGTAAGCCAGGAATATGCCCTGACATGTCCAGAATGTGAAAAACAACTATGATATAGCAAATTTAAGTGAAAAACATGTTTACCAGAGTTTTAAGTCAAAAATATGTGTTTCAAAAGTGAGTTTAATATGTGTTTTCTGAAGATAAGGTTGAAAAACATGTTTACCAGAAATTTAAGTCAAAAACATGTTTTTCAAAATGTACAGCTGTGACGTGGAGTGGGGGGGCTTATCAGTATAGCATATGGATTTGTGACATATGTTCCTTACTTATCTTACCTGGGAATTTGGCCAATTCTTGGGTGAGATAGGTATGGAAGATTAGACAAACTCTTATCAAGAAACAGGTTGCTTGCTCCCCTTGGAGTTTGGCCAGCTTTTTGGGGTGACAGCGCCATAAATATGAGGGGTATTCCACTGTGGAATCAGGAGATTCACGAGCCATTGACGAGGGACGCCTGTCATGGACAGTGACCTGTGCTGCTGTTAACCCACTGACCTCCCAAGCTCATCCTGTTCTCGCTGTGCCGCATTGCATCGACCCGTGGAGCTCCTCGGCGACCAGGACTCATGATTAACCATATGCATGCTGGGTAGGTAAGCTAAACATTCCATGGAATGTTTGTTGATTATGTTTAAATGTATCTGAAGGATATAGGATACAGTTTGAAATGATTGAGCAGTACCATTAAGTAGTGTTGATTAAATCTATGATTAAGTGTTTTCATGTTCTTTGTTTTTTGTGTAAGTGTTATGCTATTTATGTGTTTTAAGCTGTCATTATATATCTTTGCTATTATTAAAGTTATATTTTACAACACTTTGGAGTTGTAGTGCTTCCTTCAGGCCGGGAATCCGAACAGGGGTCCTGGTTAGCAGGTCTCTTAACAATTGGGAACGTCATATCCCGTCCGGCTATTTCTGGTTCTGGTTCTGGTTGATCCAATTGGCAAAACAATTGTTGGCTAACCTTGCTGGTCCCATAATAAAGGACCCAATAATACATATGTTTAACTGTGATTTTTTCAGAAATTTGGCTTTAACAGGAAATTTCTTGTTTGTAATTTTTCCACTGTTTTTTTAAATATTTTGGAGTAAAAAACTAAAAAACAAATATATTATTGTAAAAAAAGGGTCTCATTTATTTTAAATAAAACATTTATTTTATTAAAGAAACCATATTGCATGTGAGAGCCCCATTTCTCTCAATTTCAACGGTACCTTATATGTATTGGTAGCCTCCGGTTCTTGCCCAGAAGACCTCCCCAAACTAAAAAGATCGCTTTATAACATTTACAAATAAAATACAGCTACTATTCACACTATAAAGGGTTAAATCAAAAAATAATTTGGCATGGGGTCCCCCTTTCATTAGGGGAACTCAATTTATTGGGTAATTTTGAGGGTTAAAAACCCTAAAAAGTTCCCCCAAAAATGGTGTGAGGTCACCCCTACCCAGCATAAACAGCCCGGGGACCAGCTATGGGGGCTTGTAGAACAGGGCACAGGGGCCAGCTTTGGTCCTCTCTACCCTGAAGGCTACAGGCCCACATAACCTAAATGGCCCCGGGCTCTTCTGCTCCCCCAGGGCTTTGGCATGCAGGTAATACACCCTTTAGTCACATGTGACTTGCCAGCCCTCAGCCTTGTGAACTGGTATAGGGGTCTCATGGATCGCTTACCAGGTAACAAAGGGTTTAATGTAAAAAAAAAAACATGGACACAGAAAAAATGTTTTATTATTATTATTATTATTTTTAATACTTACCTCCCAATTATACCAGCGCACTGTGTACCACACTGATCACTCGCCTATGTTTCTTTACTTTTATAAATCCTAATTGTATTTTTTTCTAAAATCCTTAAATAAAAAAATAAAACTCACCTGCTCTCTTGCTTGCCTGTGACGCTCTTCAGTTGCTGTCCGAAGAATTCTAGCAAAACAAGCCTCGGCACCAGCTATAGGGGTTGGTAGACCCTGAAGGCTTCCAGCCTGCATAGCCCATGTGGCCCGTGGCACTTCTACTGGGCTTTGTTTTTCCCTCTGCGTCTGGATTTCAGCTATCTCTCTGGTTTCTAAAATCTTGCTCCCCACCGCAGGGAGGAGCCTTTTATTCTGGCAGAGTGAGCTGTTTTGGGGAGATGATGCTGGTAACCAAGCACGGGGTGGAAGATGTGGGTTCACTGTCCCACCGAAGACAACACATCTGGCCAGAGGATAAGGATCTTGCCCGGGTGCTGAGTTGAGCTTATTTTTTTTATTGTTTTATGAGCAAATTTATTATGGGTTGGATTCGGATAAAACCGGATTTTTGTCGCCAATCGGCGAATCACACAAATCCAACTGTTATTTACCAACTGTCCACACAGATTACAATGCAATGCAAAGTGCTCTTTTAAAACTTGGTGGTTTTTAAATGCATGTGTCCTCTTAGTTTATGTAATCATTGTCAGGTCTAGGTGAACTTAGCAGCGGGTTTGTGGTTCTGGTTTAACATAAGGGGGCCCTGGAACAGGTAAGCAGAATAGGTACAGGCCAGACAATAGACTGCTGCATCACAGGGATTCTGGCGTTAAGTTTTAACAAAATTTCAAGTTCTCTTGGATTTAGGTTCATGTTTGGGACCGGTTCGGGTATGGAACCAAACTTTTTACTTTCACAAGTTCAGTGGAATCCGTCAAACCTAAACATCCATTGGTCCGCTCATCCCTAGTCATCATCTTACATCTTCTTCATTGCCAGCCAGTGTCTTGCTGTGTTACAATTGTAACATGAGCTGCACCTGCTCTGATACAATGTATAGCAGACCTGAGCCTTCTATTACATTGTGAACAGCTCACATCTAATTCACAGCTTTATGCAATGTTTGAGATGGTTTTCTGTGATTTTACAATGAAAAATGCTTTTTTCCTTAGACTGCAGCATCACATTCTGATGTTAAGCTGTAGGGTTGAAACCGTCAGGCCACCGTCACATAGCAATGGCAGAATGAACCAGCAGGGGGCAGGGTCACACGTGTGCTTATGAAGGGAAGAACAGGGAGATAACAACTAGCAAGTGAGTGTTGAAGGAATCTATAGACAACCAGAACACAGGAGGAGGCGGCCAAGAAAAAACATACGCCGGGAAGAGCAGATTGAGCAGCATAGCAAGCAAATGCAGACACCTAGAACATTAGGACAGGGTATTGCCAATTTGAAGATTCGAAATGGCAATCTTTGCAGTCATAGAAAAAAAAAGACAAAAGTTCAGGTTCTCTTGGATTCAGGTTCAAGTTTGGGACCGGTTCGGGTATGGAACCAAACTTTTCACTTTCACAACCCATCAACATTCATTGGTTCGCTCATCCCTAGTCATCATCTTGCATTGTAAAAGCCAGCCAGCGTCCTGTTGTGTTACATTGTAATAGGAGCTACACTTGCTGTGATACATTGTATATCAGACATTATTCTCTTACATTGTGAACAGCTCACATCTGACTCGCAGCTTTATGCAATGATTATGCAATGATTGAGATTGTTTTCTGTGATTTTACAATGAAGAATACTGCATATGTAAAAGGCATTTCCAGTAACTGCTTTTATTGTAGGTGTGTCTTTGTCATCCAATATCCAATATAATTTATCAATTTAAAATAACTAGTTTCTTATTTTTACATACCGTATTTTTTGACTATAAGACGCACCTGCCCATAAGATGCACCCAGGATTTGGAGAAGAAAAAAAATATTCTAAGCTAAATGTTGTGCTAAAACACGCCATTACAGGCAGTGTGGCGTTCCCCCATCCCATTCCTAATGGGCAGTGTGGCATTCTCCCCTCCCATAGGCAGTGTGGCATGCCCCTATCCCATTCCCATAGACAGTGTGGCATGCCCCTATCCCATTCCCATAGACAGTGTGGCATGCCCCTATCCCATTCCCATAGACAGTGTGGGATGCCTTCATCCCATTCCCATAGGCAGCGTGGTATTCCCCCCTTCCTATTCTCCATATAGGCAGTGTGGCACCCCCCTCCAATTCCCCATATAGGTAGTGTGGCATTTCCATTCCCCCCCTCCCCATCCCATATAGGTAATGTAGCATTCATCCCCCCCTCCCCATCCCATATAGGTAGTGTGGCATTCATCCCCCCCTCCCCATCCCATATAGGTAATGTGGCATTTCCATCCCCCCTCCCCATCCCATATAGGTAATGTGGCATTTCCATCCCCCCTTCCCATCCCATATAGGTAATGTGGCATTTCCATCCCCCCTCCCCATCCCATATAGGTAATGTGGCATTCCTCCCCCCTCCCCATCCCATATAGGTAATGTGGCATTCATCCCCCCCTCCCCATCCCATATAGGTAGTGTGGCATTTCCATCCCCCCTCCCATTCCCCATAGGCAAAAGTAAAAAGTGAGAAAAAAAAAAAGTAAACTCACCTTTCAATCCTCCCCGCTGTCCTCGCCGTCTTCACACACTGGCTTGGAATAGCGGTGGACGTGGCCGACGCTCGAGCGTGTCTCTGTCTGCTGGCACAGTGGAGAGGTGGCAGGGACAGTGCCAGTGTCAGGGAGCAGCTGCTCCGCCGCTTGCACTGTCCCTGCCACCTCTTCATGATGCCAGCAGACAGAGACACCCGGACTTAAACAGCGGTGGGCTATACCAAGCCGAGTGTTCACTCTATGCTGGCGCTGCAGAGAGGAGGCGATGGGGGCAGCTGTATCTGCCACCTCCTCCACAGCGCGAGAAGGGGGCAGACACAGCTGCCCCCATCACTTCCTCTCTGCGGCGCCAGCATAGAGTGAACACTCGGCTTGGTATAGCGGTGGGCGTGGCCGACGTTCAAACGTAACAGGCTAGGTGTCTAGCTCTGCAGAGAAGGCTGCCTCCGTGGCTTCCGGGACAGCGCGAGCGATGGAAAGGTGAGTTAACTTTCTGTTTTTTATTTATTTTTTTTCCCACCTTCGCCCGATAAGACGCATGGATATTTCCCCACAACTTTTTGGGAAAAATAAGTGCGTCTTATAGGGCGAAAAATACAGTACTTTAGGTGTATTCAACCTAGTATATGGTGTTCAGAGATACATCCTCTGGTGTTATTTTCATTCCATGGCATTGTTTTTTTATTATAAGAAAGTAGATTTAGTTGCGGTGCAGGCATGGACAAAGTCAGGCAAAATTTAGGGTTATTCATGGTCAATCTCGTAGTAGAATTCACCAGCAAGAACCCAAACCAATGACTTTAATGGCCACTGCAGAAATGGCCTGGGACACCTTTATAGGGACAATGGACATGTGATTGGCTAGTGATTCTCAAGGGCTCATTGGCCTGTAAATAACTATAGGACTGATTAGCCCAGAAACAGAGATGGAAAACCCCCCAAAAGTTTGGGTTCGGGAAGTTCAGTCGAACTTTACATAAATGGAACCTAAACTGGGTCCAAATTGAACTCAATAGGGACCTGAACTTTGGGGGCTGACTGTGGTGGAAGGCAGTAGAATATGGTGCAAGGTGTACTGCAGAAGTGCTGCTGTTACTCACCTGAGCGACCATCCCCTGTCATTGCAGGGTGGTGGCTGCAGAAGTGGCGGCAGCAGGAGCATCGGCGGCGGCAGAGTTTCAAACTGGACCCAGATGGGACTAAAAAGAGGGCTGCCAGCCCTCTGTGTGAGGACACTTCTAGTGCAAGCACTGGGAGTCTCCTCACTCATGGAAGCCGGTGGCCATATTTTTGTAGCCCCGGCTGGGGCCAGTTTGAAACACCACTGCCACCGCCACCATTGCTGCCACCACTGCCGCCTCAGACGGAAGAGGATCAGCGCTCAGATTAGTTACAGCAGCTACCTGCTGCTGCAACTCAGCTCAGCAGCCCATCAACCACAGACTTCTAGCTGAATAGTAGGGTTCCAAATTTTGTGGTTCATGTTTGCCTATCTCTATGCAGAACAATCACAAGGGTTATACCCCAGAATTAAGACCAGGGCTAATTGGCCCATTTGAATCCGCCCCACCGGTGGCTCCACAGCCTGCCACTAGCTGCACACCGGAGGTCATAAAAGACACACAAGCGCACACTAGCAGGGATAAAGGGGCGGCTGGAGGAACGTTGCACTGCCTGAGCTGGTGCTGGAGACTGACACGTGCTGCTGGAGCAAGGATGAGGTAAGTGGAGATGCGTGACAGCTAGCATGTGGGGATCGTTGGATGTAAATGTGGTTAGGGAGACGTGTGGTGAAAGGACATACAATCTAATGGAGTAATGCTATTCGATAGGAACAATGTAACATTCTGAACCTAACAATTGTGGCCCGCGAAAATTTTCCATTGTGGCCCGGCATCTTCAAAAGTATGAGGACCCCTGGTTTAGAGTAAGTCTGTGTTTATTGATCTGTACTAAAACATTTCGGAAACCCGCTCGGAAATCCTGGTTCCTCAGGCTGTATATCAGGGGATTAAGCAGAGGAACGATGGCCGCGTAAAAGACTGCCACTACTTTGTCACCGGCATAGTCACTATTGCCACTCGTGCTAAAGTAATTAAACATAATGGAGCCGACAAATATAAAGACCACTGTGAGGTGAGAGGAGCAGGTGGAGAAGACTTTACTCATTTTGCCTTTTCCTTGCGATTTTAGCACTGTTTTCAATATATAGACATAGGACAAGAAAGTCATTATAAGAGACACAACTCCAAGGACAACCCCCAACAAAAAGATGAGCAGAATGTTAATAAAGAGGTCGGTACATGAAATCTGAAACAACTGAGGCAGGTCACAGAAGAAGCTTGTTATCGTCTTCTTTTTACAAAATGTTAATCTGAAGGCAAAAATTGTGTGTACGAAAGAGTTGGTTACAGCGAGACACCACACAAAGGAAGCCAACTGTACACACACCCTCCAACTCATGATCTGCATGTAACGTAATGGCCGACAGATGGCGGCATAGCGATCGTAGGACATGACGGCAAGCAGGAAAAACTCACAACTTGCAAAGATGAGGAAGAAGAAGGTTTGCATCATACAAGATGTCATAGTGATCACTCTTCTCTGGGTGCGAAGATCAAATAACATCCGTGGAAGCGTAGCGGAGGAAGAACAGAGGTCTATACTGGCCAGGTTCCCCAGGAAGAAATACATGGGGGTGTGGAGGTGAGAGTTGGCGACTATGAGGATGATGATCAGCAAATTCCAGGTGAGGGTCAGAAGGTAGATAAGGAGGAAGAAGAGGAAAAGAGGCAGCTGAAGACTTGGAAGGTCGGAAAGGCCAGAAAGGAAGAACATTGTTAAAATAGACGTGTTCTGCATTGTAAAGCATTTCAAGCTTTATTATTGAAAGCAAAAATTAAATAATAAATGAAAATAAAATAAAATTATTATGAGCTAAAGATGCTGTTTCTGTACCTAAATTGTCCGGTGTAGATTAAGCCGGGTAGAGAGAGACCTCGACCAGAGACTTCCTCCTGAGACCTGGAACTGACTTCTAAGAAGGTTTAATACGTCTAACAAAAAGTATTTACAAGACACAGCATCCATTTTACTGGTTCTTTGATTCAGGGTTGTTAGAAAAATGTTGAGTCCCCTGAATTGGTTGCACTTCAGCCAATATGCCCTGAAAAACAAGACATTGGGGTCAATTTAGAGCCAGGCGATGATTCTCACTCCTTTTTTTAACTGCCATTGACTTCCATTGTCTACCGGGTGTAAATTGACCCCAATGAAAGTTATTGGCAGTTTCCTTTACTAAAAAAGGAGTAAGAATTCCCACCTGGCTCAGAATCAAACCACCCTGGGGTGGTTAACTGCCATTAACTTTCATATTATACTGGGTGTAAATTCTCACCGGGCTCTGAATCTGCCCCGAGGTAGAAAATGAAAGCCAAAAATAAGAGTGACAACTCTCATCTGGCTCTGAATCGAACCCCATTGCGTCATTGCAGATGTTGCCAGGTAAACATCGTGACATCCAAATGTCAAGTGACAGAAAAAATTGGGGTCCATTCGGAGCCAGACGAGGATTCTCACTCCTTTTTTTCAACTGCCATTGACTTTCATCGCCTACCGGGTTTAAACTGACCCCAATGAAAATTACTGGCAGTTATCTTTACTAAAAAAGGAGTGAGAATTCCCACCAGGATCTGAATCAATACAACAAATTCTTTTAAAAGGACCGGGAGATCCCTCATTCAAAGCCTGTGCACTGCCACCTATCTCAAAATCAGTGGCGTCCCACTAGCCAACAAAATACCTTATATATATATATACACAAAAGCCTAGGTTAAGCGCGGGACTGGCACAAACAGCTTCACTCAAATTGCCACTCAAGACAACCTTTTAATTCAGGTATTACTTACACTGTGGCACATATCCATTTAAATACATTCCATGTCACAAAGATAATAAAACACACAGAAGTGAATTGAAATATACACGCCCCCCCCCCCCATGCAGCCAACAGCCACACTCCCATCCACACACCTCCCCAAATCCTCGCTGTCACAACAGTCGTTGGAAGTGAGCTAGCTCATTTAAAATTGTTGACACCTAAGCAACCTTGCACTGTTAGGAGCACTGCCCCGCACACCTGGTTTAAAAGTTCTCTGCAGTGTTTTTAAGCAGCGTAGTTCATTTATAAACAGGCAAAGACTACTGCCATCTTGCGCATGGCTCCCGAGTTCCTCATTATGCCTTTTTCAAACCACTGGGGCTATAATAGTTACTGCGCACGTAGTATCATTCGCCAGAGTGCCTGCGCATCTATGTACATTTATGGGGCATGCTTTGCATGAAGGTACTTATCTGGCCTGATGTTCAAAGCCTGGAACAGCTGCGCACACAAACCGGCATTGAGACCTGCAGTACTGAGACGTGGCGAGCGGCCGCAGTACAGCGCGGGAGACATGGGCATGGAGGGGACGGCCGGCCGGCGCTGGGAAAGGAGTCCTGTGAATGGCCGCCGAGCGGTCACGTGAACCTTAGTCGCATCCTCTGCACCGGCCACTGGCCCGACCTGCCCAGCAGACCGCCCAGCGGCCAATTGCAGGAACTCCTTCCCCGGTGCTGGCTCGTAATGAAGATGAGTATTATGGGCAGCCTGGGAGGTTATCTGCGAGGGGGGTTCCAGCGTTCTGGATGCCGCACCCCCGAGCTTCTTGTTATGAACAGACAGCAGGACCAATGCTTGGGTGTTGGTATGGTTTAATGTCCCCTTCTCCCTGTTGTAGTTACAAATGCTTTGTCCCAGCATCCTGCCTTACCTTTAGCTTTATTTGCCGACTATGTCTTAATACTTTTTATTTTTTTCTAAGCTGTTCAGATGTTATGTTACCTGTTAGGATGTTCATTTTCTGTTTAATTGTACTTGTAGGTGATTCGGGTTTTCCTTTGCTACCCAGGCTCCTGACGCCCTTTTTAAGGCCCCAGACAGCTGGCCAGGAGGCATATATAATCGGGCCCACATAAGCAGTAGTGGAACGTGCCTTCAGGCTCTTGAAGGCCAGATTTAGACGCCTTGACCACACAGGGGGCGCCCTGCAATATAAGCCTGAGAAGGTCATCAACATAATCGTGACCTGCATCGCCCTCCACAATTTTGCTTTGACAGAGAGGGTGGCAGCTTACTACGCTGGCCAAAGAATTTGTTTATACATTTTGCTTTTTGGGATGTGATTAAAAATATAACAATAAATAACATCCAAAAACAGTACATGGCTTATGTTATTTGCTTTGTAGAAATAAGTGCTAACTGCCACAAGTAGTTTGTTTATGTCACAACTCTGGACCAGTTGTAGATGTTGCCTGCCTGAACACATCTGATCTGCCCACCTGTTACCGACCTTACCTACCTGACTACATCTGATCTGCTCCACTGTTCCTGCCTGTTAAAGAACTTGCCTGTCCATTGCAGATGTTGCCCGTCTGAACACTTCTGATCTGCCCACCTGTTACTTACCTTACCTACCTGACTACATCTGATCTGCTCCACTGTTCCTTTCTGTTAAAGACCTTCCCTGCCTGTTGCAGATGTTGCCCGCCTGAACACATCTGATTTGCCCACCTGACTAGGTCTGAACTGCTCACCCGATAAGACCTTGCCTGCCTGACCTGCCTTGATCCCCACTGCCCTCAGTACTGGCCGCCACCTCAGGTCAATCCTCTGCCATTCCCCGACCGGAAGGATTCCCTGGTTAATTGGGATGCTCCAGCTCTGTACCTGCCTACAGCTTTGGGCTTCATCTAGTGTACAGTTCGTTGGTGCGTGTCCATTAAAGGCGATCCGTTACAGGGGAGCTGCACATTCACTACTTCTAAAGTAGCTGTATAGTACTTCTACTTTTTTCCTTACAATATTTACTAAATTTATTATGTTACACTTACATGTATATTTAAATACTACAACAACTAATAATAATAATAATAATATGTTAAAACAACTCCTTAGTGATTCAAAAGTTTCAACCATTTCATTGCATCTGTAGTTTATACTCTGCAGCCTTTAGGTCACATTTACTTTACACTTGATCCATTTTATCCTATAGTCCGGCTTTAAGTCATAACATACAGTACGTTAGATATTGTTACAATATGCAGCAGGTTTATGGTTATTCATAACAGATTAATGACTCACCTTTGATGTAATATAACGCATCATCATATTATACTGTAGAATATAGGGATGCACTATGTGCTATTGGAGGCAGCGGAGTTCTTTCCTGTTGATGGTGGTGAGCATGGAATCTTCTACTGGATCTTTACATGGTGGCTCAGCATAGTACGTTTTCCAGCTCAGAAATCTGCTGCTATATAAAAGAGTTCAGCCGTCCTTTGTACAATCCTCCTGTGTCTCATTAGAAAGTTTCTTCTAGGTCCTAATAGATGGAGGACGCGCTGCTCAAACTTTCTCTGCTCACATTGTTTTCTTTTAAACTTTTTAGAAAAGTTTACTTTGCATCGATGACTTGAAAATGTTCTGCAATTGTTGGAACAACTTGGTTTTGTAAACCCTGTTTGGTAATCTGAATGGGAATCCACTAGGTGCCGAATGAGGAGCAGCAACAATGATATCAGCAACTATAGGGACTAGGAGCATAGGGTCAAGCTAGAAACCCAGGGCAGATGATCAGCAGTGTCCAGAGTTCAAGTTTCCAAAACATCGTCCATGTGCAGGATAAGGATGCAGATGTCAAGATACAAAGAGTTGACAAAAGTCCAGGAGACACAAAACACAGAGAACACAGACTCCAAGATCTAAAGTCAACACAAAGTCCAAGGATCATGATTGGGCAAAATCAAGGGATACACCTTGTGCAGATTGAGGAGTGGCAAAGTAATATAAGCAAATAAATGGACTAGTAGCTAGGAAAGGGTGCAAGGAAAGCACGGGGTCAAACTAAGAGTGACCCTGCAAGCACATGATCAGCAGTTTCCAGAGTTCAAGTGTCCAAGACATAGTCAATGTGCAGTTAAAAGAGTCTAGAAGAGTCTCCAAAAGTCTACGAGACACCACATCCAGGGAACACAGCCTTTAAGATGCAAAGTACAGTGAGCACAAAGTCCATGGAGTGTGGCTTCCAGCCACCAGCAGCTCAGGAGCCAGAAAGGGGAGCAAGGAGAGCAAACTAGAAAAGAGTTACCCGGGGAGCAGATGATCAGCAGTGCCCAGAGTTCTAGTGCCCAAGACCAGTATATATATATATATTACTGGTCTAACCAAGGAAGAAGTCCAGCAAAGTCTCAAGCAGATAAAAATCGATAAATCACCGGGACCAGATGACATACATCCTTGTGTTTTAAGAGAGTTATGTACAGTAATAGACAAGCCGTTATTTCTAATATTTGTAGACTCAATAACTACAGGGTCTGTTCCGAGGAATTGGCGCTTGGCAAATGTGGTGCCAATATTCAAAAAGGGATCTAGGGGGGAACCTGGGAACTACAGACCGGTAAGCTTAACATCTGTGGTGGGCAAGCTGCTTGAAGGTTTCTTAAGGGATACTATCCTGGAGCACCTTGGGGAAAATGACCTTATTACTCCATATCAGCATGGATTTATGAGGAATCGCTCCTGCCAGACAAACCTAATCAGCTTTTATGAGGAGGTAAGTTCAAGATTGGATCAGGGGGAGTCATTGGATATCATATATCTTGACTTTTCTAAAGCATTTGATACTGTGCCACATAAAAGGCTGGTACAAAAGATGAGAATGCTTGGACTGGGGGAAAACATGTGCAGATGGGTGGGAAATTGGCTTAATGATCGGAAGCAGAGGGTGGTTATCAATGGTACACACCCAGATTGGGTCACTGTTACTAGTGGAGTACCACAAGGCTCAGTTCTGGGACCAATTCTCTTCAATATATATATAAATGACATTGGGTATAGATTAAACAGTAAAGTCTCAATCTTTGCAGATGATACTAAGCTGTGTAAAGTAATTAAAACAAAAGAGGACAGCAGGCAGCTACAAACAGATTTAGATAAATTGAAAGCATGGGCAGTTAAATGGCAAATGAAGTTTAACACAGATAAATGTAAGGTTATGCACATGGGAAGGAGAAATCTGTGTCATGATTACACATTAAATAAAGGACCTAGAGGTTTTAGTTGACAATAAGCTCAACTGTAGTAATCAATGCCAGGCAGCTGCTGCCAAAGCAAATAGGATCATGGGGTTCATCAGGAGGGGCATAGGTGCTCATGACCAGAGCATCATTTTACTCCTGTACAAGTCAATGGTCAGACCCCATATGGAATACTGTGTACAGTTCTGGGCACCTGTGCTTAAGAAGGACATATCAGAACTGGAGCGCGTTCAAAGAAGGGCAACAAAGTTAATAAAAGGAGTGCGGGGCTAGAGTACCCGGAAAGATTGTCACAGTTAGGTTTATTTAGTTTAGAAAAAAGACGATTGAGGGATGATCTAATAGCTATGTATAAATATATTTGGGGTCAATACAAAGATATGTCCCACAATCTATTTATACCCTGGAGTGTAACTATAACCCGGGGGCATCCACTAAGGTTAGAGGAAAGGTGCTTTCTCCACCGACATAGGAGGGGATTCTTCTCTGTAAGAGCAGTGAGACTATGGAACTCGCTGCCAGAGGAGGTAGTAATGATGGATACAGTAAAAACGTTCAAAAGTGGCCTTGATGCCTTCCTGGCATGTAATACAAAATTAGTGAAAGGTCAAAGCACGCCTATAAAAAATCCTGGTCAGGAAAAAAGAGGAGATTGGTGAGGGGTTCAACCTAGTCCTGTGCACCAACCCAACATGCACATATAAGAAGCATATAATAATAATAATGGAATAAGTGAACACCCACTCAAGATAACTATGCATCAATTAGTGTGATTTTGTTTGTGAAAAGACATATATATACAAAATATGTACAGAAGCAAATTGAGACACTATGCAGATGGTAAATGCGACCACCAGGGGTCAGTATGAAAAGCAGGTCAGATATACATGGTTTATGCCAGGATCTAATGGATAATACTGAGAATAAACGTCAGTTGCAGTAACAGTATCATACGAGTAAGCACTTTATCATATGTGTAATCCATAGTAGTACCCATAGATGGCAATCACAAATATCAGGCAGAGAGATGGCTTAGTCAAGTTATACAAAGTACAACAAAGAAAAAAGCGCTTACAGGCTGACCGCTGAGAATGACAACTCGACATTTTGGTCCGTGGACCTTTATCAAGAGAAGCGGTATCCTACAGTACCTCACTGTGCCTTAAATGTGTCTCCGGTGCTCCATGATAGCGTCACGTGGGGCGTGCAAGTGTGGCGCCCAGACATGACGTCATCCACAGCGCCCGCTTCCTGTCCCGACCAACCTCCCTATAGGTAAAAAAATGTTTAACCTCATAGTGAGAGTGGCGCTGCGGGGCCGTTCCTATAGTTGTCAAGTATAAAAAAGTAATGTAATCGAGGAAGAGAGCATAGATCCGAATAGTGTCATCCCGTACGGCTCACAGAAAGATGGTGTCTGCTGTAAAGTCAATGTGGTGAAGAGTGAAGCTGAACAATTTCCCTGTCGAAGGGCTACGGCAAGATGGCGCCCGCAATTAAGTCAAATGAAAGTCCAGGCACGTCCCCGTTAATGGACTACGGCAAGATGGCGTCCGTAGCATATATTCATAATTTCCAGACCTATACGATGGGTAGAGGCAGATCAAACTTCACAGGCGGACATATGTCAGTGTAGAGATGCAAGGGGCTATCCAGCCAGAGAGGAGGTGGTGTAAATCCCGCAGGCGACACTGGACCGTTGTATAGTATCAAAAATGACATGCACAGGCACTGGAGAGCAGAGACTCGGAGACAGGCACATATTGGAGGACACAGTACACTGGGCATGTACTAGAAAACAAAGCTAATATTAAAAACGTGAAAAAAGTGAATTGTTAAAAAAGTTTAAAAATGATGATGATGAGGGATACACCCAGGGGTCAGTGGAAAAAGCCCACTGTCTCCAAATACTACATTATTGCACAGTACTCTAAAAAAAGGTGGAAAGAATGTTATTAGTAGAAAACAGAGAAATCAATATCTTCATTATGCACTTTGGGGTTCTTAGTTTCTAATTGAATGATCCAGTATAACTCCCATTGTAGTAACTTTCTATCACGGTTGCCCCCCCTGGGGGAAGGCTTCACCAATTCAATGCCTGTAAAGCGCAACTGGCTAATGTGATGACCATGCTCAAGAAAGTGTTTTGCTACTGGTGATTACAACCTCCCATTACGTATATCGGACCTGTGTTCTCATATCCTCTGGCGTAATTCGCGGTTTGTTTTGCCCACATATGCCTTACCACAAGGGCATCTCAAAAGATAGACTACAAACTTGGAAGAGCAGGTGATAAAGCTACATATGGGGTATTTTTTACCCATGCAAGGATGTGTGAAATGTGTGGTCTTGGACGTGAAACCACATTGGGCACAGTGCCCACAGGGGAACATGCCATCTGGGGTTTGATGGGGGGTCAGCCAGTTGGGTGCAGGTCTGGTGTCATGTTTATGAAAATCAGCCCTTACTAAAGAGTTTCTCAAGTTCTTAGACCTCCTATAGGCCGTCAGAGGTGGTTCATTAAAGATTCCAGCAAGTTTGTCATTGGTATTAAGAACTGTCCAATGTCTCCTAATTATTCTCTGGGCCTGGACTGAAAGTTTAGAGTAAGTAAGTACGCAGGGTACCCTTTTACTTTGCGTTTTGGGTTTACATTTACGCAGATCTGACCTTTCCTGGACCTTGGCCCTATTGCATGCCTCAGTCAAGTCTGCATGGTTATAGTCCCTTTCAAGTGAGTTAGTTATAAGTTCTTTCGCCCTTATGTCATAAAGTTCATCAGAAGTGGTAAAAGTCTAATTCTCACAAATTGGCTATATGGAAGGGCTTTAATCAGAGCCGGTGGGTGAAAGCTTGCGGCATGGAGAAAGGTATTGCGATCAGTTGGTTTCCTATAGACGTCGGTTACTAGGTTGCCCTGGTCCAGAGTAACACAAACATCGAGGAAATGTATGGTATTGGCACTGTATTCAAAAGAGAAACTGATCGTGGGAGCACACTGATTGAGATAGTGATGGAAAGTCCTTAAGGATTCAGGAGACCCCTGCCAGATCATGAACACGTCATTGATGTATCTAAGTCATGACAATATGCTATGTTTGAATTGGCTGGTGCTGTAGACATGTTTAGTTTCAAAATCGCCATAAAATGGTTTGCATAGCCCGGGGCCATGTTCGACCCCATGGCTATGCCCTGGGCCTGAAAGTAGAATTGGCCATTGAAGGAGAAGTAATTCTTGGTCAGGATGGTAGTCAGAAGCCTAATGGCTAGTGCCTGTAACCCCCCCGCCAAGGAAGTCTTGGCGAGTGCCTGTCGAATCACCTCTATCTCATCAGTGTGCGGGATAGAGGTGTACAGGCTAGACTCATCCATCTTAACAAGTCGGCAGTCTCCGGGTAGATTACCGTAGGTTTGGATCTAATTTAAAAAGTTGGTGGTGTCTTGTAGGTAAGAGGGTGCCATGGTCACTATGGGTTGAAGTAGGCGGTCAATAAAGACGGCCAGGTTCTGGAAAATAGAGTCAGTACCTGCCAGTATAGGGCATCCTGGAGGTTTGTGTAAGCGTTTATGAATTTTCAATAAGCAGTAAAAAAGCGGAGTCATGGAAAAGTCAGTCCTGAGGAACCTGGCCAGCTTCTCATCAATAATGGAAGAGGAGAGGGCTTTGTCAATTACCGAGTCTAACTCATCGTTGATGTCTTTGGTGGGGTCTCTGTCTATGCGGGTGTAGACCTTATTGTCATTGAGCTGACTGAGGATCTCTTCCTGATAGTCAAGGGAGTCCAACGACAATTGCTCCCCCTTGTCCGCCGGCTTGATCTTGATTAATGTGTTATTGCTCAGGGAATGCAGTGCATGTCTTTCTTTACCCGAAATGTTGTTTTATTGCCGGTTTTGGGGGAGACGTAAGCGGCTGGTATCACACTGGACCAGGGAGATAAAAGTCTCCAGAGCATGCAATGTAGGAGGAGGATTCCACATGCTCTTAGGTCTACAAGCGCCTAAGTCAACTCCAATCGGTGTCACCCCTGTATGTCTTTCAGTAGTGGGATGGTAAGCAAAAAAAGATTTAATGCGTAAAGACCTATAGAACTTCTGTAGCTCTATTTGCATATTAAAGGGATCCCCCACGGTGGTGGGGACAAATGTGAGACCCTTAGACAATATCTGTTTTTCATCGGTGGATAGTTAGTAACTTGAGATGTTTACTACTGCAATGTCGTGGCTCGGATCATGGTGTTGTACTGCACCGGTTGTGTCGTAGGGCGTCTCCTGGTGCGACAATTTCTGTCCGCCTTGTTGTTTTTTTTTTGTTTTTTTTCTTGGTATGTTTGGTTCCTGGGGTCCGGGTTTTAAAAAATCATTCCCCGATGTAGATGAGGAAGAGGAACTGGAGTTTCGTGCGGGGCGCCCTGTGTAATTATGGGACCTGTCCCTCCTTTGTTCCCGCCAGGAGTACACCCTCCCCTCCTGGTACTCCAGGACGTCCCTCCTGTATTTGTATAAGTTTGATTTGAATGGTATCCAATCGGTACTGATTAAGAGTGGAATTACAAGACTCAAGGAAGGATGAGAGGGAGTCTGTATTTAATTTAGTTTCTAGCTGGGTTTTCAGGTTCTAAACTGTTTCATTAATAGTTTTCAGTTCAGCCTGTATGCCCGTGATAGTGAGGGCAATGAGATCCAGGCTGCATTTGTTCAGGATCTTTTGCCAATCAGCTAAGAATTACTTGTTGTTTTGGCAAAAGGTAGGTTTTATGGGTAACCTCAAACCCCTGGGGATGCGTTTAGACTTGAGATACTCTATGAGGGTATCCGAGTGAAGCTGGTATTGTATGGATTTCTGTGAGCTAGTCTCAAACTGTTTCTTAAGGGAGGTATGGTCATGTACTAGAAAACAAAGCTAATATTAAAAAACGTGAAAAAAGTGAATTGTTAAAAAAGTTTAAAAATGATGATGATGAGGGATAGACCCAGGGGTCAGTGGAACAAGCCCACTGTCTCCCAATACTACATTATTGCACAGTACTCTATAAAAAAGGTGGAAAGAATGTTATTAGCAGAAAACAGAGAAATCAATATCTTCATTAAGCACTTTGGGGTTCTTAGTTTCTACTTGAATGATCCAGTATAACTCCCGTTGTAGTAAATTTCTGTCACGGTTGCCCCTCCTGGGGAAGGCTTCACCAATTCAATGCCTGTAAAGCGTGAAAGCGTAAAGCGTAAAAGTGTTTTGCTACTGGTAATTCCAACCTCCCATTACGATATCGGACCTGTGTTCTCATATCCTCTGGTGTAATTCGCGGTTTGTTTTGCCCACATATGCCTTACCACAAGGGCATCTCAAAAGGTAGACTACAAACTTGGAAGAGCAGGTGATAAAGCTACATATGGGGTATTTTTTACCCATGCAGGGATGTATGAAATGTGTGGTCTTGGACGTGAAGCCACATTGGGCACAGTGCCCACAGGGGAACATGCCATCTGGGGTTTGATGGGGGGTCAGCCAGTTGGGTGCAGGTCTGGTGTCATGTTTATGAAAATCAGCCCTTACTAAAGAGTTTCTCAAGCTCTTAGACCTCCTATAAGCCATCAGAGGTGGTTCATTAAAGATTCCAGCAAGTTCGTCATCGGAATTAAGAACTGTCCTAATTATTCTCTGGGCCTGGACTGAAAGTTTAGAGTAAGTAAGTACGCAGGGTACCCTTTTACTTTCCTTTTTGAGTTTAAATTCACGCAGATCTGACCTTTCCTGGACCTTGGCCCTATTGCATGCCTCAGTCAAGTCGGCATGGTTATAGTCCCTTTCAAGTAAGTTAGTTATAAGTTCTTTCGCCCTTATGTCATAAAGTTCATCAGAAGTGGTAATACGTCTAATTCTCACAAATTGGCTATATGGAAGGGCTTTAATCAGAGCCGGTGGGTGAAAGCTTGCGGCATGGAGAAAGGTATTGCGATCAGTTGGTTTCCTATAGACGTCGGTTACTAGGTTGCCCTGGTCCAGAGTAACACAAACATCGAGGAAATGTATGGTATTGGCACTGTATTCAAGAGAGAAACTGATTGTGGGAGCACACTGATTGAGATAGTGATGGAAAGTCCTTAAGGATTCAGGAGACCCCTGCCAGATCATGAACACGTCATTGATGTATCTAAGCCATGCCAATATGCTATGTTTGAATTGGCTGGTGCTGTAGACATGTTTAGTTTCAAAATCGGCTATAAAAAGGTTTGCATAGCCCGGGGCCATGTTCAACCCCATGGCTATGCCCTGGGCCTGAAAGTAGAATTGGCCGTTGAAGGAGAAGTAATTCTTGGTCAGGATGGTAGTCAGAAGCCTAATGGCTAGTGCCTGTAACCCCCCCGCCAAGGAAGTCTTGGCGAGTGCCTGTCGAATCACCTCTATCTCATCAGTGTGCGGGATAGAGGTGTACAGGCTAGACTCATCCATCGTAACCAGTAGGCAGTCTCCGGGTAGATTACCGTAGGTTTGAATCTAATTTAAAAAGTCGGTGGTGTCTTGTAGGTAAGAGGGTGCCATGGTCACTGTGGGTTGAAGTAGGCGGTCAATAAAGACGGCCAGGTTCTGGAAAATAGAGTCAGTACCTGCCACTATAGGGCGTCCTGGAGGTTTGTGTAAGCGTTTATGAATTTTCCGATAAGCAGTAAAAAAGCGGAGTCATGGGAAAGTCAGTCCTGAGGAATCTGGCCAGCTTCTCATCAATAATGGAAGAGGAGAGGGCTTTGTCAATTACCGAGTCTAACTCATCCTTGATGTCTTTGGTGGGGTCTCTGTCTATGTGGGTGTAGACCTTATTGTCATTGAGCTGACTGAGGATCTCTTCCTGATAGTCAAGGGAGTCCAACGACAATTGCTCCCCCCTTGTCCACCGGCTTGATCTTGATTAATGTGTTATTGTTCAGGGAATTCAGTTCATGTCTTTCTTTACCCGAAAGGTTGTTGTATTGCCGGTTTTGGGGGAGACATAAGTGGTTGGTATCACGTTGGACCAGGGAGATAAATGTCTCCAGAGCATGCGATGTAGGAGGAGGATTCCACATGCTCTTAGGTCTACAAGCGCCTAAGTCAACTCCAATCGGTGTCACCCCTGTATGTCTTTCAGTAGTGGGATGGTAAGCAAAAAAAAGATTTAATGCTTAAAGACCTATAGAACTTCTGTAGCTCTATTTGACCCTTAGACAATATCTGTTTTTCGTCGGTGGATAGTTAGTAACTTGAGATGTTTACTACTGTGATGTCGTGGCTCGGCTCATGGTGTTGTACTGCACCGGTTGTGTCGTAGGGCGTCTCCTGGTGCAACAATTTCCGTCCGCCTCGTCGTGTTTTCTTTGGTTTTTTCTTGGTATGTGTGGTTTCTGGGGTCCAGGTTTTAAAAAATCGTTCCCCGATGTAGATGAGGAAGAGGAACTGGAGTTTTGTGTGGGGTGCCCTGTGTAATTATGGGACCTGTCCCTCCTTTGTTCCCACCAGGAGTACACCCTCCCCTCCTGGTACTCCAGGACGTCCCTCCTGTATTTGTATAAGTTTGAATTGAATGGTATCCAATCGGTACTGATTAAGAGTGGAATTACAAGACTCAAGGAAGGATGAGAGGGAGTCTGTATTTAATTTAGTTTCTAGCTGGGTTTTCAGGTTCTGAACTGTTTCATTAATAGTTTTCAGTTCAGCCTGTATGCCCGTGATAGTGAGGGCAATGAGATCCAGGCTGCATTTCTTCAGGATCTTTTGCCAATCGGCTAAGAAATCCTTGTTGTTTTGGCAAAAGGTAGGTTTTATGGGTAACCTCAAACCCCTGGGGAAGCGTTTAGACTTGAGATACTCTATTGGCCTGATGCAGAGCCTCCCCCGATCTGACCGTATTTTGTTCCGTTTTTCCTAAGGCCCGTTTTCCTTCCGTTTGTCTCAAGGTCCAAATGTGATTCAGAGCCGCCGTCGGGAGAGCTCCGTTACTGTTCCATTTATGTGTCTTCAATCGGGAAGTATTTTTTCCCCTTACGGGTGCTTTCCTTGGTCGTGGATTCCGTTGCCGTTCCCATGGATGATCCATTTTTTGTTCCTTTTTCTTGCGTTTCCAAACGTAGCTTTGTGTCATCTGTTTCCGTTTTCACCCCGATTCCGACTGTTTTTCCGTGTATACTTACATTTCCATGGTTTTCCTGTTGTCAATCTGGGTCCACGCAAGCGCACATCCCTAGTCCTCCCTCAAGCTTTCACCATACAACAAACTGACACTTTTAGCCACACTAAAACTTACCTTCAAATAATATCCTTCTTCCTCCTCCCCCTCCTCCCTGTGTTTAATGCTTACCTTAATCTGTTCTCCTTCTTCTTTTTCTTCTTCTTCCCTGTGTTTAATGCTTACCTGAATCTGTTCTCCTTCTTCTTTTTCTTCTTCATTCCTGTGTTTAATGCTTACCTGAATCTGTTCTCCTTCTTCTTTTTCTTCTTCATTCCTGTGTTTAATGCTTACCTGAATCTGTTCTTCTTCTTCTTTTTCTTCTTCATTCCTGTGTTTAATGCTTACCTGAATCTGTTCTCCTTCTTCTTTTTCTTCTTCTTCCCTGTGTTTAATGCTTACCTTAATCTCTTCTCCTTCTTCTTTTTCTTCTTCTTCCCTGTGTTTAATGCTTACCTGAATCTGTTCTCCTTCTTCTTTTTCTTCTTCTTCCCTGTGTTTAATGCTTACCTGAATCTGTTCTCCTTCTTCTTTTTCTTCTTCTTCCCTGTGTTTAATGCTTACCTTAATCTCTTCTCCTTCTTCTTTTTCTTCTTCTTCCCTGTGTTTAATGCTTACCTTAATCTCTTCTCCTTCTTCTTTTTCTTCTTCTCCTTCTTCTTCCTCCTATTCCTTGTCCCATATACTTACCTTTTGGGACATGTAACTGTATGGTTATGTTGTGAGAACGTACAGTGGCAGGAAAGAGAACACACCATAATTTTTTTTTTTTTTACTTAAACTTTTTTTTATAAAATTGACTTTTTTTTTTTTTTTTTTTTTTAATTTTGAACAACAGTAGGGATGAGCGAATCGATCCGGACGAACCCGGATTCGATCCGAATTTCAGGAAAAATTCGATTCGGATCGAATCCGAATTTCCCCGCGATTCGATCGCTCGAAGTTTTCCTTTAACATCCATTCATTTACATTACAGGCATTCTAAGATGGCGGATGGGACCTGTCCAGACATCAACCCCGCGCCAGTGCAAGCTGGGACAGTCACATGCAGCCTATCAGCAGCCAGCAAGCCCGGTGACGTCACAGCGGTATTTAAGGCCGGCCATCTTGCTTTCCTGCCTCATTTCTCTATTGCATTCGTGAGAGACAGAACGTTGTGTAGCTGAGGGAGAGAGGCAGTTAGACAGGCAGGGACAGACAGGGACAGGCTGGAGACAGGCAGGAGACAGACAGGAGACAGACAGAAAGTCAGCGAAAAAACAGGGAAAGGTAGAAAAATCGGAGGCTGTCACAGGGAGTTTTTTTTTTTTTTTCATCCAGCCTGACAGGCTTTGTTAGCGTTTTCAGGCTGCTTATACTAACTAACTGTGCATATATACTGAACTGATCTTAAGTCTGCTGTGAGGCATCCCATTCTGTGACTACAGCAGCCTCTGTTTAAGACCATATAACCATTTGCTCTTATTATAATTGAAATTAGCCTGATAAAGACACTTTTGCTGGGCATAGTACTTCTGGACCCTGCCAGGTGCACTTCTGTTGTGGCATCCCATTCTGTGACTACAGCAGCCTCTGTTTAAGACCATATAACCATTTGCTCTTATTATAATTGAAATTAGCCTGATAAAGACACTTTTGCTGGGCATAGTACTTCTGGACCCTGCCAGGTGCACTTCTGTTGTGGCATCCCATTCTGTGACTACAGCAGCCTCTGTTTAAGACCATATAACCATTTGCTCTTATTATAATTGAAATTGGCCTGATAAAGACACTTGCTGGGCATAGTACTTCTGGACCCTGCCAGGTCCACTTCTGTTGTGGCATCCCATTCTGTGACTACAGCAGCCTCTGTTTAAGACCATATAACCATTTGCACTTATTATAATTGAAATTAGCCTGATAAAGACACTTTTGCTGGGCATAGTACTTCTGGACCCTGCCAGGTGCACTTCTGTTGTGGCATCCCATTCTGTGACTACAGCAGCCTCTGTTTAAGACCATATAACCATTTGCTCTTATTATAATTTAAATTAGCCTGATAAAGACACTTTTGCTGAGCATAGTACTTCTGGACCCTGCCAGGTGCACTTCTGTTGTGGCATCCCATTCTGTGACTACAACAGCCTCTGTTTAAGACCATATAACCATTTGCTCTTATTATAATTGAAATTAGCCTGATAAAGACACTTTTGCTGGGCATAGTACTTCTGGACCCTGCCAGGTGCACTTCTGTTGTGGCATCCCATTCTGTGACTACAGCAGCCTCTGTTTAAGACCATATAACCATTTGCTCTTATTATAATTGAAATTAGCCTGATAAAGACACTTTTGCTGGGCATAGTACTTCTGGACCCTGCCAGGTGCACTTCTGTTGTGGCATCCCATTCTGTGACTACATCAGCCTCTGTTTAAGACCATATAACCATTTGCTCTTATTATAATTGAAATTAGCCTGATAAAGACACTTTTGCTGGGCATAGTACTTCTGGACCCTGCCAGGTGCACTTCTGTTGTGGCATCCCATTCTGTGACTACAGCAGCCTCTGTTTAAGACCATATAACCATTTGCTCTTATTATAATTGAAATTAGCCTGATAAAGACACTTGCTGGGCATAGACTTACTGCTGCCTGCCAGGTGCACTTCTGTTGGGGCATCCCATTCTGTAACATAGCATACCCCTCTTTATTTACACTAAGCAGCTCTCTTATTTACACTAAGCAGGCCTGTTGGAGGCTGAGTGTTACTGCTCACTTTTGGTGTGCATTATATTCTGTTTCATATAGACCCACCGCTGCCCGGGGGTTCTTTAAATATCACCTACTACCACGCCAGTTAGACTATGTCGGGCAGACAAGTGCCTGGAAGTGAAAAGAGGAGTGGCAGAGGCCAAGATTCCACAGGCAGAGCTTGCAGCAGACTGGGGGCCAGTAGCAGCAGGAGTCATGCTGAGAGACCTAATCTGCCAGTATCTGCTAGCGGTCGGGTCTCCACCAGTAACGCATCTGCCGTGGTAGATTGGTTGACGCGCTCATCAACAACATCATCACAACTTACGTCTGAGACCCCCAGTCTAGGGTCGGTAGGTTCCTCTGACACAACCCTGAGTTGGCATGCCCCGAGAGCAGTCCCCTATCCTCCCATTGCCTCTGTCCTACGCCGTTCCCTCCCCCAGCGACGTATCCTATGCTTTGGGTTCAGCTCCACTCTTTAGTGAGGAGGACGATCAGATACAGGAGGACAGTCAGCAGCTACTGCCCAGCCAAGAAATGGAGGTGGCTTCTTTAGCTAGGCAGACAAATAGTGATGTGGACAGTGTCGTGGGTGCTGCGAGCGTTCCAGCTCCTGCGCCAGACACTGTTGACGAATCCACGAACATCAGTGACGTCTAGCCACAACTCGGTGATGATGATGATGACGATGAAGCCGATCGCACTTGGGAGCCGGGTGATGAAGGGGCTTCATCGTCATCATCAGGAGAAGAGGGGCGCAGGTTGCCCCGGAGTCAGCAGCTGAGGCAGCAAGGTGGTAGCAGTCAGCATGGGGGCACAATTCCAAAGGCTGGAGCCGGCCGGGGCCGGGGCCGGGGTAGAGCACCTGCTGTGCGGCAGTCTACCTTATCGGGAGGTAGTGGAGCAGGGGTTCCTGGAGTTGGCAACAGCAGCAGTGAATCAGTGAGGCCAGGGGGTGGGAAAAGTAGCTACTCGGCAGTGTGGCAGTTTTTCCTGAGGCATCCGCAGGAGGGTAACATGGCCACATGCAAGATATGTAGGCAAAAGGTGAAGCGTGGCCAGGGTCCAAATGTTGGCACCACGGCCCTGCGTCAACATATGATGCGTCACCATAAAATGACCTGGGAGAACCGAGGCTCCCAAGGGGTGGTCCAGTCTGCTTCCTCACCAAGTGAGCTCCCAATTTCTGCCAGCCAAGGCTCCAGCACCTCAGCCGAAGGCAGCTGTGCGTCATACCCATCCTCTGTCGCTCCTGCTCCTCCTCCTCCAAGTCATGCATCCCGCCAGCAATCCATCAGCGAAGCCATGTCCAAGAGACAGCAGTATGCGCCCACTCATCCTACGGCGCAGAAGATGAATGTGCTCCTGTCCAAGTTGCTGGTGCTGCAGTCGCTCCCTTTTCAGGTGGTGGAATCTGCAACTTTCAGAGAACTGATGGCTTGTGCTGAGCCGAGGTGGAGAGTCCCAAGCCGTCATTTCTTTGCCAAGAAGGCAGTACCAGCGCTGCACACTTTTGTTGAACAGAAGGTGGGCCAGTCCTTGAGCCTGTCGGCGTGTAGCAAAATACATGGCAGCGCCGACATCTGGAGCTGTAACTACGGTCAGGGGCAGTACATGTCGTTTACGGCCCACTGGGTGAATGTGGTCCCTTTGCAGCAGCAGCAGCAACTTGGACAGGTCACGCCGCTTCGGCCTCCGCGCTCTCTGCCCATTGGGCCTGTGACACCGTGCGACTCGGCCTCCTCATCCTCCGCCATCTCCTCACCCTCCACTGTAGGCTCAAGTCTCAGTGCCCCTCCAGTCTACCATGTGTGCAGGGCACGGAGGTGTCACGCAGTGCTTCACATGGTTTGTCTTGGCGAACGGAGTCACACAGGGGAGGAACTGCTTAAATGTATTCATCAGGAAATCCAAACATGGCTTACTCCGAGAAAACTTAAAATGGGAATCATGGTTACCGACAATGGGAAGAACATTTTGTCTGCGCTGCGCCAAGGAAGCCTGACCCATGCCCCCTGCATGGCTCACGTCTTCAATCTGGTTGTCAAGCGGTTTCTGAAGTGTTCCCCCCATCTGCAAGACATCCTAACAACTTCAAGGAAACTTTGCATGCACTTCAGCCACTCCTACACCGCCAAACACACCCTTCTTGAGCTACAGCGTCAGAATGGTATCCCCCAACATAGTCTGATTTGCGATGTTTCCACCCGTTGGAATTCCACCCTTCACATGTTGGACCGATTATATGAACAGAGAAAAGCCATCACGGATTTCCTGATGATCCAAGCAGATAGGGGGACTCCCCTGTGTAACTTCAATGTCAACCAGTGGCAGCTCATACGTGACACCTGCCGTTTGCTCAGGCCCTTTGAGGAAGCCACTTTATTTGTCAGTCGGCAGGATTACGTGATGAACGACGTGATTCCACTGCTTCATGTACTACAGCACATGTTGGAAACCATGGCTGGTCAGGGCACTGGAGACATGGCGTTTACATCTTACGGCCACATGAACCCCGTTGGAGCTGAACTGGAGGAGGAGGAGGAGGAGGAAGAGGAGGAGGAGTTGCCCAGCGAAACACAGTTTAGGCTTGGCGAAATGGCTGGTTTATCTAGTCAGCGGACAGGAGAGGAGGAGCAGGAGCAGCCAGAGGACCTAGAGGTTTTTGAGGAAGGCGAGACAGAGGACCCGGGCACACCGTGGCAGTATGCAGTGGAGATGGAGACAGGTAGTCCATCCGAGTCACTTGCGCAAATGGCACGAAGCATGCTCACGTGCTTGCGTAGTGACCCCAGAATTGTTTCCATCTGTCGGCGGGATGACTTCTGGCTGTCCACCTTATTGGACCCTCGCTTCCAGCACAAAATGGGGGCATTTTTTAAACCCACCGAGAGGGAGGACAAACTCAACTACTACAAAGACATTCTACGTAGGCAGTTGGCCGATGCCTATCTGCGCCATGGTCCATACTCTCGCAGGTCTGACTCGAGGGGACCTCTGCGCTCACCTTCCACTGCCATGGCCGCTGGGGGGGTTGGCAGGAGCAGCAGCAGCAGCTCCATCAGCAGCAGCAGCCTCAGTCTTCAGTCGCTAATGAGTAGCTTTCTACACCCGCATAGTGAGGCTACTCATGAGCAGCAGGAAGACCTGGAGCAGGACCTCAACCAGCAGGTCATGTCATACTTTGACATGACCATGCCAACACACCTTGAGTATCCGCTGGACTTCTGGGCAGCCAAACTTGATTTGTGGCCGCAACTAGCAGAGTTTGCCCTGGAAAAGCTGTCCTGCCCGGCAAGTGGCGTGCCATCTGAGCGGGTGTTTAGTGCGGCGGGGGCTATAGTTACGGCGAGGAGAACTCGTCTGTCAACTAAAAATGTGGAGAGACTCACCTTTGTCAAAATGAATCAGGGATGGATCAGCCAGGATTTCCACCCACCAATGCCTGATGCATGCGACTAGATTCAGCATGGTAGCACGTTTTACACTTTCCAAATGGTGCAAAACATATTTATGTCTTTAGGCCATTTTTTGGGCTCCTGCTGCTGCTGCTGCCAACTTCTGCCAACTCCAGGGTGTGATTCATCCAATTTTTGGGCTCCTGAAGCCAACCCCAGGGTCTCTTTAAAGTAGTGTTTGGGCTCCTGCTGCTGCTGCCAACTCCAGGGTGTGAATCATCCAATTGTTGGGCTCCTGAAGCCAACCCCAGGGTCTCTTTAATGTAATATTTGGGCTCCTGCTGCTGCTGCTGTCAACTCCTGCCAACTCCAGGGTGTGAATCATCCAATTGTTGGGCTCCTGAAGCCAACCCCAGGGTCTCTTTAATGTAATATTTGGGCTCCTGCTGCTGCTGCTGTCAACTCCTGCCAACTCCAGGGTGTGATTCATCCAATTGTTGGGCTCCTGAAGCCAACCCCAGTGTCTCTTTAAAGTAATATTTGGGCTCCTGCTGCTGCTGCTGCCAACTCCAGGGTGTGATTCATCCAATTTTTGGGCTCCTGAAGCCAACCCCAGGGTCTCTTTAAAGTAGTGTTTGGGCTCCTGCTGCTGCTGCCAACTCCAGGGTGTGAATCATCCAATTGTTGGGCTCCTGAAGCCAACCTCGGGGTCTCTTTAAAGTAATATTTGGGCTCCTGCTGCTGCTGCTGTCAACTCCTGCCAACTCCAGGGTGTGATTCATCCAATTGTTGGGCTCCTGAAGCCAACCCCAGGGTCTCTTTAAAGTAATATTTGGGTTCCTGCTGCTGCTGCTGTCAACTCCTGCCAACTCCAGGGTGTGATTCATCCAATTGTTGGGCTCCTGAAGCCAACCCCAGGGTCTCTTTAAAGTAATGTTTGGGCTCCTGCTGCTGCTGCTGCCAACTTCTGCCAACTCCAGGGTGTGATTCATCCAATTTTTGGGCTCCTGAAGCCAACCCCAGGGTCTCTTTGAAGTAATGTTTGGGCTCCTGCTGCTGCTGCTGCCAACTTCTGCCAACTCCAGGGTGTGATTCATCCAATTTTTGGGCTCCTGAAGCCAACCCCAGGGTCTCTTTGAAGTAATGTTTGGGCTCCTGCTGCTGCTGCTGCCAACTTCTGCCAACTCCAGGGTGTGATTCATCCAATTTTTGGGCTCCTGAAGCCAACCCCAGGGTCTCTTTGAAGTAATGTTTGGGCTCCTGCTGCTGCTGCCAACTCCAGGGTGTGAATCATCCAATTGTTGGGCTCCTGAAGCCAACCCCAGGGTCTCTTTGAAGTAATGTTTGGGCTCCTGCTGCTGCTGCTGTCAACTCCTGCCAACTCCAGGGTGTGATTCATCCAATTGTTGGGCTCCTGAAGCCAACCCCAGTGTCTCTTTAAAGTAATATTTGGGCTCCTGCTGCTGCTGCTGCCAACTCCAGGGTGTGATTCATCCAATTTTTGGGCTCCTGAAGCCAACCCCAGGGTCTCTTTAAAGTAGTGTTTGGGCTCCTGCTGCTGCTGCCAACTCCAGGGTGTGAATCATCCAATTGTTGGGCTCCTGAAGCCAACCCCAGCGTCTCTTTAAAGTAATATTTGGGCTCCTGCTGCTGCTGCTGTCAACTCCTGCCAACTCCAGGGTGTGATTCATCCAATTGTTGGGCTCCTGAAGCCAACCCCAGGGTCTCTTTGAAGTAATGTTTGGGCTCCTGCTGCTGCTGCTGCCAACTTCTGCCAACTCCAGGGTGTGATTCATCCAATTTTTGGGCTCCTGAAGCCAACCCCAGGGTCTCTTTGAAGTAATGTTTGGGCTCCTGCTGCTGCTGCTGCCAACTTCTGCCAACTCCAGGGTGTGATTCATCCAATTTTTGGGCTCCTGAAGCCAACCTCAGGGTCTCTTTGAAGTAATGTTTGGGCTCCTGCTGCTGCTGCTGTCAACTCCTGCCAACTCCAGGGTGTGATTCATCCAATTGTTGGGCTCCTGAAGCCAACCCCAGGGTCTCTTTGAAGTAATGTGTGGGCTCCTGCTGCTGCTGCTGTCAACTCCTGCCAACTCCAGGGCAGTGGCGTTGCTAGGGCTGGTGTCACCCGGGGCGGTAGGAAATGGTGTCACCCCCCCCCCCCCCCCAAAGAAAAAAAATTTTTGTATGTTGAAAGAACTCAATGGCAGAGAAAAGGAGCACACCGATTACAGACAGCTGGAGGAGAAAAGGGGCGGGCCAGACAGGCAGCAACCAATAGGAGTCGGGGCAGGGCCAGACATCACACCTGAACAAAAGCGGGGCGCGCGCCTATTATAATCAATGTATGATAGCAGAGGCGCTTATGCGTTGTGCAGTACCTCACTAGCACACATACATCGGCCTGCACGCTCCCTTTATGTCCATTAAAAACACCCATCTCCCGCCAGGTAACGCGCCCACCATGCAACACCACCACACACGCCACTGAGCAGTTACAGCTATAAATCCCCGAATAAACAGGAACAGCGTGCGCTCACCCCAGCAACACCACACACGCCCTCACCTGTTTCTGGCGACGAATACCGCGCGCGCTCTCAGCAACAGCGAACAAAAGCTCCCACCTCGTCCACGTGACCTGCTGTGCGCGCACACCATTGGTCCACAGATTCTGGACAGGCACCAGCAGCCGCTCCGCCTCCTGCCAAATGGCGCTCGAGCGCTGTGGGAGAGATGCGTAGCTGTCGCCGTGAGGGCATAGCATCCCCACAACTGACTGCTCTGTGCCACAGGCTGGCAATAATTGAGGTGACATAATGCTATAGTGCGGTGTCACCCTCTAGGTCTGGTGTCACCCGGGGCGGTCCGCACCCCCCGCCCCCGGGTCGCTACGCCACTGCTCCAGGGTGTGATTCATCCAATTGTTGGGCTCCTGAAGCCAACCCCAGGGTCTCTTTGAAGTAATGTTTGGGCTCCTGCTGCTGCTGCTGCCAACTTCTGCCAACTCCAGGGTGTGATTCATCCGATTTTTGGGCTCCTGAAGCCAACCCCAGGGTCTCTTTGAAGTAATATTTGGGCTCCTGCTGCTGCTGCTGTCAACTCCTGCCAACTCCAGGGTGTGATTCATCCAATTGTTGGGCTCCTGAAGCCAACCCCAGGGTCTCTTTAAAGTAATGTTTGGGCTCCTGCTGCTGCTGCTGCCAACTCCTGCCAACTCCAGGGTGTGATTCATCCAATTGTTGGGCTCCTGAAGCCAACCCCAGTGTCTCTTTAAAGTAATGTTTGGGCTCCTGCTGCTGCTGCCAACTCCAAGGTGTGAATCATCCAATTGTTGGGCTCCTGAAGCCAACCCCAGGGTCTCTTTAAAGTAATGTTTGGGCTCCTGCTGCTGCTGCTGCCAACTTCTGCCAACTCCAGGGTGTGATTCATCCAATTTTTGGGCTCCTGAAGCCAACCCCAGGGTCTCTTTGAAGTAATGTTTGGGCTCCTGCTGCTGCTGCTGTCAACTCCTGCCAACTCCTTGGTGTGATTCATCCAATTGTTGGGCTCCTGAAGCCAACCCCAGGGTCTCTTTTAAGTAATGTTTGGGCTCCTGCTGCTGCCAACTTCTGCCAACTCCAGGGTTTGATTCATCCAATTTTTGGGCTCCTGAAGCCAACCCCAGGGTCTCTTTAAAGTAATATTTGGGCTCCTGCTGCTGCTGTCAACTCCTGCCAACTCCAGGGTGTGATTCATCCAATTGTTGGGCTCCTGAAGCCAACCCCAGGGTCTCTTTAAAGTAATGTTTGGGCTCCTGCTGCTGCTGCTGCCAACTACTGCCAACTCCAGGGTGTGATTCATCCAATTGTTGGGCTCCTGAAGCCAACCCCAGTGTCTCTTTAAAGTATTATTTGGGCTCCTGCTGCTGCTGCTGCCAACTCCAGGGTGTGATTCATCCAATTTTTGGGCTCCTGAAGCCAACCCCAGGGTCTCTTTAAAGTAGTGTTTGGGCTCCTGCTGCTGCTGCCAACTCCAAGGTGTGAATCATCCAATTGTTGGGCTCCTGAAGCCAACCCCAGGGTCTCTTTAAAGTAATATTTGGGCTCCTGCTGCTGCTGCTGCTGCTGTCAACTCCTGCCAACTCCAGGGTGTGATTCATCCAATTGTTGGGCTCCTGAAGCCAACCCCATGGTCTCTTTAATGTAATATTTGGGCTCCTGCTGCTGCTGCTGTCAACTCCTGCCAACTCCAGGGTCTGATTCATCCAATTGTTGGGCTCCTGAAGCCAACCCCAGGGTCTCTTTAAAGTAATGTTTGGGCTCCTGCTGCTGCTGCTGCCAACTTCTGCCAACTCCAGGGTGTGATTCATCCAATTTTTGGGCTCCTGAAGCCAACCCCAGGGTCTCTTTGAAGTAATGTTTGGGCTCCTGCTGCTGCTGCTGTCAACTCCTGCCAACTCCAGGGTGTGATTCATCCAATTGTTGGGCTCCTGAAGCCAACCCCAGGGTCTCTTTGAAGTAATGTTTGGGCTCCTGCTGCTGCTGCTGCCAACTTCTGCCAACTCCAGGGTGTGATTCATCCAATTTTTGGGCTCCTGAAGCCAACCCCAGGGTCTCTTTGAAGTAATGTTTGGGCTCCTGCTGCTGCTGCTGCCAACTTCTGCCAACTCCAGGGTGTGATTCATCAGATTTCTGGGCTCCTGAAGCCAACCCCAGGGTCTCTTTGAAGTAATGTTTGGGCTCCTGCTGCTGCTGCTGCCAACTCCTGCCAACTCCAGGGTGTGATTCATCCAATTGTTGGGCTCCTGAAGCCAACCCCAGTGTCTCTTTAAAGTAATATTTGGGCTCCTGCTGCTGCCAACTCCAGGGTGTGATTCATCCAATTTTTGGGCTCCTGAAGCAAACCCCAGGGTCTCTTTAAAGTAGTGTTTGGGCTCCTGCTGCTGCTGCCAACTCCAGGGTGTGAATCATCCAATTGTTGGGCTCCTGAAGCCAACCCCAGGGTCTCTTTAAAGTAATATTTGGGCTCCTGCTGCTGCTGCTGTCAACTCCTGCCAACTCCAGGGTGTGATTCATCCAATTGTTGGGCTCCTGAAGCCAACCCCAGGGTCTCTTTGAAGTAATGTTTGGGCTCCTGCTGCTGCTGCTGCTGCCAACTTCTGCCAACTCCAGGGTGTGATTCATCCAATTTTTGGGCTCCTGAAGCCAACCCCAGGGTCTCTTTAAAGTAATGTTTGGGCTCCTGCTGCTGCTGCTGCTGCCAACTTCTGCCAACTCCAGGGTGTGATTCATCCAATTTTTGGGCTACTGAAGCCAACTCCAGTGTATATTTGGGCTCCTGCTGCTGCTGCTGCCAACTCCAGTGTGTGATTCATCCAATTGTTGGGCTCCTGCTGCTGCTGCTGCCAACTTCTGCCAACTCCAGGGTGTGATTCATCCAATTTTTGGGCTCCTGAAGCCAACCCCAGGGTCTCTTTGAAGTAATGTTTGGGCTCCTGCTGCAGCTGCTGCCAACTTCTGCCAACTCCAGGGTGTGATTCATCCAATTTTGGGCTCCTGAAGCCAACCCCAGGGTCTCTTTGAAGTAATGTTTGGGCTCTTGCTGCTGCTGCTGCCAACTCCTGCCAACTTCAGGGTGTGATTCATCCAATTGTTGGGCTCCTGAAGCCAACCCCAGTGTCTCTTTAAAGTAATATTTGGGCTCCTGCTGCTGCTGCTGCCAACTCCAGGGTGTGATTCATCCAATTTTTGGGCTCCTGAAGCCAACCCCAGGGTCTCTTTAAAGTAGTGTTTGGGCTCCTGCTGCTGCTGCCAACTCCAGGGTGTGAATCATCCAATTGTTGGGCTCCTGAAGCCAACCCCAGGGTCTCTTTAAAGTAATATTTGGGCTCCTGCTGCTGCTGCTGTCAACTCCTGCCAACTCCAGGGTGTGATTCATCCAATTGTTGGGCTCCTGAAGCCAACCCCAGGGTCTCTTTGAAGTAATGTTTGGGCTCCTGCTGCTGCTGCTGCCAACTTCTGCCAACTCCAGGGTGTGATTCATCCAATTTTTGGGCTCCTGAAGCCAACCCCAGGGTCTCTTTGAAGTAATGTTTGGGCTCCTGCTGCTGCCGCTGCCAACTTCTGCCAACTCCAGGTTGTGATTCATCCAATTTTTGGGCTCCTGAAGCCAACCTCAGGGTCTCTTTGAAGTAATGTTTGGGCTCCTGCTGCTGCTGTCAACTCCTGCCAACTCCAGGGTGTGATTCATCCAATTGTTGGGCTCCTGAAGCCAACCCCAGGGTCTCTTTAAAGTAATGTTTGGGCTCCTGCTGCTGCCAACTTCTGCCAACTCCAGGGTGTGATTCATCCAATTTTTGGGCTCCTGAAGCCAACTCCAGTGTATATTTGGGCTCCTGCTGCTGCTGCCAACTCCAGTGTGTGATTCATCCAATTTTTGGGCTCCTGAAGCCAACCCCAGGGTCTCTTTGAAGTAATATTTGGGCTCCTGCTGCTGCTGCTGCCAACTTCTGCCAACTCCAGGGTGTGAATCATCCAATTTTTGGGCTCCTGAAGCCAACCCCAGGGTCTCTTTAAAGTAATATTTGGGCTTCTGCTGCTGCCAACTCCAGGGTGTGATTCATCCAATTTTTGGGCTCCTGAAGCCAACCCCAGTGTCTCTTTAAAGTAATGTTTGGGCTCCTGCTGCTGCTGCCAACTCCAGGGTGTGATTCATCCAATTTGGGCCCCTGCTGCTGCCAACTCCAGTGTCTCTTTAAAGCAATGTTTGGGCTCCTGCCCCTCATAGTGATGCCACTTCAACTCTCTTGAATTCAATTGTGCCGCTCTGCGATTCTATTACCGATGCCTCTGATCTGCATGTGATATTTATTCAAAGTATTATTTAACTTACCCAGCACGCATCCTGTGCGTGTTACAGCAAGGCAGAATGGTTTACAACCCTATTGAGGCTCTAGGAGGCTCAGAAATAGCTGTTTTTAATAGCGATTCATCGCGAATTTATTCGGGTCGAAGCGATTTTTGTCGGAAAATTCTGCGAATCAGTCGAATCGAATTTTTCAAAAGTTCGCTCATCTCTAAACAACAGCACAGGAGGCTCTTCTTGTTGGTCATTGTTGGCCTTTTCTTTGATCTGTGAGTGAAAAACATCATCAGTTTTGCCTTGTAACTATTTTGTGCTTATCTAGGGGTTTTTTTTTGGTCCATTTTTAGGGTTAATTTTTTCCTAAGTTATTTCATTAATGTGTCTTGGACCATGTTTTTTTTAGTTTTGGGCAGGAGTTTAAACTACATGTATGATATCTAGGATAAACTTACAAGGCTTGTGGCCAACAGTGCGTCTGGGGCGCAGCCTCCTCCCTGGGTCCACCATCTCTTGCTGCTGTGAAGCTGTTGGGATCAAAAACACAAGGATATTATTGACTGTTTGTGGCTCCTGAATGTCAGATTAGGTTAGGCTTCTATGCATCAAATCACTCACCTTCCCCAGGCACCTCTTGAGGTTGGGCTGCTTCCTCCACTATCCTTTGGGATGGACCTGCGACGTCATCATCTAAAAATAACAATAGTGCACATTAGTATATGTCTTTATTGCATGTATCTGGATATATGTAGGTTTGAGAGTCTTACCCGAGTCAGGCTTCTGCTGTGGCTGGATTGACTCCCTGCCATGCGACTCCCCCCCCTGTATAGTGAGGTCCAGTGGCACCTCAAAGTCACTGGCAAAGGAGGGGGTGGGCGTTGGCACTGGCGGGGCACCACTTATACCTTCCCCAGTACCTCCCAACACTGGGCTGCGGGTTCTTGTCCGGGTGGGGCGGAAACGCAAATTCCATTCATGCGCTGCAATATAAACACAATCATAAACACAGGCCCAGGCAAGGGCAGTGTGTTTATTGCATGTCATGTACCAAGACTTAGCTGCAAAGTGCTTGGCAAAGTACCGCCTCACCCGGGGCCTCCTCTTCAAGTCAGACCAGTGTTGGGCGATCTGGGTGAAGGTATAGGTGGTTCCCGAAATCCGGGCAATCGCATCCACCACCGCCAGTGCCAACGTCCTCTTTTCGAAGTCGCACAGCAGGAAATCGTAATGGTTTCGCAGCATCAACTGTTTGAAAAAAAAAAAGGCACAGCATTAGTGATACAAATAGATGACAAAGTCTCATGCCCTATCTAAAGCCAGTTTCTGACCCTCATTCCTACTCACATGGGCCTACTTAGTCTATCAGCCTCTAGGCTAGTGTGCTGCTGCGCACATGTTTACAACTAAGGTGATCTAGTAGTTTAGTTTAACAAGTCAGCTTTTCCTCACTAATCTTGCCCTGCCATGGCTATTTTTTGTTTAGCAGCTTGTGCGCGCACATACACGCACGCTCACCTACTCACATCCATGATAATTTTGTCCTGCTCCTCCATATATATGGCGGGCAACATGTTTGGGCACCTTCCGGATCAGGTTATGACGTTCCCCCACGGTGGCGTGCGTGCGCGCGCACACACAGCCCCACACCCTGCAGAACACTCCCTCACGGGAAAACTATTTAAAGTGCAGCTCTGTGTTGTTTACCATATCACTATGCCCAGGCCAAAAGGGAGCTGTAAGACCCCCAAAAGCCCAGAGCAACATGCTCGCCGCACAGAGAGACATCAGGAACAACCACACAAGAGCAGGCACAGGAGCCGGGACGACGTGGCCATAGTCAAAGGGGGGATAAGCCAGCCACACAGGCTGCTCGGACAAAACGCAGTAGCAAGGAGCCCTTGGCCCAGTCGCCCCCACCTGCTAAATCATCCAGGGCTCACAAGGGACACAAAGCTCGAGCAACCCAGCAGCCTCCATCTCCTCCACCCAGAAAGCATATGGCTAAATCCAGCCACACCACAAAGGGTAAGCGTAGGGCCAAAACCACTAGCCCACCCAGGCCAACCACCCCTCCTCCTTGGCTCTCTGTGTCCCCAAGTACCACCAGCATGGGGTGACAAGAGAGCTCCACAGGTGCCAGCTCGACGGGCACCCTGCCATTATCACATAGCACCCCCCACAGTCCTTCACAGTCACCCATCAGCCCAAGAAACCTAAACTACTCCCCAGACAGCCAGCCATCAATGTCGTCTGCTGCCGGGGACACCACACACCCATGTGGGCGCCAACTGTGCCGTGGCTCACTTACAGCCTGTTTCTGTGATGTGCAAAGCATGGCTGTAGCCACTTTTGTTTGTGAGCACTATGATGCCCTATTTGGGCGTCATTCAAAGTCAACCCCAAAGCATGCCAAGCAGGAGATTTGGGAGCACATTTGCCGGCAAGTGAATAGTGTAGGTTCTGTGAGTAGGAACGTTGAGCAAATTAAAAGAAAATTTGGGGACCTTACATTTTATGGGGAAAAAAAATGGACATGCGCCGCCAGCAGAGGAAAAGCCCATTTAGAGTGTAACTGAATGGACAGGCTGCTTTGTAGCAGGATGTAACACTTATTATGTTTGCTTTACTATTCCCCAGCCTGCAGACAGAGGGTGGTATCCCTACTAAAATCATACTAACACCAGCGGAAGAGCATGTGTTGACCTATATTCACCCGGCAACCCTTCATGGCCTGCCAGGGGGACAAGACACGGACAGGAATGTCACGTCCAGAGGTGAGTATTTTTTGACATTGAGACTTTTTAATGTGGACCCAAACTGTTGTATACTCCTTACAACACACTTGTCTTTCCTGAAACCCAAAAAGTACATTATCTCGGCCCAGAACCAACAGATGCCACGCCACAAGGACAAGCTACCCCTGCATTGGGTCGGAGGAACACACCACAACAGCCTTGTGTCAACACCAACCAACCTGAATGTACGGATGAGGTAAGTCAATGGACCACTGTGTTGCCAAATGAAATTGTACTTGCCTACATTTAAGTGAAAATAGTGGCCTCACTACCTGCTACCTTTCTTGGCAGACCCGAACCATCCCACCCATTATAGAAGTTATTCTGGATTTGGAGGAGGAGGACACAAGTCTGCTGCAGCTAAGGCCACCAGACCCAGTGGGAGAACAGCCAACACACCAGCCCCAGCAAGTGCTGCCCACTACCCATACCTCAGGGTCACAAACCTCTGCTGCCGTGGACAGTGGCCGCACAACAGATTCAGCGACCAGGCAGCAACCTGCAGCCACTACATTAGTACCAGACGCACCCACCCGTGCCAGTGGCGGAACACAGCCACGTCGCCATATCAGCCAGAGGAGGCATCTGCAGCTAATGGAGGAAGCATGGCACCAGGAGAACGCGGAGTTCACAGCTAACACACAGAGGTTTAACCCTTTGAGTGCCAGCCTACCGAGATTCTTCGTCACACTCTGTTGCCGAACTACTTTTCACGTTTTTGCGCTACACGTGTTCAACCTGTCTTGTTTGGCCTTTTTTTTGTGTATTCTCAATACTTTTGGGTGAAATATGTGCAAAAAAATAAAAAAATGTTTACAATTTGCAGTGTTTTTTTCTAATAAAAAATGTAAGTTTGTTAATAAAATCTTATTGCGTGTGAAAGCCCTATTTCTCCCGGTTACAACGGTATCACATATGTATTGGTAGACACCATTTCCTGCCCAGGAAACTCCCCCAAACTGAAACAGCAGTTTAGGAGATTTCAGATAGAATACAACTATGCAATATGATTGCACAGTTGTAAGGGGTTAACTTAAAAAAAAAAAATGATGTAGGGTCCTCCCTCCCAGGGAGGGGGACCTCATTTTTTGGGGGAATTTTAAGGTTTAAAAACCCTTAAAATCCCCCCAAAAATGACGTAGGGTCCCCCTTACCCAGCATTACCGACCCGGACCAGCTATGGGGGCTTGTAGAACAGGGCGCAGGGGCCAGCGTTGGTGGCCCCTGGCCCTGCAGGCTACTAGCCCACATAGCCACGTGGCCCGGGCCCTTCTGCCCCCCCCGGCCGTTGGGGAGGCAGGTAACGGGGGGGTTGCGGGTTATGGCAAGTCACCCCCTAGCCGCAGGTGACCTGCCACACCTAGAGCCTTGTGAACTGGTATAAGGGGTCTCATGGACCCCTTACCAGTTCACAAAGGGTTAAGTAAAAAAAAAAGACACAGACACAAAATTCTTTATTATTCTTCTTTCACTTATACTTACCTCCCATCCAGTGTCCCGCGCCGCTGCAGATGACAGTTGTCGGTAGTGATCAGAGCAGGGAGGGAGGGAGGCAGGGAGATCAGAGCCACCCTGCCTGCCACCCTCCCTGCTCCGATCGCTACCGACAACTGACAGATCGGAGCCCGGGTGCCGGTAACCCGAGGAGCGGGATGACGTCATCAAGTGGGTGGGGATAGAGGCGGGGCTAGGGGCGGGGCCAGCGTTGGACGAAGAGGATGGTGAGGGCCTGTTTCTGGGCCCTCACCTGAAGCGTGGAAAGCCCAGGGGGGGGATCGGAGCCCCCCCTGGTGAAGAGAAGACCCGGGGAGAGCCATCGCGCTGCGAGGTGAGTAAATGACATTTACTTTTTTTTTCAGATGTCGGCGCTGGCGGGGGGGGGGCTATTCCGGGCCCCCTCCTGAAGATCAGAAGCCCGGGGGTGAAAATCTACTACTTGATTCTTGTACAGAATCACTGGCACTTTCAAATGAGGGGTCAGGTAAGTCTGCATCTTTTTTACTTTTTTTTTATGGGGCTCTAAAGTCAGCTACGTGACTCTCACGTAGCTGGCACTAGAAGGGTTAATGAAACAGTGTGTTCACAAATCACCTCGATGTCCCAACAACTTGATTTTATGAATCAAAATGTGTCTGGCCTGCTTGGCAAAACAAGAGAAAAAAGCAGGCAGATGGCAGGAATGGTCCAGCAATGGCAGTTAATCAATCAGAGCCTTGCTCATATTGCCGCTAACATGCAGCAACCCCATACATCAACTTCCTCCTCCTACTCTACCTACCACTGAAGGCATGAGTTTATGGATTGATTCTGGTGAGCAGTACTCAACACTATCCAAACACAAAACACATGCTCTTACACAACCCCACATTAAACGTTAAAAAAATAGTCAACAATGTTTGTCACATTCATTTTTTTTTTTAAGCAAACAAAAGAAAAAAGGCACACATTTGCCAAAATGAAGGAAAATTATGCAAAAACATGGTCCACAAGCTGGGCAAGGACCGCCTGTGCCGACCCACTTTGTGTGCCAGAGTATGGAGGTGTTGCTTCCTGGGAAAGGTCCAAAGCGTCCTCAGGAATCTTTGGACACGGCTCTGGATGGCAAGGTTGTGCAGGACCCCACACCCAATAATTAGCTTCATAACCTTGCCGGGTTCATACTGGAGGCCACCCCCAGTCTGGTCCAGACAATGGAACCGCATCTTGAGTAAGCCAAAGGCACGTTCCACCACAGAGCGAGTCCTCCTATGGGTAGAGTTATAACGCTCCTGGGCCGGCGAGGATGGGTGGAGGAACCTCCGAACCGAACTTTTGAAAAGTTTGCTCGTCTCTAATCACTGTAGAGAAAAAGGCTTTGATAGTTGGGTGACTGGCCTGATTGGGATCATAGGAGGATTGCAGTGATCAGGCGGGTTTATTTGTTTATCCGTGCAGTAAGAAAAACACAAACAGTGAGTACAGACATACCTGGAGTAGAAAGCTTAAGGTTGGTTATTTAACCACTTGCCCAATTGAATGTCCAAATAGGGCTTAGCACAGGGGGAGGGTGGTTGGGGGATTGCAAATGCTTGGACTTTTTTAAGACTAGGATGCCAGTAGACCTACAGAAGAAGCAGACATACAATTTCCTTTTACAGAGTAAGTAAACAATGATTTTACATGGCTTCTGTATTCTAAACTAAGAATATCTCAGAATTGCTGCATCTGTATGACATCCCAGTGCACTTCCTAAACATTTCCAGTGGCATATTGGGACCAAATATGACTGGCCCATGACATTCCCTCTGAGCCCAAGTGCCCTCTAAGGCTGAGGCTAGTGCATTGCAGGGACAAGTCATGAACACAGGTGGATATGGCCAACTCGATAGTAATGGAACTTTAGTATTGTGGTAAGGATACTGTGGCTGAGGTCGGTGTAAGGGTCAGAGTTTTCTTGGCTAGGATAGTATAGTGGGGTCAAGATACAGGGCTATTTAAAAGGGAAAAAGGGAGGCAGGAATCAGATAGCAGCCCAACAGGCCCAGAGGTAGTGCAACACATTAGGAAATATCCCAGTTCGCCCTATAGCTAGTCCACCCCTGGACATTTCCTGTCGCCCACTTTTTTCAACCTCTGGTGCACATACACCAGAGGGTATATGGCGGTGTTCATAGGATCACCAATAAGGGATGTCTGACTGAATTGATATATTATTTTAAAGAGGAACATCAGACCTAAAATAAAAATGGGCCGAATTCCTCTCCCCATCGGCCCCTACTTAACTTCTGGATGTTTGCAAGTGCTGCGGCGACATCTGGCTCGATCCTCACCCCGCCTCTGACTGACAAAGTTTTATGGGATTTCAGGCAGCTCCATTGCATCCCATTCATGGGCAGTGCGCAGGCGCAAGTTTGGGGGCCAAGTGCGGTGTCTGATGGGATGCAAGATGGCGTCGTCCGTTGGGAGGTTGCCTGGTATCGAGGGACCCAGAAGATGGATCCCCCGGTGAGGTGAGTAGACACTCCCTAATTGTGAAACCGGAGGGGGGGTGGGAAGGTTTAGGGGAGGTTTTGACCTCCCACAATGTTCTTCTTTAACGTTAAAACATTATTCTTTCTTGCTGTAAAATTTCTACGAGTCCCGTGGCCTACTTATTTTGGTACTGTTTACAATTCTTTACCCCCTTGGGCGTACTTGGTTGACACCTCTTGATTCTAGGGGACATATAAAGGTTGAAAACCACTGCAGTAGCTGATTCCTAGACTTGGACTGTAAACTCCACCAGTGCCCCTGGGAATAAGACCTTGCTCCCCTTGTAGAGAGTTAGCAGGGCTCAGCATCACAATGGCCACCAGCATTTTACAATAAACTAATAGTGTCAAATGATTCCAATGTACAGAGTTTGTGTAAGTGCAGATTCTAATATTTATTAATATATTCATAGAAATACATTGGTAAAAGTTACATTTGTATTTGACTATTTCTGGGATTTAATTTCTTATAGAATTCAAATAAAACACAATTAATAAAGAAATATTTTGACTTGTTCTTAATTGTTAGTTCTCAGCAGCGGGCGGCGGTGTCGTGGGGAATCGTTAGGTTAATGATTGTTACATGGAGGTAATGAGATCACGGAGACGCTTCTTATCCCAAGACGCGACTTAATTTTCTAACGCAGCCTCGTCTCTCGACGTACGTTTCACTAAAATGCACTTTCTTTTTCTCTCTGTGGAGTCGTTAGCCTGGCGCGGAGGGCGGGGGAGCGAGACGAGGCTTAGATTTTTTCTTACAATACGAGAATATGACAATAAACATTTTTTTTTTTCTATTCTTGTAAAAAGTTTGAACTGTTATTGTAAATTGTAAAGCTGACACTGGTTTCTACATAGAGCCCCAGTTTTATATTATAACACTAATATATATATATATATATATATATATATATATATATATAGATATAGATATATAGATATAGATATATATATAGATATATATATATAGATATATATATATATATATATATATATATATTTATATGACAATTGTTAACCTACAGCTCAGCACATTGTGACATTGTTATATTTTATGTAGAAAGCCATTGAAACACATTTAAAGTGGACCAAAACCCCCATCTTTAATTAGCATCTCTCCCCTTAATTGCTCCCCATATGTAGAGAACCTTTTGGCAATTTTTAGTGCTCCTACTTCACTCTAATCCCAGACAATATCACCTGTTTTGGCGGTAAAGCTCCGCCTTCTCCATTCATTGCCATTGTTATGTGTGGCAATGATGTAATCTCCAAACCGATGCAATTACTGATCACCTGCCATCTCACAGAGAGGGACAGCAAAAAAAAAAAAAAAAGGACGATTTGTAAACAATTATTAAACAATTATCCTCATATATATATATATATATATATATATATATATATATATATATATATCTCCTGCCTGGCTCAACTAAAATAGGCAAACAAATATATCAATATTACTAATAACTGGCCAATGATAAAGCCCTGGATACACGCAAAAGACTGTAGATTCTTTGGACGTCCGGTAAATACGAAAGACACTGAGACAAATGGTAAATACAGAGATAATATTGTTGATAAAATAACAATGCAATCCAATCTGACAACACAATACAACATGCTATGATCAGAGTTAAATGAATGGCATACACATATACAGGGATTAAGGCAACATTAAGAGCATTACCTTCCTGAAACAGGGAACCCACAAGCAGACCTTTCAGCTGGCAGCTTTCTTTCCTCCTTTCTCTGCTCTTCCAGCCACCTGTCGCCCTCATATATATCCCAATATCCCTTTGATCTCTAGGCTGGTTTCCCCAGTCTGGCTATTCTGAACTTGTCCCAAGCTGCTTTGCTGGCCTGTAGGTGGGCACGTATCAGAATTTCCAGGCATCTGCCTTCCCAAACCTGCATTGCTTGTTTGGTTGAAACTGATTTTATTGTTTAGTTTCAGAATGTTGATACTATCTAATGCGAATACAGTTCCTGGCAAGGCCATCTAGGCCTGCTGATATGCTAAGCAGCTTCCCACTGATGTCATGCCATAAATATTTTGCTGTATATCCATATATTTAATAAATGAGTAAAATTAGTAACAATATAGATTTTCCATGAAGGCCCCTTATTTACAGATTCGAAAAACAATATCATGTTCTAGGGGCTTTGGCCAGAGCAGTAGCTAGGCTTTCTGGGACTTGTGGCAAAGATTTAAAATAGTGCCCCACACCTGTTCTCATACTCCCCCCTGACCTGCTGCACCTGGGGCAAGTGTCCCCTGCTCCCCTCCCAGCTACGCCCCTGGCTTTGGCCTAATATATTTCACAAGTTCGTTGGGTTTCCAGATACCATGATGCACCAGTGCACCAATAAATATAAATATATATATTTGTAAATTTGTTTCTGTTTATCACCATTAAACACACATTGCAGCTCAATTACTGGTCATTCTATAATAGGGGATTTCTCTGCTGAGAAACCCGTGACATTTAACATTCTCCCTGACTGTAGCGATAACCTTTATCGCCGGAGGGCTTCCCCGCCAGAGACGTCCTTTTCCCAATGGTGAGAGGTGCTGCAGGAATTCCAGAGTCATCCGTGAGGAAAGCAGGAACAGCTCTTACAAGGGCTAGTGAATTGTAATATAGCGTTTCCCCCCAATAAGAGACAGAACTCAGTATTGAGGGTGAAGATGAACTTCTTTTATTAGTGCCACCCTGTGCCTTATATGCAAGTCTCCATGCAAGGGGACCTCCCCTGTGGACCTGATGGAGAACTGCATGACAAACACACAGACCAATGGGAGCAGGACACACAATCCCTCAACTCTGCCGGTAACACAATCAGCAACACAATGGCAGTCTGTAAGACAATCAACAACACAATGACAGTCTGTAACACAATCAACAACACAATGACATTGTCTGGAACATGCTTAAGAAAATGAAAGTAATGAATCTATGTAAAGTCCAAGGGCCAGATACAGTGCCTTTAAAAGCCAATATGCCCAAGTAGGGTCCCAGGGGCCGTATAGATAAAGGAACAGTGGGCATCCAATGAATGACCCGGTGGGCAATTGAATAGTGGTGAAATCCAAAAGGCAAAGAGTTTGTCACACTGACTTTATATAATGCAATATGTAGTTCAAACTTTTCCAATATTTTTTGAGAGTAGAGATTCAAACTGCTTGCAGCCGTCAAGCTGGGAGTTAGTAGCCCACCAATAAACTGGAACCCCGACCTCCTCCAACACGCGTCGTTCCTAATATGGAAAAAATATGGATAAAACGCTCCCTGTGGTGGGGAGGGAGCATCGGGAACCCAGAGCAGGACAGAGGATCCGTGTCCTTAAGACTGTTTAGAGAGGTATGGGACACTAGATGATTGTGGGAGGAGGTGTGTTTGTTGTTTTATTACTGAACCAAACCCAAAATTGGATTAATCCGAATCTAATTTTTAGGAAATTCATTAATCTCTAGTACTGTATTTTTCACCATATAAGATGCACTTTCCACCCCAAAAAAGTGGTGGGAAAATTTCAGTGCATTTTATCGTGCGAATAAAAAGAAAAAAGAAACCTACTTTACAGGGAGGAAAATGTCGCACACTGGGGCATGCCGGCCCTGGCTGTTAAGGGTGCAATGTGGCCCTGGATGTAATGGGGCATGCGGGCCACTGGCTGTAATGGGGCATGCTGGCCCTGGCTGTAATGAAGCATGTTGGCCCTGGCTGTAATGGGGCATGCCGGCCACTGGTTGTAATGGGGCATGCTGGTGCTGGCTGTAATGAAGCATGTTGGCCCTGGCTGTAATGGGGCATGCTGGCCACTGGCTGTAATGGGGCATGCTGGCCCTGGCTGTAATGAAGCATGCTGGCCCTGGCTGTAATGGGGCATGCTGGCCACTGGCTGTAATGGGGCATGCTGGCCCTGGCTGTAATGAAGCATGCCGGCCCTGGCTGTAATGGGGCATGCTGGCCACTGGCTGTAATGGGGCATGCTGGCCCTGGCTGTAATGGGGCATGCTGGCCCTGGCTGTAATGGGGCATGCTGGTCACTGGCTATAATGGGGCATGCTGGTCACTGGCTGTAATGGGGCATGCTGGCCCTGGCTGTAATGGGGCATGCTGGCCCTGGCTGTAATGAAGCATGCCGGCCCTGGCTGTAATGGGGCATGCTGGCCCTGGCTGTAATGGGGCATGCTGGTCACTGGCTATAATGGGGCATGCTGGCCACTGGCTGTAATGGGGCATGCTGGCCCTGGCTGTAATGGGGCATGCTGGCCCTGGCTGTAATGAAGGATGTTGGCCCTGGCTGTAATGGAGCATGCTGGCCCTGGCTGTAATGGGGTATGCCGGCCACTGGCTGTAATGGGGCATGCTGGTCCTGGCTGTAATTAGGCTTGCCGGCCACTGGCTGTAATGGGGCCTACCGGCCACTGGCTGTAATTGGGCTTGCCGGCCACTGGCTGCAATGGGGCCTACCGGCCACTGGCTGTAATTGGGCTTGCCGGCCACTGGCTGCAATGGGGCCTGCCGGCCACTGGCTGTAATGGGGCCTGCTGGCCACTGGCTGTAATGGGGCTTGCCAGCCACTGGCTGTTTTTTTTTGGGGGGGGGGAGGAATCAGGATGGGAATTTTAGCACACCATTTGGTTCAGAATTTTTTTTTCTTATTTTCCTCCTCTAAACTCTGGGTGGGTCTTATGGGCCAAAAAACACAGTAAATACATTAGTATTTCTAAACCAAGAGGCTTTCCTTGCTTTAATTTCTGGGTCATGGAAAGCTTGTGCATTGTGCCAGAGCTTTATGAGTCATGAGCATGCTCTGCTGTGGTCAGAGACTGCTAAGACTTGTCAGGCTTGCTAATGCTGAAAGCACCAAGAGACAGACCGGAGGAGTGCATTTAAAAAGGGGACATAGTTTGGAACCCTGCTATATTTACCTGGCATTGCAGGAAGAGGAGGAGGAGAGGCACATGGGCCAGGCATCAGAGGAGCGGCCTGCTGTCTCATTATTGTATTCAACTATTTATGGGATTTAACTAATACGTCAGATAGATAGAGATAGAGTTAAAATAAAACATCAGTATAAAAGAAATATGTGGACGCAAGTGTTATACCTGACATTAGGCTGATTTCCCTAAGAAATATGGGTTTGTCCAAATCTTATTGTACTTATTGCTAATCTCTATGGAGCTTCTCAGCATGAATGTGGCTTCTTAGCAAGCAGTTGGACCAGTAGATGTGCTTACTGCCAACATCTCGACAGGTGGGTGGGCATTGGCGGCATCACAGGAAGTTGGCGGGAAGGGCTTTGGACGGCTCCTTGACAGGCGAATGGGGGGGGGGTCTACAGCTTCTAGACAAGTGGACAGGCTACAGAAGGCTTTTTTGATAGGGCAGTGAGCAGTCAGGAGGGCCTGGCTGGCTTCTTGACAGGCAAATCTGTCTCCTTGACAGGGGAATGGGCGGTCTACAGCCAGCTTCTAGGCAAGAGGACAGGCTCCAGAAAGCTTCTTGATAAGATAGTGGCAGTCAGGTGACCTCCCGGCTTGACCCTTGGCTCGACTTTGACTACTCTTCGGTCTTATCCTTTGGTGCCGCGCTTGATTGGACTGATCTCCCGTGTATGACCCCTGCTTGCCCGACCTCGCCTAGTCTCATTCCTGGTTCATCCGCCTTCCTCCCCGTAAGTCTGCATCCTTTGTGCTACCAAGTCCTGGGGGCAACCGTGCCCAGTGAGGCGTGTAAAGCGTCCCGGCAGATGGGGGCTTGTCTACAGGTGAAGCTAGCAGTGGAGATTGGGGGTTTTGGACTTACTCAGAAGACAGGTGTCCCACGGGAACTGACACCCTGAAAGTAATGAAACTCAGGCTAGGAGTTTTAAATATTGTGCAGTTGCCTCTATCCCTTACACTGTACAGTGTGGCAAGCTTCAGTCATGACTAGGGATGAGCGAATCGGTTCTAACAAACCTGAATTCGCTCCAATTTTCAGGGAAAATTCTATTCAGCACGAACCCGAATTTTAGTGGTTCGTGCTGACCGAATTTTCCCTGAATTAAAAAAAAAAAAAAAATGCCGGCATGATGGGAGCGGGGAGACCGGCTGCGCTGTCAGCGGGCGGCGCTGACAGCGCAGCCGGCCTCCCCACTCCGACCAAGCCGTGAAATGGAAAAAAAAATGCCGGCATGGTGGGAGCGGGGAGGGCGGCTGCGCTGTCAGCAGGCTTCCTCCGCCCGCTGACAGCGCAGCCGGCCTCCCCGCTCCCACCATGCAGGCATTTTTTTATTTCAGCAAACACTTACCGGCATGGTGGGAGTGTGGAGGCTGGCTGCGCTGTCAGCTGTCATCAGAGGACGCGTCATCAGAGGAAGCCGGCTGACAGTGCAGCCTGCCTCCCCGCTCCCACCAGAGATGAGCGATTCGCTAAAGTTCGATTCGGACGAACCCGAATTTCTTTGAGAAATTCGGCGAATCGCACGAATCGAATTTTTGAGAAGTTCGCTCATCTCTAGTCATGACCTTACATTCATTAATTTCATAGCTTTCAAAGCTTCCACAGCTCAAACAAGAGAAAACCTCTCAAATGCCACTCACCCAGCCAACTTGTTACAACTGTAACAAACACAAATCTGGGCAGCACGCCAACTCATTACAAAGTATCAGTCTGGAGCTTCCAGAGCTCAGACTGAGAGAAAACCGCAAAATGTCAATCACCCAGCCCAAGTGTTACATTTGTATCTTGAACAAACCTTGGCAGCACGCCAAAGTATTACATAGTGTTATACTAAAGCCTCCACAGCTCAAGGAAAATAAAACGCAAAATGTCAATCGCCTAGCCCAAATGTTACTTTTGTATCTTTTCACAACCTTGGCAGCACGCCTAGTTAACAGAAAGTAACCAACCAATTACAATTTATCCATTGTAATTGTTGAAAAAACTACTGACTGAAACTACTTCTCCCAGTAACCCTTTCAGCAACAAACAACCAATAAAAAGGCTGGGCGCCTTACCCGCCCCCGATCACCTTGACAACGTCATAGACGAAACGGCCATCGGTGAACCGATTTTCTATCGAGTTTACAAAAGTTTTCAAAGACTTAAATCAGGCAAGAATTTTGCAACTTTCCAGTCGCCTTTGTGGCTTCAATTTTAAACCCAGCCACGAACCGGCTCTCCTCTCCGCCTGCCCACCCGCCACCTTACCTACGGTCGCCAGCTCAGATCTGACTACCCAAGGCAGCCAGACCAACATCCCCTACACTTCTCCAGCCCAGAGGAAACCTCAGCGCTGCTCCTGCCTGCGCCCTCTGCAATAACCGGCTTTTCCATTTATTCACCTGCACCCTCTGCACTACAACTAATACCACAGCCCATCCAGGCTGTGGTGGTGAGTAAGTAGCACTGAGCATCAACTGTACTAATTTTCCTAGCAATTTTGATCAACTTACTGAAACTGTAATTTATACAATTTCCTTTGTTTACCATTAATTAAAAGGATATAAGTAAAACCACAGCCAATCCAGGCTTTGGTGGGGAATAAAAAGCACCGAGCATATACTCTACTAATTGTACCATCAATTTTAATCAACTTACCAAAACTGTAAGTCATACAATCTCCTTATATTCGTTTTACCTTTAATTACAAATTTTTCACATTTCCCCCACAACGGTTACAAGCCTCACAACACATCTAAAATCAGAACATTAAAGCAGACCTCAACTAATCAATCTGCACTAACCACTAGAACCTTTTCTGATGACATAATCATCTTAATCTATCCAAAACAATCATCTACCTCAACTCACACAGCCTACCTGGACCTCAGAAACACCGCTTATTTGATTTCAACGCCGACCTACAACCTCTAAACCACCTAGGATCCACCAACCACATTGCTCCAACCCACTAGACACTCAACTCATCCTGAACAAGGAATCATCCACCACAAACCAGCTCAAAGAACTCAGAATACAGGGACAAAAGTGTAACTAACACTGACCAATCTGTATAACGCTACCTGAGAGGAGAAATCCCTCAGACAGCAAGATTAACAATTCCAACAATTTTTGAGGCCTAATTAGTCAGAGGCAATGATACCTAGTTGTTTATGATTTAATTAAAAGGTGGAAACACCCCCTCAAACAAAACTTTACTTTGGTAATACTATTGCATTTGTTTATTCATACTTTTATGTATATATACTAACCTATTTTTCCTCACAGGATTGCGGAGAACATTAACCCTTTACTTACTCTCCCTCTTAACCTGCCTTTTTTATCCACAGCGCACCTACACTAATCTTTTCTCCACCTAGGTCCACACCTAAGTTAGAACAGATTAACCCATCTACATTTCTCCTAGGAAATACAGGATTTCCCTGAAGTAGGAGCTGCTCAAATTATCTAATTGCGCTTTCCTCGATCCAACTCCTGCAAATCATGACCTTACATTGTAAAAAGCCAGTCAACTTCCTGATGTGTTACATTGTAAACAGACAGACATGTGACTACTATAAAACAACATCCTGCTGTGCTACATTGTATATAACTTGCATTTTTGCAATATAATGTTAAAGCAGACCCACACACATTTCATACCTAATGAGTGTAGTTTCGCATTGCGACAGGCTGGGGGGGGGGCATCCAGATTGCTGGAGCCCGCCTGCCATAGACCCTCGTAACGCCTGCAATCCTTAACTTTATCAAGATCCTCTTCTGCAATGCAGCCTCGTAATTGGTCACCAGAGCTCCTATGGGTCAGGGTTACTTTCTCTTTTCTGGCCACTGATCAGGGCCAGCCCACTTAACTACTGTCAGCCACTCAGTGGGGGGGTGGGGGCTCCAGCAATCTGGATGTCCCCCGAACCTGTCACAATGCAGTTTGGCTGCATTAGGTAAAAAATGGTTGTGGGTCACCTTTAAACTTGAGCAACCCTTTACAAGTAACAATGTGCCTATGCATCCCCCACCAAAGCAATTCAAATTGCTGCACATAAGAATTAATTTACCTTCATGTATCTACCACCAGGGTTGCCCCCGTTAATGGTGCTTTATGGATCTGCTAGTGGCCTGCAAAGAACCTGCCGCTGATGCCACTTTGCATTGTGGGTTGTCAGTTATCTCCAGCCGCAATATGACTGGGCTGCTGGGAAAGGAAGAATCCTCCCAGGTGCTTCCAGAAGCCATGGTCAGAGAAAAATTATGAAGTGGCATTTCAGCTTTGATTAGATGCAATTAGATTAAATTATGAGCCTATGTAAGTGCTGACAATGATTCAATGTTTACATGCAGACAGGAAAAGGGAGCGCCAGGGAGGTTTTATTTTTTCAGCAGTGCAATGTTGTTGATCAGGTATATCAGCTGCTAACTCAAAGATTGCACTGGTTCCATGGAGAGATCACTCTGAGGAATGCGTACCTGTAGATCAGATCAACTATTTATTTTATTAGTAAAGATTTTCAGTAACACATTGCAAAAAGCTGTCCTGAAATCTTGGTTCCTCAGACTGTACACCAAGGGATTGAGGAGCGGAGACATGACGGTGTAAAAGACAGATAGGACTTTATCGCCCGCAAAGTGGCTACTAGCGCTTGGACGGAAGTAATTAGACATGGCCGTGCCATAAAATACGAAGACCACGGTCAGGTGGGAGGAGCACGTGGAGAAGACTTTGCTGCTCTTGTCCTTCACCTGCATCCCTAAGACGGTTTTGAAGATAAAAATGTAGGAGAGGAAAGTGAGTATCAGAGACCCGATCGCGACCACGCCTCCTACCAAGAAGATGAGCAGAACGTTGATGAAGATGTCACTGCAGGTTATCTGGAACAACAGGGGCAGGTCACAGAAGAAGCTCTCTATGACATTCACTTTACAAAATGTTAACTTTACAGCACACAGCGAGTGTATCAAAGAATAGGCAAAGCCAAGAGCCCAGGCACCGAATGCCAAGTGGATGCATGCTCTCCAGTCCATGACCTGCATGTAATGTAACGGGCGACAGATGGCGATATAGCGATCGTATGACATGACGCTCAACAATAAACCCTCAGACACAGCAAAGAACAGGAAGAAGAAGACTTGGGTCAGGCAAGCCGTCCTGGAAATGACTCTTCTGCTGGTGTAGAGGTCAAATAGCATTCGGGGGACCGTGGCCGAGGAGCAACTGATGTCCAAGCTGGCCAGATTCCCCAGGAAGAAATACATGGGGGTGTGGAGGTGAGAGTCTGTGACTATGAGGATGATGGTCAGCAAATTCCAGGTGAGGGTCAGAAGATAGATGACGAGGAAGAAAATGAAAAGCGGCAGCCGAAGACTCGGGAGGTCGGAGAGGCCCGAGAGAAGTAACTGTGTGAAAGTTGTCTGATTTATCGCGGACATTATTTTTAGAATTTATGCTTTATATAGACGATAACATGGAAAAATCTAAATGAATAATATCCTCTTGTGTTTCGTAGCAATTCCGTTGTCTTCATTCTGTAGAGCAATATGTTACATATATTACATAGTTACTTAGCACGGTGGAAAAAAAGACATATGTTCATCAAGTTCAATCAAGGGTCAGGGTTGGGAAGAGTTATCTCTTTTTTACTGATAACAGCTAATAGTAACTGTTAATGTTATTTTCTTCTGAATAAGCATCTAATCCTTTTTTGAAGCTGTCAGCGGTTGTTGCTGTAACAAGCTTCTGTGGGAGGCTATTCCACAGATTTATAGTTCTTATGGTAAAAAATGATTGTCGCCTCCGGAGATTGAATTTATTTTTTTTCCAGACAGAGGGAGCACGCCCTTGTCTTTAGAGAGGATTTTACCTGAATATTCTAAATATTATATATTATTAAAAATATAATATAAAAAAATATTTTTCGTATTGGCCATTTATATATTTATGGAAGTTAATCATGTCCCCCTCAGTCGTCTCCTCTCTAGACTAGACAGATTTCTGTAGTGTTTCTTTATCGCTAAGATCCCTCATTCAGTGTAGGTAAGTGCTCAGTTACCACAGAGTTGCAAATGGAACATTACAGGCCTGCTGGGGAGGGCTTGCTGCAGATGACTCTCTCTCTTTCTAGCTGCTGATGATACACTTCCTGCCCCTGCAAATAGGGGTTGGCAGCCCCTATCTGAAGGTTTCAAAGATATATATATATATATATATATATATATATATATATATATATATATATACAGGACAGGCTTCCTGTATGCTAGGAGAACTGAGCACAAGGCTTGCTGCCAGGAGCTGTGCTGCTGCAACCTACATATATAGCCTCAAAGTGGAGCCTGAATCACTTTTCAGACTGCTACACTATTTGCATGTGTGTCCAGCTGCCCCTGTGGAGAACCTTCAACTGCTGCTGCATATCTGATCATCCACTTCTGCGAGTGAATCATCTCTTCGAGTAGAGATCAGGGGCCCTTACAGCTTGCAACCTGTGTCGACTTTCCCCTGGAGGTATCTAGCATATATATATATATCCGCGTGTATGTGCACAGACTAACCAAAGCCCCAGCTGGGCCTTTCATTGTGAAATATTGTGTATGGTTTGTCTATACTTGAAAGTTAACCTTTACTACATTTACAAAGTTCCTAGTACTGTTATACTTGACTGTGACTGACTTAGGTAAATGTTGGGAGCTGTAGTCCCTCTGCTCCAAACGTATTGTTTTGCTTAGACAACTTGATCTATTTCCCAGGTGTTATTCTGGGTGGAGGCATTGGCACACCAAATATTTAACCCACTCTTGCACTCAGCGAAGGTTCAGCTTCTCTTTTTTACCAACAGGTTAGCGTCATAGTCTTGTCTTGAGACTTGAGTGGAGTGTTTACCATCACCCCCCCCCCCCCTCCAAAACAGCATTACAACAGTTTGGTGGCTCTCCTCTGCACCGTTTCCAAAATCAGGGCACCCTTTTTATGAACGAGTGCCCAAAACTGGACGGCATATTCCAGATGAGGGTACGCCAGTGTCTTGTAAAGAGGCAATATTACTCACCTATACCATGATTCCATGCCTCTAATAATGCATAATAATATATTGGTGGCCTCGGAAGCAGCTGCTTGGCATTGCATGCTGTTATTTAGCCTGTGATTTACCAGTACCCCCAGATCCTTCTCAACTAGTGACTCTCCCAGTTTTACTCCCCCAAGGACATCAGGTTATTAGACCCCAAGTGCATGACTTTACATTTCTCAGCATGTAACATTATGTAATATATTATTTCCACTATTTTTATCTGAAAAAAAGAATGAATGGAAGGCCAGAAGTAAAAAAAGAAATTATAAAAGGGTGATAAAAATGAGGAGAAATAATGAGGGAAAGAAGGACAGGAAAGGAAGAAAGAAAAGAAAGAAAGCTAGTATCTAGCAGCTAGCATGTCTGATGGCACCTGGGCTGGTTATCAGGCTTCTGGAGCATGGCAGGCTTCGCGGGTAGGGACAGGAGCGATGCCATGTGTTTCCGCTCCTCAGCTAAGCATAGCTTGTGTTGCAGGAGCACTGGGCAATAACACAATTCCGCCATCACTTCTGCCAGTGTCCTCGGTGATAGGGGGCGGCCATGTTGACGTACCTCCATTGCCCTTTGCCATGGGGGTTCATACTGAGGCTCTGCTCCTCTGTCGGAAATGAGCTCAGGTGACAGGTCGGGCATGCTTATGTTTAGCTGTGAGTGTGGTGTCCCACCTACCTTGGTCTTGTTGGTCGGGACCCAGCTGTCCCACTTATGTCTGACTGGCTCACATGTGAATAGAAATGGCTTAATTCACATATAATAGAAAGAAAAAAATGGGGACTTGCAATATACCCTATTTAATCTGTACAGGTGCCGCTCCCAAAGCTGCAAAAGAGCTCCAACCAGAAACAAATAAAATATGTAGGAAGGCCTCTCAACTCATAAATTGATCAAAAAATACAATTTTTATTAATTACATATTTATAATCACTACATACAATACACTCAACATATTAAAATCCCTTAAAAAAATCAAACAATAACACGCAGGACAAACCAACATAAAGGTGTGTAGGCAATGGGGAGGGTCTCACCACACTAATTGATATCAAATGCCTAGATATATGTGCTAAATCATTCAACAAAGTGTTCCAACAGTGCAACTGAGCATGTGCAAATCCTGCCTATGATCCGGATCACTATAAAATCTATTTATTTATAAAGTGCAAGTGCTCCTAGTCAATAAAATACATAAGAAAAGTGCGCACTCCACTATCTTTAAAGAAAAAGAAGTCTTTTATTGTCATCACCATATCACAAAAACACATCTCATTGTATTTTAATCCAATCTAATATTGTACACATATCACATAAATCACAATACAATAGACAAAACCATATATAGCAGCAGCGGTCTCAGTGCATAGTCTCATGATTTACTTCAGTAAAGTGAAGAGAGTTATTTTGGATATATGAACTTAATACATTATTTCCTTTTGGGATGAATGAGGAATGTGACTATACCTCCTTCCTATAAGATATTGGAACATATTGAGTAAATAGTGGTGTTTTGAATAAGTAAGGAGTTCATTTAGTTATCAGGGTTTAGGTTTGCTTGAGGGTTAGGAGAGGTGAAGGGATGTAAGAAGGGATGATGTATATATAAGATCCCCCTAAGAATTGTATATATATTATTTAGTATGTAATGAGAAGGACTAGCTGCAGAGGGAAGAAATAAGAAATAAAAAATGATAATGTTATTGAATGTGTATATGCTTTATTATAGGTATGGAGTATGGTACAACAAGAGAGCATTTCTCCCCCAAGAAACAAGATAAAAAATACAAAGATTCTCCCAGCCTGTCTCACTATGTAATAGAGATGCGTGGTTCCTTTAAATGATGAAAGGGTTAATGTTCGATGAGTTTGAGACAGGGCTCCGTGTGGAGCGGCCCTGCGCGCGTGCACGCCGACATGTTGTGGCTGGCGTATGCGAGCCCGATGTGGTTGGCGGGTACGCCAGGACCGTCCTTTACACAGAAGAGTAACGCGGAATGACGCAGACTTGGTGCTGCGTAATTTCCTGTCACGTGGCGCCGGGGGAAGAACTGCCTATATAAAGGCGAGAGAAATGGCAACAAGTTAGCATACCTAAGGGGTCGGGTGGACCCGAAACGGCCGTAAGGTGAAATGTATATTTTTTGTGTGCTGGTTTATAGAGTGTGAGTACAGATTGTCATGATATATGTTATAAAAAGTATTTGAGTCTTATTTTCTGTTAATGGCCTTTTTGTAAACTATGTTTCTGGCTGCGGAGGATTTGAATACATGGTTTCTATTAGTGCAAGATGTCATGCTGCTAGGGATATGTGCAATTTGTAATCATTTAAACGTATGATTTTCATCTGGACCATTATAGAACTGAAGCACTTTATTGCATTATGACTAAATTATGAATTATCTTTTACAATGAGATACAAAGCTTATGAATGTGCAATGTATGGGTCCAGGGGATTTAATTAGCTGCTAATGCACTACATCACTTTACTGAAGTAAATCATGAGGTGAAGGGTGGCGTGCAGCGCGTCCACGGAGGCGTGTGCAGCGTGTTTGGTCACAGGGCGGCGAGGAGCAACAATGCAGCATGGGTGGCTAGGTAAGTATGCTGGTGAGAGCGTATATTGCAGAGGAAGCGTAAGTAGCTTGTACCGGACAGGTGCCTGCACTTGCCTCTATAATATGTATGCCCCTGATTATGAGGTCAACCAATTGGGTCAACAGTGGTCATCAAAGAATAAGAACAAAATAATAGGCACAAATGTTTTAGCATGAGACAAATCAGAGATCTGGAACTTTCCATGGAAAGAACGAGAAGGAAGATGTTATCACCATTCCAGATGGAGTAATGATGTAGACTGCGCAGCAACTTTCTCAAATCAAAGACACGATGTTAGCAGCCGGTCTCCTGTTATCACACATTGATGTTCCCCGGCACACGTGTACTGTATTTATAAGGCTTAATGGTCCCTTGGTGCCGGATGTTGCCTCTGCTGTGTGTAACAACCTCAGATTATCGCCTTCCCAATTCTTCTGGGATTGAAGCTATTCTAAGTCTAATGAGTATTGTTGAATTCTTCCTCTTCAATACATTTATCCCTAAAGTTTTTATTTTACCTTATAAGTGTGACTTCGCATATCTCATGGAACATGCTGCACAACATCTGCACTGGTGTATACAGATACAGCATTGTAAACATCACAGAAGAATATGCAGACATCACAGAAAGCTAATAAGCAGGTTATACCTAAAAAAAAAAAATTGTTTCCGTCCGAAAGAGGCATCTCTATTAGATTCAATGTCGCAGAGCAACACAATTACAGAGCCTTGAAGTGGCATCAGCATGATGAGCCCAGATATTGCCTGAAAGACACACTCTGGACTTGGCAGCAGCATAGGGAGCCCATATATTGCCTGAAATACACACCCTGGAGTTGGCAGCAGCATAGGGAGCCCATATATTCCCTGAAAAACACACCCTGGAGTTGGCAGCAGCATAGGGAGCCCATATATCACCTGAAAGAGACACTGGAGTTGGCAGCAGCATTAGGAGACCATATATTGCCTGAAAAACACACCCTGGAGTTGGCAGCAGCAGCAGCAGCATTAGGGGTCCATAAATTGCCAATTGACCATATTTTGCCTGAAAGACACACCCAGGAGTTGGCAGCAGCATAGGGAGCCCACATATTGCCTGAAAAACACATTGGAGTTGGCAGCAGCATTAGGAGCCCATATTTTGCCTGAAAGACACACCCAGGAGTTGGCAGCAGAATTAGGAGCCCATATATTGCCTGAAAAACACATTGGATTTGGCAGCAGCATAGGGAGCGCATATATTGTCTGAAAGACACACCCACGAGTTTTGCAGCAGCAGAAGGAGCTCATATATTGCCTGAAAGACACACCCTGGATTTGACAGTAGCAGCAGCATTAGGAGCTCATATATTGCCTGAAAGAAACACCCAGGAGTTGGCAGCAGCAGCAGCATTAGGAGCCCATATATTGCCTGAAAGACAAACCCAGGAGTTGGCAGCAGCATAGGGAGCCCATATATTGCCTGAAAAACACATTGGAGTTGGCAGCAGCATAGGGAGCTCATATATTGCCTGAAAGACACACCCAGGAGTTGGCAGCAGCAAAAGGAGCTCATATATTGCCTGACAGACACACCCAGGAGTTGGCAGCAGCAGCAGCATTAGGAGCCCATATATTGCCTGAAAGACACACCCAGGAGTTGGCAGCAGCACAGGGAGCTCATATATTGCCTGAAAGACAAACCCAGGAGTTGGAAGCAGCAGAAGGAGCTCATATATTGCCTGAACAACACACCCTGGAGTTAGCAGCAGCAGAAGGAGCTACCATGCATCAGCTACTCGCATGCAATCAGCTATTGGTGGGTGGAAATCCTGGCTGATCCATGCCTGATTCATCTTCACAAAGGTGAGTCTCTCCACATTTTTCGTGGACAGACAAGTTCTCCTTGGCGTTACTATGGCCCCCGCAGCACTAAAGACCCGCTCAGATGGCACACTACTGGCCGGGCAGGACAGCTTTCCCAGGGCAAACTCTGACAGTTGCGGCCACAAGTCAAGTTTGGCTGCCCAGAAGTCCAGCGGATCCTCAAGGTGTGTTGGCATGGTCATTTCAAGGTATGACACGACCTGCTTTCAGGCCCTGCTCCAGGTCTTCCTGCTGCTCATGAATAGCACGTATGAGCTTCCACTGGTTCACATTAAAGTTATACGGGGGAGTCCCCCTATCCGCTTGGATCATCAAGAAATCATGGCTTTTCTCTGTTCGTATAGTCGATCTAACATATGTAGGGTGGAATTCCAACGGGTGGGAACATCGCAAATCAGACTATGTTGGGGGATACCATTCTGACGCTGTAGCTCAGGAAGGGTGTGCTTGGCGGTGTAGGAGTGGCTGAACTCTGAACGCTTGACAACTAGGTTGAACATGTGTGCCATACAGGGCGCATGTCTCAGGCTTCCTTGTCTCAGCACAGACAAAATGTTACTCCCATTGTCAATCACCATGGTTCCCATTTCCAATTTTCGCGGAGTAAGCCGTGTTTTGATTTCTTGATGAATGAATTTCAGGAGCTCCTCCCCTGTGTGACTCCGTTCGCCAAGGCAAACTATGTGAAGTACAGCGTGACACCGCCGTGCCCTGCACACATGGTAGGCTGAAGGGGCATTGAGAATTGACCGTACAGTGGAGGCTTAGGAGACAGCGGAGGATGAGGAGGCGCACACTGTGACAGGCAAAACGGCCTGGGAGCGTGGAGGCCGAAGTAGTGTGACCTGTCCAAGTTGCTGTGCAGGAACCAAATTCACCCAGTGGGCTGTAAAGGACATGTATTGTCCCTGACCGTAGTTACAGCTCCAGATCCAGGCTCTGCCGTGCACTTTGGTGCACACCGACAGGCTCAATGACTGGTCCACCTTCTGCTCAACAAATTTGTGCAAGGCTGGTACTGCCTTCTTTGCAAATAAATGATGGCTTGGGACTCTCCACCTCGGCTCGGCACAAGCCATCAGCTCTCTGAAAGGTGCAGAGTCCACCACCGTAAAAGGGAGCGACTGCAGCACCAGCAGCTTGGACAGGAGCACATTTAGCTTCTGCGCCGTAGGATGAGTGGGCGCATACTGTTGTCACTTGGACATGGCTTCGCTGATGGATTGCTGGTGGGATGAGTGACTTTTAGTAGGAGGAGCAGGAGCATCTGGAGCGGCAGAGGATGGGTATGATGCACAGCTACCTTCGGCTGAGGTGCTGGAGCCTTGGCTGGGTAAAATTGGAAGTGGCGCGGCACTGGCTGACGCAGCAGGCTGGACCCCCACTTCGGAGCCTCTGTTCTCCCAGGCCGCTTTATGGTGACGCTGCATGTGTTGCCGCAGAGCCGTGGTACCAACATTGGCACGCTTGACCTTCTGTCTTCACATCTTGCATGTGGCCAGGTTACCCTCCTGTGGATGCTTGATGAAAAAGTGCCACACTGCCGCGGAATGACGCAGACTTGGTGCTGCGTCATTTCCTGTCACGTGGCGCCGGGGGGGAGAACTGCTTATATAAAGGCGAGAGAAATGGCAACAAGTTAGCATACCTAAGGGGTCGGGCGGACCCGAAACGGCCGTAAGGTGAAATGTATATTTTTTGTGTGCTGGTTTATAGAGTGTGAGTACAGATTGTCATGATATATGTTATAAAAATTATTTGAGTCTTATTTTCTGTTAATGGCCTTTTTGTAAACTATGTTTCTGGCTGCGGAGGATTTGAATACATGGTTTCTATTAGTGCAAGATGTCATGCTGACAGGGATATGTGCAATATGTAATCATTTAAACGTATGATTTTCGTCTGGACCGTTATAGAACTGAAGCACTTTATTACATTATGACTAAATTATGATTTATCTTTTACAATGAGATACAAAGCTTATGAATGTGCAACGTATGGGTCCAGGGGATTTAATTAGCTGCTAATGCACTACATCACTTTACTGAAGTAAATTATGAGGTGAAGGGTGGCTTGCAGCGCGTCCACGGAGGCGTGTGCAGCGTGTTTGGTGATAAGAGACCCTGTGCTCACAGGGCGGCGAGGAGCAACAATGCAGCATGGGTGGCTAGGTAAGTATGCTGGTGAGAGCGTATATTGCAGAGGAAGCGTAAGTAGCTTGTACCGGACAGGTGCCTGCACTTGCCTCTATAATATGTATGCCCCTGATTATGAGGTCAACCAATTGGGTCAACAGTGGTCATCAAAGGATAAGAACAAAATAATAGGCACAAATGTTTTAGCATGAGACAGATCAGAGATCTGGAACTTTCCATGGAAAGAACAAGAAGGAAGATGTTATCACCATTCCAGATGGAGTAATGATGTAGACTGCGCAGCAACTTTCTCAAATCAAAGACACGATGTTAGCAGCCTGTCTCCTGTTATCACACATTGATGTTCCCCGGCACACGTGTACTGTATTTATAGGGCTTAATGGTCCCTTGGTGCCAGATGTTGCCTCTGCTGTGTGTAACAACCTCAGATTATCGCCTTCCCAATTCTTCTGGGATTGAAGCTATTCTAAGTCTAATGAGTATTGTTGAATTCTTCCTCTTCAATACATTTATCCCTAAAGTTTTTATTTTACCTTATAAGTGTGACTTCGCATATCTCATGGAACATGCTGCACAACATCTGCACTGGTGTATACAGATACAGCATTGTAAACATCACAGAAGAATATGCAGACATCACAGAAAGCTAATAAGCAGGTTATACCTAAAAAAAAAAAATTGTTTCCGTCCGAAAGAGGCATCTCTATTAGATTCAATGTCGCAGAGCAACACAATTACAGAGCCTTGAAGTGGCATCAGCATGATGAGCCCAGATATTGCCTGAAAGACACACTCTGGACTTGGCAGCAGCATAGGGAGCCCATATATTGCCTGAAATACACACCCTGGAGTTGGCAGCAGCATAGGGAGCCCATATATTCCCTGAAAAACACACCCTGGAGTTGGCAGCAGCATAGGGAGCCCATATATCACCTGAAAGAGACACTGGAGTTGGCAGCAGCATTAGGAGACCATATATTGCCTGAAAAACACACCCTGGAGTTGGCAGCAGCAGCAGCAGCATTAGGGGTCCATAAATTGCCAATTGACCATATTTTGCCTGAAAGACACACCCAGGAGTTGGCAGCAGCATAGGGAGCCCACATATTGCCTGAAAAACACATTGGAGTTGGCAGCAGCATTAGGAGCCCATATTTTGCCTGAAAGACACACCCAGGAGTTGGCAGCAGAATTAGGAGCCCATATATTGCCTGAAAAACACATTGGATTTGGCAGCAGCATAGGGAGCGCATATATTGTCTGAAAGACACACCCACGAGTTTTGCAGCAGCAGAAGGAGCTCATATATTGCCTGAAAGACACACCCTGGATTTGACAGTAGCAGCAGCATTAGGAGCTCATATATTGCCTGAAAGAAACACCCAGGAGTTGGCAGCAGCAGCAGCATTAGGAGCCCATATATTGCCTGAAAGACAAACCCAGGAGTTGGCAGCAGCATAGGGAGCCCATGTATTGCCTGAAAAACACATTGGAGTTGGCAGCAGCATAGGGAGCTCATATATTGCCTGAAAGACACACCCAGGAGTTGGCAGCAGCAAAAGGAGCTCATATATTGCCTGACAGACACACCCAGGAGTTGGCAGCAGCAGCAGCATTAGGAGCCCATATATTGCCTGAAAGACACACCCAGGAGTTGGCAGCAGCACAGGGAGCTCATATATTGCCTGAAAGACAAACCCAGGAGTTGGAAGCAGCAGAAGGAGCTCATATATTGCCTGAACAACACACCCTGGAGTTAGCAGCAGCAAAAGGAGCTACCATGCATCAGCTACTCGCATGCAATCAGCTATTGGTGGGTGGAAATCCTGGCTGATCCATGCCTGATTCATCTTCACAAAGGTGAGTCTCTCCACATTTTTCGTGGACAGACAAGTTCTCCTTGGCGTTACTATGGCCCCCGCAGCACTAAAGACCCGCTCAGATGGCACACTACTGGCCGGGCAGGACAGCTTTCCCAGGGCAAACTCTGACAGTTGCGGCCACAAGTCAAGTTTGGCTGCCCAGAAGTCCAGCGGATCCTCAAGGTGTGTTGGCATGGTCATTTCAAGGTATGACACGACCTGCTTTCAGGCCCTGCTCCAGGTCTTCCTGCTGCTCATGAATAGCACGTATGAGCTTCCACTGGTTCACATTAAAGTTATACGGGGGAGTCCCCCTATCCGCTTGGATCATCAAGAAATCATGGCTTTTCTCTGTTCGTATAGTCGATCTAACATATGTAGGGTGGAATTCCAACGGGTGGGAACATCGCAAATCAGACTATGTTGGGGGATACCATTCTGACGCTGTAGCTCAGGAAGGGTGTGCTTGGCGGTGTAGGAGTGGCTGAACTCTGAACGCTTGACAACTAGGTTGAACATGTGTGCCATACAGGGCGCATGTCTCAGGCTTCCTTGTCTCAGCACAGACAAAATGTTACTCCCATTGTCAATCACCATGGTTCCCATTTCCAATTTTCGCGGAGTAAGCCGTGTTTTGATTTCTTGATGAATGAATTTCAGGAGCTCCTCCCCTGTGTGACTCCGTTCGCCAAGGCAAACTATGTGAAGTACAGCGTGACACCGCCGTGCCCTGCACACATGGTAGGCTGAAGGGGCATTGAGAATTGACCGTACAGTGGAGGCTTAGGAGACAGCGGAGGATGAGGAGGCGCACACTGTGACAGGCAAAACGGCCTGGGAGCGTGGAGGCCGAAGTAGTGTGACCTGTCCAAGTTGCTGTGCAGGAACCAAATTCACCCAGTGGGCTGTAAAGGACATGTATTGTCCCTGACCGTAGTTACAGCTCCAGATCCAGGCTCTGCCGTGCACTTTGGTGCACACCGACAGGCTCAATGACTGGTCCACCTTCTGCTCAACAAATTTGTGCAAGGCTGGTACTGCCTTCTTTGCAAATAAATGATGGCTTGGGACTCTCCACCTCGGCTCGGCACAAGCCATCAGCTCTCTGAAAGGTGCAGAGTCCACCACCGTAAAAGGGAGCGACTGCAGCACCAGCAGCTTGGACAGGAGCACATTTAGCTTCTGCGCCGTAGGATGAGTGGGCGCATACTGTTGTCACTTGGACATGGCTTCGCTGATGGATTGCTGGTGGGATGAGTGACTTTTAGTAGGAGGAGCAGGAGCATCTGGAGCGGCAGAGGATGGGTATGATGCACAGCTACCTTCGGCTGAGGTGCTGGAGCCTTGGCTGGGTAAAATTGGAAGTGGCGCGGCACTGGCTGACGCAGCAGGCTGGACCCCCACTTCGGAGCCTCTGTTCTCCCAGGCCGCTTTATGGTGACGCTGCATGTGTTGCCGCAGAGCCGTGGTACCAACATTGGCACGCTTGACCTTCTGTTTTCACATCTTGCATGTGGCCAGGTTACCCTCCTGTGGATGCTTGATGAAAAAGTGCCACACTGCCGAGTAGCTAATTTTCCCTCCAACAGTCCGCACTTATTCACTGCTACTGCTGCCAACTCTAGGAACCCCTGCTCCACTACCTCCCGGGAAGGCAGCCTGTCGCGCAGCAGGTGGTCTACCCTGCCCCCGGGCCAGGTGTGGCTCCAGACATCCCAATTCTGCCACCATGCTGACTGCCAACCCTACGGCCACCTTGCTGCCTCAGCTGCTTACTCTGGGGCAAACTGGGACCCTCTGCTCCTGATGATGAAGCCCCTTCTGCACCGGGCTCGCAAGTGCAATCGGCTTCATCATCATCATCGAGTTGTGTCTGCACGTCACTGATGTCCTCCTTGGTTTCCACAAGAGCGTATGCTGCAGGAGATGGAACGCTCGTCACACCAACTCCCCCACCCCTCTCCTCCATTTCTTGGCTGGGCAGTAGCTGTTGACTGTCCTCTAAGACATCGTCCTCACTGAATAGTGGAGCTGAGCCCAAAGCATAAGATACGGCGGCTGGGTGGGCGTAAGACAGAGGCAATTGAAGGACAGGGGCTGCTCCCGGGCCATGCCAACTCAGGGTTGTGTCCGAGGAACCTACGGACTGTTAACTGGGGGTGTCAGATGTCACTTGTGATGAGGTCGATGACCGCGTTAACCAATCGATGATGGCAGATGCGTTGCGGATCGAGACACGACTGTTTGCAGATACCGGGAGATCAGGCCTCTCACTGCGAGGGGGGGAAAGCAATACACTACACTACACCTAGAACAGTATTTTTGTAACAGCAGGTGTGTAGAAAAGTTAGATCAATATAGGCAGACACGGTAGCTAAAAGCTAATGCAAAAAGACACTGTCAGATATCCTGATGAAGTGGAACGCATAGTGCCCACGCAACGCGTCGGTGATTGATTGTTTTCTTGGGGATACCAGGACGAGACTTGCAACATTATACACATGGTGATATAACTATTTTTTTCATATCAGTATCTTTTGCCTTTAAAATACTATTGTGTTATACAGATATTGGCAGCTTTAATCATACTAATGTACTAGTTAGATTCATGCATTGCACATTTTTATTGAGCACTTAGCATTTTATCAATGCTTGTTGAATTGCACAGTGTCAGTTATTAGTTTATAAGCTCTTTTTAGGTTTTAATTAGATACAGTTCACATAGTTTTTTGCACTCATTTCACCATTATTATTACTGCACAGGCACTTTATAGAATCTGTTGTTCTGAAAGCTACACCATTATTATACAGTATCTTCTTTATTAGATCTGGCTATATAGATACATTGAGTTTCATCATACATTTAGTCTCTTATTTCCTGGTTACCCTTGTATATAGTCTTAATTGTTTTTTAATCATGTATTTGTCTTTTCTGATTCTTGATCAATTCTAATGTAAATAATAAAATAATTTTTGTATATTTTTACATTTTGGTGTGCGGCTGTATATATGCAGGGTTCGTTTTGGGTTGATCTGGCGGCCCATTTTGTGGTTGTAACACTGTCAGATGGTCTTACACAGGATGCCCCTGGTCAGAGTTAAATGCACCACAGGCAGTTTTTGAACAAAAACCTGTTTTTTGTTCAAAATGTAAAAAAGGTAAAGATGCAGGTACTATTAAAAGCTAAGTGCTAGTATTCGGGATGCCCCCCCCCCCCCCCGGTGAAAGGCAATGGGTGCTTTAAACCCATACTTTTTTATACAACAGGTAAAAGGTTAGTAGGCAGGTACTCTTAAAAGATAAGTGGTAGCACTGACAATGGCCCCCAGTGAAAGGCAATGGGTGCTTTAAACTTGTAAACCAGACTTTTTTATACAAAAGGCAAAAGGTTAGTAGGCAGGTACTCTTAAAAGACACGTGCTAGTATTTGGGATGCCCCCCGGCGAAAGGCAAAGTTTGTTTAAAAAATTACTTACAAAATCCAACCAGTTAGTAAACAGGTAGTCTTGAAATATTTATGCTAGTGTTTGGGATGCCCCCTCTTCAAATACAGAGGTTGGCTCCTTTGATAGTGGAAAAGTGACGTTGATTACAAAATGCAACCAGTTAGTACACAGGTAGTCTTGAAATATTAATGCTAGCACGCTTTTTAAAGAATGACACCAGGAAAAGGAAAATCTAAATAGGCAGGAGTGTTATTAACACCAAATAGGCTTGGAAGCTAAAGCAAACACTTTGAACTGTGCCTGTCTTTATCTGTCACTGTCACAGGCTCTCTCCTTCTCTATCTGTCCCTCGCTTCTTCTGTTCTATCAATCTATATCTATCTCTACCTCGCTGTATCTATCTATCTATCTATCTATCTATCTATCTATCTCATATCTATCTATCTATCTCTACCTCGCTGTATCTATCTATCTATCTATCTATCTATCTATCTATCTTTTTATCTGTCTGTCTGTCTGTCTATCTGTCCCTCGCTCTCTCCCTGCCTGATCTGCTCTGACCGCAATACAGTGTCAGAATGATCTTCCGCAAAATGGCCGCCTCTTATATGGGGCTGTGACATCGTCGGTGAGACTGTCTGCTGTTAGGTAGCATGTGACACCTACCCAGGATTCCTTGCCCCATGGGACATGTCCTGACATGTGCGTCCACCATGTCCACTGGATAGCAGTAAATGGAGTTTTAAGGAAGCGATTTGAGCGATTGAATCGCGGCGATATTCTGAATCGTAATAAATCAAATATTTCCCGAAATTCGTAACTAATTCGGGTTCGTCAGGATCGATTCGCTCATCTCTAGTTATACCGTATCGCAGCGTGTGTAGCAGGTGTAATAATCAGCCTTAGCCTGGCTGCATCAATGTGTTACATTGCAAAAACATTGCAATAATTTACATTATGATTTTTGCAATTTTTGTTTCTATTACATGGTATTGAGGAATGGATTTCTCTGGCTGTTTACCCATTAAAAGGTTGCCTTTACTGCATATGACTTACTGCATTTTTTGACTTCTTCTTCTTGTGTTATGCATTCATTATGGGCTACACCAGAGCTCTGTGATCAGGGCCACCTAGCGGTCATTCTACTGTATATATTTTTGTTTCTGTATTTACACATTGTTAATGTGGTGTTCTTTTGTGTCACAGTATTAAATCACTATTTTTCTTGCATAGCAGTTATTATGGGTGTTCATTTCTTCCCATTCTTAGAAGTCTATGACATTGCAAAAATCGTCCAGCTACCTGCTGTGTAAGAGGATGACTAATCGCTGCTTGTTACATTCCCAGCAGCCCTAGATTCAGTGAGAGCAGGGACGCTTTATCTGAATTCTTCCAGGTTGGTAAAAATATATACATCAGTACATAAATAAACAATAATCCATAAGAAAAAAACAATACAGATACAGATGTAACAATTGTTATCTGACACATCACAGCTCAGCCCGTTGTGATATCTCACAAAGAAGACAGAACGATGCAGCGGTGCACCCAGTGGAGTTTTTTAAAGTGGAACAAAATTGGATTTTGACTATCCTGGGTTTTGGTCCTTGACCCCATGTGTCTGTGTGAAACCCCCCAGGAGAACAAGATCAACTCACCTCTTTCCATTCTTGAGGTACATGTGAGGTCGTTCGTCCAATCAGCGGGCTCGGAGCCGTTGACGTGAGATGGCTGCATCCCACGCCACTCTCTGACGGGGAGCGCGGCTCACACATGCGCCATTGGACCGAGAAAGAAGGTGAGTGTATGGGGCGACCTGGGGTTTTTTTGCACAGCGGAATATCCTGATTTTGAATGCCTCGTTGGGGGGGGTGAATCGATCTTATAGATTCCCCGGCCTATCGCCTTGTGTTCTAGTCCGCTTTAAGGAAGCTCCATTTGTACATAATTAACTTGGTTGAAATAAATTTAAAAAGTTACTCTTCAGTCAAAAAAACGCTATACTCACCTTTCATCCCTCACAGACTATCGCTGCTCGTCCGATGCTCACACACTGGATTGCCCAATCTCAGTCTTGCGCTGCAAGTCACCACTGCTGCCTTCTCCACAATACCATAATGCTTTGCTATTGATGGTGGAGCACCATGTGCCATCATCACTGGAACTATGGCACACCCCCCTTCAAGCGCTGTGATGAAGAGGGGACGTGACATAGTTCCTGGCACAGGGGCGGTCCATCGCAGGTGCATGGAGGAGAGCAATGTGGCAGTGCAGTGGAGGTGAAGGCAGCGGGATTGGGATCAGGCAACTGGTATCCTATCCACAGCGATAGGATGCAGGGGATGAAAAGTGAGTACAGCATGTTTTGTTTTTCGACTGAAGAGTGAATTTAAGCCCAGGGCCTGGCCAATTACCAGAGCCCCTGGCATCTTCAGGGGCCCACTCAGATTTGGCCATGTCATTATTTTGTAGTGGACCCTAACAATACAGAATACAGGGTGTTGTGTGCAGACCTGCTCATGGCTGGCCTCTGCAACAGGGGATGGTCAGCAACAATGGAGAAGGTGCCATGGAATGGAGAGCAACTGATGGAAGCTCAGAAGGTGGCGAGAACTAGGTGACAACTGACAGCAATGATGGGGTCTTTAGTGGCAGCGGAGCAGTAAGGGCTGATGGGTGATTGGTGGCAGTAGAGAATGCAAGAAGGGCTAGAGGACAGGTGATGAAAGGTGACATCATGTGACACACTAATTTGAGGCCCACTAGGACTCTTTTGCCCAAGAGCCCCCACAAACCTGGAGCCGGCCCTGTTTAAGCCCCCCAACAGGTAATTGTTCTTCCACTGATGCAAAGTTGGGCCAAAGCGATCACCAGAGATATCACACTGGGTCATGCTGGTTTTTCCTGCAGTCTCCTTTTTTACCACCAGATGGCACAATCAAGGAAGGCAAACCCTTTACCTCCAAAAAATATATATTTTAATGCTTTGACTGGAGCCATGTGGCCACAATGGTACGTGCAGGGAATCAGGAAGCTGTGAGCTACCACCACCGGTCCAGTGTTCCAACAGACAGGTGTTAGGACGCACTTATGCACTTACCTGACCTTCTGATGAGTTTGTGCAACCTGGGGTGTTTCACGAGCAGGGAATCCATGATTGGGGTGCCCCCGGGGCCAAGGACCAAAACCCAGGATAGTCAAAATCCTGGGTTTTGGTCCACTTTAATGTGTCCCACCAAAGAGTACAGCCATAAATGGGAGGGGCCAGAATCTCCTTGAAGACAAGGTGTGGCAGGGGAAAAGGGCAGACTTTTCCATGGATGCAGAGCAGGCTGGCAGGGAAGCGGGCACCCCTGGTGGTGACTTTTGGGCTTAGTACTGGGCTCTGCTTTGATGGCCAGTAAGTGGAGCACAGCGGTGAGCTGCATGGGGCATGGTGTTGGATGGCAGGGGAGCAGGCATCCCTAGTGGTGACTTTTGGGCTACGTACTGGGCTCCGCTGTGATGTCCGGTGAGTGGAGCGCAGAGGTGAGCTGCATGGGGCATGGTGGTGGATGGCAGGGGAGCGGGCACCCCTGGTGGTGACTTTTGGGCTTTATACTGGGCTCCGCTGTGATGTCCGGTGAGTGGAGCGTAGAGGTGAGCTGCATGGGGCATGGTGGTGGATGGCAGGGGAGCAGGCATCCCTGGTGGTGACTTTTGGGCTTCGTACTGGGCTCTGCTTTGATGGCTGGTAAGTGGAGCACAGAGGTGAGCTGCATAGGGCATGGTGGTGGATGGCAGGGGAGCGGGCACCCCTGGTGGTGACTTTTGGGCTTCCTACTGGGCTCTGCTTTGATGGCCGGTAAGTGGAGCACAGAGGTGAGCTGCATAGGGCATGGTGGTGGTTGGCAGGGGAGCGGACACCCCTGGTGGTGACTTTTGGGCTTTGTACTGGGCTCTGCTTTGATGGCCGGTAAGTGGAGCACAGAGGTTAGCTGCATAGGGCATGGTGGTGGTTGGCAGGGGAGCAGACACCCCTGGTGGTGACTTTTGGGCTTTGTACTGGGCTCTGCTTTGATGTTCGGTGAGTGGAGCGCAGAGGTGAGCTGCATGGGGCATGGTGGTGGATGGCAGGGGAGCAGACACCCCTGGTGGTGACTTTTGGGCTTTGTACTGGGCTCTGCTTTGATGTTCGGTGAGTGGAGCGCAGAGGTGAGCTGCATGGGGCATGGTGGTGGCTCTTCCGCTGCCTCCCTAATACAATGCTGCTTGTTATACATTGCAAGTGGGTGGTCTGCCTGACAACAGGGGATCACTGGTCTGTGCTGCCTTGGTCAGGGGCTCTGGTGGCTGGTCCTTGGTTGTGGCGCCCTCGTGGGTGTACTTGAGACTTAGACAGGGCATCTTGGGTTGCCTGTCTCTAGAAGCACTGTCACCAACCAACAGATGGATATTTTATAGACTAGAGGGTGTGTCATAACTAATTAACTGTTTATTTAAAATGCAAGAGCAGGAATTTGCACACACACCACTTCCGGAATCCGCTGGGGCATGTCCCCTCATGCTGGGGTGCGCGGCAAGGCAAGAGAGAGGGGCTGGGAGATGGCACCCTTCCTATTCACCACCCAAGAGCAGGAACACGTCATGCTGGTAAGTACACATGCCATACCCTGCCTACGGTTCTTTGTGCCTTCACCTTCTGAACATGTTGGGCCTAGTTTACCCTGTCTTACTAGTGAAGCCACAGCCGGGAACGAGGGCTCCGCCATTAGTGTGCTGTATGACCTGTGCCTTAGTTTTAATGCCTAAAGTCATACGCCGGGTCCACTGTGAATTGGCTTACTTTTGGCTTGTTTGCTCAGCTGGTTTGGGTCAGATATGTCATAGGGATCAGGGACAGACTTGGAGTTGGTGAGTAAAGCTATGCCCTAGAGCGCGGGATCCGCCAGTAATGGTCGTATAGAGAAATATGTCCGCCAGTTAGGCCAGGTTTTTTAAAGTGGACAAAAACCTGAGAATCTGAGACTCCAGGGTAGGCATACTCGCTCCCGCTGGGGAAGATTCGTAATGCCCCACTGGAAAAACCACCAAGGTCGCTCGGAAACTCACCTTCTGGTCCAACAGCACATGTGCGCACAGCGGCCGCATCCCCCCTATGGCTTTAGCAGGGGGCGTGACCGCGACAGGCATTTGTGAATGTCTGGCATGGGCACGCTCCCTGTTAAATGGTGGCGGGGGATGCGGCCACCAGCATGCTTGGATCCGCTCGCTTAGACGAGCTCGCTCTTGGATGAAGGGGCAGGAGCGGATCCGAGCCCGCTGACTGGACGAGAGGCTGCATATGCACTGTAGGAAAACCTGAATGAGATTGAGGCATCTGTATCTTCTTTACGCCATGTGCCTATATAATTGTGCTTATGCACATGCTTGTGAATTCACTTGGAAGGCAGATGGGCAATAAGTGTAGGCTGATACATGCATTTGGATGGCACACATGGCGGAGATGTGGGGGTGAAGTACTTAAATTTCTGTGAGATGGGTCAAGCACTGGAACAGCCAATTTGACTGGCCATGTGGAGATAAACAAAGACAAAATGGAGGTTTGGAAGAAGCTGATTTGGGCTCATTAGATTGGGGGGACATTTGCACCTTGCTTCTCCTGACATTCGTGTGTCACTTTGTTTAAATGTAGACCATGGTGAGGGAGTAGTGCCCAACATCCACATGAAGAGGACTATGACACTCACCATTGTGGAACACAATCCCAGAAGACTTACATGCACATCCAAGTCATAGAGCAGTAGGATTTAACAAATTTCTCACAGTTTGTGGGTTTTGTGCCGGCACAAAATATTGAATAGGGCCCAGTATGGTATATTAGTCTTGTCAGGGGTCCCTCGCCCAGTTATTTTATGCCTATTTATTGATATAAAGGGGAAAGGGCATGCTCTGTTTTTTTTAATATTGTGCTTGTGTTGTGTATTTGTTTTTTATAATGTATTGTCTTTTTGCCTGAATAAAATGAATTGATCATTTAAGATACATGTGGTGCTCCTCCTGTTAGGGGTAGGAGAATAACTCTTCACTTTCTTCTGTATTTGTGGGTGATGCACCCCCTTTTTTGGGGTTAGTGCTTGTGGGAACACTGTGGACCCATTCTATTTTAAAGTGGGACATTGAAAAAACCTATAAAAAGCCTCAGGAAATCATGGTATATAATGAGAATTGAGAATCACAAGCACCAACCCGACACACACACAACATACTGGGAACAATGGTCTTCACCACTTTAGGAGTTAAGATAAAGGAAATCTTCAGACCATTATATTTTGCATTATGAAACTTTTTAATAAAAAGGTCCTGATAAGCTCTTTTGAAGTCCTGGTTCCTCAGGCTGTAGATCAGAGGATTGACGAGAGGAGTGACCACAGTGTAGATGACAGACACCACTTTCCTAACAGAGAAATGGCTGCCGGCACCTGAACTAAAATAATTAAACAATAAAGTCCCGTAAAATATAGAGACCACAGTCAGGTGCGAGGAACACGTGGAGAAAACTTTTTTTTTGTTGACCTTGACTTGAATTTTGAGGACACTTTTGAATATATAGACGTAGGGCAGGAAGGTTAATATCAGACAGCCGAAAGTGAAGAAGCCTCCCACTAAGAAGATAAGAAAAATATTGATGCGAACATCACTGCAGGAGATCTGAAGCAACTGAGGCAGGTCACAATAGAAGCCTTCTATGATATTTGACTTACAGAACGTTAATTTTAAGGCAAGAGCGGTGTGTGGGAAAGAGCAAATGAAACCAAGAAACCATACGGCAGATGCCAAAAGTACACACGTCTGCCAACGCATTATCTGCAAATACTGTAACGGGTGACAGACGGCGACATATCGATCATATGACATGACAGTCAACAAGACAATCTCACAGATGGCGAAGGAGAGAAAGTAGAAGATCTGGGTTAGGCAAGCGGCTAGCGTGATCATTCTTCTCTTGGTGATAAGGTCAATTAACATTCGAGGAATGGTGACTGAGGAAAAACAGAGGTCTACGCTGGCCAGGTTCCCCAGGAAGAAATACATGGGGGTGTGCAGGTGAGTGTCAGTGATTATGAGGGAGATGATCAGTAAATTCCAGATGAATATCAGAAGATAGACGGGAAGGAAGAATATGAATAGTGGCAGCTGAAGGCTTTGGAGGCCAGATAGGCCCGAGAGGTAGAAAAGCGATAAAACTGTCTGATTCCCCATTGTAATAGACAAATCGTACATAAATAATACAAAAACACATAAGGTTTGTGACTTATTCCTTTAGTAAAATATAAAAAAAATCATATTTAAAATTCAGCATTAAAGATATTGTAAATAATTAACAGCCATTAATTCAACATTTTCAAAAAACACAATTAAAAAGTTTGCAATAACCTTCTCATTCATTTTCATTTATACGATGGTCCCTGTATATGGTGAGCTATGAATATGGTGTAGGTAGAGGCCCTTGATCTGATTGAGTATATGCAAGTCTACAGTTATGCTTTAATACTATGTATTTACGAGAAGCAGCTTGAGAAGTAGTTTGTGTTGTAGAATTCTACTAAGTGTCGTCTAGTCTGAAATGTTCTGCTGTTAACGAGCAGAGTTTACTGAGAATCTGTTCTGTGTGAGATTTTGTTTTGGTTTCACACTGGAACGCAAAGGTTGTTTTGTTTGTGACATGTTATAAGATTACTTGTACGGCGGGAAAAAACTTCGATTTGTATGGTGGATGCCTGTCTCTGCGTCTTATTCGATCTGCCATACAATTCTCCGGTTCAAACTGCTCGGTGGAGGTGTGAAGGTGTCAGACGCATAGTCGGGGATCCGAGGTACCTCAGGAAGAAGCCCCCAACATATGGAACTACTCTTTTTGTGTATCTGCACACTGCTTAATATTGTAATTGGCTTGGTACACTTTTCCAATCATGAACGGTCCCCAACAAAGCAGAAAATAATTTACTTGTGACATGGTCTGGTAGTTCCTCAGGCACAGGGGCCCTGTAGAGCTGTCTGGCCATCCAGACCCAAATAGTATTGTTCAGCCGTGACTGACTGAGGGTGTTTATTGTTCTTCCACAATCCCAGCCAGGTGCGATCAGGATATTTTCAATTGTCTTTCTGTCAAGGGACAAGCTGAAGATAGTGCCCAAACAAGGACATAGCTGAACAAGAGCCTTGCTGCCCTTGGGATAGTCCAGCAGGCCTGATTGCCTAGCCCTATGCAATGAGGCCTGCTGGATCCAGGCAATGATACAGGAAGAGTCGCACTGACTCTTGGGAAGATGAGACCAGCTAGCCATGAGCAATGGCACAGGAAAAGCTTTTCTGCCTCTGGGATAGATGAGGCCTGCTAGACCCAGGCAATGATGGAGGAAGAGCCTCACTCACTGCCTCTGGAATAGTGGAGGCCTGCTAGCCCCAGGCAATGACACAGGAAGAGCCTTGTTGCTTCTGGAACACATGAGGCCATCTAGCTATGGGCAATGACAAAGGAAGAGCATTGCTGCCTCTGGCATAGATGAGGCCTGATAGCCCCAGGCAATGACTCAGAAAGAGCCTCACTGGTATAATGCCTCTGGTATAAATGAGGCCTGTTAGCCCTAGGCAATGACACAAAAAGGGCCTCACTCCTCTGGGAGAGAGGAGGCCAGCTAGCCCCAGGAAATGATGGAGGAAGAGCCTCACTGCTGACACAAAAGGAGCCTCCCTCCTCTTAGGTAGATGAGGCCTGCTAGCCTCAGGCAATGACAGAGGAAGAGCCTCGCTGCTGACATGAAAAAAGCCTTGCTCCTCTTGGATAGATGAGGCCACCTAGCCCCAGGCAATTACGGAGCAAGAGGGATGGAGAGCCTCGCTGCCTCTGGAATAGATGAGTCCTGCTAGCCCCAGATAATGAAGGAGGAAGAGCATTGCTGCTGACACAAAAAGAGGCCCACTCCTCTTGGATAGATTTGGCCAGCTAGCCCCAGGCAATGTCAAAGGAAGAGCCTAACTGCCTCTGGGATAGATGAGGCCTGCTAGCCCCAGGCAATGACGGAGGAAGAGCTTCACTGCCTCTGGGATAGATGAGGCCTGCTAGCCCCAGGCAATGACGGAGGAAGAGCTTCACTGCCTCTGGGATAGATGAGGCCAGCTAGCCCCAGGTAATGATGGAGGAAGAGCCTCACTGACTCTTGGAAAGATGAGACCAGCTAGCCACTAGTAATGGCACAAGAAAAGCTTTTCTGCCTCTGGGATAAATGAGTCCAGCTAGCCTGGGGGCAATCGCACAGTAATAACTTTTCTGCTTCTGGGATAGGTAAGACTTGCTAGACTGGGTAATGACAGAGGAAGACCATCATTTCCTCTGGGATAGATGAGGCCACCTAGTCCCAGGCAATGACACAGGACAGGCCGTGCAGTTGTAGAATATGAGGTGACTCTCGGTCGCCGGAGGGGCGGGATCCGGGCCGGGTCGGGTCCACTCCATTAAGGGTTAAGGATGTCTTGTCCTTTTTTACCGCCATGGTGGTGGGTGTTCTTTTGATGGGCGGGCAGGGGGGACTCCGGGACTTGCGCTGTGTGTTTGTCCCGTTAGAGGGACGCTTGCTCTGTGGAATATTCTCGTCCCGCCAGCCTGCAGTGATGATGCCGCCACCATGACCGAGATCTGCCAGGGGGCTTTCTTTTTGCTTGGGATGGGTTGAATTCTGCCCTTCCATGTGTGGATCTGGCGCCTGGTCTTCCACTGCTGTCACAGCTTGGAGGAAAGAGCTCAGGTTCATTTTAGAATATAGGGTGGATCCGTGATTTGCGGAGTGTAGGATGATGCGGGCGGGAGAACAGTGGGTTGAACCTTATTGTCCAAGTGTATTTATTGTTGATTTGTGGATTTTTAGGGTGTGTAATACCTGAAGCCGTGCATCGGATCACAGTGCAGCAGGTATGAGGTTGAGGCTGTACCCTTGTACTGCCTCTGGGATAAATGAGGCCAGCTAGCCCCAGGCATTGACCTGCCTCTGAGATAGATGAGCCCATCTAGCCCCAGGTGATGTCACAGAGGGAGGATCACTGCCTCAGGAATAGATGAGGCCATCTAGCCCCAGGCAATGACACCGGAAGAGCCCTGTTGCCTCTGTGATACGTGAGGCCAGCTAGCTATAGGGAAATTACAAAGGAAGAGCATTTCTGCCTCTGGGAAAGATAAGGCCTGCTAGCCGCAGGCAATGACGGAGGAAGAGCTTCACTGCTTCTAGGATAGATGAGACCTGCTAGCCCTAGGAATTGATACAGAAAGAGCCTCACTGCCTATGGGAAAGATGAGGTCTGCTAGCCCTAGGAATTGATACAGGAAAGCATCACTGGCTGTGGGATAGATGAGGCCTGCTAGCCCCAGGCAATGACTGAGGAAGAGCCTTGTCGCTGACACAAAAAGCCGTGCTTCTCTTGAATAGATGAGGCCAGCTAGACACAGGCAATGATGGAGGAAGAGCCTCACTGACTCTGGGATAGATGAGGCCAGCTAGCCCTAGGCATTGACACAGGAAGAGCCTCACTGCCTCTGGGAAAGATGAGACCTTCTAGCCCTAGGAATTATTACAGGAAGAGCATCGCCGGCTCTGGGATAGATGAGCCCTGCTAGCCCCAGGCAATGATGGAGGAAGAGCTTCATTGCCCCTGGGATAGATGCGGCCTGCTAGCCTCAGGCATTAACACAGGTAGAGCACTGGCTCTGGAATAGAGGAGGAAAGCTAGCAGGGAAAAGCCTCACTGCCTCTGGGATAGATGAGGCCGACACAGGATGAGCACTGCAGTCCCTGGGGTTAATGAGGGACATTCTGAGTTGGATGGATTCCACAAGCACTTTCTTCAGTGAGCATCAAGGAAGAATAGACGAAAATTAAATGTCGTAGGTGTCAAAAGTATACGAATGTGAGTTTTCAATGAATGGGGTGACAATCACTTGTCAAATTTTCACCACACATTTGTGGGTGTGTGTCACGGCATATATGAAGATTTGTTGATGCTTGGTAGGCTGGAAAAAGTTCCATGCAGATTTTGGACTCCACCAATCAACATTAAAACATATTATGTACATGAAATCCAAGGCCAATATTACCCAGCCCTGGAGTGGTCAACCAAAAAGCTCAAGCCAATAGTAAGGAGTATAATGATCTTTAAGGTAAAAAAAAACTCAAGGTAAACTCTAAGCAACTAAATGCCTTTTCTCAAATTAGCTAATGTTATTGTTCATGAGACCACTATCAGAAGGTCACCAAACTAATAAAGGGTTACTAATAATAAAGGGTTACTAATCCTCCCTCAAAAAAAAAAAAACAGGCCAGTCCTCTCCGGCAGAGCAGCTTCAACTTCAGTCCACATTGGACAAGTTGAAGTTGTGAGCAGGCAGAACTGGATCGAAGTCGTAAACAAGCCGAGGTCATGGGCAGGCAGAACTGGATCGAGGTCATAAACAAGCCGAGTTCGTGGGCAGGTAGAACTGGATTGAGGTCATAAACAAGCCGAGGTCATGGGCAGCTAGAACTGGATCGAGGTCATAAACAAGCTGAGGTCGGGGGCAGGTAGAACTGGATTGAGGTCATAAACAAGCCAAGGTCATGGGCAGCTAGAACTGGATCGAGGTCATAAACAAGCCGAGGTCATCAGGAGAGCAGGAGCATCGTCAGAATCAAGCCGGGTCGGTACACAGAAATGGAAGACTGGAACACCGGAACAGGCAGGAGAGATGACCAACTGGCAATGCAGATCAGGGCTCACCATTGTATAAAGCTTTGCACGCTTGCAGTGCACATGTGCGCGCATAATCGCACATGCACTCAACTGGTTGGATCGAACACTGCACACTGCCGAGGTCGTGGGCAGGCATAACTGGATCGAGGTCATAAACAAGCCAAGGTCATGGGCAGGCATAACTGGATCGAGGTCATAAACAAGCTGAGGTCATGGGCAAGCAGAACTGGATCGAGGTCATAAACAAGCCAAGGTCGCGGGAAGGTAGAACTGGATTAAGGTCAAAAACAAGCCGAGGTCATGGGCAGGCAGAACTGGATCGAGGTCATAAACAAGCCTAGGTCGCGGGAAGGTAGAACTGGATTAAGGTCCACTTTAAGCAAGAGATCCGCATAACATAAAGACTTTGCAGAGAGAAAAAGGCTGGATTTCCTCCAAGCCAATGTGCAGAACTGATCAAAAATTACCAGAACTGTTATCAGTTATTGCTGCACAAGGGGAACCTACCAGATACTGAAAGACTTACCACATTTTTACACTTGTAGAACTAAATGCAAAACTAAAAATAAAATAGTAATGAGCTCCAAATTTGGATCAGAGCTAAAAAATAACTAACCCGAATATCGCCAATTCCTTTAAGGCCGACCAGACCCAAATAGTACAGATGATTGCATTTCTTATTCGGAGCAAACCAACATTTTTGGGGCACTTTGGCAAATTGTCCAAATAAGAAAAATGACCTCCTTCCTGGGCAATGTCCTCATTTTTTGACTAGTCTCCATCTTGCTCTGGCAGCTCAGTGTCCTTCTCTTCATCCAGCGAGCAGGCTCCTCTTCTCTTGACCCCGCACAGTCAGTCCTTCAGCATCCATCTGTGGGATTTCCCTCCTGACTAATTCCCTCCACAGGAGATTTCCTTGGGGCCACACCTGCCAGCTACCAGCCGTAGATGATCGAGGACTTTGCTGGATGCGGGAGGATGGACCCCGCCTAGTCAGGATAAGAGAATGGCCGGCTCACTGAAGGAAGAGAAGGACATTAGAGCCAATGCCAGCACTGCCACCAGAGCCGGAGGGAGACATGCTGGATAATAGGGACACTGCCCAGCACTGGAAAGAGAAAGGGATGTTTCTGCAAAAGATTCTGATTGGGGTTCTGCCGGATCAATTCGCTCATCCCTACCAAACAGCAGCAATATTGGGGCCAAATTGTTCTGCCTTTATTATTCATGTATTTAGGCTTCAATAAATAGGGGGGTTAACTACAATCCCTAAAAAACTGTGTGTGCACTGCTAAGGCAGGCAGCCCAACCAATCTAATGAACCAACCAAGAGCGAGGTGCCCTTGAGCCCCCCAAAAGAAGGCCACCCTTCCACCAAAGACTGACAATTACACTATAACTGTGTAAAAGTATATGTACATTATTAGGCAAAAAATACAAACTCTACAAAGTTAAAATGTACATTAAAAAATATATATATGTCACACACCATAACACTATCTGCCACAAGGGGGTGCTGGACCTAATGCTGCTGATACAAATCCAAATTAATATAACACGTTCATTTATATCCTTACATATCTCACCCTTATAAACATCTATATCTAGATACATCTATATTCTATAAAGTGCATGTGCCCCCAAAAAAGTGCATCCATCGCTAACATTTCATCCTACTATAGAGTGCTTACACCATTAATGTTACATCATTACTGTGAAACCCCGCAGCGACCAGCCACCCCCCGAGAGCCACCAACGCGTTTTGTGACAATGTCTTGTCACTTTCTAAAGGCAGTGTGTGTCACAGTGTCTTGTGACATGTACTTTTCAGGCTACAAATATACTCATCACATGCAATTAAAAGTCTTTGACTCTGCAAAGTGGTCACCACTCCTGTCTTTTTGACCTAAGTATTGCTTCTATCTTGCCACATCTCCATTTTATCATATAGGGTGGTTTTATGTATAGACACTTGCACTTTATTCATTCATTTTATAGATTGGCATGTATTTTTGATATTATTGATATGATTTTTGTATAACCCTTTGCTATTCAATACATTTTTATACCCTTTGTGCAGACCTTTGTGTGTGTGTGGGGGGGGGGGTCGCGGCTCTCGGGGGCCACGTGTCCCAAGGGCGGCTTCCTTGGCTTCTAGTATTTTTTTTTAATGCATAGATGGGCATTGTATGCTTGCGCACACATAGGAATTTGTCCTCATTTAACCCATCCGTGCAGTGAGTGTACACATGCCCGGAGTGGTGGGCTGCCCTAATTACGGCGCCTGGGGAATTTGTATTTCCCCCACCAGGCATTGTACGGGTTCATTGATATAGAGTGGCGGTACTCTATATCAATATATCATATATGGGGCAGAGATGGCGGGACAGGAATGGATGGGGCAACGCTCTGGGGGACAGGGATGGATGGGGCAACACTCTGGGGGGACAGGGATGGATGGGGCAGAGATGGCGGGGCACGGTTGAATGGGACTGAGCTGGGGGGACAGGGATGGATGGGGCAGAGATGGCGGGGCACGGTTGAATGGGACTGAGCTGGGGGGACAGGGATGGATAGGGCAACACACTGGGGGAACATGAATGAATGGGGCAGAGATGGCGGGGCAGGGATGGATGGGGCAGAGATGGCGGGGCAGGGATGGATGGGGCTGTGCTGCAGGAACCGGGGTGGGTGGAACAATGCTCTGGGGGGACAGGAATAGATGGGGCAGAGATGGCGGCACTGGGATGGATGGCACAGAGATGGCGGGACTGGGATGGATGCCGCAGAGATGGTGGGGCAGGAATAGATGGGGCAGAGATGGCGGGGCAGGAATAGATGGGGCAGAGATGGCGGGACTGGGATGGATGGGGCAGAGATGGCAGGACTGGGATGGATGGGGCAGAGATGGCGGGACTGGGATGGATGTGGCAGAGATGGCGGGACTGGGATGGATGGGGAAGAGATGGCGGGACAGTGATGGATGGGGCAGAGATGCCGGGACTGGGATGGATGGGGCAGAGATGGTGGGACTGGGATGGATGGGGCAGAGATGACGGGACTGGAATGGATGGGCAGAGATGGCGGGACTGGGATAGATGGGGCAGAGATGGTGGGACAGGGATGGATGGGGCAGAGATGCCGGGACTGGGATGGATGAGGCAGAGATGGCGGGACAGTGATCAATGGGGCTGAGCTGGGGTAGCAGGACAGGTTTGGATGGGGCAAAGAGACCGAGAAACAACGTTTGTGTGCACCTTGCAATACCACTTCCCTCCCCCGCAGTACTTCATATTGCAATGCTAGGCCAGGGAGCCATGACACTGGCAGGGAGACTAAGCACTACATCACGTAAAGTGGCATCTTGGAGCATGGCAACACAGAGACAACTGAGCACAGGGCTGTCAGGACAGGGGTCCAGAAATCTGGCGCTGAGGTCCGCATTCGGACCCTGGTCCGGCAGTTGAGTAGCGCTGATATAGAGTCACTAGTGTATTTTTCTTTGTCCTTATGCAATAAAAAGTCCAGACTAACACAAGGTGCCAGAAATGAATGTATCACTTTTTGCTTTTCATGGGTGTGTAGCTACATTGTACTTACATAGAAATTACCACTGACGCCTTCGATTTTTACTCATGTGCTTCAAATAAATAACAGACGTGAAAGCAAATCACAGAAGAGTCGGTTCCGAAGTCAAAGAAAAAAAAAGTAACAGTAACACAAGTCTCAGATGTTACAGCTTGTGGGACATTTTCTCCTCCACGTGGGACTAATATTTATTTAATGCCGAATCGTCCCTCGGGCTCCGCCACGCGCTCAGACAAGCCAATTAAATCTAGAATGTTCTCCTCTGAGATTCCGGAGAGTCAGTCGCGGGAATCGTTAATTAGGAAAATGTTTCCACTAATGATAATGAGAGATTATCGCAGCTCATTACGGTTTTGCTTTTATTAGCTAACCGAGGGCTGGTATAAGGTTTTGTTAGGGTTTAGGCTTTTGTGCCTCGCTCTATAGATGAAAAGTATAGTGATAACACTTTCTATAAATAAAACCATGAATTTATTCTTATATCAAAAAAAGGTTAAAACCGGTATTTACTTGCAATGGGAGCAGCCAGGAAAAGGTGAGTTTACTGGCCACCCAGGGGGTTAAATAGCGATTTGGGATGTCCCATTGAAAAAGTCAGCGGCCAGTCTTGGAGTCTTTTAGGTAGGAGGCAGCCAGGGTTTTGTTCAGCTTTTTCTTGAGCTCAGAGCGATATGAAAACCCTGAATGGTGTGTTAGCCATTTTAGTTGATGAGAGGGTTAAACTGGGCGGTAAATTAGTTCCCAGGCCCTGAATAATAATAATAATTTTGTATAAATAATAGTGATTGAGCTGCTCCCACCCCCCTTTATTCATTTGAATTGCCATGAGCACAAGCAGGGAGGAATTCAGTCAATATGGATTTCTCCATGTGAAGTGTTCTAAAGGGAGGCTGGCAGCTTCCCAGGTGAGTAGCTCTCAGATATTTGTCTACATTGCATGTCCCAACTTTGGGGACTCAGAAATAAGAGTAGGAACCACACTAAACACAGAGTGCCTTGCCGGGGCAGTGTGGCTTCCACATGTATCTGCAGATATATGCAACCAAATCTCTGTCTTTCCACATAGCTAGACATGTTTGTTGCTTGATATTTAGTTGATGAGAGGGTTAAACTGGGCGGTAAATTAGTTCCCAGACCCTGAATAATAATAATAATTTTGTATAAATAATAGTGATTGAGCTGCTCCCACCCCCCTTTATTCATGTGTTAGCCATTAGTCTGTAAGGAGGAAAAAACTCGGGATGGTGAAAATCCTCTTCAAAGCAGACTCAAACCCGCCTGGAAACTCCATACCAGGTGGACTGCAGGTCCCCAAAGGACCTCAAACTCAACTACCTTCACTGCTTGTAAACCCCTTCATTTAGGAGACGAGCACCTTTGCCCCAGGGTGCGCGGAGGCCAGGAAGCAGGAGGTGGAGCTGCCACACTAGGAGGGGATTGGCTCCCGTTCCCTGTCATACAGAGTCCTAGTGTCATGATAAACTTACCTCCTGTCCGGTCCTGCCACATCCGCAGGTGGCGCAGTCTCGGGCGGCCGGCTGAGACTCCTTCCGTCCGGCAGCCGGCTCGAGCAGTGTAGGCTCGAATGTGCGATGAGCGTGCCCGCCTCCTCCTCTACTTGATTCCGTGCAAGCGAGCATGGCTTCCTTATGTCCTCCAGCGGCACTGCAGACATCGCGCCCACCGGAGGATCAGTTAAAGGCCAATGAGCCCTACTGTTACTGTGGGCAAAACGCCCTGTTACTATTTTGAGCAATTAGCTCATGAATTTCCTTAGCTGGCCAATAAGCCGAGGTTTCCTCCCCAGCCTATCCTGTTAGTTCCCATCTAATAAAGGTTGTTCCCCCACACTGCTTGTTTGCCCATGATAGCGTGCTGCTGGGTGTAATAGTATCCGTGATCCTTGTTCGTTGCCGACCTCGTCTTGTTTGACCATCCTGTGATTACCGCCTGGACCAAAGCCTGCTTGTACCCTGACTACGATCCCTTTTGCTGCATACCCGTGACCTCCTGGCTTGACCCTTGGCTTGACCTCGACCCTTGTCTCTTCCTTTGGTGCTGCGCTAGTAAGGACTGAATACCTGTGTTTGACCCCGACTTACCCGACATCGCCTAGTCTTGCCTCTGGTTCATCCGCCTTCATCCCTGTAAGTTCACATCCTTTGTGCTACGAAGTCCTGAGGGCAACCGTGACCGGCGAGGCGTGCAAAGTGTCCCGGCAAACGGGGGATTGGCTATAGGTAAAGTTAGCAGCGGAGATTGAGGGTAAGTGTAGTGTTTTTTTGGGTCAGGACCCTTTCAGGAGGGACCCCCTCCTGGTACAGTGGTCGCTGGTCTTCTAAAAGAAGCAGGGAGTGGCCATTACAGCTGCACTGCCAGCATCTGCAATGAGGCGTCCCCCTCCTCCTTCCTTGGCTTTTTCGAAGGAACCTCTGTGGAATCCCCTCCATGTCACTAATTACATCACTGGAGTGGAGAGACATAAAGGGGGTTTCCCAGGGAAGATCCCACATTGCCCCATTCCTACAGTGACACCTGGTGGTATAAATCAGTGGTCCCCAACCCTGTCCTCAAGGCCCACCAACAGCTCATGTTTTGTGGCTCTCCACATAGCCAGGTCTATAGATCTGCTTCTGCACTTATTACTCCACCTGAGCATCTGTATGGAGATCTGCAAAACCTTCCTGTTGGTAGGCTTAAAGACAGGGTTGGGGACCCCTTGTATAAAGCTTTTCTTCCTGGTGGCCAGCTGGATGCCAAGTCAGGAGGAGGGGGGACCTGTGTCCCCCCTTCACTCCAGATGCCGGGTGGGTGACTGAGATAGGGAATAGTTAAGTATTGGTTAATAAAAAAAAACTAAGATATTTGTGTGGTCATAGCTAGGGCTGGGAGCTGGAAGTTCGGAACCACCCCCTACCCCCCAAAGACTAAAAAGTGTGTCCCCCTTCAAAACTTACCAGCCCCCCGCAACTAAGCATAGGGACTTGAAATCCCAGGGTTTAAGGGCCAAACTGCAGGCCCCTGGCCCTAGCTATTACCAGACCTTATGCTCTAGGGCAAAGGCCCGATGCCAATGCCTTGGGCCGGCCACCAGGCTCAGCTGCACCAGCCTGCCCATTAAGGTATTGGGTAATTTGGCCGGGAGGCTGGGCAGGTTGTTTGCCGTTATCCTGCCCTTTGAACTGACGTCCCTTGGGCCTCTTTACTGTTCAAAGTGTAGTTTAAAATCAAATATAGAGACCACACAAATAGTTTTAGTTTCTTAATTTACTAAAACATACATATTTTCAACATCTGTCCCACATTGTCTAAAATGATGCCACCAGGGTGTCTATCCCAGATGCTCCCACCAGCATCTAAAGCGGGACAAAGTTCCCCCCTCCTCCCTCTGACATCGAGCTAAGGGTAATGGCTGTCCAACACAGGGGTGGAGACTACTGATGTCACTGGAGGGGAGGAAAATGTAGGGAGATTTCCCGGGAATTCCACTCCATGTCCCTCTCCTTCAGTGACGTCAATTCTTGGTGGTAAAATGCTCTTGCGCCATTGCGTGGGGAGGTTCAACTCCTGACACCAGAATTCGAGGCTCCTTTGACCTGATCCAGAGCCTGACCATGAATGCTCATTTTTTTCGGGAGTTGAAATTGCAAACACTCATTCACAGGCGTTTTCCAAAAAAAGTTTGCAAACACATATGGTTTAGCCGAACATTTACAGTATATGCAGCCGAAGTATTCTCGGAAGCCGAGTTTTTTAGCTGTTTTCTCGGTGTGCCGTGTCCTTTGGTGACTCTCCGGTGCACGCCTTTTTTGTTATTTACTAGCTATTTAAAGAAGCTTCCCACTGTCCCCCACCAGTGTACTAGTGTGCACGTCATTGCACATACTTACCTTTTTAACCCCCGCTGGCATCTAGGGCATCCCATGTAGTCTGCGTGGCTTTGCACATATTTACCTTTGTCACCTCTGCTGGCATCTAGGGCATCCCATGTAGTCTGCGTGTCTTTGCACATACTTACCTTTGTCACCTCTGCTGGCATCTAGGGCATCCCATGTAGTCTGCGTGTCATTGCACATACTTACCTTTTTAACCCCCGCTGGCATCTAGGGCATCCCATGTAGTCTGCGTGTCCTTGCACATACTTACCTTTGTCATCCCTGCTGGCATCTTGGGCATCCCATGTAGTCTGCATGTCCTTGCACATACTTACCTTTGTCATCCCTGCTGGCATCTCGGGCATCCCATGTAGTCTGCATGTCCTTGCACATACTTACCTTTGTCATCCCTGCTGGCATCTTGGGCATCCCATGTAGTCTGCATGTCCTTGCACATACTTACCTTTTTAACCCCCGCTGGCATCTAGGGCATCCCATGTAGTCTGCGTGTCCTTGCACATACTTACCTTTGTCATCCCTGCTGGCATCTCGGGCATCCCATGTAGTCTGCATGTCCTTGCACATACTTACCTTTGTCATCCCTGCTGGCATCTTGGGCATCCCATGTAGTCTGCGTATCCTTGCACATACTTACCTTTGTCATCCCTGCTGGCATCTCGGGCATCCCATGTAGTCTGCATGTCCTTGCACATACTTACCTTTGTCATCCCTGCTGGCATCTTGGGCATCCCATGTAGTCTGCATGTCCTTGCACATACTTACCTTTGTCATCCCTGCTGGCATCTTGGGCATCCCATGTAGTCTGCATGTCCTTGCACATACTTACCTTTGTCACCTCTGCTGGCACCCAGGGCATCCCATATAGTCTGCATGTCCTTACACCTACTTACCTTTGTCACCCTGCTGGCACCTAGGGTATCCCATGTAGTCTGCATGTCCTTGCACATACTTACCTTTGTCACCTCTGCTGGCACCCAGGGCATCCCATATAGTCTGCATGTCCTTACACCTACTTACCTTTGTCACCCTGCTGGCACCTAGGGCATCCCATGTAGTCTGCATGTCTTTGCACATACTTACCTTTGTCATCCCTGCTGGTATCTAGGGCATCCCATGTAGTCTGCATGTCCTTGCACATACTTACCTTTGTACCTTGGTTGCCATGTTATCAGCTTTCTACCCACAGTTACTCACCTCCTACTTTGGACACCTTATGTTTTTGTGTCCTGTTTTATACCGCGGTTTGCATCTGTTTTATGTTGTTGCATAGAAAACACCACCATGCAGCTTATAACTTTAAAACTCTTGGTTTATTTATTTTATTTTTTTTATTACCTTTATTTAAATGTATGTACATTAAAAAATAAATAAACAATATACATTTTCCTGGGACCCACATGGCACCTGCATAGAGAAAAAATATACATTAGCCCTGGTTAGGCCACATGTGTACCTCTGCAATTCTCGACTACTGTGGGACAGGGCTCACTGACCGCGGCCAGCAACACTTTTCTAAAGGCAATAAAACAGAGAACTCTTAAGAGACAGTAAACCCACGACAGTGAGACAACAAATAAATGGAAATGACCGCGCTACATCATCATTTTACATTTTACAAGGATTAAACTAGTACAATAGTGCTTCACCTGCAATAACCCACTTATCCCAAAAGGTTAAGAAACAACATATAACAAATTAAGCACAGAGCAAACATATAAAAACTTTTTAAACTCCAAAAACTTTTTAAAATCAGTCCAGGATGAATGCGAAGGGTGAACACGGGTCCCAAAGGGCGCGCACTCTCCAAAAAGTGGTTTAAAATCACTTTACTTCAAACACCATCAGTGTAGCCCTTTACCATTTCAAAAGACCCTTTGCAAAAGGAATGTAATGAAAAAGCCTTATTCAGACACTGTCCAAGTAACAAAATGGTGTCCTAAATAACTGCAATCCAATCACGGTCACAAAAGATAGCAGGGAAGACAGTGGACACAATCCAGGTACGGCTCCACCATGTATATAGAAAACCAGAGAGAAAATAATCTAGCGTACTATTGTTTAATAGATAAAACCTTCTAAAAAATGCCACTCATTACACTCACATTAAAAAATGAATGAACAGAAAGCGACTCTCAACAGCCCTCGGCACCACCTCGGCTGATAGTAGGTACGGGGGGGGGGGGGGGAGACGCAGGTCCAGATGTAACCCGGGTGATCACACTAGTGAGACCTAATCTATCTAAATATCTTTCCTCTGTCCCTGGTCTTTGCAGTTTAGGTTTCCAATAACCTTATTTCCTAGATTCTTGATGTTCATGCTTTCATAGGCAGTGTGTGAGGGTTCTTCCAGAACGCCATGATTGTCAAGTGAGCAGCAATAATAGGATTAATTACTAGGGATTATATATGTTTTCGTTTTGGTGAAGGATTGCAGTTCAAACGCAGCATTGTTTGGCTACCCTCTGTGACATCACCGCAGCCATGGAGTTCACAATACAGAGCAATGAGAGGCTGATCCCCTGCTGGGGTCTCCTTCATGTCAGACACATGCATCATTCCCTCGCATAAGTTGATAATCTGGGGGCACTCCCGCAGTATATGAATCCGATATCCCAGAGACGCTTTACACCAACCATTTGTCTCCACTTTGCCACAATCAACCTGATCCAGCTCCAGAGTCACCTCCCACCATCTGACCAGGTTCTTATCCAGCAAAGAGGGATGTTCAGTTTACCTAGAATGAGGCAGTAAACAGTGGACACGGGCCATCCAAGACCCACAGAACACAGTACAGTATCTACTGTAAGAGCTGTACTGTAACTACAGTACCAACACTGACAGAGGTAGATAGCCATGTAGGTCATGTCTAGGTGAGGTACAGATGGAGCAGAGTTAACAACGATATCTTAAAATCTTTAATGCTTTTCAATGGTTTTGGTGTTCTGAGCCAAGGCATATAATTCTGAATTGTTTGTATTAGAATACATCTCTCACCAGATGCAGGGACAACGAATCCCGCCAACAGTAGATTTTTCCCAGGAAAATAGAACCCTGTCTTTCCCAATAGATAGCATCTGGCGGGGACCTCAGATTCCCTAGCCTAGGATCATGCCATATATGGACCAATTTTGTGGTCTAGCTAATGTGCTGATCTGCTCTACTCTGCGGCATGGTCGGTGTATCACTGCTATCGTACACAGTCTGCTAGTCTTGAAATACCTTTCACCTTTCTGGGCATTTATAAATGCAGCACCAATCAAGCACCATGGTGTCACTTACCTTGTTGTAGATTGGGTGATGTAAACACAGACTACTGTTAGCATTATAGCGTACAAGGAAAACGCAGCAGAGGGGAAGGCCAGGGTATCAGGTAATGGTAGTTGCAAGTTCTGGTAAGCTGAACTGGAACTCAGGAGTGTAAAAAGAGGAAGGGGTTAATGCTGGCTAAGCTGGGAGGAGGCAGGAAGAGAATGTCTGCAGCACTATACCACAAGGCAGAGTGGGGAGTCTGCCAGCAAGTCTGTTTATTGCCAGAGCCCCTCCGCAAGAGGAACTGGACTGCACTGCAGACAGGCCCAAGTCTGGTGTGGAATGCATGCAGAAACAGAGCCGCGAGGATCAGTGTCTGGATAAGTGCAGAAATAGAGCTGTCCATTCAGAGTTCAGGTGAATGTATGAACAGAGCTGGGCATTCAGGGTTCAGGTTCATGCTGGAACAAAGCCATAGTAAGAGTACATGCAGGATCAATTACCGTTCCACTTCCGATTTAGTGACCAAATTTATTACTGGGTGTGGGGGGAAATAACTTATTGGGGGTAGGTCAGTTGCTCAGCATAGAAATAAAATGTTATGTGAAATAGCACCCCTACTGTGATAAGATAGGACATATATGTGTTATAAGATATGACATACGGTAGATGTGATGCGATATGAAATATATATTGGGATGTCATAAGACATGAAATAAATGCTTGTCAACGCATTCCTTAGAACTGCTAGTACAAAGAGCCATTTACATATGACAAGTAGGTTTCCTGGAAAAAGGGAAAAAACACCCCATGGGGTAATCAGCAGCTACAAGCCAAATAGGTTCTCTGGCAAAAGGCAAAACACGGTTCCCCAGGGGGGGTAATTGACACACGCTCGCTACAAATCAGTAAACGAGACACTTGATACACATGGCAGCTCGCATGCCTCTTCAAAAGAATTTTAGATCATATCTTGCAATAAAACACCCCGCCACATGATTGGCTAAATACAGCATTCTGCCCGCCCCAGAATGAGTTTAAAAATGAGAAGAGATACCCCATTAAGACATAACATGCCAGGAGACTGCTTCCGATAAGCAGGCGTGTTGTCACATTACTCTCTGTGCGTCTCCTCACAAGACATTATCTTCAAAAGGTAACGATCTGTTATTTCTCCTTTTTATTTTATAAGCATATTGCCATCTATTGTATGTCTGTTATTTTTATTGTACATCTTTGTCTTACATGCACTGCCCCTTACGGGTGAATTAAATCTTAAAAATTTATAAAGTGACCTTCTGTGTGCTAACTTCCTAGCCTTTAGAAGAGACATTGTGTATATGCTAAAGCTTGTGCCCTGTGTGCTTGCCCATCGCTACCAGTGTGACTTTATTGCTGTATAGTAGGGCCAGGTCCCCAAAAACATCTGTGTGTAAGGATCGTTTGTAGTACGATCACAATCCGGTCTGGATTAAGGCATAAAACCTCCTTGATTCATGACACCTACATCTTGCAGCACTGGAGAAAGTAGAACCAACTTGCTATGTCATGGGACTGACAGACCCAAAAGGGACCTGGTGAGAACAGAAGGCAATCAGTTAAAGTAAAAAGCATTTAGGAATTTAGGCACCAAGATTTATTGTTCTAAAATCTCTCCTATTACATTGTTCTATGTTTAAGTATTTTTATTAGAAAACATGTCCCGAAAGTTTTCTTATAGCCATAGCTTCATAATGTCTCTCTCAATGGAACACTTTGAAAGAATGATTGGGTCTACCTGTAGACTAGCCCTGCGTACAACAAACAACAGGTTAGAACAATACTGGCTAGTACTCTCAAAACTATCCCCTACAAAACTGTTCCCTAACCCCCCCTCCACCAACAGGCCCAGGTTTGCAGATCTCCACACAGACACACAGGTGGAATAATTAGTGATCAGACAGCTATAACAGCAGCCTGTGTGGAGATCCACAAAATATGACCCCTTGAGGGCTCTCTGGAGAAGCTTGGGGAACATTGCCCTACAATATGACCAAGACATACTGTAAAGATCTTTGTGCAACATTCTAAAATGATGATTGAGTATAACCCACTAAGTCACTTCAATAGGTCACAAAGGAATCCTTCAACCATTATGTTTTGCATTGCAGAACTTTTTAATTAAAAGGTATTGATAAGCTGTTTTGAAGTCTTGGTTCCTCAGACTGTAGATCAGAGGGTTAAGGAGAGGAATGACCAGCGTGTAGATGACAGACACCACTTTGGTACCCGAAAAATGGCTGCCAGCAGTTGAGCTGAAATAATTAAACATTACAGTCCCATAAAATATAAAGACCACAGTCAGGTGTGAGGAACACGTAGAGAAAACTTTACTTCTGCTGCCCTTAACTCGAATTTTAAGGACAGCTTTAAGTATATAGACATAGGGCAGGAAGGTCATTATCAGACAGCTGGCGGTGAAGAAACCTCCCAAGAAGAATATAAGAAGAACATTCATGTGAACGTCACTGCAGGAGATCTGAAGCAACTGAGGCAGGTCACAGAAGAAGCCTTCTACAATATTTGTCTTACAGAATGTTAGTCTTATGGCAAGAAGGGTGTGTAGCAAAGAACTAATGAAACCAATAAACCATACGCCGGATGCCAAACATATGCACGTTTGCCAACGCATTATTTGCACATACTGTAATGGGCGGCAGATGGCGACATATCGATCATAGGACATGACAGTCAACAAAAACATCTCAGAGATGCCAAAAAGAAGAAAGTAGAAGATTTGGGTTAGGCAAGCGGCTAGCGTGATCTTTCTTTGCAGGGTGAGGAGGTCACATAACATTCGAGGAATGGTGACCGAGCAAAAGCAGAGGTCTACATTGGCCAGGTTCCCCAGGAAGAAATACATGGGGGTGTGGAGCTGAGAGTGGGTGACTATGAGGATGATGATCAGCAAATTCCAGGTGAGAGTCAGAAGGTAGATGGGAAGGAAGAAGAGGAAGAGAGGCAACTGAAGACTCGGGAAGTCAGACAGACCCGAGAGGAAGAATTCAGATAAAACTGTCCGGTTGCCCATTATTCTATTTTAACTCTCATTTTCTTTATAGATAGGAAGTAGACATTTGTGCAGTTTTAATCCATGGTGAAAATTAATAGATTTCATTGGAGATAATCAGAACTTTTCTGCTCTGAAGAAACAAAGAATAATGAATCCTGTTTTCGAAACAAAGTTAAAAAGTTGGAAATATAGAAAATGAAAACCCGTGCTTAAAAGGTTTAGATATTTTACACAATTAGTTGAAAATATGAATTCTGCTCAAACGTTTAAGAACCCAATATTCCCAATAGGCTCAGTAAGCAATAAAATAATTAGAATACACAGAGCAAGTGATTAGTTAACAAAAAATACAATTATTAAAAGTTGGCCCAAATCAGCTATAAAAATCTGATGTCAAAGTCCCTTAATTATATACATGGGTTTAATAGAGTCCCAGAGATTGACTCGTGATGTTAAAATTTCAAACTGCAATTTATGCCGGATATCCCAAATCTCATGCAGCAAGTATTCAATAGTGCTCAACCACATAGATATCATCCACCGCGTACCCACCACCCATTTTTGGTACCCTTACCAGGTGGCGTATATTGGTAAGCCTTAAAAATAAGCCACTCCTTGCTCCGTAGCTTTAATCAATCCAAATCTGATCCTCTTTTTGTTTAGGATGAATACCCATAGATTTTGGGCTTGAAGGTGGCTCAAAGTGAGTTTTTGCATGAAAGAAATCAATGAAGGAAATATATAGCGTGATATCGCTTTTAATAATAAAAACCTCTAAAAGGTTAATGATGCACAGCATATAATAACATAGGCAAAGCTCTCACCCTACTTTCGGTTCAACTTGGCCGCTGGTGTCCACGAGGGGGAGAGGGAGCTCGCATTCAAAAAATTGCAAGGTTCCTTTGTTGTATTAGTGCAGGCGACCGCCTAGTCGCCGTCAACGCATTTCACTGCGTAACGCAGCTTTATCAAGACTCTATCAAGAAAGTTAAAAAGTTACCAACACCACTGAACATGGTGTTTCCCTGTAAAGCTTAGTACGAAAGATAATAGAAAAAAGGGGACTTGCCCTATACCCGATAAATTGTAAAGGTGACACTCCCAAAGCTACATGGGCTCAAGTCAAAACACAAAAAATAGGGAGGCACTCTTAACTCAAAATTAACAACAAGAAATTTTATTTAATATTAACTTGTAATAAATCACTAGACATACTCCCTAAACATATTAAAAACACTTAAAAAACATATAAATCAGACAATAACAAAAAGGACAGACCAACATAAATAAGTGTGTAGATAATGGGGAAAGTACCCTCACAATTATGCCACAAAAATTCATGTAATATATATCTACACTATATTGTTGGGAAATAAAAACATATATACATAAATAATAAATAATTAATAAACGCAACCCTGCAAATTATCATGTGCAAACCTGCATATGATCCGGATCCTAAAGATATACCGAATAAAGTGCAAGTGCCAAACAAAAAATCAGAAATCTGAAGTTAATAACCAAAAACAAATCTAAACCAAAGCTTAATCTAACATGATTCCTTACCACCTCAATCTCATCTAATTACTAATACACCTTAAAGCCATATAACAACATCACATCAGTCATCCATATTAATAACTAATGAATTATATCCTATAAATCACAGTATGAATCACCGTATAAAACAGAACCCAACAATATCATGTAGTGTAAAGCTCAATGTCAATCACCATAGAAATCACAAGATAAAAACTCATATATAGAGAATAAGTATCTGGCCAATCTCCCAACCGCCTACCACACCAGGAGCCACGCGTTCCGTGGGCACACCTCCCACTTCCACAAGCAAAGCTTAGTACGAAAGATAAGACATCTCTGTGAACTCCTAGAGGTTCAGGTTCGGCAACTTCGGACAAACTTAATACAGAAGATAATCAAAAGTTCTGTTTGTGTTCCCCGTCCTCGGAATTTGGGGGGTGATTTTGCCTCTGTTGGCCCCTCTGCCCCCCCTCACTCCTTACCCACACGTGCGGAGACAGAGGCTAAATGACCCCCCTCCAAAGTTCGAGGACGGGAAACCCGAACTTAACTTTTGTTCATCTTCTGTATAAAGTTCTCTGAAGCTGTCAAACCACATGTAAAGGGGCCCCCAGAGGAAAAATGGCAGCCAGGACTGAAATAAAAAAAAATTATAATTGTGGTGGCACTCTAATGCAGAGTGTGCCACAGGAAGGGGCTGTACACTTACATGAGCCCTGTGATCCCGTCGGCGGTATGCATTTTTTCCACTGTCGAAAAAGGCTTTAGCCGGCGCTTCAGATAGATGGTTGATGCAACCATGAGTGAGGACACCTCACTCAGTAACTGGAAGTAATCAGCAGCACTTCTAGTGCCAGCTGCCAGTGTCCTCACTCATGGGAGTGGCAGCCATCTTTTCTGAAGCCCTGGCCTTAGCGTATTTGACAGTGGAATGAACTCCGACCTCTGACGGAATCACAAGGCTCAAGTTGTACAGCAGCTTCCTCCTACTGCACACTTTAGGTTAAGCTGGTCAATGGGCAGCTCAGTAGCCCATCGGCCAGCTTTTCTGAGTTTGGGCCGAACATCAAACTCAAAAGCGGACTTGAGGCTGAAGTCCGTGTTTGGGTTTGGGAACCCAAACTTACCCAGTTCTTCCATTTAATTTATTTGGGGCTGGGTGTTTCAGTCAAGGGGAGCAAGTATTTTATGGAGCAGGGGGATCCATGCACAGCGTGCTTATTGTTCTGAGGGGTTGGGGGGAGAGCACACTCTTGAGATACACTATACTGTACATATGCACAGTGACTGTAACCAGGAATTAGTGTCTCCAAACTCTATGGTTTAAATGTGGCTTGTGACAATCTCTCGGTGTTGGATGCGGCTCTCAAGGACAGAAAGGTTGGGGACTCCAGCGGGAAAAGAGTGGGTGCCCTCCTGATTCTCCCAAGATGGGGGATAGCAAGGAGGGTAGACACTTCATAGGTTTGAACCTATTTCTACCTGCCTGGTTGTGTAAATGAAATATTCCTAACTACAGCACTATACAATATGTATTATCTATGTGTTATACCTTAAGCAGAGAGAAAACATGCAGTGAATAAAGAAGAGGCTCTACAGAGTCTTTTACATCCCGCAAGGTGATGCACACATCATATTGCACTGCAAGCTACCTGCTAATAGGCTCACGACAGCTGATTACAATAGAAACAATTAAGATAAATGAATTGATTCTTGGCTGTAACAATGTAACACAGTGGACATATCAGCAGGGAGCTGGCAGACTTTTCAGAATGACTTATCTTGTTTTTTATAGCCAAAGCAGGAAAGAAATAGCTCATCCCAAGGTAGTAACATCCCATCCCAATATATGGCTCAAGCCTCTGTATAAATATATTATTGAATGAATAAATACATTACTGGTCATCCACATTTTTGGCATTCCTTGTGGTTTATTCCAGTATTGTTAATGCACTTAAATGTAGCAGTAAATTGTAGTTGTAGCAAGGTGTAGGTGCGTTTCGCAAGCAGCTTTCTCAATACACCATATTTAGCTGGTAATAGGTGTATCATTGTTCCTAAATATAGCTCAATATAACTAGGTACTGTACATACACTCAGATTAATGTAATGTTCTGCTGCCCTCTAGTGTTGAGAAATCATCATTGCCAGGTTACTGTAAGGAAAACTCTATAGTTCTATGAGCAGATTATACATGTACCAGAATTTGCCTTAGAAAATAGCAAAAGAATACGCACCCCTAGCTTTTGGGTTATAAAGTGCGGGTCAGAGTACTGTGGTTAGAAATGAGAGAGTATTGTAAGTGTGGGCCTGATGTAGGAAAATGTAGAAAAAAAAAACCCTTCTATTCTGGGAGGGAGCAGAGTTGCAGCATGAAGCCTGTGTCCCAACACGTGTAGTTTGTGCTGCTATAACCAGCGTGTGGAGGTGCAGGAGGAACTTCCAGGGTCAGTATAATATATATATATATACTGAGTAGGGTCATATATACTGACTCCAGAGTCTGTGTTCCTCTTGCACCTCCACACGCTGGTTTCTCTATTTAACTTACTGTATCTCTTGCCAGCTAAATATGGTGAATTAAGCAAGCTGTATGCGAAACGCGTCTACACCTCGCTACAACTGAAATTACTGCTAAAACTGACTGGAACAACAATGCTTGAATAAAACACAAGGGATAATAAACAATTTGGATGACCAGGAATTTATTTATTTATTCAAATATCATGCATGTTTTCTCGCTGTTTAACACATATTACCCTGTTTCCCTGAAAATAAGCCCTTGTGAGATTTTTCTGCATTTATTGTTAATGCATGAAAAGCCCTGCCCCAAAAATAAGCCCTAGTTACAATTCATATTCTAGCTGCCGGGCTTCAGCAGAGGGACGGGAGTGGCTGTAAAGAAGGGAGAGGACACATCACGGTTGAAAAGGAGGGTAAGGAAACATCACAGTTGTATAGGAGGGTGAGTAATCGTCATGCCTGTAAAGGAGGGTGAGGACACATCACGGCTGTAAAGGAGGATGAGGACACATCCTGACTGTAAAGGAGGGTGAGGACACATCACGGCTGAAAAGGAGGGTGAGGACACATCAAGGCTGTAAAGGAGGGTGAGGACACATCAAGGCTGTAAAGGAGGGTGAGGACACATCAAGGCTGCAAAAGGGGGTGAGGACACATCACGGCTGTAAAGGAGGGTGAGGACACATCACAGCTGTAAAGAAGGGTAAGGACACATCAAGGCTGTAAAGGAGTGTGAGGATACATCAAGGCTGTAAAGGAGGGTGAGAAAACATCACAGCTGTAAAGGAGGGAGAGAACAAATTGGGGCTGTAAAAAAAAGTGAGAACACATCACAACTGTAAAGGAGGGTGGGGACATATCACAGCTGTAAAGGAGGGTGAGAACAAATCATGACTGTAATGGAGGGTGAGGACACATCACAGCTGTAAAAGAGGGTGGGGACACATCAAGGCTGTAAAGGAGGGTGAGGACACATCACAGCTGTAAAAGAGGGTGGGGACACATCAAGGCTGTAAAGGAGGGTGAGGACAAATCACAGCTGTAAAGGAGGGTGAGGACACATCACAGCTGTAAAGGAGGGTGAGGACACATGAAGGCTGTAAAGGAGGGTGAGAACAAATCATGACTGTAATGGAGGGTGAGGACACATCACAGCTGTAAAAGAGGGTGGGGATACATCAAGGCTGTAAAGGAGGGTGAGGACACATCACAGCTGTAAAAGAGGGTGGGGACACATCAAGGCTGTAAAGGAGGGTGAGGACACATCACAGCTGTAAAAGAGGGTGGGGACACATCAAGGCTGTAAAGGAGGGTGAGGACACATCAAGGCTGTAAAGGAGGGTGAGGACACATTACGGCTGTAAAGGAGGGTGAGGACACATTACGGCTGTAAAGGAGGATGCCCTCATCACAGCTGTGAAAGAGGGTGAGGACACATCTAGGCTGTAAAAGAGGGTAAGGACACATCTGTGCTGTAAACAAGGGTGAGGACACATCACAGCTGTAAAAGAGGGTAAGGACACGTCTGTGCTGTAAACAAGGGTGAGGACACATCACAGCTGTAAAAGAGGGCCAGGGCACATCAAGGCTGTAAAGGAGGGTGAGGACACATCAAGGCTGTAAAGGAGGGAGAGGACACATTATGTCTGTAAAGGAGGGTGAGGACACATCAAGGCTGTAAAGGAGGGTGAGGACACATTACGGCTGTAAAGGAGGGTGAGGACACATCAAGGCTGTAAAGGAGGGAGAGGACACATTATGTCTGTAAAGGAGGGTGAGGACACATCAAGGCTGTAAAGGAGGGTGAGGACACATCACAGCTGTAAAGGAGGATTAGGACACATCAAGGTTGTAAACAAGGGTGAGGACACATCACAGCTGTAAAGGAGGATGAGGACACATTACAGCTGTAAAGGAGGATGAGGACATATTACAGCTGTAAAGAAGAGCGAGGACACATTTAACTTTAAGCTTTCAAAGTTCAAGCTATAACGAGGCGCTGGCAATCACGTGTATCAGTCCTTTACCTACAATATACGGTAGAAACATATGAAATATCACAGATGTTCAGCAATTTTCCCTCATATTTTATGATTCAAGTAAAAGCTGACGGCAGAAGAAATCCAGACGCCACTAATTATAAGCCTCGGAGATGGCGTCCAACGTGAAGAGCGTCAGGAGAAATCACCGGGCGACGCGTTTCATGGCTTGCTGGGAGATAAACATTTATAAAGCTGCCTCGTCCCCTGGGATGTGTTGAGCACATCACTGATTCCCAATTATCTCTGGAGCTACGGAGCCTCTCTTCTATTCCTCTGAGATGTTACAGAGTCCGGGGAAACTTTCTTTAGAAAAAACATTTCGAGAAATGAGATTCTCTGAGCTCCTTAAAGGGGAATTCCACTTCCGATGGCATTTTTAAAAGTTTCCATATATTCGTGGAAAAATGATGTCTTCAATGCGGTGAGCTTATGTGTTATTTTTTTTTTTTTTTAATTTTCTATTCGTTTGCAGCTCTGTGTTTTAAAAGAAAACTGTTTTCCACAGCAACCAGGGCCGGGTCCAGGTTTATGTGGGCCCTCGGGCAGCATGGTCTCAGTGGGCCGCTTTGTGGTGGAGAGTCGCGGGTCAGGCTTCAATAAATTCCATGGCAAAACCAGGAAGAGCTGTTTATCCTCCAACCCCCTATTGGAGCTGTTTTTTTAGTTTGGCCCCACATGAATGGACAGATTATTGAGGAAGAGGGATGGACAGAACAGGAAGAGCGGGCATGGCTGGATGAATGGAGAGAGAGCTGGAAGGAAGAGAGATGGATGGGTGTAGGGCTGAGGGGTTGGGGCAGAGCTGAGGGATTGGGGCAGATTTGAGGGTAGGGGGGGTGGGACAGAACTGAGGGGACAGGGTTGTGGGGCTGAGCTAAGGGGACAGGTATGGATGGGCCAGAACTGGGGGGAGATGGATGGTTGGATCAGGGCTGAGGGAACATAGATGGATGGATCAGAGCTCAAGGGATAGGGATGGATGGGGCATGTCTGAGTGGATAGTGAAAGATGGGTCACAGCTCAATGGATAGGGATGGATGGTTCAGGGCTCAATGGATAGGGATGGATGGTTCAGGGCTCAATGGATAAGGATGGATGGGTCAGGGCTCAATGGATAGGGATGGATGGGTCAGGGCTCAATGGATAGGGATGGATAGGGCATGACTCAATAGATAGGGATGGATGGGTCAGGGCTCAATGGATAAGGATGGATGGGTCAGGGCTCAATGGATAGGGATGGATGGGTCAGGGCTCAATGGATAGGGATGGATAGGGCATGACTCAATAGATAGGGATGGATGGGTCAGGGCTCAATGGATAAGGATGGATGGGTCAGGGCTCAATGGATAGGGATGGATGGGTCAGGGCTCAGGGGATAGGGATGGATGGGTCAGGGCTCAATGGATAAGGATGGATGGGTCAGGGCTCAATGGATAGGGATGGATGGGTCAGGGCTCAATGGATAAGGATGGATGGGTCAGGGCTCAATGGATAGGGATGGATGGGTCAGGGCTCAATGGATAAGGATGGATGGGTCAGGGCTCAATGGATAGGGATGGATGGGTCAGGGCTCAGGGGATAGGGATGGATGGTTCAGGGCTCAATGGATAAGGATGGATGGGTCAGGGCTCAATGGATAGGGATGGATGGGTCAGGGCTCAATGGATAAGGATGGATGGGTCAGGGCTCAATGGATAGGGATGGATGGGTCAGGGCTCAATGGATAAGGATGGATGGGTCAGGGCTCAATGGATAGGGATGGATGGGTCAGGGCTCAATGGATAAGGATGGATGGGTCAGGGCTCAGGGGATAGGGATGGATGGGTCAGGGCTCAAGGGATAGGGATGGATGGGTCAGGGCTCAGGGGATAGGGATGGATGGGTCAGGGCTCAGGGGATAGGGATGGATGGGTCAGGGCTCAATGGATAGGGATGGATGGTTCAGGGCTCAATGGATAAGGATGGATGGGTCAGGGCTCAATGGATAGGGATGGATGGGTCAGGGCTCAATGGATAAGGATGGATGGGTCAGGGCTCAATGGATAGGGATGGATGGTTCAGGGCTCAATGGATAAGGATGGATGGGTCAGGGCTCAATGGATAGGGATGGATAGGGCATGACTCAATAGATAGGGATGGATGGGTCAGGCCTCAATGGATAAGGATGGATGGGTCAGGGCTCAATGGATAAGGATGGATGGGTCAGGGCTCAATGGATAAGGATGGATGGGTCAGGGCTCAATGGATAGGGATGGATGGGTCAGGGCTCAATGGATAGGGATGGATGGGTCAGGGCTCAATGGATAAGGATGGATGGGTCAGGGCTCAATGGATAGGGATGGATGGGTCAGGGCTCAATGGATAAGGATGGATGGGTCAGGGCTCAATGGATAGGGATGGATGGGTCAGGGCTCAGGGGATAGGGATGGATGGTTCAGGGCTCAATGGATAAGGATGGATGGGTCAGGGCTCAATGGATAGGGATGGATGGGTCAGGGCTCAATGGATAAGGATGGATGGGTCAGGGCTCAGGGGATAGGGATGGATGGGTCAGGGCTCAATGGATAAGGATGGATGGGTCAGGGCTCAGGGGATAGGGATGGATGGGTCAGGGCTCAGGGGATAGGGATGGATGGGTCAGGGCTCAATGGATAAGGATGGATGGGTCAGGGCTCAATGGATAGGGATGGATGGGTCAGGGCTCAGGGGATAGGGATGGATGGTTCAGGGCTCAATGGATAAGGATGGATGGGTCAGGGCTCAATGGATAGGGATGGATGGGTCAGGGCTCAATGGATAAGGATGGATGGGTCAGGGCTCAGGGGATAGGGATGGATGGGTCAGGGCTCAATGGATAAGGATGGATGGGTCAGGGCTCAGGGGATAGGGATGGATGGGTCAGGGCTCAAGGGATAGGGATGGATGGGTCAGGGCTCAGGGGATAGGGATGGATGGGTCAGGGCTCAAGGGATAGGGATGGATGGGTCAGGGCTCAGGGGATAGGGATGGATGGGTCAGGGCTCAAGGGATAGGGGTGGATGGGTCAGGGCTCAGGGGATAGGGATGGATGGGTCAGGGCTCAAGGGATAGGGATGGATGGGTCAGGGCTCAAGGGATAGGGATGGATGGGTCAGGGCTCAGGGGATAGGGATGGATGGGTCAGGGCTCAAGGGATAGGGATGGAAGAGGCAGAGGTGACATACAACCAATGGGGCAGAGCTGAGGAGACATGGATGGATGAAGCAGAGAGAAAAAGAGAAGAAGCATGTGCAGTTCTTTAACCACCCAGCTGTCTGTGGGCCCTGGGGGGGGGGGGGGGGGGGGCCTTGGCAATTGGCCGGGCTTGCCGGATGCTGACGCCGGCCCTGACAGCAACAATGCCTTTATCTTAGCTATGTACTCCTGATCTACTAGCCCTCATTGCTAGTGCCAGGGCTGGTTTTACTAGAGAGCATAAGAACATGCCGTTTCCTTAAAAAAATGGTTAAGGTTTTAACTCTTGATGTAGTTGTATTTTATTTGAAAATAAGACAGTATTCTTAGTTTGGGGGGTTTACTGATACATATGTAGAACTGTTCGAATTGGGAGGAATAGCCTCTAACAATACACAGAATTTTTTGAAAAGCTTACATTTTGTTATTTAAAAGAATAGAATATTAATATATATATATATATATATATATATATATATATATATATATTTTTTTTTTTTTTTTTTTTTTCTTTTTTTTTCTTTTTTTTTCACATATTTCACCAAAGAAATTTCAGTAAGCACTAAATATGACATGACATTTTATAGACATTTTATAATAAAGCCTTTACTCTGGTGGTATATATAATTTTCCCTGGAAAAACCCTGGAAATTCCTGCAAAAAACACAGTTAAACATAGAGCAAAATGCTAGGCAACAGAGGGTGACAAAATCTCTAGATAGGCTGACACCTGAAGTGAAAAAAAAACCTGTCACAGCTGTTAGATTCCAGGAACGGATACTCCGCTGTTTGGAACCCTCAGGGATGCCGGTAACCACTTTCCTCGCTCCGACTGAACATGTGTGAGATGTCGCCCAATGGTTATTTTCAATGGGGAGTGGGAGCGGCCACATCTCCTGCATCTTTGGCCTGTGAGCGTGCTAATTCACACCGCTGGAGATGCGTCTGCTCCCCATTAAAATCAATCATAGACTTTTCCGAAGGACGTAAGCAAGGCAAAGGGCTCTGATTGGACGAAGCCCATGCATGCGCTTTTGGTCCCAGGAGAATTGAGTTTTACTCAGTGGACTGGGGGCGGGGTCATACAACGGCATGGAATAAAACGCGGGAAAGTCAAAATCCTTTGTTTTGCTTCTCTTTAAGCGCCAAAGGGGACAGGGGGAGTTGGGTATGTAGAGTATAGAGTAAGAGATGTATATAACTTCATGAGAGACAGTGAATGACCGGTTCATTATAATTTCGGGGGTGACTGATGGCTTCTGTTTGCTTATTTCCTGATTGAGTGCGTGCATGGTCTGCAGGGAAAATAATCTCCTCCATCTTTCTCTTTTAGACATCAGGGCCCAGTAGCACTTTCCGGGTGGGAGCATAGAGAAGAGGTTGTGCTTTGAATATATAAATGTATACATCTAGAGTAGAGAGTGTGTAGATATTTGTCTACAAGTATTCCAAGTAGGCATTTGGGAAGTCCTACAGTTATAAACAGACCAGAAAGCCGCAGCTTCTGCTGAGTGTGTGCCATCCCTTGCCCCTACCACTCTGCATAGCCAGAGAATGGTTTGCCAGCAGTGGTGCACAGAGCTGATGGCGCGTGGATGATGTGGGCTCTGTGGAATCTGCAGCCTTGCACGTGTCACTTACCTAGGTCCCGCGGCATCCTCGGTCAGCTGCGTGGCCGGCGTGCCCGAGTCCTGTGAGGCCGGCAGCCGCATCTGCAACTTGCGTGGGCGATGCCGGCTCGAGTGTGCCTTCCGCTTGCAGCCACTTCCCCGGCTCATCTCCCCTGGCTCATCTGTATGGCTACAGCCACTGCACAACAGAAGAAAGGAGGCGGCATGATGGGGTCCTAAGTATTCTCCACTTGTTCTGGACGTACATTCTAAAGGGGTGGCGGAGGTAGATTGCCTTGGGCCCCCTTGTGCTATGGGCCCGGGGGGAGCCTGCCTTCACTGCCTCCATGATATGTGTGCCCCTGGTCTGGAGTTATCTAGTGTGGAAAATCACGATATACCTGGCTTCTTTAGTTTCTGGAAGGACCCCAAAACAGTCATTAATAGTAAACAGAAATGTCCTGGAAGCAAGGTCCTCCAAGTGATGGCAGAGATTAAAGCTTAACCTTTCACAATGCATTTCAGGGAAAGATCGACTCAAAATTAAGTGGCTGATCCTCCTCCCTCAAATACAACCCCTTTTTAACGTTCTTAGTAAAGGTTGTTGCAGAGTGTGAGATCGACATCCGTGGTATAACAGGAACTTGCTTTACTGGAAAATGAATGCAGTAAGAGAATGTCACCTTACATGGTGGCTAAGACAAGGATGTAGCAGTCATAGAGCTCACAGCTCGATATACAGGAATTACAACACAGCAGTGGTATACACAGAATCTACAGCTTAAACATTGGTCACAGCGCCATCTAGTTTCATAACTTTTATTAGATGTAAACTACAATAAATCTGAATGGAAACAATAAACTGACCATTTTTTCACGTCCTCAAAGTGGGGCACTGGGCGTGGCAGGAGGTGTGGTTAAGAGGTGGGGCTAATTACAGACCTTTAAGGTAAAAAATATTTATAGCCATAGAAATTAGCTATAACGAAGTTATACATGAGCTTGGCTCGAGCTGAAAATGACCACTACTGAGACTTTAGAGTTGGCCACTTAAAGTGGACCGAAACGCAGGATTTTGACTATCCTGGGTTTTGATCCTTTCCCCCCCCCCCCCGGGGCACCCCAATCGGGGCCTCTGTTCTTAGATGTGGGACCAGGAATCGGGGTAAGTGAATGGGGAGACCTGAGGGGTTTCACACAGTGGATGCCCGGGGGGATCGATTGGCCCGGGAATCTTCTAGATTCCTGGGCCGATCGGCATGAGTTTTGGTCCACCTTAAGTTTTAGTTCACTTTAGGTCGATCACACAGAACAGCAAACGGCCTTCTGATAACACTCACCTATGTAGAGTCCCCCGTAGAGCCCTGCAGCAAAAATAACATTCCAGAAGACTGGCTACATATACTTACCTACCTATGGATCCCCCAGCATAGTACAGCAGGTACTACTACTTACAAATGCGTGCTGGTTATCAATATCCTGGTTTTGTTTCTCTACAACAGAGTATCCCGATTTGGGATGCCCCAATGTTGAACCCCCCCGGGATCAATAGGAATTTATAACTAACTGCACATGTGTGGGCTCCCCTCTAATCAGCGTGGCTGGATTCTTATTCATATTACCTAGCTGGGCATAGAAACATGAACAATGCTACAGCCACCCTGATTGGAGGAGAGCTTGAGCAGTGCATGTGCTGTGGGATTTCAGGTCAGGTAAGAATTAGAAGCTATCCATAGGATACCTCGCTATAAAGTAACAGCCAGCCCAGGCGTCTTTTAGACACACCCGGGTTGGCTTTTGTTCCTCTTAACATGATTTTTATCATGCCACAGATTTAAACATGTCATGCCTTGTTATTAAAGTGGACTAAAACCCAGGAATTTGACTATCTTGGGTTTTGGTCCTTGCCACCGGGGCACCTTGATTTGGTATGCCCCACTGTGTGAAGCCCCCTAGGTCGCCTGAGCAAACTCACATCTTCCTGGTCCTACAACGCATGTGTGGCCGCTCGTCCAGTCAGCGTGCTCAGATCCCTTCGAGCCCCTTCCTCTAGGAGCTTATCTAATACAAGCAGATACAAATGTGCTGCCGGCCTCATCCCCAGCTATTCTCTAACAGGGAGCATGCCCACGCCAGCCATTCACAAATGCATTCTAGACAGACAGCGGGGATGTGGCCACTGCCCGCGCATGGGCTGTTGGACCAGGAAAGAAGGTGAGTTTATGGGTGACCTGGGGGGTTTAACACAGCGTGGAATCCTAATGGGAGGGAATCAATCTCTGTGGGTTTTGGTCTACTTTACAGTGTGGCTGGTTGCCTTTTCAGCCTTCACCGGACTCCAGCAGAATATTAAGGGATGTGCCTTTGCTCTGAAGAGCTCTGAGCTACTTCATGCTCAGCCCTGCACAAACACACACTACCATATGGTGTCTCTCTCTGGTTTCCCGCACTCAGCAGAATATCGAGTGCCTGAGCCCCGCCCCATCCTGCCCTGCCAGCCACCGCTATTCAGCAAAATAGAGCTGTTGTAAATTGCCCAGACATGCTGCATGTCTGTGGGGCATCCTCCCTTAGAATTTCAGCAAAATGAACATTAAGGTGTCCCTAGAGTTTTCTAGAGGGACAAAATGCCTTAAAGTAGGACTGTCCCATCAAAAGTGGAACATCTGGCCATTATAGATGGGCAGACCTGAACCACAAAGTTTGGGTTCATACCGAACTTTGCAAGTTTGGATTCCCAAACTCGAACACAGATTTCAGCCAGAAGTCCGTGTTTGAGTTCAGCGCACGGCCCAAACATGGACAATCTGGATGATGGGCTTCTGAGCAACCCATTAATCAGCTTTACCTAAGGTTGCAGCAGCAGGAAACTTCTGTAACTTACCTCTGCCCGATCCACTTCGATCAGCGCAGCAGAGCAGCGGCAGCAGCACTTAAAACTGGCACCAGCCAGGGTTACAAAAAGATGCCAAACGGCTCCCATGAGTGAGGACACGTCTAGTGCCGGCACTCCTGGCTGAAGTCCGTGTTCGAGTTAACCTGAACTCGCAAAGTTCTGTACGAACCCAACATTTGCGGTTCTGGTTGGCCCACCTCTAGTGATGAATACAGTGCAAAGCCACTAGCAGATCATCCTCCAAACTCCTAGATCATCATGGCTTTTCTTCTCATGTGTCCTCCCCCTTATCAAGCACTTGCTAGGTATTTTTTAGTCTCATCATTGTAATTCATGTTACTTAGGTAAGATTTTCAGAAAGCGTTCTCTGAGTTCCGTTCTGAATTCCTGGTTCCTCAAGCTGTAAATCAGGGGGTTGAAGAGAGGAGTCACGACTGTATAAAAGACAGAGACCACTTTGTCGCGAATAACATGGTTGCTATTGAGCGGGTGGAAATAATTAAAAAAGATAGTGACGTAAAAGATTGTGGCCACCATAAGATGAGAGGAGCAGGTAGAGAAAACCTTTCTCCCCCCGCCTCGAATTTGCATGGTCAGAATGGTTTTTATGATGAACGCGTAGGGCAAAAAGATCATCAGCATAGAGGGAAGTGCCAACAAGACGCCCAGACAGAATACAGCCACAATGTTCACATAGATATCGCTACAAGAGATCTGAAACAACGGTGGCATGTCACAGAAAAAACTCTCTACAATATTCGACTTACAAAACCGCAGTTTCAAATTGAAAATTGTGTATATTAGACCAGTGAGGAAACCGATGCTCCACACACAGAGGACAAACAGTATACACAGGTTACGGTGCATCATCTGCATGTAATGTAATGGGTGGCAGATGGCGACGTATCGATCGTAGGACATGGCGGACAACAGGAAAAATTCTGAGAGATTGAAGGAAGCAAAAAAGAAAATTTGAGTCAGACAAGCTTTAAGGCTGATCACTCGTCTCCCGGTGAGCAGGTCCATTAGCATTCTTGGAACGATGACTGTGGAGCAACTGATGTCCAGGCTGGCCAGATTGCCCAGGAAGAAATACATGGGGGTGTGGAGGTGAGAGTCTGTGACTATGAGAATGATGATCAGCAAGTTCCAGGTGAGGGTCAGAATGTAGATGAGAAGGAAGAAGAGGAAGAGAGGCAGCTGGAGACTCGGGAGTTCAGACAGGCCCGAGAGCAGTAATTCAGTAAACAATGTCTCATTCCACATTTTGTATTAGTTATTATAAAAAGAATGTTCTAAAATATGAATATAAAAGATACAAAATCACCATGACTGATATTTAATACAATGTATGTATAAAAGATATAACATATAGATAAGGAAGTGCAGATATGGAGGCAGCAGCAGCACTAATAGGAGTAAAACTCATACTGGGAGTTTTCTAACTCTGGTTGCTGCCTTTCTGAGGGACACTGTGCAGTGTAACAAGCAGAAACATGCTCTTACAAAAGTCAATCAGCTTCTGGGTGTGTGTAACACTCTAAACAACTAGGCTTGCGGTTGATTTTTAACAAAAATGACACCTGCTGTGATACGTTTCATAGCAAACACAATTCAGTTATTAAATGTAAACAACTCATGGTTAGAGATGAACACCCCAAAGTTCAGGTTTGGCAAGTTTGCTGAACTGTCTGTGACAGAAGGTGCAGAGTGTGCAGCAGAAAAGCTACTGTAACTTACCTGAGCCCTGATCTTCTTCTGTCAGCGGTAGCGGAGCAGCGACAGCTGTGTTCTAAACTGGCCCCAGCCAGGGCTACAAAAAGATGGCTGCTGGCTCCCATAAGTGTGGAAACTTCTACTGCCAGCACTAGGAATTTCCTCACTTAAGGGAGCCGGAGTTCTGCCGCGCTGGCGGAAGACGTTCGGAGCTCAGGTAAGTTGCAGCAGTGCTTCTGCTGGTTGATGGGCCACTCAGCAGCCCATCAACCAGCTTTTCCATGCTTGGGCCGGGGGTGCCAAACTCAAACGCCGATTTCTATCTGAAGTCTGTGTTCGGGTTTGGGAACCTTAACTCAAAAAGTTCGGTACGAACCGAAACTTTGTTTTGGGTTCACCCGGCATCTCTACTCACAGTGGAATGTAATGTCTATGGCTCTGTCCACACCTCTCTGCTAAATATATCTATATATATCGAAACAAACATAGTAAATGGTAAAATCTATGATGACACCAAGAAAGAGTTGTGTTTGTGTTGCCATTGGCTTCTATTGAATGTTGCAACATTGCTCTGAATTTTATTTTTTTTTAAAGCGCATTTTCAATCCATTGTAGATCTGTGAACTTTCCCATGTTGAATAATAGGCTTGATTCAGAGACACATTCATCCAGACTTCTGTAGCTGTCTGTGAAAGTTTGGGTGGGTGTTAGTCTTTTTTTTTTTGCTTTTTTTAGTTCATTTTTCATTCGTACGAACGTTCGGGAAAATCCGTATTTGCGCTTTCGATAAACGGAAGCAAATCGGATCATTTACGTTAGTTCGGATCATTTTCCAAACAAAATCTGATATTTTTCGCTCGTTCCGATAAATTCCGTTGTTGGGATGGGCTTGCGTCTGATTCAGAGAGCTGATTTCCAATGGCTCATCACCCTATAAATCCGTTTCATTTCCGATCCACTTTCGGGACCTTTGAGGGCTCGGATTGCTATTGTTGAACATGTTTTGCGGCTATGTGGAGGAGTCTGCGCTCCTTTAGCACCAAGGCATTGCATGTATCAGCATGGCGGAGGCCATAAATTGTATAACAATGCATACCTGAATCAATACTTTTCCTGTATGTCTTATAGAAGCATTTTAATGCTGACCTTAATTAGTCCTTAGGATGTAAACATTTATTTTCCCACACATCCATATAATTGCTATTTTTTTTAGACTTATGTCCTTTGTGAATTGTATTTGGATTGTTGAACTTGAATCTTAATTTGTTGTAGGAGTTATTGTTTTAGTTGGTTACCTTTGCTTTGTGTAATTATTTAATATTTGGCTGCAGGAACCGCAAGATGTGCCACTCGCACAACATACAAGCAGTGTTTGGTCCAGCCATGCGATTCCTCAGTGTTCTTGCAGGGCATCCAGGGTCGTCCCATGATTCTTATATATTGCAGAGCTCCGGCTTATTTCGTCAGTTTGAGTCAGGAGAATTATCTGGTGGATGGCTCCTGGGTAAGTTTGCTCACATTCCATCAATCCATTTTCACTGTATGTCAATGAATATAGTTGATGACTCATGTCTTAACCTATGGCTGTTTTTAGCCCTTGATGACATGTTAAACAATATTGTAGCTTAGAATGTGTATTTTATGTTAGTATTTTTAAATACTTTCAGGGGATTCTGGATATCCACTCCTGCCCTTGCTCCTGATGCCCGTTCTTTGCCTGCAGAATGCGGGCCAGGGGTTCTCTAATCGGCACTATGCAAAACCCGGGCTGTGGTGGCGAGGGCCCTCTGGCTTTTGAAGTCCAGATTTAGGTGTTTGGACCGTACAGGGAGGGGGGGGGGGCACTGCAGTATGACCCCAACAAGGTTATACCAATATTTTAATTTACATTTTTTAACAGGGACCACACGTGCCAGAGTGGCACAACTGAGTGTCAGGGTCCTTTAGTTGGTGGGCGAGATGCAGGAGCTGAGCAACTCGTTGGGGACCACAGATGAAAAATAATGTTCTGTGGCCTGCCATTGCTATGTATTTTATTTTTTATAGTTGTAAAAATGTGAAATTTTCTAAATTTTTTAAAATTTTATATTTTATGATGGAATAAAAAAAAAATGTTACAGTGTAATTTCATTTACAAAATACATTAACACAAAACTAATGGGCCCAGAAATATTTAAAGATGAGTATTCACATGACCGAGAAGTGATTTGGGTAAGTTTTGGGGGCTAAAATGGAAGAAGAACCTAACCGCGAAGTGGTTTGGGTGAGCTTTTTTGGCCCAAAAGGGAAGATGGAGGATAGTGCTAAATGGTTTGGGTGAGCTTTAAGGGTCCAAAAGGGAAGATGGGGGATAGTGCTAAGTGTTTTAGCTAAACATTGTAGTAGAAGTGAGGGTGGCAAATATGTAGGCGAGCACTTTATTGAGTTAAGTTTGTTGTGCGAAGGCGCAAGATCGTAAGGATTTCCGTCTGGAATTATTCTTCAGAGAGAAAAAATACTTCCGTTTTAGTGCCGATCTGAGAAAATTAAACGGAAATGTCACGCTGGAAAATGACATACTCGTACTCGTACTCTGCCGTAGGAACGGAAGGAAACTTTACAGAAGAATTGCAATGCATGCCTAGAATTGCTCGCACACTCATACCAGAGCGGAAACATTTCCAAAAAAAAAAACACATCGGCATTAAAATTGAAGTATTTTTTGTCTCTCTGAATCGAGCCTAATGTACAATGTAACTGTGTTGCAATGCAGCGCGACAATGCAGAGAAAGCACAGAGATGTATACTAAGCCTTAGCATTGGCGGAGCCGTAAACTATCAGTTCGGCAGGCAGCGGGGAGACATTTGTCCGATATGCCCTGTGGTCACTCCATCCCTGCCCTTTGCCTCTCACAGCTTACTCACTTATCTAATAAATATGGCTATAAAAGCAGATGAGTTAATTAGCATTCCATCTTCCTTTCTTGCCTTGTTGCTTTGCTGCAACAAATTCTTAAACCTTTGGAAATGAACTTGACTCCCTAAACCTTTCTTAGTGTTACCTATTAGGGATATGTGGTACACACCACAATAGGACTGATTCAGCACCATATTTTTGAACTCATTTTACACTTTTTCAATTTCGTCAATAGGGATAGGTAAACCTCCCAAAATTTGTTCATTAAATAAATGCTCCAAACCTGGTCCCCATTGAAATCAATGGTAACCCAATCTTTTGCGGTTGGCGTCGGCACAGCAGTTCTGCTGTAACTTACCTCAGCCCGATCCTCTTACTCAGCAGTGGCAGTAGCGGTTTAATTTGGCCCCAGCTCCCAGCTCATGGGAGCCAATGGCCACCGTTTTGTAACCCCAGCTTAGGCCACCACTGCCAACACTGCTGACATGAAGAGGATTGGGCAGAAGTGAGTTACAGCAGCTTCCTGCTGCTGCAGCCTCAGGTGCATTGTGTGTATTTGCAGCTTATTCAACCAGCTCTTCCATGTTCGGTTCAGATGCCAAATTCAAACACAGACTTCTGGCTGCAGTCTGTATTCGGGTTTGGGAACCCAAACTCACAAAGTTTTATACAAACCCGAACTTTGTGGTTCAGGTTTGCCCATCTTTACTCATGAATTCTTACCTCCGTGCAACTCTGGATCATACTTAGAAAATACAAAAAGTGTAAAAATGTCGTAGTTGAGCACTTCTGGATCAGAAAGTACTTGGTTAGGTTACAAACAGACTCCAGGAAAGGGTGCCATTATTGTTACTGGCCCTTTAAAGTGGACCAAAACCCAGGATTTTGACTATACTGGGTTTTGGTCCTTGCCCCCAGGGTGCCCTGTTGCGTGAAACCACCCAGTTAGCCCAAACAAACTCACCTCTTCCCGGTCCTATGACGCATGTGTGGCCGCTGGTCCAATCAGCATTCTCGGAGTCACTCAAGCCCCTTCATCCAAGAGCTCATCTAACATGAGTAGATCTGAGCATGCTGGTGGCCGCATCCCTCGCCACCCACTAACAGGGAGCATGCCCGCACCGTCCATTTTCAAATGCCTTGCGCGGGCATGGGCTGTGCTAAAGGTAAAGTGGAGATGCAGCTGCTGCTCGCACATGCACTGTTCGACCAGGAAAGAGGGTTTTCGCCAACTTGGTATGCTTCACACAATGAGACACCCCTGTTTGGGCTGCGCTGAGAGGAGCGAGTATGCTTTCCCTTGAAAACCAAGGTGTTTCCTGGTCCTCTTTAAGGAGCTCCTGGTAGGGTGTTCTATAGGGCCCTGGAGTCTGGCCAGTAAGGGAAGTTGTTTGTGTCCTGCTGCCAAGTAGCCTGGTTCAGTACTGATCCAGTGCAGGGGTATTATAAAGAGGCTGATGAGCCGCAGTTGAGGGATGCTCTGTTGTGTGGAACCCACCATTCAAGGAAATGTGGGCACCAGCTGTGGGGGTGCCCTCCCAGTCTGCACTGTTGCATACCCCAAAGGCCCTCCTTGCCAGGGCATCCATTTTCTGAGTCCATCGGATTCCGGCGACCTACCGATGTTTGGCCCCATCCTTTATCCCATCAGGCACATGCGACGCAGGACTTTGAAGAGAATTTACAGATGGCTAAGCCAGCAGAAGGGGGGCAGAAGATCGGCAGCTGGATGTCCCCTCATCATGGGTGGTGGCATCATCCAAAATGTAAGCAGGACTATATGAAGGGGAGGATCGGCCACATTTAGGTTTAGGTCTGATGTTCCTCTTTAAAGAAAGGTGCATCTGTAGAAACATATAACAGGTCATGTAGCCAACATGGCAGTAAAAATACTTCTAACCACCTGAAACCTGTAAAGATGTCCGCCCGCACATTTCTAGCTGTCGTACAAGTAATGGCCAGACAGTTCAGAGATATGAAATGTTATTGGCTATCCCGAACCATAGGTTAAGCACATGATTAGTCCTGTATTTAGGAATCATTTTTTACTCCAAATGGCTGAATTAGTCTCCATGTTTGTTGGGTAATTGACCCCTCCTTGTGAGAATTTGGTGGAACCCCCACTCCCACGTGACCCCGGTGAGGCGCGCAGCCATGCAGGGGGCTGCGACCCCAGACTGGAGGCTTTTACACAACATGCAGCCTAAAAGTTGAGTTAATGGTGCCCACAATTAAACATCTGGATGGTACACCTGGCTGGCTTGACTTTGCACTGTTTCACATTTGTTACACCTTATTGTCCAAAGTGTTGTCACTGCTCCAGTTGAAGTTACAGCAGTGTGTGGAGCTTGGGATCCCCATCAGAGACGGCAGAAAAAATAGCCGCTGGCTCTGATAAGTGAGAACACTCCTAGTGCCAGCAATAGAAGTGTCCTCACTCATGGGAGCTGGTGGCCATCTTTGTAGCCCTGGCTGGGGCCAGTTTCAAATGCTGATGCTCCCACTGCCACTCCGCTGCGCTGACAGAAGAGGATCGGGCAGAGGCGAGTTCCTGCTGCTGCAACCTTAGGTGAGGCGGGTGGATGGGTTGCTCAGCAGCCCATTCACCAACTTTTCCATGTCCGGGCCAGATGCTAAACTCAAACATGGACTCCTGGCTGAATTTAAATGCTTAAATTACTTAAATGCTATTCAATGGTTTCTGTGTGAGATATCACAACGAGCTGTGTGTGTGTGGGGGGGGGTGCAGGTGACAGAGAGTTTATCTTTTTTTATTGTTTACATTTCAGAGAAAAATTGAATAAACCCCAAGATATTCCAATCTGTGCCGAATCTAATTTTCTCTTAAAAGAGCAGTATCACGAAATATTAAAAGTCCATATAAACACATTGGCTATTGAGAGGAGGGGTCACTTATACACCCAAACTGAATAAAACTCCCGCCAAGTTTGTGGTTTATTCTCACATGGTAGGAACAAAATCCAGGGGTGACAGGTTTAGTCTATCAGGCTCTGTCCGGTTGTCTTTTTCTTTCCATTAAAAAAAAAGAAAAACAAACCTGGCTGGATATTTCTTGATGCAGGATGTATAAATGACCCCTCCCGCCATTTATATGTATTTTTTATCATTGGGCCAATATTTTGCGATAGTGCTCCTTTAAACCGGACCCACACCTGTTTTTTCATTAACAGGTGTTGGTCCCGAAGTCTGTTCATTACAACAAGCTTGAGTCGGCATCCAGAATTCTAGAGCCCCCCTAGGACATAACCACCCCAAATGTGGGTGGTCACAGAGGACGCAACTTTGGCCCACATGACCGACTGGCGGCCAATCGCTGGACTTCTTTCCTGGTGTTGGCTCGTAATGAAGGTGAGTATTACGGGCGATATGAAAGGTTATCTGCTGGTGGGGGGGCTCCAGCATTCTGGATGCACCCAGCCTGCTGTAATGAACATGACTGCGGGACCAACACACGTTAAAGAAAAAAAGGGTGTTGGTCCGGTTTAAATTCGGAGCAAATTCCTATTTCTTATAATCATCTCACTGGTCACTAATAGTTACTCTTGCTCAGCTGGTGATAAAGAGAACAGACACTATGGCTACTTACAGGTTCTTCTGTACCAGTAATCAGTGCAGGCTCACATTCATCCTGGTTGGGGTAAATACATGGGCCTTGATTCACAAAGGGTAGAAAAAAACTCAACTGGTAGTAAAAAATTCAATTCATGAGAAAAAAGCTCGAGAATTTCACTGTTAGTGAATCACCAGATAGGAAAACAATGAAAGTCAATGGCACTTTTTTACTCCTGGAAAAGAGATTGAACTTTTTACTCCCTTTTCACCTATAGTAAAAAGTGCCATTGACTTTTATTGTCTTCCTATCTGGTGATTCACTAACAGTGAAATTCTCGAGCTTTTTTCTCATGAATTGAATTTTTTACTAACAGTTGAGTTTTTTTCTACCCTTTGTGAATCAAGGCCATGGTGTCAAAGGCAACTGAATGGAAAGTGTTTGGTATGAAAGATCCTTCAACACTCGTTAGTTTGGAATTTGGAAAAGCCAATGAGGTGAGAGGCAAATCATGTTCATTAAAAACTCATGTCTGGGGTGAAGACTGCAATACAATGTCAACTGGTTTCATGTGGTTCAGTGTAGAGATAAATACAGACGCAGGTTTCTTTAAAACTCCACTTGGTTTGGTTCATCTTGAAATCTTAAATGCCTTTTAATGGCTTCTTTGCGAGATATCACAATGGGCTGAGCTGTGATGGGTCAGGTAACAATTGCTACATCTGGACAACCTAAAATCATAATGGGATCTAAAACAAATGCCCATAAATAAGTTACACACTCCGGCTCCTTGGATTGCCTTTTACTGAGCTGAAGGAAACCAACTAGAGAGTTCCGGATATTTCTCACATCTGGATTAACGTACATACACAGTGTTATACAGGTGAATGGATCACAGAGCCCAGCCACACCGTATATTTATAGTATTAAATGTCTCCCTGACACCCAGCCGACACCCAACCTGCTAATCAACACCCTGCCAAGATATTCACTAACTAGTTCTTCCGGGGCTCATTTCAAGTGTGTCTGGGGAGTTTTGTTTTATATTCAAACTTTAAAATAATTTACAATAACTTCTAAGTAAAGTGAACATTTAAAAATGCTTATAGAGTAACAACAATGTGATTATATTATTATTGTGCACATGTGCCCATTCTGTTGGGGGACATCGGACCCCGATAAGTATATATATGGCCTATCTCGCCCAACCTCTATATCGTTCTCCCTTAGCAACCGGTTGGAGAATCATGTGATTGAATCAAGAGAGACATACACAGCAGGACAGTGACTCGACATGACAGCTTGCATTTTTATAAACACACAAAAAAGCCCTCACCTTAGTGACGTAACTAAAAACCTTCACACAGAAGGCTGGCAATAAATCTTGTGGTTCCTGCATGAGCAATATTCCTATAAGTCTGCTGATAATGGAGTTCAAGGAATTCCCGTGACCTACATATACATAAATCACTGAGAGCAGGACATTCCTACACACTAAACTGTCTGTTGGCTTTATGCCCAGAACATAACATATCACATGTTTATCTATATAACTAAGTATCAGAGTATAGAATATAAAATTGAGTCTTCTTCTAACATGGCCACCATTAGGCTAAGCATTTCACCCTTTACCGTCCATGCAGTGAAACACTCATGTGTCTGGGGTGGTGGGCTGCCTTGCCCAAAAGCACTTCAGTCATGCCCCATCCGGCCACAAGAATGGTTCCCTAACCACTAGGCCATGGCCGAAGGGTTGCTGGATATGTAAATTGTAATAAAACATTGTAGGAATATATAATCGAAAGAAGCAGCTACACATCTAACCAGCTGCTTGACTCTAGTGGCCGACTCACCTGAAAGCTGGATTGCATCCTGTAGCCATACAGCAGTCAGTAACAATTCTGGCTCATGCCCCCTCCCCACCCGCCCTTAGTCGCAGGAGCCCCTCCATGCCCTCTTCATTCACATTAATGAAGGATGCAGTTCAGGCCTCAGCACACCCTCTACATTAAACTTTGACTGACGGTGGGGGGCACAAGTCCAACTAGCCATCAGTTCCCTCACCTGTTTGGGCCTAGGCAGTGCAGGATGCATCCCCAGATCTAATGAAGCATTCCAGTGAGTTGCATTTTCTAAACCTTTAAACATCCAAGATGGCGGTCCATTGAGTTTCAGGCTGCCTGCAGACAGGAAGTGTCTTCTGACGCTCTGCATTCTGAGATTGCTGTCCTTTTCCTGACCCCAGCTCTGCTCTGTCTGTGCAAAGCACACTTCCCCCCCCTCTCACCTGCACTTTTCCCACCTTTTCTCTCCTAAGTATGTGATGCTTCTGAGGCAAGATGGCAGCGCCCGTATCCTAGAGTCCTGAACAAAGTTGCAGCCAAGCGGGAGAAAGATTAATATGTAAGTGTCTAAAACATTAGATAAATTCATTTTAGACGTTGGGGAATAGTTTTTTTAAGGGTTTAGGCTTTTCACGAAATTATGCTGAAGGTCAAGTTTAAAGTCACACCAAACACTCCATCCACCCCTTTCTTTTGCTCAGCCCAAATTGGGCAATAACATAAAAAATACAACTCATTTGGGTTGATTCAAAGAAACATGTAACAGCTTGGATTTGGCTCACGATCATCCTATTTTTTACGTCCGCTCGTGCGTTCGTATGAACTTGCGAGTGATTCAATAAGCAAATACGTTTCTATCCTAAAAGATACGTCCGTTCGTATGATATCTCCCGAACTTGCCTCAGTCAGTTGCCAATCGTAAAAATCACGTTCATGTGCTCACCTGTTGCGGCGGCAGCCTGTTTTTTCGGCTGCTTCCATCGTCAACCTCTTCCAATTACTTGCGTTTGCCTCTGGTTTTCATTGGTTTTTGGCCTCTTAGATTCGTGCGTTCGTATGTTTATAAGATCTTGCGCATGCGCACCCTCAACCAGAAACTTACATAAACCCCTTAGCGGCTGCATCCCACTTCATTTCTCGGTCCCTCAAACTTACCTAAACCCCATAGCGGCTGCATCCAACTTCATTTCTGTGTCCCTCAAACTTACCTAAACCCCTTAGCGGCTGCATCCAACTTCATTTCTCTGTCCCTAAAACTTACCTAAACCCCATAGCGGCTGCATCCAACTTCATTTCTCGGTCCCTCAAACTTACCTAAACCCCTTAGTGGCTGCATCCAACTTCATTTCTCGGTCCCTCAAACTTACCTAAACCCCTTAGTGGCTGCATCCCACTTCATTTCTCGGTCCCTCAAACTTACCTAAACCCCTTAGTGGCTGCATCCCACTTCATTTCTCGGTCCCTCAAACTTACCTAAACCCCTTAGTGGCTGCATCCAACTTCATTTCTCGGTCCCTCCAACTTACCTAAACCCCTTAGCGGCTGCATCCCACTTCATTTCTCGGTCCCTCAAACTTACCTAAACCCCATAGCGGCTGCATCCAACTTCATTTCTCTGTCCCTAAAACTTACCTAAACCCCATAGCGGCTGCATCCAACTTCATTTCTCTGTCCCTAAAACTTACCTAAACCCCATAGCGGCTGCATCCAACTTCATTTCTCGGTCCCTCAAACTTACCTAAACCCCATAGCGGCTGCATCCAACTTCATTTCTCTGTCCCTAAAACTTACCTAAACCCCATAGCGGCTGCATCCAACTTCATTTCTCGGTCCCTCAAACTTACCTAAACCCCTTAGTGGCTGCATCCAACTTCATTTCTCGGTCCCTCAAACTTACCTAAACCCCTTAGTGGCTGCATCCCACTTCATTTCTCGGTCCCTCAAACTTACCTAAACCCCTTAGTGGCTGCATCCCACTTCATTTCTCGGTCCCTCCAACTTACCTAAACCCCTTAGTGGCTGCATCCAACTTCATTTCTCGGTCCCTCCAACTTACCTAAACCCCTTAGCGGCTGCATCCCACTTCATTTCTCGGTCCCTCAAACTTACCTAAACCCCATAGCGGCTGCATCCAACTTCATTTCTCGGTCCCTCAAACTTACCTAAACCCCTTAGTGGCTGCATCCCACTTCATTTCTCGGTCCCTAAAACGTAAGAATATCACATAATTTACATATGTCTATATGTTTCGAAGTGTGTTGTTTCTGGTTTGTGTAATTTTTGGGGTGTGTGCATCTTAGAAAAGACACATTTTGGAAGGCTTAAAATATAATTTATTTAAAATTTTTTCTTATTTTTTTGAGGAATAATTGTAAAAATTTTTTGGGTTTTGCCCAAGTAAAAACACCTAAAATTGTTTTTTTTTTTTTCACTGGAAACCTTTTTTTTTTTTTGGTTTTTGTTTTTTTTTTTTTTAAAACAACTTTTGTGGTTTTTCACCAAACCAATTAAAAAATTTTTAAAATTTGTAAACATTTCACAACAACTGGAAGAAAGGAGCCAGGACCAAGGGCACTAATCCTCCTCGTCTTCTTCATCTGTTGGCCCCAACGTCGCCTGTATGGCCAGCAGCTCGGCCACCAACTCCTTAATTCTTTTTTTTTTTCCCGCCAAGGTTTGGGGGATCATCCCTGTAACCAATAGAGAAATAAACATAAATAGGAGTCCCAGACCGGTTTGTATGCTGGAAATAGATTTAGGGTTAATCAAATACATGTAAATGCATGACATATGTCGTTCTTCAAAGGGATACAGTTAATGCATTTCCCACAGGTAAGTGTTTAAACTCCTTAAACCGGACCTTCAACATTATTTAATGAAAACCAAAAACTATTCACAAATGAATCTGCACCACCTCAAAGTTAGTTAGGGTTTTTTGGGGATTACAGCGCCGCCATCTGGACTCTGAAGCATAACACTTAATGAGGAGTGGAGAGTTGGATAAAGTACAGGGGAGTAGGTTACAGTGGTGCGTTGGGAATCCAGAGCATAGCTGGGTTGAGGGAAAGGTCATCACTCACACAATGCATGGCAGCACCTTCCTTTTTTCAATCTGTATCCCATGCTGCCTGTAAATATTGTGCATTCCATATTCCCCAATATTGGTTTTTTTCTGTCTAATAACATGCATTAGATGGGTGAAGGGTGTTTTTCCATGTTTCTAATCTGTAGGTACAGTGTGATGGCTAAGTCTTTGGTTCTTAATACTAGTTTGGGTCCTCTTTAAGCTAACGAAGTGCCCACATGAAAGTGTGAACTACACATTGGCTACGCCTTTAGTTATGTGTGTGTTATTAGCTAACCAAACCTTAATATGAATAATGGCATGGAGACTTACGGAGTTGGTGGCCGACAGATGGCTGGTTGGGGCCAACAGGCTGCCCTTGGTCCTGGCTCTGCTGTGAAGAAGTCCCTGGAGAAACATGTGACATTTGGTTAGTATTTGTAGAGAGTCACTATCCCCAACATATCTGGCTCCCAGTCTGGCTGACATCACTCACCTTCGCCAGGATCTCCTTCCAGCATCTCTGCTGCCTCCTCCTCCACTATCTCACCCGCTCCAGAAGCTTCTACAAATACATAATAAAGGATAACTTAGTTTTTGGCCTGCCATGTATATCTTTGTGCCTATACATGAAGAGTGACATACCAGAGCCTTCCCCATGCGTGGCCAGGTATGACTCCACGCCCACGCGCCTTGGCCCCTCCTCTGTGGTAAGGTCCAGGGGCTGGTCTGAGGAGGCCACAGAGGAGGGGTAGGTCCGTCGCCCGGGAGATCCACCACCTTCACTCACAGATGCAGACTCATGCAGCACTGGTCGGCCTGTACGTCTCCGGGTGCGGCGAATTCTGAAATCCATTTCCAACACTACCAAAGAAAAGTCCTTATAAATAAAGGCATAACTTAGACATTTGGAACATATACCATGCAATTGCTTTGTACTTACTTGGGAAATGGATCCCAAAAAACCTCCGCACCCGGGGCATGTGCAGACGCTTCAGGTCCGACCAATGCTGCATTATCTGGGTGTGAGTGAAGGTGGTGCTGGTCACACGGTGGATCTCGGCGATGATCTCCCGGGCGATGTCCCTTTTCTCGCACACATTGGGCGCGAAGTCATACCGGCGCTGAAGCATGATCTGAAAAACATAATGGACACAGAGCTTTTACTTTTACACACAGACCCATATGTGTTGCATCACAAGTTGAGTATTTAATGTCATTAACACACACATTTCGAATGGCCGCCATTTTTGGGGAGTGCCTTAAAGAGGACGTTGACTGTGATTGTCAGTCTGGTCTTATGTTATATGTATCACACACCATGTACATACAGATAATAGCCAACATCAAGAATCAGGCCACCTGCATCTATGGCATGTTAGGATGGTTTAAACATCCAAGATGTAGCCTAATGCTTAGGCTTTTGGACCACGTGTGTGGCTTCCCGTTGTGTTTTTATGGCTTAGGACAACAGTGTTCCGCAAACATCCGCATCAAGGTCCGAGTCAGGCCAGGTTTGACAGCTCGCCCCGCTACTCCACAGGTTAATTAACTGTTGCTAAGCCGGAGCAATTGGGCGAATTAGGACATCAGCATAGACAGGTGAAAACGTGGCCAGGCTCGGCCCTTGAGGATGAAGTGTGAGGAGCCAGTGATTAAACATTAAGAGACCCCAAACTAGTTCCCAACGCATCATTTACATTTAGGCCATCATTGACTATTCTATTAAAATGCACAGGCAGCCACTTACCAGCATGAGGATCTCTTCCTGTTGACGGGTGAAGATAGTGGGCGCCATCTTTAGTCTTCTTCCAGGCAGCAGATAAGTGAAACCCCAGCGGTTTCCTGGTTCCGCTCGAACGTACGTTCGTACGAGCGCGTAGTCGTGCGCATAGGCGTCACACGCTGGGCTCATTATTTAAAGGTCCCTTCCCCCCAAGCTCATTCTCTTTGAGCATTTCTGTACGATGGCACCAAAAAAGGCGAACAGCAAACGACCACAGGCAAGCAAGACCGCGGAGGGCCCCACCACAAGGTCCCAGCAAGCTGGCCGAAAACTGAGATCCAAGACTCCCACCTCGGCCCCACCAAGGGACCCTGGACCCTCAGGTACCCAAAAAAGGGGCCCCAAGCCTCGTGCCCCTCCTGCAGCCAAAAAGCTGGCAACTGCAGCAGCCACCACCTCTGCCCCCAGAACAGGCAGCACCAGTGAGCCCACACCGGCCATGCCTTCAAGTAGGGCAGTTCGGAAACCCATGCCCCGCAGCAGGGCCCGAACCCCATCCAGGGCCCGAAGTACAGCCAGAGGGCGAAGAACACAATCCAGGGCACGAAGCCCAGACAGGGCCCGAACACCATCCAGGGCCCGAACCCCATCCAGGCCCCGAAGCCCATCCAGAGGCCGCAGATCACAAACCAGGGCCAGAAGCCCCTACAGGCCCAGACGAACCCAATCCAGGGCCAGAAGCCCCTACAGGGCCCGCAGATCACAAACCAGGGCTAGAAGCCCCGACAGGCCCAGAAGAACCCCATCCAGGGCCAGAAGCCCCGACAGGCCCAGACGAACCCCATCCAGGGCCAGAAGCCCCTACAGGGCCCGCAGATCACAAACCAGGGCCAGAAGCCCCTACAGGCCCAGACGAACCCCATCCAGGGCCAGAAGCCCCGACAGGCCCAGAAGAACCCCATCCAGGGCCAGAAGCCCCTACAGGCCCAGACGAACCCAATCCAGGGCCAGAAGCCCCGACAGGCCCAGACGAACCCCATCCAGGGCCAGAAGCCCCTACAGGCCCAGACGAACCCAATCCAGGGCCAGAAGCCCCCGACCTGGCACCAGCCGGGAACCTAGCCCCCCAAGAGGGCCCCGAATTGCCCCCATGACCACATCTACACCTGGAAGTTCGGTGGCCAGCCACGCAAGAACACCCAGTCCCTTGGCCAGTCCAGTCCAGTCATTGGGAAGCCACCAATCCGGCCATTCCCCTACCCAGCCCCAGGCCATAATGTCACCACATGTGTCTGCACACATGGAGGAGCAGCCAAGCCAACCATCTGGCCGCACATTGCGCCGCGGCCAGTTGAGTGGGAGATTCTCCCATGACCAAAATATGGCATTGGCTAGTGGCCTTACATTATACTATGACGAGCTATATGGGAGCAAATCCAAACACACCACCAAGCAGCGCAAGATGGAATTGTTTGAAACCATCCTCCGACAAGTAAATGCAGCGGGGGAAGAGAGGAAAGATGTGTCCCAAATTCAGAAGAAAATCTCTGATCTGAAGTATGCTGTACGGCAAAAAGAAATTAAAAGGCATAATTACAGGTAACTAAATGTTTACGCTAAATCTAATGTTTTGGATGTACTGTATGCACCTTTTCTGACGACCAAACGCTTTTCTCTTTTCAGCCTGAAAACTGGCGGTGGCTTTCCATCTAAATTGGAGTTTACCCCTGCTGAGGAGATTGTGCTTGGACTTCTCCATCCGGTCGCGGTCGGTGGACATGCTGGTCTAAGGGACACAGACTCACCGACCCGTACCCACGGTGAGTACTCTTAAATCTGCATGTTTGCCTGTTTGCTAAATAATCTACAGTTCACTAGTAACAAGCTAACGGGATGCCCCTATGGTTTGCCTTGCTTGGCCTCGCACTACTGTGGCTGTTTGTGTCCTCTTTTTGGCCCTGGGAATCACACATTTAGGCCCACAGCCATTATGGCAAAGTTCAAATGTCCAATTGTATTGTTAAAGTCATGAAGTTTCGCAAGATAAGTGAGAAATTTTGAATCAATCACAAAACACACATCATTATGTATGGGTTGCCTTTTGCTTGTGTGAGTTGTGTTTGAGTTAACAATTTAATTAGCCACCCACAAACATATCTGACCTAGAGCAGCGAGACTCAACTGGCGGCCCGGGGTCCCAATGCGGACCTTGCCACCACATTCAAGGACCCCTGCCCAGACAGCCCTGCACTCAGTTACTTCTGTGTTGACGTGCTCAGAGCTGCCCCCTTGATCGGCCATGTAGTGGTTGGTCTCCTGCCCAATGTCATGGCTCCGTGAAACATAGCATTGCAATATGAAGTACTGCCCAGGAAGTGGCATTGCAAGGTACACAGTAACTTATTTAAATTTTCACTGGCCACAATCGTGTCCCGCTGCCCCTGCTCTGGCCCATGTGCCACAGTCCCCCCATGCCCCCCCCCCACATAAGCCCCATACATTTGTAACAGATTGGCTCCATCCATCCCATCACCATCAATACGTTAACTCCCCCCTTTAGACATCCAATCCCTGTCCCCTCAGCTCTGGCCCATCCAGCCCAGCAAGGGCAAGCAGCCTTTATTAGTTGGCACTTAGAAATCTCCAGCCCCTCCACCAGTGTCTTTATTTTTAACTAGACACCCCCTGCGTCAGCACCATGGCCAGACATTCACCTCTCACCACATACCTTTAAATGGGCGTTTCAAACAATTGTTTGAGTACCCCGGACCTAGCGAATGGTAGGCTAAATCCAAAAATGTGCCTTGAAAGTTGGATGCTGACTGGGTACACTTCATGACTTAGAACTGAGGTCACTTAGCAGTTTGTCCGAGCCATTGCACCTATGTAAACTTGCGTGGGTTTGAACAAAGGTCACCATTGCTCTAGAGTTGAATAATATTACAAATAGAGCTATATTTGATTACCTATCCAAAAAAAGGTTATGTGTGTGTGTTTACGTGGTATTTTTTTCTCTTCTTCAGCCCAGCATGATCCCTCAGCAAGGGTAAACTCACCCCCCAGTTTGGTTATGCCTACCAGGTCCGTACAGCATCGGAGCCCAGATCAGAGATTTTCGGTAAGTTAATTTAGTAGCATAAATACTAACAAGTGCTTAAGAATGTGTTAAACTGTTGAAATCCTAAATTGGGACGCAAACTTAGACTTTTTTTTTTTGATATGTCCCTACAGACCCGCACACTCATGGAAGAGATCCAGGACATGGAGGAAGATGATGATGTCTCCGTACAGGGCACGTCGGATGAACTCCCCCTGGGTCCCAATTTGGAACTGCTCGATAATGTTTCTCTGGCCAATCCTCAGCAGCAGAGTGAATCTCCATCCATTGTGCTTGCACATGGGGAGACTGACACTACAGTCCCCAGTGTTCACTCTGCTGCTGAGGATTTGCAAAGCAGGCCGGTTGCTGTTGAGGGTACGACACCACGCGGCAGGGCACGCCCAAGAGCCAGGGTAATTGTGCGGCGGACTCCATTACGCCGCCCCACAATTTCCCAGGGGAGGCAGAGTGCCCTGCTTCAATTATGGACCCAACAAAGGGACTCTTATGACGCCCAGCTCGTTACAGAGCGTGAGCAAAGGCATGCCGACATGGTGAACATCCATACCAGTCTACAGGGCATCCTCGCGGAGTTGCGTACCCTCAACAGCAACGTGGCCAATGCAAGTAATGGCATCCAGTCAGCCATGGCTGAGATGACCAATATGCAGAGAAACATTGTGGAGCAGTTTCAAATTCACAATGCTGCCATGGCCCAGGCTAGGTCCCATTCCCATGGACCTCCACCTGGACCTCCACCTGGGTATTATGGGCAGCCACCCTATTAAGCCATGGGTGTGTGGGACATCTTTTCTCTTAACCCCCACTGTATTTACTTGTCCTTTGAGGTTTCAAACAATCCATTTTGTGTTGCTCTGGCAGGTTGTGTTTTGTATTTGCTCCCATATAGCTCCTTAGAGTAATGCTTAAGGCCACTAGCCAATGCCATAGGTCTATGTGGAGTTTATCTGGCCACTTATGGCTTTACCTATGTATTTGGTTGGTGCTCCTCCTGTTTGCAGACATGTTTGTGTGACATTATGGCCATGCCCAAATATCCCTGGGCACAGGCAATATTAATGACTGGACTAGGCTGGCCTTTGGACTGGGTGTCCTTGTTTGGTTGTGCCACTAACTTCCAGGTGTAGATGTGCTCGATGTTTTTTTTAATGTTATCCATTTGTTACCACAGATGTATGTGGACTGATTTCTGTTAACCACTATAATTTTTCATTTGCTAAGTAAAACAAAAATTTCACTTCCAATACTTGTGGCGTTTTTAGTGGGAAGACTTTTTTAACAGCTTGGCCTAAACCAGATAATTTTGGTTGGAAGAGGTGTAACAATGCACAGCGAAAGCTAAGGAAACTACATGAAATACATTAGGCAACAATTAAGGTCGAAATGTTTTACTTAGAGGTAATGCCACATTAGGGCAAAACAACATATGTTTCCAAAAGGATAACACAGACATACAGAATGGTGAGACAGGGAAAAAAGTTAACTAAAATGCTGGCTGATCAGGTTGGCTCGAACAGATTGGCCAGACTCACTGGGGGGCCCCTCAAAATTCTCGGCTTCATCCTCGACGGCTGAAGAGGGCAGGCTGTCCACATAACGTGGGACACGTTCCATGATGGCAAAATTGTGCAAAACAGCACATGCCATTATAATGTCGATCACTTTCTTGGGATCATATTGCAGGGCCCCCCCAGTATGGTCAAGGCAACGAAAACGTGTCTTCAGCAGACCAAAGGCCCTCTCCACAACAGCCCGGGTCTTGCGATGCGCACGGTTATACGCTTCCTGAGAGGCATCCTGGGGCCGCAGCACAGGCGTCATGAGCCAGGGTAGAAGTGGGTACCCGGAATCACCTTAAACAGAGAATTAAATGTAATCAAAATTAAAAAGGCAACACAACCAACACCCAAAATTTCACAGATATCATAATGATGTAAGGTAAAGTGTTCCCCAAAAAATACAGGGCACATTAGGGCCCACAAAAATTGCACTAAGGTATCACCTAAATAAAAATGGCACTTCTAGATACCAATTAATTAACAAACATCTGCACGGCCAAGGGTATTTGTATTTTACATATATTTGTAGTTTTCAGACATGTTACAATTAGGATGCTGCGGAGGGACTATCCACATTTCTCTGGAAACTACAATGTATGCAGTTTAAGTCCACTTTGACATTTAACGACCAATAGTCCCAAAGGAGCCAAAGGTCAAAAGATCCCTATCCACATTTCTCTGGAAACTACAATGTATGCAGTTTAAGTCCACTTTGACATTTAACGACCAATAGTCCCAAAGGAGCCAAAGGTCAAAGATCCCTATCCACATTTCTCTGGAAACTACAATGTATGCAGTTTAAGTCCACTTTGACATTTAAAGACCAATAGTCCCAAAGGAGCCAAAGGTCCAAAGATCCTTGGGTATAAACTCCAAACCAATATATTTAGGCACAAGGAACTTACAGACATCCTAACTAAAGGGAAAACATTCTGAAGGCCACAGCGAGACAAGGATTTTTAGGGTAAGTTCCTAATATATGAGCCAAGAAAAAGGCAGTTGTACGCTTCTGTAAATTTATCCTTAAAAAACATATCAACAAATACAAGATTAATGCCACATTTAATAACACACAAATAGGACACACTTACCAAGCAGCCATGCCCCCGAAAATTCACCTGCCTCAAATCTCCGAAACAACCCAGATCGCCGGAGGATATAGGAGTCGTGGGACGATCCGGGGTAGCCGGCAAGGACACTCATAAACCGCATATCCGGACCAACCACGGCCTGGACATTAAGTGAGTGTCCCATTTTACGATTCCTTAAGGCAAAAACATACAAAAATGGTAATTGATATTTGACCCAAACTAATAAATTAACCACAAAACATGTCTGCACTCTATTGGGAAAGACTAATGAAAAGCCGAGATAAAGCAGCTACACAAATGAGGGATAAACAAATATGCTGCCGCAAAGGAAAACAGGTTACATGACACGTTGGGCAACATAATAACCAATCTCAATACCTATATATATACTCGTCGGCTGCCCTAGGTACGAGTGCCACATGTGTGCAGTCAATTGCACCAATAACGTTGGGCATGTCGGCCACATTATAAAACCCAAGCTTAATGGCGTTTCTGGCTGCCATATCATCAGGAAAATAAATATATTTTTGAGTTATGGCAGCCATGCCTTCCAAAAATTTAGATAGTGCGCGGCTCAGCGTAGGCTGTGACATCCCCACGGAGAGGGCACCCAGCCTCTGGAACGAGCCGTTCGCCAAAAATTGCAGGCAGCCAAGCATCTTGGTCATACCTGAAATTGCATGCCCCTTCCTTGTGGTGCGGGCTAACCATGGCCGCAGCTCACTATATAATTTATGGAGGGAAGTGCGATTAAGCCTGGTCAGCTCGAACAGCTCAACATCATTCATGCTATCGATGTTCATGCGACGACGCAGGGGCAATCTGCTCTCAGACATCTCGATCAACTCAATGCCAAAAAGCATAAGCCCTTGATGTGCCACAAACTCGCTCCGCTCCATCCTACTCCCGAGGCCAAATAGCTGCCGGCAAACATTTCGTAAAGCAGCTCTTTAATGGGCTTCAAAACAATTAGCAATCACCTCTCTGAATTGGGCGCAAGCCCATGTGAAGGACGTAAAAAATAGGATCGGACGCAAATAATACGATTTGGACGGGAAAAACACACGAACTAACGCAAATTATACGATTCTCGTACGAAATGCGTATGTTCATATACGTCTATGCGCGAACGATCGTGCGAATACGAAATGGCCAAAAAAACCAGAAAAAATGACAAACACCCACCCAAACTTACGATTCTCGATACGAAATCACTTAACTTTTGCTCTTTGAATCGAGGGGATAGAGAACATACAGTATATACATAAGATACAGAGAACATACAGTATATACATAAGATACAGAGAACATACAGTATATACATAAGATACAGAGAACATACAGTATATACATAAGATACAGAGAACATACAGTATATACACATAAGATACAGAGAACATACAGTATATACATAAGATACAGAGAACATACAGTATATACATAAGATACAGAGAACATACAGTATATACATAAGATATAGAGAACATACAGTATATACATAAGATACAGAGAACATACAGTATATACATAAGATACAGAGAACATACAGTATATACATAAGATACAGAGAACATACAGTATATACATAAGATACAGAGAACATACAGTATATACATAAGATACAGAGAACATACAGTATACACATAAGATACAGAGAACATACAGTATATACATAAGATACAGAGAACATACAGTATATACATAAGATACAGAGAACATACAGTATATACATAAGATACAGAGAACATACAGTATATACATAAGATATAGAGAACATACAGTATACACATAAGATACAGAGAACATACAGTATATACATAAGATACAGAGAACATACAGTATATACATAAGATATAGAGAACATACAGTATATACATAAGATACAGAGAACATACAGTATATACATAAGATATAGAGAACATACAGTATACACATAAGATACAGAGAACATACAGTATATACATAAGATACAGAGAACATACAGTATATACATAAGATATAGAGAACATACAGTATATACATAAGATACAGAGAACATACAGTATATACATAAGATACAGAGAACATACAGTATATACATAAGATACAGAGAACATACAGTATATACATAAGATACAGAGAACATACAGTATATACATAAGATACAGAGAACATACAGTATATACATAAGATACAGAGAACATACAGTATACACATAAGATAAAGAGAACATACAGTATATACATAAGATACAGAGAACATACAGTATATACATAAGATACAGAGAACATACAGTATATACATAAGATATAGAGAACATACAGTATATACATAAGATACAGAGAACATACAGTATATACATAAGATATAGAGAACATACAGTATATACATAAGATACAGAGAACATACAGTATATACATAAGATACAGAGAACATACAGTATATACATAAGATACAGAGAACATACAGTATATACATAAGATATAGAGAACATACAGTATACACATAAGATACAGAGAACATACAGTATATACATAAGATATAGAGAACATACAGTATATACATAAGATACAGAGAACATACAGTATATACATAAGATACAGAGAACATACAGTATATACATAAGATACAGAGAACATACAGTATATACATAAGATACAGAGAACATACAGTATATACATAAGATACAGAGAACATACAGTATATACATAAGATACAGAGAACATACAGTATATACATAAGATACAGAGAACATACAGTATATACATAAGATACAGAGAACATACAGTATATACATAAGATATAGAGAACATACAGTATATACATAAGATACAGAGAACATACAGTATATACATAAGATACAGAGAACATACAGTATATACATAAGATATAGAGAACATACAGTATATACATAAGATACAGAGAACATACAGTATATACATAAGATACAGAGAACATACAGTATATACATAAGATACAGAGAACATACAGTATATACATAAGATACAGAGAACATACAGTATATACATAAGATACAGAGAACATACAGTATATACATAAGATACAGAGAACATACAGTATATACATAAGATACAGAGAACATACAGTATATACATAAGATACAGAGAACATACAGTATATACATAAGATATAGAGAACATACAGTATATACATAAGATATAGAGAACATACAGTATATACATAAGATATAGAGAACATACAGTATACACATAAGATACAGAGAACATACAGTATATAGATAAGATACAGAGAACATACAGTATATACATAAGGTACAGAGAACATACAGTATATACATAAGATACAGAGAACATACAGTATATACATAAGATATAGAGAACATACAGTATATACATAAGATACAGAGAACATACAGTATATACATAAGATACAGAGAACATACAGTATATACATAAGATACAGAGAACATACAGTATATACACATAAGATACAGAGAACATACAGTATATACATAAGATATAGAGAACATACAGTATATACATAAGATATAGAGAACATACAGTATATACATAAGATATAGAGAACATACAGTATATACATAAGATACAGAGAACATACAGTATACACATAAGATACAGAGAACATACAGTATATACATAAGATACAGAGAACATACAGTATATACATAAGATATAGAGAACATACAGTATATACATAAGATACAGAGAACATACAGTATATACATAAGATACAGAGAACATACAGTATATACATAAGATACAGAGAACATACAGTATATACATAAGATACAGAGAACATACAGTATATACATAAGATATAGAGAACATACAGTATATACATAAGATACAGAGAACATACAGTATATACATAAGATACAGAGAACATACAGTATATACATAAGATACAGAGAACATACAGTATATACATAAGATACAGAGAACATACAGTATACACATAAGATAAAGAGAACATACAGTATATACATAAGATACAGAGAACATACAGTATATACATAAGATATAGAGAACATACAGTATATACATAAGATACAGAGAACATACAGTATATACATAAGATACAGAGAACATACAGTATATACACAAGATATAGAGAACATACAGTATATACATAAGATATAGAGAACATACAGTATATACATAAGATATAGAGAACATACAGTATACACATAAGATACAGAGAACATACAGTATATAGATAAGATACAGAGAACATACAGTATATACATAAGATAAAGAGAACATACAGTATACACATAAGATACAGAGAACATACAGTATATACATAAGATAAAGAGAACATACAGTATACACATAAGATACAGAGAACATACAGTATATACATAAGATAAAGAGAACATACAGTATACACATAAGATACAGAGAACATACAGTATATACATAAGATAAAGAGAACATACAGTATACACATAAGATACAGAGAACATACAGTATATACATAAGATAAAGAGAACATACAGTATACACATAAGATACAGAGAACATACAGTATATACATAAGATACAGAGAACATACAGTATATACATAAGATACAGAGAACATACAGTATATACATAAGATACAGAGAACATACAGTATATACACATAAGATACAGAGAACATACAGTATATACATAAGATACAGAGAACATACAGTATATACATAAGATACAGAGAACATACAGTATATACATAAGATACAGAGAACATACAGTATATACATAAGATATAGAGAACATACAGTATATACATAAGATACAGAGAACATACAGTATATACATAAGATACAGAGAACATACAGTATATACATAAGATACAGAGAACATACAGTATATACATAAGATATAGAGAACATACAGTATATACATAAGATACAGAGAACATACAGTATATACATAAGATATAGAGAACATACAGTATATACATAAGATACAGAGAACATACAGTATACACATAAGATACAGAGAACATACAGTATATACATAAGATACAGAGAACATACAGTATACACATAAGATACAGAGAACATACAGTATACACATAAGATACAGAGAACATACAGTATATACATAAGATACAGAGAACATACAGTATATACATAAGATACAGAGAACATACAGTATATACATAAGATATAGAGAACATACAGTATATACATAAGATACAGAGAACATACAGTATATACATAAGATACAGAGAACATACAGTATATACATAAGATACAGAGAACATACAGTATATACATAAGATATAGAGAACATACAGTATACACATAAGATACAGAGAACATACAGTATACACATAAGATACAGAGAACATACAGTATATACATAAGATATAGAGAACATACAGTATATACATAAGATATAGAGAACATACAGTATATACATAAGATACAGAGAACATACAGTATATACATAAGATACAGAGAACATACAGTATATACATAAGATACAGAGAACATACAGTATATACATAAGATACAGAGAACATACAGTATATACATAAGATATAGAGAACATACAGTATATACATAAGATACAGAGAACATACAGTATATACATAAGATACAGAGAACATACAGTATACACATAAGATACAGAGAACATACAGTATACACATAAGATACAGAGAACATACAGTATATACATAAGATACAGAGAACATACAGTATACACATAAGATACAGAGAACATACAGTATACACATAAGATACAGAGAACATACAGTATACACATAAGATACAGGGAACATACAGTATACACATAAGATACAGAGAACATACAGTATATACATAAGATACAGAGAACATACAGTATATACATAAGATATAGAGAACATACAGTATATACATAAGATACAGAGAACATACAGTATACACATAAGATACAGAGAACATACAGTATATACATAAGATATAGAGAACATACAGTATACACATAAGATACAGAGAACATACAGTATACACATAAGATACAGAGAACATACAGTATATACATAAGATACAGAGAACATACAGTATATACATAAGATATAGAGAACATACAGTATACACATAAGATACAGAGAACATACAGTATACACATAAGATACAGAGAACATACAGTATATACATAAGATATAGAGAACATACAGTATACACATAAGATACAGAGAACATACAGTATACACATAAGATACAGAGAACATACAGTATATACATAAGATATAGAGAACATACAGTATATACATAAGATACAGAGAACATACAGTATATACATAAGATACAGAGAACATACAGTATATACATAAGATACAGAGAACATACAGTATACACATAAGATACAGAGAACATACAGTATATACATAAGATATAGAGAACATACAGTATACACATAAGATACAGAGAACATACAGTATACACATAAGATACAGAGAACATACAGTATATACATAAGATACAGAGAACATACAGTATATACATAAGATATAGAGAACATACAGTATACACATAAGATACAGAGAACATACAGTATACACATAAGATACAGAGAACATACAGTATATACATAAGATATAGAGAACATACAGTATACACATAAGATACAGAGAACATACAGTATACACATAAGATACAGAGAACATACAGTATATACATAAGATATAGAGAACATACAGTATATACATAAGATACAGAGAACATACAGTATATACATAAGATACAGAGAACATACAGTATATACATAAGATACAGAGAACATACAGTATATACATAAGATACAGAGAACATACAGTATATACATAAGATACAGAGAACATACAGTATATACATAAGATATAGAGAACATACAGTATATACATAAGATACAGAGAACATACAGTATATACATAAGATACAGAGAACATACAGTATATACATAAGATACAGAGAACATACAGTATATACATAAGATACAGAGAACATACAGTATATACATAAGATATAGAGAACATACAGTATACACATAAGATACAGAGAACATACAGTATACACATAAGATACAGAGAACATACAGTATATAGATAAGATACAGAGAACATACAGTATATACATAAGATAAAGAGAACATACAGTATATACACATAAGATACAGAGAACATACAGTATATACATAAGATAAAGAGAACATACAGTATATACACATAAGATACAGAGTACATACAGTATATACATAAGATACAGAGGACATACAGTATATACATAAGATACAGAGAACATACAGTATATACATAAGATACAGAGAACATACAGTATATACACATAAGATACAGAGAACATACAGTATATACATAAGATACAGAGAACATACAGTATATACATAAGATACAGAGAACATACAGTATATACATAAGATACAGAGAACATACAGTATATACATAAGATACAGAGAACATACAGTATATACATAAGATACAGAGAACATACAGTATACACATAAGATACAGAGTACATACAGTATATACATAAGATACAGAGAACATACAGTATATAGATAAGATACAGAGAACATACAGTATATACATAAGATAAAGAGAACATACAGTATATACACATAAGATACAGAGTACATACAGTATATACATAAGATACAGAGGACATACAGTATATACATAAGATACAGAGAACATACAGTATATACATAAGATACAGAGAACATACAGTATATACACATAAGATACAGAGAACATACAGTATATACATAAGATACAGAGAACATACAGTATATACATAAGATACAGAGAACATACAGTATATACATAAGATACAGAGAACATACAGTATATACATAAGATACAGAGAACATACAGTATACACATAAGATACAGAGTACATACAGTATATACATAAGATACAGAGAACATACAGTATATACATAAGATACAGAGAACATACAGTATATACATAAGATACAGAGAACATACAGTATATACACATAAGATACAGAGAACATACAGTATATACATAAGATACAGAGAACATACAGTATATACATAAGATACAGAGAACATACAGTATATACATAAGATACAGAGAACATACAGTATATACATAAGATACAGAGAACATACAGTATATACATAAGATACAGAGAACATACAGTATATACATAAGATAAAGAGAACATACAGTATATACATAAGATATAGAGAACATACAGTATATACATAAGATATAGAGAACATACAGTATATACATAAGATACAGAGAACATACAGTATACACATAAGATACAGAGAGCATACAGTATATACATAAGATACAGAGAACATACAGTATACACATAAGATACAGAGAACATACAGTATACACATAAGATACAGAGAACATACAGTATACACATAAGATACAGAGAGCATACAGTATATACATAAGATACAGAGAACATACAGTATACACATAAGATACAGAGAACATACAGTATATACATAAGATACAGAGAACATACAGTATACACATAAGATAAAGAGAACATACAGTATACACATAAGATACAGAGAACATACAGTATATACATAAGATACAGAGAACATACAGTATACACATAAGATACAGAGAACATACAGTATATACATAAGATACAGAGAACATACAGTATATACATAAGATACAGAGAACATACATGGAGCGTATGGTCTCTGCTGTCACCCGCCTATGTTTCTATGTTTCTATGTCCCACACTCTCTAGTCCAATGGCCCATGCATGGATGTACAGCCAATCAGTGCGCTCGGCTCCATTTGTCCCTTTGATCTAAGAAAAGAAAAGGTCAGAAAGTACTCACCCCGAGCCGCACATTGTGAGCTGAAAGAAAAACAAAATGACTGTTCATGACACCGCGTAAAACAATTATGAAACAACATGACTTTTAAAGGGCCAGTAGCTCTAGAATAGGGGACAGGGGTGTGAAACTCATTTTCACCAAGGGCATTCAGCATCAGCATTCTGGTCACCTTCAAGGGGCTGGTTAATAAGAAACAAAAAACAAAATGGAGGCAAGACCATTCAAATGTATGGCTACAGACGGGCAGGCTGATTCATTACTAGCGCCAGGTAATAGCTTGCGGTCGCTCTGATCGGGCGTGAGACGCTATTACAGAGCGCCTCAGTCGCTGGCCGGCATTGATGAATTTGATGTGTGAGTCGCTATAACACCAGTACAGAGCTATATCTGAGCGAACAGTAGCAACTGGTCAGTGTGAGCGACTGAAACCATATTCATAAAAAAAAACAGCCTCACACAGCGCCGGCGCTCAAAATTGTGTCGCTGTAGCCCAGAGCGCCAGACGCTGTGTGATTAAAGTCTGTTTTAAAACTTATATCCACCAGTAACACAGCGGAAACACATGGAATGACATTGTTATAACACTGTGACATTAACACTTTAATACCAGACCTGTCAGGACAATTCTGCATAAAAAATTAAAATATCAAAAAAGTTTTCAAAAATGACTCTTTCTAGGAGGAGGAGACGTCACACAATGATAAATAAACATAAATAACATAAAGAAATAAAAGAAAACCCTGTTTGAAGAGAAGAGATTCATTTGCCTATTCAAAGTGTTTCTATTGTTGAAACTCTTACAATGTATCTCCTATCCATCCCTCAATGAGGGGGCGTGGCTTCATCCATCCCGCAATAAGGGGGCGTGGCTTCATCCATCCCTCAATAAGGGGGCGTGGCTTCATTCATCCCTCAATAAGGGGGCATGGCTTCATCCATCCCTCAATAAGGGGGCGTGGCTTCATCCATCCCTCAATAAGGGGGCGTGGCCTTATTTAAAAAATCTCCCTTTTTCCCACCCTGAAAAGTTGGTAGATATACGTAACATACTAATGGCAGCTCTGATGCTACACAGGGAATAACATGCAGAGGAACCTTGGATGAAAGTTCAACATTTTGGATTGCATTGGTAATATCCAAGAATAATCTCCTCTCTGTTCTGCTAGAACATATGGGAACCTCTATGCAGCCTTGTTGGCAGGGGCGGACTGGGCATTGAGACCTGGGACAATGCCCGGTGGGTCGCACTGCTTTGGGGCCAGTTGAGCTGCTGCTTTTAACACCCACATCCAATCCCTGCCCCCTTAGTCTCCCTCTCAGCCCCCTGTACTCAGCCCCACTGTACCCACAAGCCAAGGAACCCCAGCCCCCAATGCTATAGCCCCAGCACCCACATTCAGTCCCTACCCCCTTAGTCTCCCTCTCAGCCCCCTGTACCCAGCCCCACTGTACCCACAAGCCAAGGAACCCCAGCACCCAATGCTAAAGCCCCGGCATCATGGTCGGGGGGCCTCAGCAGGGATGTCTCAGGCCAGCCAGGGGCTGGTAAAATCCAGGGCTGGTTTTTGACCCCAGCCCTCCACTGCTTGTTAGTTACCTGTAATGGCATTTTTGATCCCTCTCAGGCTCCTTTGAGAGTTGGGAGAGTTTGATTTATCCAGCGAAGAGAAAACAAAGAGTTCCCCTGCGTATCTCCCGATGGTGGGCTGGTTCTCCAAGATCTGGTCCTTCTTCTGGTCCCCGGCATCCGGCAGGTCGTCGATCACTACGATGACATTCTCCTTCCCTGTAATGACACCAGAAATCTCTTTAAAAACTGCCACCGCCGCAAGATGGTATATGGTGCCAGAGAGAATGAGACACTTTTCCAGGGGAACTGCTTCCGGGGGTGTCTCTCTGCTGGGTGGTACCGGTATGTGTGGTGGGATTGCCCAGTAGTTCGGGGATTTTGGTCAAGGATCTTTACAGTTCTCAGCAAGGTATGTGGTAGATCTGTGGTCAGAGACCCTTGGGTAGCTCTCCTCAATGCTCCCATCCCCCACAGTTCTAGACTGAAAAAGCAGTTGATGTATTATATCCTATCAGGGGCAAAGCTGGTGATAGCTGGGGCTTGGAGGTCCCCAACCTTGTATTATATCCTATCAGGGGGCAAAGCTGGTGATAGCTGGGGCTTGGAGGTCCCCCACCTTGTATTATATCCTATCAGGGGCAAAGCTGGTGATAGCTGGGGCTTGGAGGTCCCCCACCTTGTATTATATCCTATCAGGGGCAAAGCTGGTGATAGCTGGGGCTTGGAGCTCCCCAACCTTGTATTATATCCTATTAGGGGGCAAAGCTGGTGATAGCCGGGGCTTGGAGGTCCCCAACCTTGTATTATATCCTATCAGGGGGCAAAGCTGGTGATAGCTGGAGCTTGGAGGTCCCCAACCTTGTATTATATCCTATCAGGGGCAAAGCTGGTGATAGCTGGGGCTTGGAGGTCCCCCACCTTGTATTATATCCTATCAGGGGCAAAGCTGGTGATAGCTGGGGCTTGGAGGTCTCCCACCTTGTATTATATCCTATCAGGGGAAAAGCTGGTGATAGCTGGGGCTTGGAGGTCCCCCACCTTGTATTATATCCTATCAGGGGCAAAGCTGGTGATAGCTGGAGCTTGGAGGTCCCCCCACCTTGTATTATATCCTATCAGGGGCAAAGCTGGTGATAGCTGGAGCTTGGAGGTCCCCAACCTTGTATTATATCCTATCAGGGGCAAAGCTGGTGATAGCTGGGGCTTGGAGGTCCCCCACCTTGTATTATATCCTATCAGGGGCAAAGCTGGTGATAGCTGGGGCTTGGAGGTCTCCCACCATGTATTATATCCTATCAGGGGCAAAGCTGGTGATAGCTGGGGCTTGGAGGTCTCCCACCTTGTATTATATCCTATCAGGGGCAAAGCTGGTGATAGCTGGGGCTTGGAGGTCCCCCACCATGTATTATATCCTATCAGGGGAAAAGCTGGTGATAGCTGGGGCTTGGAGGTCCCCCACCTTGTATTATATCCTATCAGGGGCAAAGCTGGTGATAGCTGGAGCTTGGAGGTCCCCCCACCTAGAACTTCAACGCCTTTAAAAACAAGGTTAACTGCATTATGGCCATGGAAAAAATGTCCGCCATTCACAATGGGACTTAGGAGCTGTTCAGGGAAATGTGGAATCCTTGGGTTCGGAATTTTCTGCCTACAGATTGTGATGTAAACCTAATGAGCATCTGATCCTTCCCCGGTCCCTTCCTTTACTCCCCCCCTACTTACCCCCTCCCCCCCTCATAGGGGTAGTTATGTTTCTTTCATTTATTTGAATTGAATTTCTTTAGTAACTCTTGAATATTATTCGATTTTCTTGTCTGCAGTGAATACGCTTCTGATTGTGACTTAAGTTGTCTGTAATCTTTCAATTCTGTGTATGAACAGTATTATGCTTCTAGAATAATGTTCCCAATATACACAATAAAGCAGCCGACCTGCTTTCTGCAGAAGTGCAGGTCCGGCTACATATGGGGAGGATGTCTATGGTCACTGGGACACGGGCAGGCTGATTCATCACTAACGCCAGGTAGCGACAGATGAGCGTCTGTAGCGGCATTTTCAGAGCGCCCGCTAGTAGTCGCAGTGCTCGGCTGTGGGTCGCTAGTTCATAGCGTCTCAGTCGCTGTTCAGTAATGTTGAATACATTGTGAGGAGTCGCTATATGACCAGTACAGCGCTGTATGGGAGCGCATGTTAGCGACTGCTCATAGCGACTGCTCATATTCAGCAAAAAAACATCCCCACAAATCTCTGGCGCTGCAAAATGCTTCTCTGAAGCCCAGAGCGCAGGAGGCTGTGTGATTAAAGTCTGTTTTTAAGCATCTATTCACCAGTAACAAAGCGAAAACATATGGAATTACATTGTAACAACATTGTAACATGACACTTTAATGGCAGAGCTGTGATGTCATTACTGAGGAAATATATAAAAAATGAAAAAAATGTGAAAAAACAGCTTATTCAATGTCAGGAGAGGTCACAGAATTATTCGTGACTTAAAAAAAAAAAAATACCCCGTTTAAAGAGAAGAAAAGGATCGTTCATTGAAATGTATGGGAGAGCGACAGGTAGCGAGAGGTCATACCTGGCGCTGTGCAAGGCTGAACGCCGGCGCTGTTCGCTGAGGCTGTGAAAATGATGAATCGGATGCTACATGGCGCTATCCCAGTCGCTAAACAGATTCTGCTTGATAAATGTGGAATTGCTGCCGTGTCCGGCGTTCACCAGTCGCTACCTCTCATTAACCAGCCGCTACCTGACGCTATCCCTTCTTAAATAAGGGCCCATGTTTCCTATGTTATCTTAGGCCCTTATTTAAGAAGGGATAGCGTCAGGTAGTGGCTGGTTAATTTTGCTCCTCTGTGTGAAACCCCCCAGGTCGCGGAAACCAACTGACCTCTTCTTGGTTTTATGGCGCATGTGTGGCCGCTTGTTCAATCAGTGCACTCGGAGCCACTCCTGCCCCTTCGTGAGCGGCTTTGTGCACGCTGACGCCGTATCCCTTACTACCCTCTAACAGGGAGCGTGCCTGCGCTGGCCATTCACAAATGCCTGGTGGGGGCAGGTGCCCTGCTAGAGGGGTAGCGGGGATGCGGCTCGTGCATGTGCCGTTGGACCGCGAAAGCAGGCGACCTAGGGGGTTTCACACAGTGGGGCATCCCGATTTTGGATGCCCTGGGGGGAGGGAATTGATTGGCCCGAGAATCCTATAGATTCCTGGGCCATTCGCTGTGGGTTTTGGTCCACTTTAACCAGGGGCCCCAAACCTGTAGCTCAGGTGCAACTTGGCTCACAGAACCCTTGTGTGTGGCACGTTGGCTGTCTACTAGACCATAACTCTTGTGGAGGTCAGTAGGACACCATAGTCCTATGTTATCTTAGAAGATACCCACTAGTAGAGGTGCCATAAATAGGATAATAAATACTCGTTCTTGTGGAAACCCTTAACCAGGGGCCCCAAACCTGTAGCCCAGGTGCAACTTCACACACAGAACCCTGGTGTGTTGCTCGCTGGCTGTTTACTAGACCATAACACGTGTGGAGGTCAGTAGGACACCATAGTCCTATGTTATCTTAGAAGATACTGACTAGTAGAGATGCCATAAATAGGATAATAGTTACTTGTTCTTGGGGAAACCCTTAAAGTGAACCAAAACCCAGTATTTTGCCGATTTTGAGTTTTGGTCCTTGCCCCCCGGGGCACCCCAGAAGAAGATTCCCCACTGTGTGAACCCCCCAGGTTGCCGAAACCAACTCACCTCTTCCCGGTCCTACGGTGTATGCATGGCCACTCATCCAATAAGCACACTCCGATCCGCTGAATTTAGGTTTAGCCTTCGTCTAAAGGACGCATCCCCCGCTTCCCTCTAACAGGGAGCGTGCCGCCCACTAGAGGGATAGTGGGGATGCGGCTCGTGCATATGCCGTTGGACCGTGAAAGAAGTTAAGTGTATGGGGCGACCTGGGGGGGTTTCACACAGCGGGGCATCCCGATTTTGGATGCCCCCAGGGGAGGGAATCAATCGCAGATTCCCAGGCCGATCACTGTGGGTTTTGGTCCATTTTAACCAGGGGCCCCAAACCTACTTTACTAGACCATAACTCCTGTGGAGGTCAGTAGGACACCATAGCTATGGATATGTTATCTTAGAAGATATCCACTAGTGCGGGTGCCATAAATAGGATAATAAATACTAGGAGGCCGATTCATTAATAGCGACAGGTAGCGACAGATGAGCGACAGTAGCGTTATTTTCACAGCGCCCGCTAGTATTCGCTGTGCTTGGCCGTTGTTCGGTTGTTGACAGCGACTCAGTCGGTGTGCGGTAATGTTGAATATTGGGAGAGGAGTCGCTGTTTGACAGGTTCCGCGCTGTATGGGAGCGCATGACAGCGAACGGCCATAGCGAACGGCACCCACCATATTCATTAACAAATCACGCTCAAAAAATTCTGGCGCTGTGAAATGCTTGTTTAAACCCCAGAGTGCTGGCGGCGATGGGTTAAAAGTAGTTTTTTAACCCCCAAACAACCATATATTTTTTAAAAAAATAAACACGTTTTTCAAAACATTTTGCAATATGAATACATTAATATCAGACCTGTAATATCAATTCTGCACACATTTTTTTTTTTTTTTTACCTTAAAAAAAATATCTAACATGGCAGAAGTGGTCACAGAATTTTTGACATTTAAAAAAATAAAAATAAAATAAAATAGCAATTAATTATGAATATTTAAAGATTGCTCCATTGAAATGCATTGGAGAGCGCCAGGTAGCGAGAGGTCATACCTATCGCTGTTCAAGGTCGCTCGCTGGCGCTGTGGGCTGAGGCTGGAATAATAATGAATGATTCGCTATCTGGCGCTGTCAGTCGCTAAGCAGGATCGTCTTGATAAATGTGTGATTGCGTAGGGGAGCCGGCGTTCTCGTGGCGGTGAGCGCCATTACCGTTCGCTCACCAATCGCTACCTGGCGCTATCCCTTGTTAAATAAGGGCCTAGTTCTTGTGGAAAACCTTAAAGTAGAGCAAAACCTGTGGCTCAGGACCAACTCGGCTCACAGAACCCTGGTATGTGGCTCGCTGGCTGTTTACTAGACCATAACACGTGTGGAGGTCAGTAGGACACCATAGTCCTATGTTATCTTACTAGTACAGGTGCCATAAATATGTGAAAAGTTACTTGTTCCTGTGGAATCGTTACACCAGGGGCCACAAACCTGTAGCTCAGGAACAACTTTGCTTGCAGAACCCTTGTGTGTGGCTCGTGGCAGAACACGGGTGGGGGTCTGGCATACTCTTATGGCTGGGAGGGTAGGTACATGGCACCCCAGACTTCATCATGCATTGAGCTCATGCAGAATAGGGAAGGTGGAGAAGCATGATTAGCCATCTCATCAACTTCCAGCACCACAAAAGCTCCTCCACCCCTCATGCTCCCCCTGGGTTTTGACTTAACCTATTTGGGGCTGGGGGATGCGCTTGTGTGGCACAAGTATTTGGTACAGGATCATAACATTTCTATGACTGAGTGTGACTCCTGACCATCTCTCGGTGCTAAATGTGGCCCTCATGGTTGGAAAGGTTGGAGAGCCCTGCTTTAAAGTGGTACCACACCCGTTTTCTAATGAACGGGTATGGGACATCGCTGTGAAAGGCTCGGAGGGGGGGCATCCAGATTGCTGGAGTCCCCCGGCACAATGACACCCACAACACCCACAAATTCCTTACCTTCACCTCAACCAAAAATCGGCCAAAATGCTGTCCACTGATTGGCCGCCAGCGCTCATGTGGAGCAGCCTTGACAGGCCGCCAGGAAAGACAGCCAACGTGATCGTCGGCGGCAAATTGGAGGGCGGCATTTTGACCAAGGATCGAGGTGAAGGTAAGGATTTCTGGTGTTGCAGGGGTCATCCCACACCTGATCATTAGAAAACATAGTATGCTGTGTGGTACAGTAAGTTCCTGAGGATCATGGGGAGTATTGGCTATGAGTCTCAGGTCTTCCCTCAGGGGGGCAATCAACATCCTATCCATTCCCCTTAAGGGCTTATATCTGCTGTGGGATGTGGGAGTGTTACTGATGGCCGTCACAATGGTGCTTGGATAGGGAATACTAGTCAGGGCCAGATTATGAGGAGGGTGGAAGTCCCGGGACCTTCACCACTTGCCCTGCAAAGGGGGCCTCCAAAAACATTTTGGTTATGGTCTGGTCCAGGAGGCTTTTCAGTCTTTGGCCTGGCAGGCCGCGGGGCCGGCAACAAAGCTATCAACGGCAGTGGGGGGGCCCCGCATGCCCTGTTTTTGCAAACCGGCAGGACGGAGAGTCTAGAGCAGCAAAGCCGCCGCCAGCAACGCTACAGTGATGGGTGCAGAGCTGTCACTGCACATAAGCCACCAAGCACAGCCGCTGGCAGCTCAATGCAGGGGACCAGCCGGGAGACTACACTACCCCCCACCCAGAATGGCAAAGCAGGAGTTCCCGAGCAGCACACACCCGCACAAGGGGGGCACAAGGGACTCGATATGACGTTCCAGTAAGTGGGCGGGTGCCAGACAACCACCAATCAGTTACTTGGCTGGACTATTATTTTAAAGGAAGAAATACTGTGTCTAGGGCCTCCACCAGATTTTGTGCCCAGGGGCCTCCACCACACTTAATCCGGCCCTAGTGCCAGTTGCAGATGACCTCCAGCAGATGTGATCCTACAGCCACTTCCCCAATATAGTGAGTATTGCCCATATTATTTCTGCCTTGAGAATCCCTAGAAAACATATAGATCCCCCACTGTCCTCTCTGCTAAGCATTGTCTCACCCAGTATGTCCGACAAAGTTTTCAGATCATCGTCGTAAAGCGAGTCGGTGACGTCGGTGACGTTCAGTCTTCCCCGGTTGTTGGTGTGATAGAGGATAGCGAATGAGCAGTGAGGGACGTTGCTTATGAGGCTGCGGCCAGCGTTGCCGATATTCACCGGACGGACGTCTTTGACCAACGAGGAATCCAAGAGATAATGGATGAGCCAGTCATAGCAGCTCTGGTCATCCCTGGAGAAGATTCCCACCACCCCTTTCTTCTGACACATCTTCAAGCCGCCGCTCCGAGGAGACTGCCTGAAAGCCAAACCAGGGGGTTAGTTGTGCCGTTTGCTATCAGGTTACTCAGATGGCAGTATACAGTGGATCAACCCTGGATTTTACCAGGCCCTGACCCCAGTTCCTCAAAGCAGTGTAACCACATGCAACAAACAGAACACCATAACCATCCCCCTTATAACCTAGAAGAACCAATAGGAGGCATAAGCACAAGTAAATACTTCCAACAAGAATATAAACGAACAAAATGCATTAGATATGTTATTGTGGCCCCTTGTGAGCAGGCTCGCTCCTTGTTTTCGGGGGCGGGGGGACTTTTGGGTTTAGCGAGGGGACTGCAATTACATATCTAATGTATTTTGTATCTTGTACTTTTGTATTCTTGTTGAAAGTATTTACATGTGTGTGCACAAAGACGTGACACTGGCTCCACCCAGTAAGTAAGGTCAGTAAGTGAGTGAGTCGGCAAAACATAGAGGTCATTGACTCCCCAAAGCGTAGAGGGCAATGACTCCACAAAACATAGGGGACGCTGAGTCCCCGAAACGTAGAGGGCGCTGAATCCCCAAAACGTAGAGGGCGCTGAGTCCCCGAAACGTAGAGGGCGCTGAGTCCCCGAAACGTAGAGGGCGCTGAGTCCCCGAAACGTAGAGGGCGCTGAGTCCCCGAAACGTAGAGGGCGCTGAGTCCCCGAAACGTAGAGGGCGCTAAATCTCCGAAACTTAGAGGGCGCTGAGTCCCCGAAACGTAGAGGGCGCTTAGTCCCCGAAACGTAGAGGGCATTGACTCCCCAAAACGTAGGGGCATTGACTCCACAAAACATAGAGGGCGTTGAGTCCCGAAATGTAGAGGGTGTTTAGTCCCCCAACTATAGAGGGTGTTGACTCCCCGAAACGGAGAGGCCGTTGAGTCACCGAAACGTAAAGGGCGCTGAGTCGCCGAAATGTAGAGGTCATTGACTCCCCAAAACGTAGAGGTCATTGACTCCCCAAAATGTAGAGGGCAATGACTCCACAAAACATAGGGGGCGTTGAGTTCCGAAACGTAGAGGGCGTTGACTCCCCCAAACGTAGAGGGCATTTACTCCCCGAAACATAGAGGGTGCTGAGTCCCCGAAACGTAGAGGGCGTTGACTCCCCAAAACGTAGGGGCATTGACTCCACAAAACATAGGGGGCGTTGAGTCCCGAAATGTAGAGGGTGTTTAGTCCCTCAACTGTAGAGGGTGTTGACTCCCCGAAACGTAGAGGCCGTTCAGTCACCGAAACGTAGAGGGCGCTGAGTCGCCGAAACGTAGAGGTCATTGACTCCACAAAACAAAGGGGGCCTTGAGTTCCGAAACATAGAGGGCATTGATTTCTCCAAACGTAGTGGGCGCTGAGTCCCCGAAACATAGAGGGCACTGAGTCCCCGAAACGTAGAGGGCACTGAGTCCCTGAAACGTAGAGGGCGCTGAGTCCCTGAAACGTAGAGGGCGCTGAGTCCCTGAAACGTAGAGGGCGCTGAGTCCCCGAAACGTAGAGGGCGCTGAGTCCCCGAAACGTAGAGGGCGCTGAGTCCCTGAAACATAGAGGGTGCTGAGTCCCCGAAACGTAGAAGGCGCTGAGTCCCCGAAACGTAGAGGGCGCTGAGTCCCCGAAACATAGAGGGCGCTGAGTCCCTGAAACATAGAGGGCACCGAATCCCCGAAACGTAGAGGGCACTGAGTCCCTGAAACGTAGAGGGCGCTGAGTCCCCGAAACGTAGAGGGCGCTGAGTCCCCGAAACGTAGAGGGCACTGAGTCCCCGAAACGTAGAGGGCGCTGAGTCCCTGAAACATAGAGGGTGCTGAGTCCCTGAAACGTAGAGGGCACTGAGTCCCCGAAACGTAGAGGGCACTGAGTCCCCGAAACGTAGAGGGTGCTGAGTCCCTGAAACGTAGAGGGCACTGAGTCCCTGAAACGTAGAGGGTGCTGAGTCCCTGAAACGTAGAGGCCGTTGAGTCACCGAAACGTAGAGGGTGCTGACTCCCCAAAACGTAGAGGGCAATGACTTCACAAAACATAGGGGGCATTGAGTTCTGAAACGTAGAGGCCGTTGACTCCCCCAAACGTAGAGGGCATTTACTCCCCGAAACTTAGAGGGTGCTGAGTCCCCGAAACGTAGAGGGCGCTGGGCCCTGATGCCAGAACAGACACCACAATCAATAGAACTTTACCCAGGACCAATACATTAATCAGCACTAAGCACTTTGCAGACATACCCCAAGCCCTAAATGTGGACCTGACACCCAGGCTCCTGCAATTACAGATAAAGGAGCCTTACCCCTCCCCCCTATTGGATAGAGCAGTGTCCCCCATCAGCAGAGCCCAAGAAGCCACTTGATAATATTATTTTTCCGTCTCCTTACGGCACAACAAAGCTTCAACTGCAGCCTCAGAGGAGCTGCAGCAAGTGGTGGGGAGAAATGATTAAGGGGTTTATTCGTCAAGGAATAGCGCCAGGTGGCGCCTCGTAGCGACACATAGCGAACGGTAACCGATGGGCGCTGTACGCAATACCACATTTATCAAAGCTATTCCGGTGAGCGACTCTAACAGCGCCATGTAGCGTCCGATTCATCATCACAGACAGCTCAGCATATACGGCCGGCGCTGTGGCTTCCAGAGCCTGGTATTACCTGTCGCTACCTGTCGCTCTCCCATACATTTCAATGGACGTTCCTTTCTTCTCTTTAAACAGGGTTTTCTTTTCATTTATTTATTTATTTTTTTGCTCCAATCATCATGTGACGTCTCCCGGCCTAGAAAGAGTCATTTTTGAAAACGTTATTGATTTTATATATTTTTATGCAGAATTGTCATTACAGGTCTGCTATTAAAGTGTTCATGTTACAATGTTATAACAATGTTAATCCAGGCGTTTTCGCTTTGTTACTGGTGGATATGTGATCATAAACAGACTTTAATCACACAGCGTCTGGCGCTCTAGGCTACAGCGACACAATTTTGAGCGCCGGCGCTGTGTGAGGCTGTTTTTTTAATGAATATGGTTTGAGTCGCTCACACTGCCCAGACGCTACCGTTCGCTCCCATATAGCTCTGTACTGGTGTTATAGCGACTCATACATCAAATTCATCAATGCCGGCCAGCGACTGAGGCGTTCGGTAACAGCGACCCATAGCCGAGCACAGCGACTACTAGCGCCTCGCTACAGACGCTCATCTGCCGTTACCTGGCGCTAGTACTGAATCAGCCTCAAAGTTAAATTGGATACACACTACCGAATGAATAAAATAAAAATGATGATAGCAAGTGGTGCTGACACCAGGATCTCACTACAATAAGGGGCGAGCTTTCAGGTAAGCCCACAAAGATCCCCACACATGAAAGTGCCGCTCACACCAAAGATAAAAATTAATCCATATTTATTTTTAAAATATTACACTACCTGTCTGTAGGCAGCCTGAGACTCCACAGGCCGCCATCTTGAATGTTTAACGGCTCAGAAAATACAGTAGATGCATATAGGGTGATTTCTGATGTAGGCAATTTGTATGTACAGGGGGGGAACATAGAAGATAGGCTCTTATTCAGGGTGAAGGTCCGGATTAATGTGGGCAATCTGTATGTACGAGGGGGACATACAAGATAAGCTCTTATTCAGGGTGAAGGTCTGGATTAATGTGGGCAATCTGTATGAACAGGGGGGAAACATACAAGATAGGCTCTTATTCAGGGTGAGGGTCCAGATTAATGTGGGCAATCTGTCTGTACAGGGGGGAACATACAAGATAGGCTCTTATTCAGGGTGAAGGTCCAGGTTAATGTGGGCAATCTGTATGTACAGGGGGAAACATACAAGATAGGCTCTTATTCAGGGAGAGGGTCCAGATTAATGTGTGCAATCTGTATGTACAGGGGGGAAACATATAACATAGGCTCTTATTCAGGGTGAGGGTCTGGATTAATGTGGGCAATCTGTATGTACATGGGGGAACATACAAGATAGGCTCTTATTCGGGGTGAGGGTCCAGATTAATGTGGGCAATCTGTATGTACATGGGGGAACATACAAGATAGGCTCTTATTCTGGGTGAAGGTCTGACAAAGCAGAGAATCCTGCAGCCCATGCATCGCTGCACTTGGTAAGCCGCCATGACCCCGAGCACTTGGTGCAGTAAAACCAGTTACCTGTTCTGACGTTTTTTCTTGCTTTGTTCCTCCACATTCTCCAAAAACAGTAGAAAGTGAAAGCTGCCCAAAAATGAGCCTTTTGTTTTATAGATAAATTGCCCAACGTGAAAAACCGATTCAGCTTGCAGAACGGATCCTGTTGGCTCGGGGCTGGAGAATAAATCCTGTTCTGTAATATTACCTGGATGGCTGCCGCGGAGGAATTGTAGCATTTAGGTTTATGTCATCCCAAAATCATACCTACCGACGTTTCAGGGTGGGAAAGAGGGACGTTTGTTAAAATAGGCCACACCCCCTCATTGCCGGATGGATAGGAGATAGGATGTTACAATAATAGAAATACGATGAATAGGCAAATTAATCATTTATTGCTGCAGTTCTGCATGTTACACCTCAAAGAGGGACAAATAAGAACAACAAGGGACAGGGGGACAGGGACTCAAGAGGGACAGTCCCTCCAAATCAGGGACACTTGGGAGGTTTGATAAAGCAGCCACGGGCAGGCTGATTCATTACTAGCGCCAGGTAACGGCAGGTGAGCGTCTGTACAGCGGCGCAAAGAGCGACCTCTAGCGGTCTCTCTGATCAGCCACGAGTCGCTATTACAGAGCGGCTCAGTCGCTGTAGTAAAATTGCCGGCATTCATGAAATTGATGTGTGAGTCGCTATAACACCAGTACAGCGCTATATGGGGGCGAACGGTAGCGACTGGTCAGTGTGAGCGACTCAAACCATGTTCATCCAAAAAACAGCCTCACACAGCGCCGGCGCTCAAAATTGTGTCGCTGTAGCCCAGAGCGCCAGACGCTTTGTGATTAAAGTCTGATTTTGATCACATATCCAGCAGTAACGTGGCGAAAACACATGGAATGACATTGTATAACACTGTGACATTAACACTTTAATACAAGACATGTAATGACAATTCTGCATGAAAATATAAAAAATCAATAAAGTTTTCAAAAATGACTCTTTCTAGGCCAGGAGACGTCACACAATGATTTGATAATAAATAAATAAATGAATTAATAAAATTAAAACCCTGTTTAAACAGAAGAAAAGTAACGTCCACTGAAATGTATGGGAGAGCGACAGGTAGCGACAGGTAATACCAGGTGTTGGAAGGCAGAGCGCCGGCGCTATAAACTGAGAGGCCCATTCATTAATAGCGCCAGGTAGCGACAGATGAGCGACAGTAGCGTTATTTTCACAGCGCCCGCTAGTATTCGCTGTGCTTGGCCGTTGTTCTGTAGTTGATAGCGACTCAGTCGGTTTGCCATAATGTTGAATATTGGGTGCGGAGTCGCTATTTGACAGGTTCCGCGCTGTATGGGAGCGCATGACAGCGACTGGCCATAGCGAACGGCTCCCACCATATTCATTAACAAATCACGCTCCAAAAATTCTCGCGCTGTGAAATGCTTGTTTAAACCCCAGAGCGCTGGCGGCGATGGGTTAAAAGTAGTTTTTTAACCCCCAAACCACCATATTTTTTGAAAAAAAAAAACATGTTTTTCAAAACATTTAGTAATATGAAAACATTAATATCAGACCTGTAATATCAATTCTGTACATTTTTTTTTTTTTTACCTTAAAAAAAAATCTAACATTGCAGAAGTGGTCACAGAATTTTTGACATTTAAAAAAAAAAAAAAAAAACATTAATAGCAATTAATTATGAATATTTAAAGATTGCTCCATTGAAAAGCATTGGAGAGCGCCAGGGAGCGAGAGGTCACACCTGTCGCTGTTCAAGGTCGGACGCTGGCGCTGTGGGCTGAGGCTGGAATAATGATGAATGATTCGCTATCTGGCGCTCTGTCAGTCGCTAAGCAGGATCGGCTTGATAAATGTGTGATTGCGGAGGGGAGCCGGCGTTCTCGTGGCGGTGAGCGTCATTACCGTTCGCTCACCATTCGCTACCTGGCGCTATCCCTTGTTAAATAAGGGGCTGAGCCGTCTGTGATGATGAATGAAACGCTACATGGCGCTGTTGGAGTCGCTCACCCGAATTGCTTTGATAAATGTGGTTTTGCGTACAGAGCCCGGCGTTCACCGTTCTCTACCTGCCGCAACGAGGCGCTACCTGCCGCAATCCCTTGATGAATAAACCCCTTAGTCTTAGACGATGTGACATCAGAGCAGTCAAGCATGCTGATTGAACCAAAGGAGACATAGGAATGGGTGAGTTTTGGTGGGCGACCTGGGGGGGTTCACACAGCGAGGCATCCAGGGTTTTCAGGGTGACAAAATCTGACTAACCCTCCAAAAGTCATCAGTTAAAACCAGTAATACTCAGCCCCCCCCCTTTAATTTCCTAAGCTCGCGGGTCCCATTCTTCTACTCACCGTCCAATCACAATGGCTTCCTGTTAAACACCGCCTCCGATATGTCTGGTTTAAGGCTTCAGCGTAGTTTCCATTGTCTTTGCTGATCTCCGTGTCGGTAGAAAGTGAGAATTGTAGCACTTTATTGTCTGTTTACCTCCAGCCGTGTTCCGCGCAGTGACTCACTTGTGTCAACTCAGGCTCCTATGTCAATATTAACCTTAACATGAATCATAAAGCTACTCAGGAATTTTTTTATTCCTAACCCCGACATAACTATAGTCCAGACAACTTTTATGGGGACTTATCAGTAGAATTTCCCCAATCATTCCGAACACTAAACTACATATCTCCCAAGCGTCCCAGATTTGGAGGGACTGTCCCTCTTTTGAGTCCATGTCCCCCCGACCCTTGTTGTTCTCATTTGTCCCTGTTTAAGGTTTAACCTGCGGACAGGGCCGGATTAAGTGTGGTGGAGGGTGGGTGGCACAAAATCTGGTGGAGGCCCCAGATACAGTACAAAATAATAGTCCAGCCAAGTAACTGATTGGTGGTTGTCTGGCACCCGCCCACTTACTGGAAGGTCAGATCGTGTCCCTTGTGCCCCCCTTATGCGGGTGCGTGTTGCTCCTCGGGAACTCCTGCTTTGCCATTCTGGGCGGGGGGTTGTGTAGATTGATAGAGTAGAATTGTTTCAGTTCAATTTAATAATAGGTTTTCAGGGATCACAGCCCTTAGTGAAGCACTTGCTGTGTAAACCTTGATCAAGGAAATCACACAAAAACCACAGCGTGATGAATGATATTTATTCAAAAGCAGCATGAGATATATATGATTCTTCACGTATATGCTGAAAAAGGAGAAGTAAAAACAACCAATCAAATACAATTAGGTGGTCTAACAATTGTCCAATAAAATCAAGGTAACAAGCCGGATTAACCGAAAAGCAAAATATATGGAGCGAGCGCAGTTCAAAGGACAAGGGGTCAGAAATCCAAATCAAATGTCAAACCTCAGGATAGATGACGGATTATGCGTTTACAATAAAGGAACAAAGTCTAGTTTTAGGGATTATTTGATTTATAGTTTTAGAATTTACGCAACCTGTCTGGTTCCTGTATTGCTAAATCTAGTTGTGAAATACGGAACATAAGAATTACATTTTCCAACAAACCTTAAGGAATTACTCTAACAAGTTGTCCCCGGCTGGTCCAGCAGAAAACAGTTCCCTGCATTGAGCTGCCAGCGGCTGTGCTTGGCGGCTTATGTGCAGTGACAGCTCTGCATCCATCACTGTAGCGTTGCTGGCGGCGGCTTTGCTGCTCTAGACTCTCCGCCCTGCCCTGTGGTGATTTAGGCTGCCCAGGCACAGAGGGCCCCCCACTGCCGCCGATAGCTTTGTTGCCGGCCCCGCAGCCCGTCAGACCAAAGACTGAAAAGCCCCCTGGACCAGACCATAACCCAAAGATTGGTGGAGGCCCCCTTTGCAGAGCAAGTGATGGAGGCCCTGGGGTGCGCCCCTTGCACCCTCCTCATAATCCGGCCCTGCCCGCAGATCTGCATCAATAAATGATTCATTGCCTATTTATAGTGTTTATACTGTTTTAACTGTTACAACCTTTCAATCTCCTATCCATCCAATGAGGGGGCATGGCCTAATTTAACAAATGTCCCTCTTTCCCAACCCTGAAAAGTTGGTAGTTTTAATTTGGCTCGGTGTTCTTCCTTGAAAATATTGGGGAAAAGTACATTCATTTTGGAAAGGGATATCTGAAGGACTCGAACTCCCGTCCAGTTCTTTTCTCTCTCCGGAAACAAGCTCCGTGATAATTCAACGTAAATGTGGTTTACAACTGAAAGAACTGATAAAGTTGTAGGAAAAAAATGATTTGCTTAAAACAATTGAACATTGACCTACAAGCTCAAAAGACGAGGAAGTGACAGTGGGAAAAATTCTCCAAGGGATGGAATCTCATTAAACTCCATTGATGTGTGAGTGACTTGTGTCTGTCTGTCTTTCAGAGATGTGTGCCGCAGCCGGGTCTCGCACTTCCCAGGCACCCACCGACAACGCAATGACCAACGCTGAGCTCATAAACTTTGTAAAGAGCTTTTCTTTTGAGCGGTGTCAGCGGGGTGGTCAGGGCTTTAGGAGGATTCTTCTGCAGTTATTTGGCTTCGTTGGTCACGGTAAGTCCTCCTTCATTAACACCTGCCTGATGGTCTGGAGCAATGGCCACTACCAAAACCGCGCCGGCTCCGCAAGTACAGATGAGAGTCACACCACTCAGAGATTTACCTACCCGCTGACCGGAAACATCATCCTGGTGGACAACCGCGGCTGCTCAGAGATGAATGCCTACAAGACCGGAGAAATCTATGCGCAGCTTGGTAAGTGGAAAAGATAATGTTGTAATCTATTGCACGGATATTATAATAATATAATAGGCAGGACTTTCATGGGCTGCACGGTTATTATAATAGGCAGGACTTTCGTGGACTTTCCCACAGACTTCCGGGTTAGATAGTGCCAGAGGGAACGAGGTTCCCGATTACCCGTCAGAAGCTCCCACACCATTGATGCTTCACCCCCACACCATGAAGGAGCTGTTATTGCCTAGAGGTGAGGAAGTGATGCGATTTTGACCGGGGCATGACTGTAGTCACCTAACCCCAAAATGCTCATTGGGCCTCATGGCTATGGCAACCTACAGCTCTGGGTACTGCTTTACCATGCCCACCATGCTGGGTCTTCATGGTGGTGCTGCAGGAGAACCATAAGCATTGTGGGAGTGGTTGACAGGTGATCTGGAGATCTGTGGGTTAGTCAATGAAAGTGTGTAGGGCTGTTTTGGGGGGTGTTGATGGTAAACACCCCACACAAGACAGGCTATGGTGCTAACCTGTCGGTAACAAAGAGAGTGGAAGAGTGAGTTAAATGTTTGGTGTGCCAATGCCTCCACCCAGAATAGGGCCCTTGGAACTAATAGGGAACACCTTTCTGGGAAATAGATCAAGTTGTCCAAGCAAAACAATACATTTGGAGCAGAGGGACTACTACTGCCAGCAAATATAAGACACCTAGAGATACCTAAGACACTCAGTGACACAGTCAAGTATAACAGTACTAGGAACTTTATGTGGTAAAGGTTAACTTGCAAGTATAAATGGACCATACACAATTGAACAACAGAATGAAATGCCCAGCTGTGGCTTTAGTTACTCTGTGCACATATACCCAGGTATATAGATAGTCCATAGTTAAATACCTCCAAGAAAAAGTTGATACAGGATGCAAGCTGCAGGGGCCCCTGATGTTAACTCGAGGAGATGGTTCACTCTTGACATGCAGAAGGCGATGAGGAGATATGCCGCAGCAGTAGCAGATCCTCCACCACACATGGCAGGTTAACAGGCAGGAAGTTATGAAGAAGTTAGGGAGCAGCAGCAGAAGATCCCCCACAGGACACCAGCAGCTGGACATGCATGAGAATAGTGTAGCAGTCTGGAAAGTGATTCAGGCTACACTTTGAGGCTGTATATATGAAGATATTGGTGACCAGGCAGATCCCCCCTTGCCCCATCATGTACTTGTCCCTATAAAAGCCGATCCTCCGAAAGGTTAAATGACAAATGTGCTGTCTTACCCGTTGGCTTGCCTGCTATACAGGTAGGATAAGGCACACTTGTCGACCAACACATTCAAATCCTGGGTTTCTTAGTTGCCCCTGGAAAAATCCAGATTTTGGTCGTGCATACTAATATAAGGCATATTTCCCCGTTTCAGACAGTGCTCAGGCATAGGGCAGATGTGGAATTATCTTGCCCAGGACAGCTGCGGAATTATCTTGCACAGGGCAGATGCGGAATTATCTTGCACAGGGCAGATGCGGAATTATCTTGCCCAGGACAGCTACGGAATAACTTGCCCAGGACAGCTGCGGAATTATCTTGCACAGGGCAGATGCGGAATTATCTTGCACAGGGCAGATCCGGAATTATCTTGCCCAGGGCAGATGCGGAAATAACTTGCACAGGGCAGATTCGGACTTATCTTGCACAGGGCAGATGCGGAAATAACTTGCACAGGGCAGATTCGGACTTATCTTGCACAGGGCAGATGCTGAATTATCTTGCCCAGGGCAGATGCGGAAATAACTTGCACAGGGCAGATGTGGAATTATCTTGCACAGGACAGCTGCAGAATCATCTTGCACAGGGCAGATGCAGAATTATCTTGCCCAGGGCAGATGTGGATATGCAGGGCGATAGGCAGCAGGGCAGCTTGGATCGTGCTGACCCGCTGCTAATTAGTACTGCGGAACTGCACTCATTTAAAGTAACTGTCACCTTATTTACCCATCAAAGGCTTCTTTTCGTTGTTGATACAATTCTAACCCTTCATGATACAGTGTAACAGTTACATTTGTATCCCCGGCTTTATATGCAGATGTTTATATGCACTCTAAAATGACATTATTCTGTTAAAGAAGGTCCATAACATTAAAGGGAATGTCCAGGTAAAATATAAAGAAAACCTGATTCAGCAGCTTAGCTCGTGGAAAATAAGGAGCTTTAGAGCTATGTGCACTGTAGTTGCCTGGACAATCCCTTGAATTGTCAAATTTACTATCATTAATGGGATTTTTTTCCATTTACAAATGCATTACTTGGCTATTAGTGACCTTCACAATAGATCCAGCTTTCAAAGTCCATTAAAAATCCATTAAAGTGGACCAAAACCCAGGATTTTGACTATCCTGTGCTTTGGTCCTTGCCCCCGGGACACCCCGATCAGCGGTGCCCCGCTGTGTGAAACCCCCCAGGTCCCCGAAACCAACTCTTCCCAGTCCTACGGCACATGCGTGCCCACTGGTCCAGTCAGCGTGCAGGACGACCGCATCCCCAGCTACCCTGTGACAGGGAGTGTGCCCGTGCTGGCCATTCACAAATGTCTGGCGCAGGCACATGCCCTGCTAGAGGGATAGCGGGGGTGCGGCCGCAGCTCGAGCATGTGCGGTTGGACCGGAAAGAAAGGTACGTGTATGGGCAACCTGGGGGGTTTTCACACAGCAGGGCATCTCGATTTTAGATCGCTGTGGGTTTTGGTCCACTTTAAATTTTAAAAGATAAGTCGACACCAACCCCGTCCCACTACATGCTTCGGGTGTCTAGTCGCGTCCTTAGTCTATCCTTCAATGATAAAAGACTCACCTTTTATGTGTCCCCAAAGTAGCCGCACCCCGTGATGCACCGCCACCTTGGTTACTGAGCTGTGCCGTTCTGCCCCCCCCCCCCCCTCATTTCCCTTCATCAGTAGAGGACACTTCCCTCTGGAATGCTGGGAAAATGAGAGGTGGAGCTACTGCACAGGTGCTGTAAGGACAGATGCCCTTATCCAAATCCCAACATTTATCTTAAAGAGGAACAACGGATCTCTATTTGACCAGGCCCTATTACACCCCTCCCCCGGCTCTGCTTACCTTTTGGATGTTGCCCAATCACCGATGTTCTGCTTCTTTTCTAGAGGCCCTGGTGTCTTAGCCATCTAGGCCTGACACCGCAGGGCTTAGCCGTGCCATGCCACTGTGTCTTTGTCCCCACGCCTCACCTCGCCTCACAAGCCACTCTCATGGCTTTTCCTCAGCCGCCCTGGCCCAAGATAAGTGGCCCACAAAAACACTGTGCAGGGGCGAGATCCCAGCGGGTGGCGCAGTGCATTCTGGGAGGGCAAGATGGAGCTGCCCTACGCTTGCACCCGGAGTTAAACGAACGTTTTAATTGGAGGTCTAAAAGAAACAGTGGCCGAAGTTTGGGGAGTTTTTGAGTATTCCCCAGACTGTGCAGTGTTTCTCTTTAATAGGACTCCCCCTAAACAAATGGGCTACTAATGTAGCACACGTGGCCCGAGGGGTTAACACTCGGGTGTGTGGGTAGTGAGTTTAGGACACTGGGCTCTGTGGGCCTTGTGGGTGGCATGTGGAATAGGGATGCTATCAAGCTTGGGACGCTGGCAGGGTGCACATACAATCCACAGGAGACAAGTCTCTTAAAGTGGATCAAAACCCAGGATTTTGAATATCCTGGGTTCTGGTCCTTTCCCCCGATCGGGGATGCCCCGCTGTGTGAAACCCCCCAGATCGCTGAGCGCAACTCATCTCCTTCCGGTGCTTCGGGGCATGTGCGCCCGCTCGTCCAATCAGCGCGCTCGGAGCTCGACATCACGCCATGAACCCCCCCATATCGTTGAGCGCAACTCACCTCTTTCCGGGGCTTCGGCGCATGTGCGGCCACTCGTCCAATAAGCGAGCTCGGAGCCGCTGACATCACGCCATGAACCCCCCCATATCGTTGAGCGCAACTAACCTCTTTCCGGTGCTTCGGCGCATGTGCGGCCACTCGTCCAATAAGCAAGCTCAGAGCCGCTGACATCACGCCATGAACCCCCCCATATCGTTGAGCGCAACTAACCTCTTTCCGGGGCTTCGGCGCATGTGCGGCCACTCGTCCAATAAGCGAGCTCGGAGCCGCTGACATCACGCCATGAACCCCCCCATATCGTTGAGTGCAACTAACCTCTTTCCGGTGCTTCGGGGCATGTGCGCCCGCTCGTCCAATCAGCGCGCTCGGAGCCGCTGACATCACGCCATGAACCCCCCCATATCGTTGAGCGCAACTAACCTCTTTCCGGTGCTTCGGCGCATGTGCGGCCACTCGTCCAATAAGCGTGCTCAGAGCCGCTGACATCATGCCATTTAAGTCTTCATCTAAGGCCAGCGGCTCCAAGCGTGCCGGTGGCGGCATCCTCCGCTTCCCTCTAACAGGGAGCTGGCCTGTGCCGGCCATTCACAAATGCCTGGCGCGGACAGGCACCCTGATAGAGGGATAGCGGGGATGCGGGCGCGGCTTGTGCATGTGGTGTTGCACCAGAAAGCAAGGTAGGTGTATGGGCGATCGGGGGGGTTTCACACGATTTTGGATGCTCCGGGAGGAGGGAATCAATCGCCCGGGATTCTATAAGATTCACACTGGGATTTGGTCCACATTTATAGGACTTCTCCCTGGAAATATGGGCTACTTCTTTAGCACACATAAACACTCAAGCATTAACACTGAAGTGTGTGCGGAGTGAGGTCAGGGTGCTGAACTCTGTGGGCCTCCTGGGTGGCATGTGGAATTGGGGTGCTCACAGGATTGGGGCACTTTCAGGGTGCACATACAATCCACAGCAGACAAGTCTCTTAAACAAGTAGTTAGTCACTTTATTAGTAGCCTCTGGTGCACTTCAGTAGTCACAGGTACAATCCAAGGTTTTCATCACTTCCATCAGCAGCATAACAAAGTCAGTTTCCCTTTAGTAGGAATAAGGCTGCAGCAGGTTCTGTCCCTTCTTATGGTCACTTGTGGTCCTATCTCCCTCCTCAGGAATCAGGGGGCACCTCTGGCTTCATGTTCCTCTATAGAAGGTAGAATCAGGCTGTGGCTGGATCCTTCTCCCAGTCTGGCCATTATCTCCTCTCCTCCTGCACACGTCTTGTCTCACTCCAGGTTACTACAATAATGAGAATGATCAATGCTATCTCTAACTGATGTCCTAACACTTTTATACTCTTAAACTTTAGGTTAGAGTTCCCCCTAAACCCGAGTCAGACCAATGTATCCATCTGTTGCAAGTTAGAGCAGGTTCGTTCCTTAATTGATACATTAAAGTGGACCAACACCCAGGATTTTGACTATCCTGGGTGTTGGTCCACTTAGGTGGGGCACCCCGATCGGGGGTGCCCCGCTGTGTGAAGCCCCCCCGAACCCCCCGAAAAACTCACCTCTCCCCGCTCCCACGTGACCTCGTCCGGCCAATGACAGCGCTCAGAGCCGCTCTGGTATGCGCGTCCAAAGCCGCTTGGACGCGCATACCAGAGCGCTGTCATTAGCTGCGTCTCTCGCTTCCCTCTAACAGGGAGCGCGCCTGCGCCGGCCATTCACAAAACGGCCGGCACGGGAGCGCGCCCTGCTAGAGGGAAGCGAGAGACGCGGCCGCGTCTCGCGCATGCGCCGTTGGATCGCCGGTAAGGTAAGGATTGTGGGCCTCCTGGGGGGTTTCACATCCCGATTTCGGATGCCCCGCGGGGAGGGATCTGATCGGTCCGGGAATCACCCCTGGGTGTTGGTCCACTTTAAACCCCATGTTCTTCCTCTGCACTTCCACTGACCTAACTGTGATTTAGCTTATGTCACTTAACCCTTTCTAAGTAAAACTAGAGTGTAAGCTCTATTGCCTCTAGTGTTTTAAGTAGAACTTAATGTATTGTTTATTAATGCATACCTAAACTAATGTTCAACAGGTTCACACATACAACATGTCTAACAAATGCATGTCTCCCAAGTGTCCCTGATTTGAAGGTACTGTCCCTCTTTTGAGTACATGTCCCCCTGTCCCTCGTTGTTCTCATTTTTCCCTCTTTGAGGTGTAACATGCAGATCTGCAGCAATAAATGATTCATGATGTTGTAACTGTTACATCCCATCTCCTATCCATCCCCCAACAAGGGGGCGTGGCTTCATCCATCTCTCAATGAGGGGGTGTGGCTTCATCCATCTCTCAATGAGGGGGTGTGGCTTCAACCATCCCTCAATGAGGGGGTGTGGTTTCATTTATCTCTCAATGAGGGGGTGTGGTTACATTTATCTCTCAATGAGGGGGTGTGGTTTCATTAACATATTGTCCCTCTTTGAGGAACATATACACACACACACACACACACACACACACACTTTACTGCTATTGAGCAGCCGGATCTAACTTTTCACTGTATTATTTACTGAGTGCCAGGATCACTGGTTCCTAGATCTGTAATACAACGCCACCTAGTGGTCAATATTGACATTTGTTACACTTAAAGTGGACCAACACCCAGGGGGGATCGGCCCGGGAATCTATAAGATTCCCGGGCCGATCAGATTCCTCCTCGCGGGGCATCCGAAATCGGGAAACCCCCCAGGAAGCCCAGAAACCTTACCTTATCCCCGTTCCAACGGCACATGCGCGGGCCTCTAGCAGGGCGTCCGTTTGTGAATGGCCGGCGCGGGCGCGCTCCCTGTTAGAGGGAAGCGCGAGACGCGGCCTCCAGCATTCAGAGCCGCTGTGGTTGGACGCCGCTTGTACGTGCATACCACATCGGCTCTGAGCGCTCTGATTGGACGAGCACCCACGTAGGAGCGGGGTGAGGTGAGTGTTTCCAGGCGTTCTGGGGGGTTTCACACAGCGGAGCACCCCTGATCGGGGTGCCCCACCGAAGTGGACCAAAACCCAGGATAGTCAAAATCCTGGCTGTTAGTCCACTTTAAAGTGAACTAAGCCCAGGATTTTGAATATCCTGGGTTTTTGTCTTTGCACCCGATCTCACTCACCCTTCCCCAGTCCTTTGGCTCGCACATGTGCTGTTGGCCTGGGAACGAAGGTGAGTATTCGGGGGACCTGGGAGGTGTCACACAGCGGGGCACCCCGATCAGGGGGAGTGAGTATGCCTGCCCTGGAGTCTCTTAAGCTCCAACACTCCAAGCTGGGTTTTGGTCCACTCTAAGTCTGTTGTCTATTGTCATCCCTTTGTTCATTTGCCTGCAGCCAATCTGTTACCTGTGGATACACCTGTGGGGTGGAGCAGAGGATTCGGTCTGGCTGACAGGATTGTGGAAGCTGAGCCATTGGTCAGTGCCTCGGACTTTATCCTTCCCATATTTGTGTACAGGTGAGAGATCCCATGCTGCAATCCCTGTGTCTATCCCATGCTGCAATCCCTGTGTCTATCCCATGCTGCAATCCCTGTGTCTATCCCATGCTGCAATCCCTGTGTCTATCCCATGCTGCAATCCCTGTGTCTATCCCATGCTGCAATCCCTGTGTCTATCCCATGCTGCAATCCCTGTGTCTATCCCATGCTGCAATCCCTGTGTCTATCCCATGCTGCAATCCCTGTGTCTATCCCATGCTGCAATCCCTGTGTCTATCCCATGCCAGGTGAGAATTCTTGCTCCTTTTTTAAGAGAGAAAACTGCTTTACTTTCACTGTCTACCGGGTGTACATTTTCAACTGGCTCTCAATCAGTCCCCAGGTAGACAATGAAAGTCAATGGCAGTTCTCTCTCCTAGGAAGGAGGAATTCTCACCTGGCTCTGAATCGACCCTAATGAGGTCTGTAGGTGCTTCCATCCTGAACAGGGGGGTCCTGACACCCATCAGTGTTTTGTCAAATGTTCATAAATATTTTAATCTGTGAAAAACCAAAAGAAAACCTAACTTTTTTTATGCCATTTGTAGCGTGAGAAAATCGATGGCCCCTAGCGAGTTAGAGGCCCTCAAGCAAATGCTACTCACATGTCGAAGATTGACAGGTAAGCGTGGTGGGGCAAGAACCTTCAGTACGGCAGCGCCCATCCCTCTAAGACTTTTGCACCCACCAGTCATCCATCACCACTGGTCAATTAGACTTACAGTAGCTTGGGGGATTCCCCACCCAACTTCATGATGTCATTGCCTGGGCGGCGAGCCTATTACAGAATGCACACCCACCCCAACTGAAAACCAGAGCCAACTTCATCCTATATAGTCTCCAGTAGTTTTCCACACTCTCGCTCATACAATGAGCAGCATTTCACTATTTGGGGGCAAAACGATTACACCTAATTGTATTTTAACATTGTTTCCATCTCCCCCCACTTCTACCCACAAGGATTCTACATTCTCACAATCCTCTTCTAGTATCCCCTCATTAAACCGGACCTTCAGCATCATTTAATGAAAAGCTCAAACCCTTAAAAAACGATTCCCCAGCATCTAAAATTAATATATTTTAAGTTTTTAGTCACTTATTATTATTCTTTTCCTCATTGAGCTTCAACTTTGTTAAGCACTCTAGTAGATGGGCGCCACCATCTTGTCTCAGAAGCATCACATATTGAGGAGAGGAGAGCGGGAGAAAGTACAGGGGATGGGTTATAGCTGTGAGAGCAGAGCTGGGGTCAGGGAAAGGACAGCAATCCCAGAATGCAGAGCGACATATTTAGAAGACACTTCCTGTCTGCAGGCAGCCTGAGACACCTTGCTGAAAGAGAGCAAAACCTTGTAGATTGACAGTCCAGTCATGTGTGGAATCCAGCCATGCCTCAGCCACACCAATAACATCAAGATTTTCTTCCAGTACCAGAGCCTCAAGCTTCCTCACTTTACCTGCTAGATTTTTGGCATCTGTGAACATACACTTTAAGTTCCTATCTAGTTTGACACATTGAGCTTTAGTATTAGCTTCTGAAGTAATGCATCCGCCTAATTTTTCTCTACTGATTTGCAACACATGGATCTCCTTATCCATCATAGCAGTCCTCCCCCTTCTAATTCTCCACCCACCATCATATGCTGTCCCCTAAGTAACCTGTCTTACCCTTTGTTTTCTCTTTTTTTTCCTCTCCCATTCATAGTTTAAATACCCCTCCACCCCTTCTAGTAGGTTATCACTGAAGAAAACACGGGCCAGGTAGTCACTGGAAGTGTCTCAGTAAGACAAAGTGCTCCTTGTCTTGTCACTTTGTCTTACTGAGTGTATGTTCACATATGCCAGAAGTCTGTCAAGTAAAGTGGGGGAGCTTGAGGCTCTGGTACTGGAATAAAATCTTGATGTTATTGGTGTGGCTGAGACATGGCTGGATTCCACACATGACCGGACTGTCAATCTACAAGGTTTTGCTCTCTTTCGGGAAAGAAAAATAGGCAAATAGGAAAGGGGGCGGAGTGTGTCTCTATTTAAAGCAAGAATTCAAAGCCTATGTTAATGAGGGGATACTAGCAGAAGATTGTGAGGATGTAGAATCCTTGTGGGTAGAAGTGAGGGGAGATGGAAACAATGTTAAAATACAATTTGGCTTAATCTACAGACCCACCAAACATATCGGAGGAAATAGAGGGTCAGCTGCATAAACACAAAGGCCTCCATTCAAAAAGACTTAAAAAAGATTCTCATGGTAGTAAAAAATCAATTTATGCACTCTGCAGAAAAATACCATTTTGTGATTACTCACCTGTAAAATGGGTATTATAAGTATGTCACACACCCCACTTCATTTACTCATTATTATTACACTTGGGTAATCTCACCGCTAGGTGGCGCACTTGCAGAGATCTCCAAAAATTCAGCAAGCCCCTCCCGGTCTATACATACCTGGTACCTCCCATCAATTCCCCAGTGTTAAAACAGCAGTAAGACAAGGTACCAGGAATAAACAAATGTAACCCTCAACTGTAAAAAACAAAACTTCACCATATAAGGAACCAGGATACCAAAAGAGGGCGGGTGAAGTGGGGTGTGTGACATACTTATAATACCCATTTTACAGGTGAGTAATCACAAAATGGTATTATTCTAAGTATGTCACACACCCCACTTCATTTACTCATTATTATTACACTTGGGACATCCAACAGCAGTGTCCAAAATAGGGCGGGTATCCAAACCAGGCAATAACGCAGATAAAACTGCCCAACACAGCAACCGCTGAGGCCCGCACATCAACCTTGTAAAAACTTGGAAAAGGTGTGAACCGAAGACCAGGTAGCGGCCTTACAAACTTGTTCAACCGAAGCCTGGTGCTGAAAGGCACAGGACGCACCAACCGCACAAGAAAAATGAGCAGAAACGCGCACAGGGGGGATCCTTCCCCTTGGCAGAATAGGCTCCAACAATCGCCTGACGAATCCATTTGCTTAATGGAAGACTTAGCCGGAGCCAAGCCCTTCCTAGGCCCACAGGGCACTACGAAAAGGGCATCAGTCTTACGAAAGGAAGACGTAGCACGCAAAAAGTACCTAACACAACGCACAACGTCCAAGCAGTGCAACGCACACTCCTTGTCATTCCTAGGCTTAGTACAACAAGAAGGAAAAACAATGTCCTGATTAAGATGAAAAGCAGATACCACCTTAGGAAGAAAATCTGACTTGAAACGAAAGACCACTTCGTCCTGATGCTTCTCAAAGTAGGGAGCCTGAATCGACAAGGCTGCCACTCCGAAACACGCCGAACCGAAGTGATGGCCACCAAAAAGACAACCTTCTGAGTCAAAGTGGACAAAGCAAAATCCTGCAAAGGCTCAAAAGGAGGAGCCTGTAAATCAGAGAGCACCAAATTCAAATCCCAAACTGGGAGCAGGGCTTCCTAGGAGGCCGCAGATGCGAAACCCCCTGGAAGAAAGTCTTGACCAAAAAATGGCTAGCAAAAGACCTCTGGAAAAAAAAAAAAAAAACAGACAAGGCAGACACCTGCCCCTTCAAGGTACACAGCTGGAGACCAGAATCCAGCCCTGATTGAAGGAAATCCAAAATCCGAGAAATAGAAAAGACCCGGCATGGCAAAGATCTAGCCTCACACCAATCAACATAAGATCTCCAGACCCTATAATAGATGGAAGAGGAAGACCTCTTCCTAGCACTAACGAGAGTCTGAATGACAGAATCCGAAAGACCTTCCTCCTTCAAGATGGAGGTTTCAGCAGCCAAGCCGCTAAAGCCAGCGTTAGTAAACTGGGGTAACCCAGTTGACCCTGAGTGAGCAGATCTGGCCGAAGAGGCAGATCGAACTGATCCACTGCCAGACGAACGATGTCTGCGAACCACACCCGCCCTGGCCACCCTGGAGCCACGAGAATGGCGGGAACTTCTTCCTGAACTAGCTTTCGCAGCACCCTGCCTGGCATGGGAATCGGAGGGAACAGATACAGGAACCCCAGATCCTTCCAGCTCAAGGCCATGGCATCCGCCGCCAGAGCCAGAGGGTCCCGAGACAGCGACACGAATGTCGGAAGCTTGTGAATGTGACGAGAGGCAAGCAGATCCACCTCCGGTGTCCCCCACCGAAGACACATGGACCGAAACACATGGGGATGGAGACCATTCCCCCCGGCGGGACGAGCACCTACTCAGGAAGTCCGCCTCCGTGTTCTCCACTCCTGGAATGTACACTGCCGAAATGCAAGGGACATACGTCTCCGCCCAAACCAGAATCAGAGACACTTCTCTGAGGGCACCCAGACTGCGAGTCCCTCCTTGGTGATTGATGTAAGCAACCGCCGTCTGAATGTCCGATCGAACCTGAACTGGCAGGCCCTGTAAATGATGCGTCAAGTGAGACAGAACCAATCTGATGGCTCGCAACTCCAGAACATTGATGGTCAAGTGGGCCCCCTGAGGGTCCCACTGCCCCTGAAACTGAAGATCCTTCCAGAAACCTCCCCATCCTGACAAGCCGGCATCCGTGGTGACAGTTTCCCAAAGCGGAGTCAGAAACGACCTGCCCTTCAAAAGATTGTCCGGGACAAACCACTACCGAAGAGACTGCCCAACTCGAGGGGACATCCGGAAGGACCGATCCAACGACCGCGGGCGCCTGTCCAAAGACGCCAAAAGATGAAGCTGCTGCGACCTTGTGTGAAACTGTGCGAAGGGAACTGCCTCGAACGAGGCCACCATCAATCCCACCAGTCTCACCCCTAGCCGAATGGACGGGTGAGGATTGGAGAGAAGAAGCTGAGCCAATTCCTGAATCAAAAGAACCTTGGCCTGAGGGAGAAACACTCTGTGCTGGCAAGAGTCCAAGGACATCCCCAGAAAGGTCACCACCCTGGCCGGGACCAGAGAGGACTTGGGGAAATTGATCACCCAGCCGAACCTCTCTAACATAGACACCACCGTGCTGGTGTCCCCTTCCGCCTGACTGAAGGAAGGAGCCATGATGAGAAGATCGTCCAGGTAAGGAGCAATGCGAATCCTCTGAGCTCCGAGCAGGGCCATCTCCCCTGCCAACACCTTGGTGAACACTCTCGGAGCCGAGGTGAGACCGAATGGAAGAGCCACAAACTGAAAGCGCCGATCCTCCACCACAAAGCGAAGCAACCGCTGATGAGCCGGAAAGATCGGAATGTGAAGGTACGCGTCCTTGATGTCTATGGACGTCATAAAGTCCCCCTGCCGAAGCGAGCCGATCGCCGACCGCAAGGTCACCATGCGAGACCTCCGGGGACGAATAAACCTGTTGAGAAACTTCAAATCCAGAATCGGACGGAACGACCCGTCCTTCTTGGGTACGGTGAACAGATCGGAGTAATATCCCCGCCCCACCTCTGAAGGAGGGACCGGGCAAATGACCGCCAAATCCACGAGATTCTGAACCGCCTCCAGGAGCCCCTGCGCAGCCACCGGGTCCAAAGGAACCCGAGACCAGAAAAAACCTTGGAGGAGGGCGGGACTCGAACTCCAACTTGTAACCGGCCGACACCACCTCCCGAATCCACCTGTCCGGGACCTCCTGGTCCCATACCCGGGAGAAGAGTCGCAACCGTCCCCCCACCCGCACGGGTGAGGGCGCCCCATCATTGCTGAGCGGGCTTGGCAGCTGACTTGGGCCACGGCCTTCACCCCTATTCCAACCCGCACCCCTGGAAGCCGAGAAGCCCGCACTCCTGCCGGCTCTGGCTCCCCGAAAGGACGGATTGAAGGGGGCCGCCCCCCGAAAGGAACGGCGAAACTTATTGCGCTGAGGCAGCCTACCTCCTTTGGCAACAGAATCCAGCTTTTCACCAAAAAGCCTCAAACCCAGAAAAGGAAGAACCGTGAGAGATCTTTTAGAAGTAAAGTCAGCCGTCCACTGTCTCAACCACACAGATCGGCGAATAGCCACCAACAGGGCAGAAGCCCTGCCACACATCAACATGGCATCAGCCTGAGCCGCCAGGATAAACGACAGAAAGGAGTCACAACGCTTAAGCGCGAGAAACTCAGCACCCGAGGGATCAAGATCCACACATAAATCCCTGACTATGGACCTAACCACCAAAGCCAAAAGAGCCGAAGCACAAACAGGCCTCAACCCCGAACCCGCACGGACGAAACCATGGCGGGCCAGCTAATCAATCCGGCGATCCTCGCCATCCTTCAGATAAGTAGTGTCAGAAAAATGAACAGCCGCCGTACTAGACAGCCCCAAAACCGGAGCATCCACCTCGGGCGGGACAGACCAACATTTCAGCAAGTCCGCCGGAAAAGGATATTTCTTATCCCAGCTAGGCGGCACCCCAACGAGCCGCGTAGGATGCTCCCACTGCTTAAGGACAACGTCCTCGAAATGCTGCTGACTGGGGAGCTCCAGACTCTGCTTAGAGCCTCCAAAAAGCTGGCCCTTAGGCCTAGGAGCAACCTCGGGAGGATCCAAATCCAAAACCTCAAACATTTGGGTCAAAATAGAAGGCGTAACAGGGGCGGGACCATCCACCTGGTCCCCCTCAGCACCCAGCACCTGCTGGCCCTCTGAATCATCCAATTCTTCCACGAGCTCACCCTCTTCGAGGGGACGATCCGACCAATCCAGGTCCTCAATCACTTCCTCCTCCGAGTCCGGCGGAGGCGGAGATAGGTGTTTACGCTTGGCCGTAGCCTTCTGGGCAGACATGGTGGAAAACATTTTCTCGAGGTTAGCCAACCGGGCACACACCTCTGATTGCGAATCCCCACCCGTGACCACGTCACACGGGGTCCGGAACAGGCGAGGAGGAGAGGGAGATGGCGCGGACGATGACGTACCAGGCACCGAAGTGCTGGACTGGCACTCAATGCTCCGCTGCGCACATGGAATGCAAACAATGACATCATCCCCCGGGAGCGGAGTCCCACAACCCCCACACAGCCTGGATTGTCCCGAAGGATCAGATCCGGTATCCCTGGCAGCCTCCACATGGTGAAATTATGGTATTCGCAAACCTAGGGATTTACGCAGTAAGCAACCCGGGATGCCCCCCCATTAAATAAGTCTAGCTTAAACCGTCACTACCCGGACCACGGGGAAGGCCTAATATCCTTATGTAAATATATAGACATAGACATATATATATATATATATATCCCAACTTTGCTTCCCAACTACAGGCCAGGAATGTAAGACCGGGAGAGCCCAACAGGAAGGGGTCCCGGGATCTGGAGAACACAAAAAGGGACAACAATCATTCCAGGCACAAGCCAACATATGTAGACAGCAAAACATGCGAAAATAAGTGCAAGCAATGTACAGCCATATAAGAAAATATATACATGAAGGCACATAAGAGTACCAAAAACGTCACCCCTGGCTCCAGAGCCTGACAACATTCCACAACAGGAATGAGAGGAGGAGAGAACAAGGGGGAGAGTCACAGCGTGGGGCTAATGATGCTCCCGCCCCACGCAAGAGGACCCGCACAAATCCCGCATAAGGAAAAGAAACGGAGGGAGGACCTACCTCGAGAGATAATGGCGGCCGCACACAGGGGAAGAGGGAGGAAGGTAACGCGTCCTCGAAGAACCGCGGGAGCCGTGGCCCCGCCCCCCCCTGACGCGCCGCCAATCGCGCGCGTCCCGAGGCCCCGCCCCCCCAACCGCGCCGCTCGTCGGCCCCAGCGAGGGCCGCGCCGCATAGAGGCGGGAAGAAACCGGCGCGCACACCGCGCACACCACAGAGAGAGAGAGAGAGAGACGTGCTCTCTCTCTCTCTCTCTCTCACTCACACAAAACCCCCTAGACACAAGCAGAATTATAAGCGCCGCAGGGCGCGGACCCCAGGCAACCGCCACAACGTGTCCCCGCGGCGCCACACCGACCCCGCTTCCAGAAACCCCCAGAGGGGGAGCAGCCAGCGCCAATCAGAGCGCCCCCCCCACACGTGAACAGTCACCCAAGGGCCAGAGCCCAAACGCACTCCCGGAACCGCCGCAATGCACACCACACAACAGAGGAGGGGGGGGGGGGGAAGGGAGTTCAACACCACAAAACCTGAATAAAGAATAAGGAGCTAAATTCCCTGACTACCTAGAGAATCGGGGCATCCCACGTCCGGATCACCACTCCGGGAACCCGCTATGCCCCGCAATGAAGGGTCGAGCGGAGGAGCTAATCTCCTGGGCACCTAGGGTGCCAGCTACCTTTGCCCAACCTACAGCCAAGACTGGGAGGCTGCCTGTTAACAGGGGAACACACAAAACAGGATCGGGCAGCAATAGACCATAGGGGGGGGGCGGGGTGATACCCCGGCTACCTGCAAGCAGGAGACTTCTTTCTTCTGTCTTGTCACCATCTTGCAGAGACCAACACTGGGGAATTGATGGGAGGTACCAGGTATGTATAGACCGGGAGGGGCTTGCTGAATTTTTGGAGATCTCTGCAAGTGCGCCACCTAGCAGTGAGATTACCCAAGTGTAATAATAATGAGTAAATGAAGTGGGGTGTGTGACATACTTAGAATACGGAGGACAGGCTCATGGGACAGGCTTTCTTACTGATGTAGTATTGCCATTTTGTATTGGTAAGATAATTCATCTGCCGATTCATCTGTACCAGCCTGTGACGCCCGCTCTATGGCCTCGATTCAATAATAATAATAATAATAATGAGTTAAAAAAAATGTTATGGTAGTAAAAAATTCATTCAAAAAGCCTGAGAATTTCACCGTTACTGAATCGCCAGCTAGAAAAACAATGGCACTTTTTTACTCATAAGAAGAGTAGAAAACTTTTTACTACTTTTGATGCACACTCTTCATCCAGAAGTCCCATCAACCCAGCTAACCTATACAGTGTGTGCACCAGGAAGTGCTGCTGTAACTCACCTGAGCCCCGATCCAGTCCCTGGTCGGCATCCTGTCAAAAAGAATATGGCCGGGGCACCAGAAAGATGGCCACCGCTACCATGAGTGCGAACACTCCTAGTGCCAGCACTGCCAGCTGAGTGTCCTCACTCATGGGAGCAATGGCCATCTTTCTGTGGCCAAATCCCTAGCCCATTTGACAGGAACGCCAATAGCCGACCAGGGACTGGATCGGGGCTAAGGTAGTTACCGCAGCCCTGCCTGCTGCACACCCCCCGAACCCAAACTTTTATTTTAAATTCGGTGGAACTTGGCAAACCCCAACCTTGGTTGCCCAACACTAGTTATTTTACTTGGGTGATGAAGAACTATTAATAAATATACCATAAAAACAATAATAAACCTTGATTATTTTGATGCAGGTATATTTCCCATGGTGCTCCTCACCCACAAAAACCACGGACATCTGGATGAGGTTGAGGACATGTTCAGGAACATCGGAACAGAGAGATTTTTCTTCTTGGAGAATTATACCCAAAGCAACCAAAAACCTTTAAGAGAAACCCACCAGTCAGTCCTCAAATTCTTGTATGAAGTCGTCCAAGATGTCCAATTCCAAGTGGAGCAGCTCCGGGATCCAGAGAAGGAAATGCAAAAGCGGAAAATATCTATCCTGAAATACATTCACGACAGAGAGATGGAGGCGCACACGAGGAATGTGAATAGGCAGAGCGAGGTGGAGGGCCTCAGGATGGAGCAGGACATCAGGCTTTGGAGGGAGAGGCAAGAAATTCAGCGTCGGAGGTTGGAACAACAACACAGGGAGAGGATGAGGAGGCTAGAAGAAGAATATGAGAGGCTGAGACTGCAGGATGAGCAAAGGCCAAAAGAGCCTCAGCCTAAAAAGAAAGGCTTAACCAAAAAAAAAAAAAAAATAGGTAAGAATAAGTCAAAAGACAACTCAGCTGCCTACAGTAAAACACAAAAATAAGTGTCAACAAGGGATGGCAACCAATCGGGATGGAATTGGAGAACTGAGTCAGAACTCTAGAACCTTTTCATTTGTCTTCTTTTAAAATAACATTTGAAAATGAGAAACAACTCTGCAGAAGTAGAAGTTGGGGGTTCCTACAGAAGTTATCCAAAGAACCCAATCAGGCTTTTGACTGGACCACTTCCTGTAATCCCCATCACTTGTTTTTTTTATGGCCAAAATAGACGATCGTACTTGCTCCACATTTTCCTCTCTCAACCTCGCGTTGTTTTTCCTCGTAAGACGATCTTTGAATGTGGGTCAGGAATTTATTCTCATTTAACTTGTTAAAAAAAAATGTGCATTCTCCCGGTGAGGGGATGGGTTCTGGGCAGGGGTGGACTGGCCATAGGCACACCTGGACAAGTGCCTGGTGGGCCGCACTGCTTTGGGGCATTCTAGGCTGCCACCATTACTAACACAACCATCCAATCCCAGCCCCCCATGCCCTTCACCACTCTATCCCCTCACACAAGCAACTGCAGCCCATGTCCTCCCCCTAATGATATAGCCTCAGTCTTGGAGCCAAGCATCCCAGCCCATGTTCTCACCCTAATGATATAGCTTCAGTCTTGGAGCCAAGCAACCCTCAGCCCATGTCCTCCCCCTAATGATATAGCCTCAGTCTTGGAGCCAAGCATCCCAGCCCATGTTCTCACCCTAATGATATAGCTTCAGTCTTGGACCCAAGCAACCCTCAGCCCATGTCCTCCCCCTAATGATATAGCCTCAGTCTTGGAGCCAAGCAACCCCCAGCCCATGTCCTCCCCCTAATGATATAGCCTCAGTCTTGGAGCCAAGCAACCCCCAGCCCATGTCCTCCCCCTAATGATATAGCCTCAGTCTTGGAGCCAAGCAACCCCAACCCATGTGCTCCCCCTAATGAAATAGTCTCAGTCTTGAAGCCAAGCAACCCCAGCCCATATCCTCACCCTAATGATATAGCCTCAGTCTTGGAGCCCAGCAACCCCAGCCCATGTCCTCACCCTAATGATGTAGCCTCAGCCTTGGAGCCAAGCGACCCCAGTCCATGTCCTCACCATAATAATATATACTCAGTCTTGGAGCCAAGCAACCCCAGCCCATGTCCTCCCCCTAATGATATAGCCTCAGTCTTGGAGCCAAGCAACCCCCAGCCTATATCCACCCCCTAATGATATAGCCTCAGTCTAGAAGCCAAGCAACCCTAGCCCATGTCCTCACCCTAATGATATAGCCTCAGCCTTGAAGCACACTGGATGACTGGCCAGGAAGCGGCACAGATGCCACTGGCTGATCATGGGCAGGCCGGGTGCTGGCAAAATCCCGGGCTGATTGTTGGCCACAGTCCGCCACTGGGTCTGGGTTGGCCACTGGTGAGATGATCTGAGACGACTGAGGAAGAAACACAATATTTGGCCACAGCCAGAAGTCAAAACGTGAGAACCAGCCACAGCCAATCCAAGTCTATACCGGCCAGTCAGTCCCGGCCACTGTAAGACTCTGGGATCTTCTTGTGCACAGATATGGGCATACAAGGGGGTAGTTAAATCAAAATGGTTTATTTTGACATCCACAAAGTCAATCTTAAGCATATAAATAGGAAGCACAGGTCCTCACAACAAACGGTTGTCACTGTATTCCATATTTAGTTGGCCCTCCAGGCCTACTCACAGGCTCATACATGGGCGCTTCTGCCCTGTTGACTGACTCACTTGGTTTAGCAGCAGCCTCTTGCCGGCCCTTCGCCTGGTGCCCCCTGCACCCTGTAGCCCACATGGCTTGCTGTAGCTCTCTCCAACGCTCTGTTGCCGCCACTACCCGGCAGAGAGCTCTCCTCAGCCCGACCATCCGCAGTGCACTCCAACACTTGGCTTCAGGTGCCACATGCACCTCAGCAAGTCCAGCAGCAGCCCTCAGTTGCGGCTCATCGGCCTCTTTAAAATACCCCTGCACTGGATCAGAACTGGACCGGGCTACTTGGCCAGCAGGACCCACCCAGCTTCCCTTACTGGTCAGACTCCAGGACCCTATAGGGCACCTTACCAGCAGTACCCACCTTACTGGGCTACTTGGCCAGTCTGACCCACCCAGCTTCCCTTACTTGCCAGATTCCAGGACCCTATAGGACACCTTACCGGCAGAACCCACCTTACCGGGCTACTTGGCCAGCAGAACCCACCCAGCTTCCCTTACTGGCCAGACTCCAGGACCCTATATAACACCATACCAGCCGGGCTACTAGGCCAGCAAGACCCACCTTACCGGGCTACTAGGCCAGCAGGACCCACCCAGCTTCCCTTAAAATCCCGGGCTGATTGTTGGCCACAGTCCACCACTGGGTCTGGGTTGGCCACTGGTGATTTTATCTGAGAGGGTCGAGGAAGAAACACAATATTTGGCTACAGCCAAAAGTCAAAACGTGAGAAGCAGCCACAGCCAACCCAAGTCTATACCGGCTAGGCAGTCCAGGACACTGTAAGATTCTGGGATCTTTTTGGGCACAGACACGGGCATCCAAGGGGGTAATTAACCCAAAATGGTTTATTTTGACATCCACAAACTCAAACCTAAGCAGGTTTTCTTCAGCATATAAATAGAAAGCACAGGTCCTCACAAGAAACGATTGTCACTGTATTCCATATGTTTAGATGGCCCTCCAGACCTACTTACAGCTCATATAAGGGAGCTTCTGCCCTGTCGACCAACTCAATCGGTTTGGCAGCAGGCCTCTAGCCGGCCCTGCTCCTGGTGCCGCTTGCACCCTGTAGCCCACACAGCTACCTGGCAGTGCACTCGGCTGCAGGTGCCACATTCAGCTCAGCAAGTCCAGCAGCAGCCCTCAGCTGCGGCTCATCAGCCTCTTTATAGTCAGTAGTGGACCGGGCTACTTGGCCAGCAGGACCCACCTTACTGGGCTACTTGGCCAGTCTGACCCACCCAGCTTCCCTTACTGGCCAGACTCCACTGCCCTATAGAACACCTTACCAGCAGCCCCTTAATGAGCCGATAACAACAATACTGGCACTTCTTCCTGGAGTCTGTTTGTAGCCTAATCAGTACTTTCCAATCCAGAAACACTCAAATTTTTACACTATGTGGAAGACACCACAAACACGATGAGAAGATCATGTACCACTTTCCATTTTCTAAATATTTTAAGCAATAGTGCTAATAGTGGCCATTGCGGGCCTACACACACATGGAATTTTTCCTCCGCATTTTCCCATCGGTGCACTTGTGAACGACACACTTCAGTGAACACGCCAATGTTGTAGTGAATAATAACACACGTGAATTACACACAGTGGACGCACCAGTGAACACATAATGTGCACATATGGCAATAAAACTTACAGTATGTTTAATTGGTCATTTTTTTTATTATTTGTAAAAAGTTTTTATAGTTATATAATAGTAATAAAAATTTAATGAGGCATAATTCTTTAGAGAAATTCAAAATAAAAAAATAAAAAAACTGTTAAAACAAAAAAATAACCATAAGAACTGTGTTGAATGTAGTAAAATATATCAATATCTCATCAAGGAATTTGGCAAAAGACTCGAGGAGTTCACCGAAACACAACCAAACCAACCTTCTCGCCAGCAACACAATGATAGGAATCAATGATCTCCCACCAAGTTATCACCTTACCAGTCCGTCTCCAAGGTTCATCCGCCAAATCCTGCGAGAGCGCATTTGTGAGATTTTTTCGCACACAAGAAAAAAAAAGCAGAAACTTCCCACTTGTGTGAAAAAAAAATCTTGCAAAAAAAAAAAAAAAAAGGGGCTACATCACGCAAGAGCCAAAATCGAGTATAACCTGCCTAAACCATACAAGCGAATTCATTCTATTGACTGGTGATTAACTCAGCACCTCTAAACTACTTTTTTTTATCGCCCGTGTCCCTGCGGGACAGTCCCGCTTTGAGGCATTTTGTCCCACATTCCCTCTGAAAACTCTGGGGACACCTAAATGTCCAAATTTTCTGATATAATGGGGAAGACTGTCCTAGCAATCCTGAAGCTACCAGCCCGCATAGCTCACAGGCCACGGGCTCTTCTGCACCCCCTCTTTTTGGGGAGGCAGGTAATGGGACTGGGAGTTAATGACAAGTCACCCGCTTGCCGTAGGTGATTTGCCAGGCCCTCAAGACTTGTGAACTAGTATAGGGGTAACATGGACCCCTTACCAGCTCACAAAGGCTTAAATGTAAACAGCGGGCAGCAGGAGGTAAAGTGAGTCAGGATTTCAAGGACAGTTTTGTCGGCACAAACCCCCAAAAAATCAGATTTGTGATTAATCGAACGTTCCCTTAAATTCGGACCAAAATTTGGTTCCAAGAAAAGTTGGACATTTGGAAAGTATGTATTTGGTATCTGCCCGGTTCGCCCTCCAGGAGTTTCCATCCACTAGTGTGTTCCTCCCTCCAGGTTTCCCACCACCGTGTGAAACTGCACACAGTAACCTCCAAGGCTCCTCAGGTAAAAAGTGCTTCAGAGGTGTCTCCTGACCCCTAGACACAGGACACCGGCCAGTGTCCAGCACTGGTCCACATCCCCCCTGCTGACCCACCACAGGCCCAGCACCGAGAAGGTGCTCCACACAAACCTGTGCACTACATCTCTGCAGATCTCTCTCCAGAACCTCCCACCCAAACACCTCCTGGATCTTCATTATTATAGACTCAGGCACCAGTCACCAAAAAGTGGGCTGTATCTAGCGCTATCTACAAATTAACCCTTTAGTGGCAGGGAGACGATCCTTCTGTCTCTATCCTTGTCCCCAACAAGAAAGCATCCCCCAAACTCCAGGAACCCTTTTTTTACCAGAGATGGTGGTTAAGCTGCCATCCTGTCCCCACAAAGAATAAACCAGTTGGTTGGGCCTTGGATATAGTGTTGTCCTGTAGTAGGCAATGTAATGATCACCGTCCTGTTGCAGCCAAATGTTTTCATTTTCAGCCACTACTCAATTCCTAGGGATTCCTGAATTGGTTGATTTTCCATTCTACGTGTGACAAGGTGGTTACATTAGTTACCCAGTTAATACGGTTGAAAAAAGACATATATCCATCAAGTTCAACCAAGAGTGTTGGGGTAAGGGGAAGTTATTTTTTATTTTATTTTATTTTATAGCTGGAAGTTATTTATTTTATTTTTTTGTTTTTTTACTGATAACAGCTAATAGTAACTGTTAATGTTATTTTCTTCTAAATAAGCATCTAATCCTTTTTTGAAGCTGTCAGCGGTTGATGCTGTAACAAGCTTCTGTGGGAGACTATTCTATAGATTTATAGTTCTTATGGTAAAGAATGATTGTCACCTCCAGAGATTGAATTTTCCACTCGAAGGGAGCACGCCCTTGTCTTTAGAGAGGATTTTATCTGAAATAATGTTTCCCCATATTTTTGTATGGGCCATTTATATATTTATATACAGGTTGATCATGTCTCCCCTCTCCTCTCAAGACTAAACAGATTTAATTCTCATAATCTTTCCTCATAACTAAGATCCTTCATTCCTCTTATTAGTTTGGTGGCTCCTCTTGCCTTGTAAAGAGGCAAAATTACTCACCTATCCCGTGATTCCATGTCTCTATTAATGTATGATAGTATCTCGGTAGCCTTGGAAGCTGCTCGGAGGCTGCTTGGCATTGCATGCTGTTATTTAGCCTGTGATCTACCAGTACCCCCAGATCCTTCTCAACAAGTGACTCTCCCAGTTTTACTCCACCAAAGACATATGTGGCCTTCAGGTTATTAGACCTCAAGTGCAGGACTTCTCCACATTGATCTTCATTTGCCAAGTGGAACCCTAGATACTCAATATGTCCAAGTCAGCCTGAAGCTTGTGAACATCTTCAATAGACAGCACTGTGCTACATATCTTGTCATCTGCAAAAATAGAGACAGTGCCTCCATTTCCATCTTCTATGTCGTTTATAAACAAGTTGAATAACAGTGGGCCCAGCACTGAACCCTGGGGTACGCCTCTTACACCCGGGGACCATTCAGAGTAGGGATTATTAACCACAACTCTCTGCACACGATCCTTCAGCCAGTTTTCAACACAGTTACAAACTGTATTTTCTAATCCTGAAGATCTCAATTTCCCCAATAAGCGTCTATGGGGGACAGTGTCACACTGCACCATCCAGAGACCCCGGAACTACAGCTGCCCCTCTGTCCAGGCTGCTACTCACCTCCTCATAGAAGCCAATCAGGTTAGTCTGGCAGTTTTTGCCCTTAGTAACACTGTGCTGGTTGTCACTTATAATATTATGCATAGTTACATATTTGTGTATTTAGTCCCTTAATAGCCCCTCAAGCAATTTTCCCACAATGGATGGTTCAAAAGGAAGTCCTTTGGTTTCTTGAGGATTCACTCGTAGGCCAAAGTCCATCACCATAAAATACTAATCGTAACAAGTAATCTCATAAACTCTCATGTTGGAGGAACGTCTTATCTCCGTTAAAACTAGGGGGGGGGGGGGATTGAGAATTTTTGAATAAACCCTTGTTAAAGGGGTAAAGGTTTGCTATAATGCGGAAGGAGTGGAATGGTAAAACAGTTCAAGCTTCGCTCAGAGCCTTGATCTTTGTACAGTAATCTTACAATATGTAACATTTCCTGGTTCCTGGTTCCTTCAGCTCCCTATCAATAATCATGTCAACTGATATTTGCTTCGTTTCAGTCCCATCATTCTGTGCTTTTGAGATCCAGAAGGCCTTGTTGCCCAATAGATCTACACAAGTCACCTGGCCATGTGGCCAATGTCAACATCCATTTACAGTGACCTCGGAGCAAGTTTGCTATTAATCACCTTCGCGTGTAGTGTTGGGCAAACCTGAACCGCAAAGTTTGGGTTGGTATCGAACCTTGCGAGTTCAGGTTCCCGAACACGAACATGGACTTCAGACAGAGTTCGGCAATCGGCCTAAACATGGAAAATCTGGTTGATGGGCTGCTGAGCAGCTTCATCTAAAGCAGTGTTCCCCAACCCTCTCCTCAAGAGCCACCAACAGGTCATGTTTTGTAGATCTCTACATAGATCCTCTATAGACCTGTTGCTGCACTAATGACTTCACCTGTGCATCTGGGTGGAGATCTGCAAACCACGGCTTGTCGGTGGCTCACAAGGAGAGGGTTGGAGAACACGGACCTAAAGTGTGCAGCAGCAGGAAGCATTGACCTTGACCACATGGTCTCCTGGCCACCAACAGGTCATGTTTTGTAGATATCTGTATAGATCCTCTATAGACCTGTTGCTGCACTAATGACTTCACCTGTGCATCTGGGTGAAGATCTGCAAAACATAACCTGTCGGTGACTCACAAGGAGAGGGTTGGGGAACACGGACCTAAAGTGTGCAGCAGTAGGAAGGGTTGACATTGACCACATGGTCTCCTGGCCATGTGGTCAATGTCAACAGCTATTTACAGTGACTTCGGAGCAAGTTTGCTACTAATCATCTTCAACTTCCACGTGTAGTGTTGGGCGAACCTGAACCGCAATGTTTGGGTTCGTACCGAACCTTGTGAGTTCGGGCTCCCAAAGCAGGTGTTTGGCCTGAACAGTGTTCCCCAACCCTCTCTTTGAGAGCCACCAACAGGTCATGTTTTGTAGATCTCTACATATATCTTCTATAGACCTGTTGCTGCACTGATTACTTGACCTGTGCATCTGGGTGGAGATCTCCAAAATATGACCTGTCGATGGTTCTCGAGAAGGGTGTTGGGGTACACTAATTTAGATGAAGCTGCTTAGCAGCCCATCAACCAGCTTTTCCATTGGGGTTAATGAATATGTTGGGGTTGACGAACACGCACCTAAAGTGTGCAGCAGCAGGAAGCGGCTTTTAAACTTACCTGAGCCCCGCAATACGTCCATCGGCAGTCGGCGTTCAGCTGTCAAAATGTACACAGCAGGGGTTTCAGAAAAATGGCCGCCTTCATGAGTGAGGACACTTGAAGCAGCTTACAATGTAAAGTGTCCTCAGTCATGGGGACGGCCATTGTTCTGAAGCCCCGGCCACGGAGCACCGATGTACGGGTCGCAGGGCACAGGTAAGCTGAAAAGCCCTTCTGCTACTGCATCCACCTTGTAAATAAAAAGATGCAACAAAAAAAACTTTGTCCCACATTCTTTTCTTTGCTAATGAGCAGGGAGGCGATAGAGCAGCAAAAAGGAAGGTAGGATGTGCTCATCCAGTCAATGTAATGGCAGACAGAGGGGGTGGTAGAGGGGTGTGACCATACTCCATAGACAAAAAATTTAACCCTCTGAACACTCATACTGTTGAAAAAGGCAGCTAACGCTTGTTAAGAACATGGACTGTTAGTTACCATAGATTGCAATGAATGTAAAAGCGAGGTAGCCACGTCAAGGCCGTCCAATTTGTACCCCGTCCCTAACATTACTAAGCCTACAAGAGTTTGTGCAGACATTGCTACTTCTTTACCTGTGTGTGCACAAGCAATGCACTACATGATCCAGCCTGTGTCTAAAGTGCAATAACTTAACTTACCTGCACACACAGAATGATATATCCTTTACTTGACCGCACAGTGTTACAGTTCAGGGGAGGGGTTTAAACAATTGAGCAAAGCAATTTCGTTGACTGCTGCACTCTTGCCTTTATCGCAACTCTACTGCGTGGCGGCAAGGTTCGCGGAGACGCCGCATAAATCCCAGTCTATTTTTTTAGAGCCAGCACTCCAAAAGTTCTTAATAATCCAATTGTATTTCCAAACGATAAATTCAAGTGCAATAAACACATTGGTGGTGAATGGTCGACGTTTCGAGGTGCTCTAGGGCCCCCTTCCTCAGGACCCACCACATTCAAGCAGAATTGAAACAATTGCCAAACTACATTGTGCACATATATACACGTCGTGGCCAATCAGGCCACTGGTCATTCGAAAATTTGCGCCTGATGTCACTAGTGACGTCATTGGTGCTGCAGAATTCCATGATTAGTAGTTGCTAATAATGTCTAATAACTTAAGTAACCAGAAAATAGAAGAACACATACTTACCCCTCCAAGGATCCTCATTCGGAATCGCCGAACGAGCGAGGCGATGCCTCTCTGGTCGCGGGGGAGGTTGCTAAGCAACCTCCCTCGTCATTCCCTGATAGGGGAAGGTCGGAAGTGACGTCACCCACCCCAGAGACTCTCCCCGGCGACGAGTGACGCGACGCCCAGGTGCCTTCTGATTTTGACACTGGTCACCGGGGATAGTCCCCGGGGTGGGTTTAAACAATTGGACTCCAGGAACTGCGGGTCACGTGATCCAACTAACGATCAGAGACCTCCGAACAAACAGCCCAATTTCCCAAAGCACCATCCGTTTGCCCGCCTACTGGGCTACCAGGCCCAAAGCCTACAGACAAACAGATTCTTGGCTAAGGCAAAAAGATTGCTCAAGTTAAATAAAGGTTTTAATGCAATGAGCCCACACTAGGCAATGCTAAACATTTGGCTATGATGGAATGAGAATGAATACAAAAGCTGTTCTGAGAAGTGGGTTACAGGTTACAGTGAGTTACGCACAGAGAGACAACAGTGAGTTACCTTAACACGCAGATGTAGAATAGTGATGATGATGAGATCCCACATGGAGGTGAGTAGAGAGCTGATAGATGATTCGGGCACCTCCAGCACACATACAACCTGACCTCCCCAGAAGTGACAACCCCTGGCGCAGGGTCTTCGCCCTTTATGCCTCAGTGTCCTCTGGCCCTCTTCCCTTCTGTTGGGTGGACTGTTCCCCCCCCCCCCCTTGTGGAACCTGCTTTAGAACCTAAAACACTTTAGGTGGTTATAACTTTGGGCCGGGGGTCATATGGCTCTGAATATGGCACCAAACGATCTGGACGCCAGGCATCCGATGAGCCCAAAGATGTCCCTAGATGGGTCAGAACCCGAGATCTCCATTTCTTTAGGTTCCCGTGGTCGTATGGTTCTGAGAATCATACGTCTACGTGCGGTTTTGTGGGCCCGTTCTGGTTCTGTGTCTGGCTTGGTGCTGGGACACACAGTGGCTACGGTCTGATTTGTGTTGGTGCTGGTTGTCTTGTGTTTGGTGTGAGGAAGCTCACAGCCAGGGGTCACATCGGCATCAGACCCGTGAGGGCCTTCCCGGCCCAGAGGTGTGAGAGAATCAGCAGGAAGTCTGTGATCTGCGCTCAGCTCAACTCAACTCACAGATGCTAATTCTTCTTCCTGGAGAGATGAGGTCCAGTGCATGTTTATGGCTAGAAAGCTTTAATGCTACAGGAGGAAATAAAGGGTGATATTTGCTAAGAACAGAGAATCTTAAAGGGGGATGCCGGGCATCAGCAATAAAATGACATGTAATATTTGCCCTATTCCCCACAGACTCCCTGTTGCATTGGAAGAGATGGTGCCCACGCCATATACCAGGACAGATATGTGGGCTCCACACAGGGCCGGCTCCAGGTTTATGTGGGCCCTTGGGCGGCATGGTCTCAGTGGGCCCCTTTGTGGTGAAGAGTCGTGTCACATCACCGAGGGATGTCCCAAGTCCGGATGTCCCCTATGGATTATACTATTTGGATCAAAACTCTAGTTTTGGTCTACTTTGAAGCGCACCAAACCCATTTGAACCTGACCCCGGAGTCTAAACGAATCTAGATCCTCCTGATTTTGGGTGCCCCTGTGTGTGACCCCCCCTCTCCCCTTTGTTCATTACTTTCTTTGAACTGGTGAATGCACTGTGGGTTTGCCAGTTTGAGTTAATGGCCAAACCAGGGGGCGTTCTTTCACAAACAGGGGCATCCCAAATTGAGATGCCCCCGTAAAGCTCACCAAAACCCAGGGTTGGAATTGCTTGCATAGTGGGTATGCCAGTGATCCCAGGGGGTGTATCACAGATACCAGCTCCAGGGATATAAATTTAGCTGGGGTGGGCAACTTAAATCAGAACAAAACCCAGCACTTCCTCCCCTGGAATCTACATCGAGATGTCCTGTTGTGCGGAGCCCGGCCATTCGAGGAGATGTGGGCACCAACTGTGGCGGTTCCCTCCCAGTCCACTGCCGGTCTTACGCGTTGCACACCCCAAAGGCCGGCCCTGTCAGTGGGCCCCCGGCAACTGCCCCGGTACTGACGCTGGCCCTGGCTCCACACATCCGGCCCTCAGAAGGTGGGGTGAGGAGATGTCAAGGTGATGTCTGCAGATTTCCCCCAATATGATCTATTATAATTATTTGTATTATGAATTTTAAGGCTTTTCTCAAACAGTCAGATCGGTCAGTCTAGTCTATCCTTATAATAGCGGGTGCAGTTGGTAACTGTCATTCTGTGTGCAGCTTCACTTTAAATGGAAAGTGTCAATCCTTGTTATCTTTGGTCACATGGGCTAATAAGGATGTAGATTGTGAAAACCTCTCGCTGTGATAACTGTGAGATCTTGAACTTTGAGACCTTGTAGCGTAAGAATTTTCCTGTAGACGATGTGAGCGGAGAAGCTGTCGGCAGAGCTGCTTCCTTTCACTGGGAAAGAGGTTCGAGCCTCTCAGCTCGTCCAAAGATGCAAACCCCGGGCAGAAGAGGCATGGTGCCCATACCATGGATGCAGAAGCCAGCACAGGACCAGATTCGGAAACTGGTGCAGGACAGCGTACAGGCTCAGGTACAAAACCACGTACAGGCTCAGGTAACCAACCCTGAAAGAGCCCAGGTACCCAACCCTGTACGAGCCCAGGTACCCAATCCTGTACGAGCCCAGGTACCCAATCCTGTACGAGCCCAGGTACCCAACTATGTACGACCCCAAGTACCCAACCGTGTACGACCCCAGGTACCCAACCGTGTACGACCCCAGGTACCCAACCCTGTACAGTCCCAGGTACCCAACCCTGTACAAGCCCAGTTACCAAACCATGTACGACCCCAGGTACCCAACCCTGTACAAGCCCAGGTACCCAACCGTGTACGACCCCAGGTACCCAACCGTATACAAGCCCAGACACAGAACCATGTACAGGCTCATGTGCAAACCCGAGAAGACGCACAGAAGCCGGCACTGTCGCTGACCTCGGTATCAGACTCAGAGGTGAGGAATGAGCTTGGGATGTTCAGCTTTGACAGGTGTAAGAGAGGCAACCAAGGCTTCCAGAGGCTTCTTCTCCAGCTGTTTGGCTACGCCGGGCACGGCAAATCCTCCTTTATTAACACCTGCAAAACCGTCTGGGATAATGGACCGTACAAGAACTATACTAACTCCTCAGGGTCCTATGGAGGTGACACCACGGCCAGAATGACCTACCAGCTTACCGAGAACATCATCATGGTGGACAACCGGGGATGCTCCACCATAAAGAGCCACGAGACTGGTGAAATCTACGCCCAGCTGGGTAAGTGAAGGAAACAGATGTAGAGCAATACTGAATATATGAGTCACAGCACAATCTAGCTACTAAAGATTTGAGATAAGATTTAAATAAAATAGAATTTTGTACCAATTTCTTTACATTTTGGGCCAAATCCAAGTCTTAAAACGTGTTTTAGACATTTATTCAAGTTTTTGACAAATTTTTTTTATACATCTTTTAAAATGTATAAAGATTGCATTTGTCCCAAGTCAGTTTGGCCTTAAGATAATAAAATAGATGAGCATTTCTAAGGATCGGACCCAAAACAAATCTCAGAACATTGGCTCAACTCTACTATACAATACTTTACCTTAACAAAGTAGTAGAAGTAGGAGGAGTTTAAATGTACAGTATATATTCTTTACTGAAAAAGGTTTTTACCCTCAATGATGATCTCAGGTCTATGGGGTTTATTCATCAAGGGATAGCGGTAGGTAGTGCCTCGTAGCGACAGGTAGCGAGTGGTGAACGCCAGGTACGCAAAACCACATTAATCAAAGCGATTCTGGTGAGCGACTCTAACAACGCCATGTAGTGTGCGATTCATTATCACAGACGGCTCAGTGTATAGCGCCGGAGCTCTGGCTTCCAGAGTGCATGGTATTACCTGTCGCTACCTGTCGCTCTCCCAAACATTTCAATGGACGTTACTTTTCTTCACTTTAAACAGGGTTTTCTTTTAATTTTTGGGGGTTTTGTATGAAATCATTGTGTGACCGTTCGCTACCAGTCGCTACGAGGCACTACCTGCTGCTATCCCTTGATGGATAAACCCCATAGCGTGATATTATTTAAAACAAGGAGAAACAAGATTAAATGTACAGGTGGAGGGGCTGCCAGCTCAGACCCTAAAGCCTACAAAGTCAGCCGCTCAACAGAAAAGCCAATGTATTGGCAATTACATTAATAAAAAGACTTTATTTAATAGCCAAAACATACCTTAAAAACAATTAAAAACATGATTGCTGGGACAGGTGTGTTGCGGACTTCTTTACATATATCATGATAGTGTAAGATCCATTATACACTAAATCCAATTCGTTGTATATATAAAAAGCAAAAACAATTACAATTATGCCCAGGAGTTTCTCCTAAGGATTGTGCCAATAGTATGTGCAAAGGGCATCAAAAAGAAGAAAAGAGAGTGCTGATAATTATGTACAGAAATAAAGGGCCATATATGGCCAGGAGAGATGAGTGCAAGGGGGTAACCGTGAAGACTAAAGTGCTAAGTGCAAGAAAGTGCAAAGTGCTTTAAAGGGGAGAAACTCCAGGGCATATATGGTAAGGGTACTAACACAATAGCAGCTAATCCGGACTCAATAAGAACAATATCCAGAAACAATCTACATTACCACATAGTAAAATGATCAGGTCCTACTCCACCGACATGCCCAGCATACCAGCACCACTGACGCGCTGCGTGGCAACTGACTTCTGCCACTTCATCAGAGAAACAAGCCTAAATTTATTATGCTTACCAGAAAGCAAATTAAAAACTTGCGTATCAGATTATCCACAAATAAATACTTCGGACGAGGTTCAATAATATTTCCTTAGCTTGTGTAGAAATACCTCGGAATCTAGTGGGACTAGATATTAAGCGGTGCCGCACTCCGTTCCCTCGGCCCGCGGGTGACGGAGGCGCTCGCTTCTCTATTCCTTCTGTTTGACAGAGAGACGCTGCAGAAATAAGTCCCTGCTGCGTATTCTTCCTGTGCTTTTCACGTTTTACACCCTTTAACCTGGCCCTTCTTTTGGCGCTCTCTTGCTCCTGCTTTCGGGCTCCTCCATCTTCTCTCTCTAGGAGCTATCCAGCTGTATGGTCATCGCTTTACAGCCTCTTTCTGGCTGCGTTTCTAAGTCGGGGAGGCCGATTTATTAATAGCGCCAGGTAGCGACAGATGAGCGACAGTAGCGTGATTTTCACAGCGCCGGATAGTATTCGCTGTGCTTGGCCGTTGTTCGGTTGTTGACAGTGACTCAGTCGGTGTGCGGTAATGTTGAATACGGGGTTTGGAGTCGCTGTTTGACAGGTTCCGCGCTGTATGGGAGCGCATGACAGCGAATGGCTGCCAGCATATTCATTAACAAATCACGCTCAAAAAATTCTTGCGCTGTGAAATGCATGTTTAAACCCCAGAGCGCTGGCGGCGATGTGTTAAAAGTAGTTTTTTAACCCCCAAACAACCTTATTTTTTGAAAAAAATAATAAACAAGTTTTTATAAACATTTTGTAATATGAAGACATTAATATCAGACCTATATATTTTTATTTTTTTTACCTTAAAAAAATTATTTTAGATGGCAGAAGTGGTCACAGAATTTTTCACATTTACAAAAAAAAAAAAAAATAACAATTAATTATGAATATTTAAAGATTGTTCCATTGAAATGCATTGGAGAGCGCCAGGTAGCGAGAGGTCATACCTGGCGCTATGATGGGATTAGCAGCGGCGCTGTTCGCTGAAGTCTGCAACATGATGAATCCCGCGCTAGCTGACGCTCTCGCCGGCGCTAGCCTCATTTAGCGTGATAAATGCGTGATTGTGTCCGCCGCCTGGCGTTCTGGAGTCGGTAGCCGCCGATAGCTGGCGCTACCTGGCGCTAGTGAGACACTACCTGGCGCTATCCCTTGATAAATAAGACCCTTATTCTTTTCTGAATTTCTCTTTTTCTATGAAAAAAAATAAAAATGTCCAGGTTTCCAAGAAGTGCTCCTTTAAAGTGTGTAAGTGTATTTTAAATGTGTGATTCAGTTCACTTTCACTTAGGGCCTTATTCATGAAGCTCTAGCGCCAGGAAGCGCCTGTACAGCATCAGGTAGCAGCTGAATGCCGGACACCGCAGCAATTACACATTTATGAAGGCGAATCTGGTGAGCGACTGGAACAACGCCATGTAGCGCCCGATTCATCATTATCCCAGGCTCAGCGTACAGCGCCGGCGTTCAGCCTTGCAGAGCGCCACGTCTTACCTGTCGCTACCTGCCGCTCTCCCATACATTTCTATGGACGATCCTTAAATCCCTTTCCTGATCCCAATTTTTTTTTAATAAAAACTCAAATCTTTTTGACATGTATTCTGGCCTAGAAAATGACATTTTGAAAACTTTTTTTTGATTTTTCATATTTTTATGCAGAATTGTCATTACATGTCTGGTTTTAAGGCGTTCATGTTACAATGTTATAACAATGTCATTCCATATGTTTTTGCTTTGTTACTAGTGGATACATGTTCAAAAAAAAAAAAGACTTTAATCACACAGCCTCTGGCGCTATGGGCTACAACGACCCGATTTTGAGCCCCAGCACTGCGTGAGGCTGTTTTTTTGATGAATGTGGTGTGAGTCGGTCGCACTGAGCTGGCGCTACAAAGATCCATGGCTGAGCACAGCGACTATTAGTGGTTGCTCTGAAATCCTCGCTACAGACGCTCATCTGTCGCTACCTGGCGTTAGTAATGAATCAGCCTGTAAGTGTATTTTGAATGTGTGATTCAGTTCACTTTTTGAGCAGTACTTACACTTTCACTTAATCGTTACATATTTCTAGTACTAACCACATCCCAGCAGGGTTTTTTTTTGTGGAGTTTGGCTATTTGGGTTCTGTTTGTGGATAAAGATCCTTAATCTGAAACCAACTAGTGTCAGGTGCGTTTGGATTTGGTTTGATTTAATTTAATTAAAAGTTTAAATGATGTATGAGGAGGACAAAGGTGAGCCTTAGAACTAAGACAAAAGCAACAACTTATAATTGCCCTTGGTTAGTTGATCCTCGTATTTTTTCTTGCTGCATAATAGGTTTAATTCTATATAGCAGTACTGTGCCTTTAAAAGCAGTTAAAAGCAGTAAAATCAATGGTGCACATCACAAGTATTATGATAATAGTATTAGTAAGAATAAAATAAAATAGAATAATGCAATTCTGAGAGTACTCACCTGTAGAATTGATTTTGGTGGTGTCCTGTTCGGGTCGCTCCATTCTTGACAATTGGGTTATCCTCCACAAGGTGGCGCAGTGACTGCAAGATGAAACTTGCGGCTCCTCCCGGCCCATATAAGGCCATCGGTCTCCCTAAGAACTCCCAGTGGTTGAAAAGCAGTAAAAACAGAGACAAGCCGGGAGGCCAGAGACCATGTTACTTCGCACAGCCCCAAAATGAACTCTCTCAACAAAAAGTAATACAACAGTAATCACCATAACAGGCAAAAGAGGATAACAGAACAAGGGTGGGATGGAGCGACCCGAACAGGACACCACCAAAATCAATTCTACAGGTGAGTACTCACAGAATTGCATTTTTCCTGGTGTCCTGCACGGGTCGCTCCATTCTTGACAAGTGGGACATCCAAAAGCAGTGTCCAAAGAAGGGTGGGATCCCCAGAGAGCAACAGCACGTAGTTCCTGACACTACCGCCTGAAGCACCTTACGGCCAAAAACAACATCAGCTGAGGCCCTAACATCAACCTTGTAAAACTTCGTAAAAGTATGAACTGAAGGCCAAGTAGCGGCCTTACAAACCTGTTCAACCGATGCCTGGTGCTGAAAAGCCCAGGAGGCTCCAACAGCTCTAGTAGAGTGAGCTGTAACACGAAAGGGTTCCTTCCCCTTGGCAGAATACACTTGCATCACCGCCTGTCTGATCCACTTACTGATAGTGCATTTGGCTGGAGGCAAGCCCTTCCTAGGCCCATCAGGAAGGACAAAAAGAGAATCCGATTTCCTGAAAGATTCCGTAGCAATCAGGTAGTACTTAAGGGCTCTGACCACATCCAGGGCATGAAGAGTCCTCTCCTTAGAATTAGAAGGCGCGGGACACAAAGAAGGCAAGACAATGTCCTCATTGAGATGAAAGGCAGAAACAACCTTAGGCAGAAAGTCCGGTCTAAGTCGAAAAACCACCTTATCCTGATGCCGCTCAAAGTAAGAAGGCTTCACACAAAGCACCAGCAACTCTGAAACGCGACGCACCAAAGTGATAGCTACCAAAAGACCACCTTCAGAGTCAGAATGGATAAGGCAGCATCGCACAAAGGCTCAAAAGGAGGACCCTGGAGAGCAGAAAGCAACACATTCAAATCCCACACCGGTAACATAGGTTTATGCGGTGGGCGTACATGAGTAACTCCTTGGAAAAAGGTCTTGATAAGTCTATGATTGGCGAAAAATCTTTGGAAGAAAATAGCCAAGGCCGAAACCTGACCCTTGAGGGTACTCAACTGGAGACCCGAATCCAAACTGTGTTGTAGGATTACCAAAATCCTAGAGAAGGAAAAATGCGCCAGGGAAGACCCCTAGACACCAGGCAATGTAAGCGTGCCAGACTTTGTAATAATCATGGAGAAAGATTTCTTCTGAGCCTGAATCCTGGTACGCACGACCAGAGCAGACAGCCCTTTCTCCATCAAGATGGAGGTTTCAGCAGCCAAGCCGCCATAGCCAGCGTTTGTAAATTGGGGTGGCGCATAAGCCCCTGAGTGAGAAGCCCTGGATAGTCGGGCAGGACGTAATGATCCACTGACATCTGGACGATGTCCGCGAACCAACACCGTCTCGGCCAACGAGGAGCCACCAGAATGTTTGGCACCCCCTCCTGGGCTATCTTGCACAGCACTCGACCCAAGAGTGGAAATGGAGGAAAGGCATAAAGGAGTCGGAACCCCGTCCAAGGAATTGCCAGAGCGTCTGTGGCGAAGGCCAAAGGATCTCTTGACAGAGAGACGAACCTTGGAAGCTTGTGATTGTGTCGAGACGCAAACAGGTCCACGTCAGGCAGACCCCAACGGCGACACAAAACGTGAAAGAGCTTGTTGCTGAGAGACCATTCTCCCAGACGGGAGACCCCCCTGCTCAGGGAGTTTGGCTCCTGGTTCTCCATTGGGGATGTAAACCGCTGAGATGCAGGGAACATTCTCCTCTGCCCAAGTCAGGATCTGGGTCACCTCCTTGAGGGGTCGCTTGCTCTGAGTCCCGCCCTGGTGATTGATGTAGGCGACAGCCATCTGATTGTCCGAGCGGACCTGGACCGCGCAATCCGGAAGGTGGGGAGTCAAACGAAACAGGACCAACCGGATCACTCTCAGTTCCAGGAGATTGATAGGCACGTGAGCCTCCTGTGGGCCCCAGTGGCCCTGGAGCCTCAGGGATTGCCAGAACCCTCCCCAGCCGGTGAGACTGGCGTCTGTGGTGACAATCTCCCAACGAGGAGTCAGAAAAGACCTGCCCAAAAGAAGATTTCTGGAGTCCAACTACCACGAGAGGGACAGCCTGGCCAGAGGGGACAGAGAGAACTCCTGCTCCAGGGACTCCTGTGTCCGCTCCCAAACGGTCAAGAGATTCAACTGAAGTGGCCTCATGTGGAACTGGGCGAATGGCACCACCTCGAAGCATGGCACCATGAAACCCACCAGCTTCATCACCAGACGGTTGGATGGTCGTTGACACACCAGCAAAGCCCGCGCCTGCGTCTGAAGGCTCTTCACCTTCTGCTGGGGGAGGAACACCTTGACCTGAAAGGTGTCCAACGTCATGCCCAGGAAGGACCTCACCAATGACGGAGTGATCGAAGACTTGGGATAATTGATCACCCAGCCGAAATCCTTGAGAGTGGACAACACCGTCTGGGTGTCGCTCTCGGCCTGCTGAAGAGATTGAGCAGCAATCAGCAAGTTGTCCAGATAGGGAAGAATACGAATGCCCTGACTCCTCAGTAGGGCCATGACCCCCGCCGGCACCTTGGTGAACACCCGGGGGACTGAGGAAATCCCAAACAGCAGAGCCACAAACTGGTAATGCTGATCCTCCAGTGCGAACCTCAGAAACTTCTGATGTCCCTGGAAGATAGGAATGTGCAGGTAAAAATCCCTGATATCCACAGTGGTCATGAAATCGTCCGGTTGAAGCTAACTCACCGCAGACCGTAAGGTCTCCATGCGAAAGTGTCTGAATCTGACAAACCTGTTGAGCCCCTTCAGGTCCAAGATAGTCCTCAGGGTACTGTCTATCTTGGGTACCGTGAACAGATTGGAATAGAAACCTCAATCCCGTTCCTGGTGAGGCACAGGACAAATCACTCCGGACAACAGAAGGCGTCGAACAGCCATTCTTAGGCCCTGCGCCGTCAACGGGTTCTGGGAGAACCGCGACCGAAGAAATCTTGGGGCGGCCACGCTGCCAGCCCTATTTCGTAGCTGGAGGACACCACCTCCTGAATCCACCGATCCGAGACGTGCTGTCTCCAGACGTGAGCAAATAGCAGAAGCCATCCCCCCACCCAGATGGGTGAGGGTGCCTCCTCATGCCTGAGGGGTCTTGGCAGAAGACTTGGACTTGGACCCCCAGGAGGGATTGGGACCACCACGGGTTCTACCGCGTCCCCAGGAGTCTCCTGCGGCCACCTGAAAAGGAAGAGCCTCTTTCCCCTCGAAAGGGGCAAAAGGAAGACGAGCCCCAAAAGGGTCGCACAGGCTTCTGATGCTGAGGTAGCCTGCCATCTTTCGTCAGGAGATCCAGACGCTCCCCTAATAGCCGAAGCCCGAAGAAAGGGATACCAGTGAGAGACTTTTTGGCGGCGGCGACAGCTGCCCACTGCCGCAGCCAGATAGAACGACGAAGAGCCACCAGCAGGGCCGAAGCCCTGTCGCCAAGCCAGACGGTATCGTCCATGGCCAAGATTACAAAGGCAATGAAATCCGCGCAAGCTAGGAGGTCCCTATACTCCTCCGCCCGCTTGCGAGATCTGGCGATTTCAACAAGGCGTCTCACCTTCTTTTTGATGGCTATGGAGACAATGGCAGCCGCACAGACCGGACAGAGGCCAGCACCCACAAAGGTGAAAGTGTGACAAGCCAGCTGATCCATGCGCCTGTCAGCAGGATCATGCATGGAGGTAGTATCGGGAGACTGCATAACCGTGGTATTGGAGAGCCCCAAAACGGGAGCATCCACCTCCGGGGGACGGGACCAAAGGCGAATCAACTCCTCAGAGAATGGATACCGTCTGTCCAGACCCTGAGGCACCGAAGGCAATTTATTAGGCCTCTCCCATTCCTTCAAAACCATCTTAGAGAAGTGGCCTTGCTCAGGAAAAACAAGACACTGTCTCTCGGGCCGAAATAAGTCTCCCTGCTTCTATTTGGCTGCCTTCGGCGGTACAATGTGCAAGGTTTCAAATAACAACAACTTTTCTGTGTCATCGAGGAGCCACCTGTCCTCGATCGAGGAAGACCCAGGGTCACTGTCAAGGCCACCCGGTTGGTCTCTTGAGGAGTTGGAGTCAAGAAACAACTCACCCTCCTCCATGGAGTCTCAGCCACCAAAAGCCACGTAATCATCATCATCAAAAATTGAATGACCCGGCTCAAGATGCCACTTCTTACACGCGGCCTTGCCGGCGGCCGAGCGCGTTAATTGTCGCTCTATGCTGGCCACTTGGAGCGCCAAATCCGTACGAGGCCGCCTGCTGGTTTTCCCCTCACTGGGGGCTAAATACAGGTGCGGGGGTGTCGGCGAGGCCGTAGGTAAAATGGGGCTGGGGAGAGTAGCGCTCACCCCATCCTGTTCCGAAATGACGGAACAGTTACAAGGTACACAAACAGTGCTGCGACCGCTCAGAGGGCATGTACCACACATGAGACATAGCTTAGCCTGCCCGAGGGGCCCCCAAGCTAGCTATCCCCAGAAGCCTCCATTAAGGTGATTAATAGAGATGAGCGAACCGGCCGGCCCGCTCCCACCATGCCGGCAAAAATGCTTTTTTTTTTTTTTTTTTGTTTTTTAAATGCCGGCATGGTGGGAGCGGGCCGGCCGGCTTTACCGGCCCGCCGGCTCCGGCTCCCACCATGCCGGCATTTATGATGGGGAACTTCGTAAAAGTTACAAGGCACTGGCGGCCAATCCCCCCAAAAATCCCCTCTAAACCCCTTAGTCTGAGAGGGGGGGAGGGGGGGTTGAATGAAACCGGGAGGAACCACACTATGAATAAACTGGGACCCGTCTGGAAGACACAAATGCAGAAAAAGTTAAGCATCCCACAGTGCATGCACAATAGAAAAAAATAATCAGACTGGAGACTCACAGACCGCAGCCACAGTAGATAGGCCAGAAGCAGCACCGATCCAGGAGCGGAAGGACCGCAGCGCGAGGACCACCCGGAGGATCAGAACGCAGGGGGCACTGCAGCAGCGCGCCTGTCACCATGCGGCCGGACAATGGCGCCAGACAGCGAGCTCCTCGAGGGACGGGCCGTGCGACGATGACGCGGAATGCGTGATCACGCGGCCCTGCCCCCCCTCGCAGCCCGACAGGGGGAACAACGGTGCGGACTTCGGGCGTCCGGACTGCAGGGAGAACAGGCAGGGGAGGCATTGCCCTTACCTGCCATGGAGGAATGACAGTCCCGGCGCCCGTACTCTTCCACCCCCAGAGTGACCCAGCACCACCACCTGTCTCATTCTTCTCTGCCACCTGCACCATCTGCCAGCCCCTACCCGGGGCGGTTACCCCCCCCCCCCCCCCCCCCCCCCCACCGTCGCAGCCTGGACGAGAGGAGAGGCGAAGAGGAAGAGGTGAGTAAGTTACAGTCAAGTAAAAAACATGTGCACAATACACACACAATAATACAATTTGCCTATTCAAAGTGTTTTTTATTGCTGTAACTGTTACATTCCATCTCCTATTCATCCATCAATGAGGGGCCGTGGCTTAATTTAACAAACGTCCCTCTTTCCCACTCTGAAAAGTTGGTAGGTATTCCAAAGTACCATATACAGGAACTAGGATCGTATAACTGCATGGTCTACCTCTGGTGGAATCTACCAGCCCCTATGCCTTTTGGTGGGCTCAATGTTTTGCCAGGGTTGCATCAAAAATGGTCAACCCTGGAAGAACCTCGGAGCCCTGCCGGTGGGCGATGGGTTTTTCTGGGCTGATCCAAAGGATAGGTTTTTGGTAACCTCGCCCTCTGAACTGATGCAGGGGTTCTTCTTGTATGACATTGTTTTATTTTCTTCGCCAGCTAATTTGCTGCCCTTAAACAAGAAGGTGGACTGGTCCAAAGGGTTTGGGCTGGTGGACAGAATAGTGGAAGCGGAGCCGCTTGTGATGGCCTCTGATTTCATCGCCCCCATCTTTGTCTACAGGTGAGAGGACCACACTCATGAAACTATTGACGTGTCGAAGAGGTGTCTGTCATGCAGAACCTCAGAAATGTATCTTCTGAGTAATTCTGTCCATCGTAAATATATGAAGCCAGGATGGCTCCAGTCGCGGCCGACCGGGGATGCCCTGCTGTGTGAAACCCCCCGGATCGACGATGGCAACTCACCTGGGTCATACGGTGCATGCGCGGCCGCTAGTCCAGTCCAAGCGCACTGGCGGCCACATCCCCCGTTTCCCTCTAACAGGGAGCGTGCCTATGCCGGCCATTCACAAATGCCTGGTGCAGGCATGCGCCTTGCTAGAGGGAAAGCAGGGATGCGGCTCGCACATGCACCGTTGGACCGGGAAACAAGGTAAGTGTATGGGGCAACCTGGGGGGTTTCACACAGCGGGGCATTCTGATTCTGGATGCCCTGGGGGGGGAAGGGGGAAATCAATCAGCCTTTAAGATTCCCGGGCCGATCTGTGTGGGTTTAGCATGGTCATGGCCTATACAGTGGCATTTCCCACTGTGGGGCATCCCAAATCACAATACCCCCTGCTTTAAACTTTACATTTAAACTTTACATTTTTAACAGTTTTTTCCTTTACCCAGGGGCATAGCTGGGGGGGCACCATTTCAAACCTTTGCCCCGGGTGGCAGAAAGCCCAGCTACTCCTCTGCCCTTACATGTTGTACTTAACATCTCTACCAAAATGAATTCCTAGTATGTATGTAATGTATGTACCGATTCAGCATTCTTCATAGAAATCCCTCCAGCACAGCAAAGCTATAAGTCAGCTGTGAGCTGTGTACATTCCAATAGCAGGAGGGTGGCTGCTTTAATATGTATCAAAGCTGCAGCTATTGTTACAGTTGTAACATCAGCCACATGCCCGGCTGTTACAATGTATTACACAGAAGGGAGCTGTCTGTCTTTTGCATTGTTAGACCATGACCCATCCCTGTTACATTGCAGAGCAGGACCGAGACAGGCATCAGCATGAGTATTAACAACTTCCAGACCCGAGATGCAGCACCATCTATTGATTGACACAGATCAATGCCGTAGAAACCCTGAAGGAAGTCGGATTAAAGCATGGTCACGGCCTGTACAGTAGCGGTTCCCACTGTGGGGCATCACAAATCAGGATGCCCCCTTGGGAAAACTGCAAGTGGACCAAGTCTCTACAATGATTTTTTCTACTTACCCTTATTTTTTTCCCTTACCTGTTGTACTTAACATCTCCACCAAAATGCATTTCTAGTATGTATGTAATGTATGTACAGATGCATCATTGTTCAGAGAAATCCCTCCAGCACAGCAAAGCTATAAGTCAGCTGTAAGCTGTGTACATTCCAATAGCGGGAGGGTGGCTGCCCCAGTATGTATCACAGGTGTAGCTATTGTTACAGCTGTAACATCAGCCTCACGCCCGGCTGTTACAATGTGTTACACAGAAGGGAGCTGTCTTTTGCATTTTAAGACCATGACTCATCCTTGTTACATTGCAGAGAAGGACCAAAACAGTTCTAACAACTTCCTGAGCGTGTTTCATCGCATTTAGTGCTGCTGCCTCTGTTTTCAGTGAAATAAATATTTATCATGTAAAACAATAATTCGAATTTCTTTTGTCCTTTTTTTTTCTTAGTGCGACTTGTTCCCCGAATCCCAGTGAAATAACGGAACTTAAAGAGATTCTGAAAAACTGCAGAGAAATGACAGGTACTTGGGGGGTGGGTAGTTGTACCAGCATCGGGGGGGGGGGTATACCAGCATGGGGGGGGTATACCAGCATGGGGAGGGGGTATACCAGCATGGGGAGGGGGGTGATTACACACAATGGGTTATTCAATAACAAGCTTTAATTTTTTTTTTACCTTTGAAATAGAACAAATTTGGACAAATCGGAATTCGCTCCAAATTTGCCAGAATCTGATTTTTTTGCCTGATTCTGAGTAACTAATTGATTCTTTCCCTGAAACAACCCAAAAGTAAAAAAAAAAAAAAAAAAACACCTTCTTCCTCTGTCCAGCGCCAAGGGACGTTATCGGCTGACGAGTCTCCCTCTGGCTACGGTGGCCTCCCGTCCATCCCGTCCCCATTGAGTCCTCAGGTGCACCAGCCGAGACGTCAGGCCCTGCCTGGCCAATCACAGGGTCGGGGGGCGTGCCAGATTTCCTGATTGTATCACCGTTATTACCACCAGAGGAATAGCTAGGATTTCTGGGAGCCGGGGCAAAGATTCAAAATGGCCCTCACCTGTTCTCAGGCCCCTCTTTGGCATCCCCGTGATCTGCTTCACCCGGGGTATGTGCCCCCAGGGGCGTAGCTAGGGGGGGACCGGGGGGGGGCACTTGCCCCGGGTGCAACAGGTCAGGTGGGTGCCAAAAAGGGACCTGAAAACAGGTTGGGGGGCGCCACTTCAAATCTTTGCCGCAGGGGCCAGATAGTCTAGCTACTCCTCTGTGTGCCCCCCATAGCTCCGCCCCTGATTACCACATGGCAGGATGATGGCTAAAAAAGGGAGACCTCCCCGAGTGTAAATTGGCTGTGACATGGCCGCTCACCAGCCACCATCCCAAAAAGATTGAGTACAACGCTGGACAACAAAGGGCAAATCCCGCCAGGCCAAGAAAGACGTGGACTGGATGAAAAGGACGACACGGGAGCCGCCACCAGAGCCAGGGGGAGCCCTGCTGTTAAAGTGATACAGCAGGCAAAGGTAATTGTTACATTGTGTCGGGCGACGTTTGGCGCTGTTCTAAACTGTTTTCCATTTTTAAATTGAAGCAGAAATGTGCGCGAGTGAGCGTAGGGAGGCCCTTGGATCTGTGATGCTGCATAATCTGGAGGTGGAGGTGGATGGAGGGGTGGGAGGAGGCAGAGGGAGGGGCGGGGCACCAATCCTGTCCCGCTCTGCTGAGCTGATTGGGGGACAGGATGAGGAAGAGAATGTCATTGGCTGAACTTGTAAACCTGGATATCTCGGCCATTTCTGCTTCAATTTAAAAATGGAGAACAGTTTAAGTGGACCAGCACCCAGGGTTTTGGTCTACTTCGGCGGGGCACCCCGATCGGGGTGTGAAATCCCCCAGAAAGCCCCAAAAACTCACCTCTCCCCGCTCCCACGTGACCGCTGCCGCCAATCCCCGCCGAAGGACAAGCGGAAGGCAGCGACGGACAAGAGAGCGCGCCCGCCGCCGCCTCCCGCGCGTCACTCTTACAGGGCACGTGCCCGCGGCGGCCACTCACAAACAGCCGGCGTGGGGGAGGCAGCGGGCGCCACTGGATCGAGGATCAGGTAGGGATTTAGGGATTTCTGGGTGGTTTCACACAGCGGGCCTATCATGGGAGGGTGTTGGTCCACTTTAAGGACAGGGGCAGGTCATTCCAATGGCCGGTGTCAAGGACGTGACCATGGCCCAGGTGATCGCCTAGTGGTCAATCGCAGGACTATCCCGGCGCTGGCTCAGAGTGAAGGTGAGCATTATGGGCATTCTGGGGGGGTTATGTGCAAGGGGGGCTCCAGCATTCTGGATGCCCCTCAAGCTTTTTGTGATTAACTGACAGCGAGACTAACACCCGTTAAATAAAAAAAGGGTCCAGAGTAAAGAGAGAGGGAGTTGCTCCATAACTATTATTTATACAAGATCTTTACTCAGTTTGAATTGCCATGAGCGCACACAGGGCGAGATTCAGTCATTATGGATCTCTCCCTGTGCAGAGTTCTAAAGGGAGGCCGGCAGCTTCCCAGGTGAGTAGCTCGGAAATATTTGACTGCATTGCATGTCCCAAATTTGGGTGCTAAAAAATAGGAGTAGGGATCCCACCAATAGGCGCACCTTGACGTGGCGTGGGGTTTTATACATGCGATTGCAATTGTATGCAACCTAAGGCCCCTAGATTCTGTACAGGATTCATATGCCATTAATCCAGACCTTCAACCTGAATAAGAGCTTATCTTGTATGTCTCCCCCCCCCGTACATACAGATTGCCCACATTAATCCAGACCTTCAACCTGAATAAGAGCCTGTCTTGGACCCCCCCCCCCCCCCCGTACATACAGAATGCTCACATTAATCCGGACATTCACCCTGAATAAGAGCCTATCTTATATGTCCTCCCCCCCCGTACATACAGATTGCTCACATTAATCCAGGCCTTCACCCTGAATAAGAGCCTATGTTGTATGTTTCCTCCTGTACTTACAGATTGCTCACATTAATCCGGACCTTTACCCTGAATAAGAGCCAATCTTGTATGTTTCCCTTCTGTACATACAGATTGCCCACATTAATCCCGACCTTCACCTTGAATAAGAGCCTATCTTGTTTGTTTCTCCCCCTGAACAAACAGATTGCCCACATTAATCCGGACCTTCACCCTGAATAAGAGCCTATCCTGTATGTTTCCCCCCTGTACATACAGATTGCCCACATTAAAAATCATCCTACCTGCATCTACTGCATTTTATGAGCCTTTAAACATCCAAGACGGTGGCCCACGGTGACTAAAATGGTAAATATATTAATTTTAGATGCTGGGGGTTTGGGCTTTTCTTGTTCAATGCTTTTTATTGGCAGTAGTCAATAACAAAACAACCACCTCGATCATACAATATATGGACAATAGGCTCGATTCAGAGAGACAAAAAATACTTTTGTTATTGCGCCGATCTGTTTTTTTTGTGAAATGTTCCCGCTCTCGTATGAGTGTACGAGCGATTCTATGCATGCATTGAAAACCTTCTGTAAAGTTTCCGTCCGTTCGTACGGCAGATTACGAATTACGAGGATGTAATTTTCCATCCAGACTTTTCCGTTTCATTTCCACATGTTACAACGTAGGCTTTAGTTTTTGCCCTTTTCCCATCGTATCCTCCAACGAATCCTTTACGTTTCCCGTTCGATTCTGTTTCACTTTTTCAATAAATATTCGTCCAGACGGAAATCCTTACGATCTTGCGCCTGCGCACTACAAACTTAACTCATTAAAGTGCTCGCCTACATATTTGCCACCCTCACTTCTACTAAAATGTTTAGCTAAACCACTTAGCACTGTCCTCCATCTTCCCTTTTGGACCCCTTAAAGCTCACCCCAACCACTTAGCCCTATCCTCCATCTTGCCTTTTGGACCCTTAAAGCTCACCCCAACAACTTTGCGCTATCCTCCATCTTCCCTTTTGGACCCTTAAAGCTCACACCAACCACTTTGCGGTTAGGTTCGGACTCCTATCTCCAGTCCCTAATCATAGTAGCCAAATGATTAAGGACTGGAGATAGGAGTCCGACATACGTAATTCACCTACACTGTATATATGACTTTCCAGGACTTTGATTTCTACTGATTTTATTGGCTTTTGATACACTATGGAGATGATTATAAACGCATAATTAAAAGCAAATTTTTATGAGAAGAGGAGCGCGGACCATTCGCTTTGCTTTTCATACAATATATATCGATAGACAAACATTGTAGTATAAAATGAAATAATTCCCGCACAGCTATAATAAAGCAACTGGTGACGGCTTAGCGAGCCTCAGCCCTGTGAGGGCAACACTCTACACACACGGGGAGGTTGATTCATTAATAGCGACATGTAGCGACAGTTGAGCGACTGTAGCGGTATTTTCACAGCGCCCGCTAGTAGTCGCTGTGCTTGGCCGTTGTTCGGTTGTTGATAGCGACTCAGTCGGTGTGCAGTAATGTTGAATATTGGGTTAGGAGTCGCTATTTGACAGGTTCCGCGATGTATGGGAGCGCATGATAACGACTGGCCATAGCGACCGGCTCCCACCATATTCATTAACAAATCACGCTCAAAAAAATTTTAAACCCCAGAGCGCTGGCGGCGATGGGTTAAAAGTAGTTTTTTAACCCCCAAACAACCATATTTTTGGAAACAAAAAAAAACAAGTTTTTTAAATAATTTTGTAATATGAATACATTAATATCAGACCTGTAATATCAATTCTGTACAATTTTTATTTTTTTTTTAACTTAAAAAAATTATCTAACATGGCAGAAGTGGTCACAGAATTTTTCACATTAAAAAAAAAAAAACATTAATAACAATTAATTATGAATATTTAAAGATTGTTCCATTGAAATGCATTGGAGAGCGCCAGGTAGCGAGAGGTCATACCTGTCGCTGTTCAAGGTCGCTCGCTGGCGCTGTGGGGTGAGGCTGGAATAATGATGAATGATTCGCTATCTGGCGCTCTGTCAGTCGCTAAGCAGGATCGGCTTGATAAATGTGTGATTGTGGTGGGGAGCCGGCGTTCTCGTGGCGGGGCCCGTCATTACCGGCCGCTCACCAGTCGCTACCTGTCGCTATTCCTTCATAAATAAGGGCCTAAATGTGCCGACAGCCAGTACAGACCACAACAGCTCGCTATAAAAATCAGCCGCACTACAGGGATTTATTAACAATAATCACTATATTGAATTAATTCTACAGTAGCATGTGTTAAAAAAAAAAAAAAAAAACTAAACTAAAAATTAAAAAAACTAAATTAAAAACATTAAAAGGAACACATTCGGGTGAAAAAAGTGGACACTTATGGACTTGTATATCACTTATCACTTATATTTGATGAGTATCTAAAGTTTATAAAGCAATCCACATCGTATGTTGGAGTAACATTGATATCTGTGCCGTGAAGGAAGAGATCACAAAGATAGCGCCAATGAGCCGTATGTGCAAAAGAAGCAAGAATGTGCAAACAGTTATAGCAAAGTGCGGAAGATTGGGTGCCCCCGCAATGCTAAGGGATGCCCTATACAAAAAGTGCCATGTGCATGAGTGCCTATAGTGCCTCCAACATACACTGTGAGCTGCACAAGGAAGACCTCATAACAAAAGATCTAGTGAAATGTATATCACCAATACAGGCAGTCCAGGTTCACTTGAATCGCCCGACACCGACGCGTTGCGTGGAAACCCACTTCGTCAGGATGGTTTGGGCTTTTCTTGGTCAATGCTTTTTATTGGCAGCAGTCAATAACAAAACGACCACCTCGATCATACAATATATATCGATAGACAAACATTAACCATCGGAATCACAGCCTTTACAGCATATAACATATATACTCAAACGTTATGATGTAATACAGTAATTGAATACAGGGCAAAGGGCCGCACCAACAACAATTAATCAAAGAAGTGTGCAGGCTCGGGTCCCTGAATCCCACATATATACAACAAGGCCCCAAGACACAATCTGCACCACTCCGTTTAAATGATAACAATAATTACTTCTATTAATTCATCTAGACACTACACAGGTTAAAATACATTGAAAACTGATTGTATGAACGTTCCACTAAAGGGCGCTGGTGGTAATGCACAATTAACTAGTGCTCTTATTCATGAACGGATAGCGTCAGGTAGCGGCTGGTTAATGAGAGGTAGCGACAGGTGAACGCCGGACACGGCAGCAATTACACATTTATCCAGCAGAATCTGTTTAGCTACTGGGATAGCGCCATGTAGTGTCTGATTCATCATTTTCACAGCCTCAGCGAACAGCGCCAGGTATGACCTCTCACTACCTGTTGCTCTCCCATACATTTCAGTGGATGAATCTTTTCTTCTCTTTAAACGGGGCTGTTTTGTTTTTTTTTTCTTCAAAAAATCACAAATAATTCTGTGACCTCTCCTGAATAAGCATTTTTTTCATAATTTTTTCATTTTTTATATATTTCCTCAGAAATGACATCACAGCTCTGCCATTAAAGTGTTCATGTTACAATGTTGTTACAATGTCATTCCATATGTTTTCGCTTTGTTACTGGTGGATAGATGCTGAAAAACAGACTTTAATCACACAGCCTCCTGCGCTCTGGGCTTCAGAGAAGCATTTTTCAGCGCCAGAGATTTGTGAGGATGCTTTTTTGCTGAATATGGTGTGAGTCGGTCGCCATGAGCAGTCGCTAACATGCGCTCCCATACAGCGCTGTACTGGTCAAATAGCGACTCCTCACAATGTATTCAACATTACTGAACAGCGACTGAGTCGCTATAAAGTAGCGACCCACGGCCGAGCACAGCGACTACTAGCGGGCGCTCTGAAAATGCCGCTACAGACGCTCATCTGTCGCTTCCTGGCGCTAATGATGAGTCAGCCTCCCCTGCCAGATATCAAGCATATGTCCCAATGAAAACTGACTGAGTCCTAGTGCTTCAAACAAAAGTGCTATGTGCTATATATATATATTTATGATAGATCATCGTTAGAGTTGTTTAATAATTGTATATATAATTGTATATATAATACACAATACACAAAGATCGTACAAACCTGGCTCTAACTTGCCCGTGGGCTCACAAGCCATTTATGCAAGGACAGGACTCCTTCTGAGCAAATTCACCCGGGGTATAACGGAGGGGGAGAGGAAAAACACACTGCAATGAAGGGATGGGGATGACGATGAAGGAGGAGAAAAAAAAAGCCGGGGAGTTTGGGCTTTCCATTAACCTGGAACTTCGGCATCATTTATTGAAAAGTCCAAATCTTAAACTATTTCGCAGCATCTAAAATTAATATATTTTAAGTTTAAGCAGGGGGAGAAACATACAAGATAGGCTCTTATTCAGGGTGAGGGTCCGGATTAATTGTAGTAGCTTACTTTTTATTCTTTCCTCCACTGGGCTGCAACTCTGTTCAGGAGGTGTTTCCCCAAAAGTATGACACCCCCGATTGTAAGACGTATCGGGAGTTTCAGAGGGGTCGGCTAATATAAGTCGTACCCCGAAAGTAAGACATATGTCTTACTTTCGGGGAAACACGGTACAAGTCCTGCAGAGGAAAAGTTACTTACATGGGCTGCCCGCCACTTGTCCCTCACAAGCTGGAAGCTGCTCGCTCACTGGGTATTGCCGCCTCCCTCTCATCTACCGTAGCTGCGCGCCGCCTCCTGCCCACGTCCGCACCGTCCCCCTCTCCATACGTCGCCGCGTCTGCCATTTCCCCACTTGCCCTCAACAATGATGGCGGCCGGGGGCTCTCGATCACGTGACTCGCTGCGTCGCCCTCGTTCGGGGAGCTCGCGACAGCCGGCGTTGCGCTTTACGACTGTGTTTGCCGGAGCTCGTTTCGTTGCAGCTGAGAGTCCGGCTCCGAGGTGAGCGCTGCTGCGGGGGGCAGATAATATAAGACATACCCCGAAAGTAAGACATAGTGGGGCTTTTGGGGATAAAAAGAAAGTAAGACACTGTCTTACTTTCAGGGAAACACGGTAGGATATGGGAAGTTTAGACAAGCTAAATGGGCTGCACTCGCCAATAAGCCACTTTAAATATATCAAAATCAACGTGTGCTTACTCACCCTAGCACCAAAGTTCAACACAAGGCAAAAAATGGGGGAACCCACCCTCCCCCAAACAAATGCCAGGGATGTATTGAGTAGCACTACTCATAAGCATAAGAAAAGTATGAAAAATGTATTGTTATTGGTAATTACATATACAACATACTAACATGTATACAGATACACAACACAAACACAATATTACAATACAAAAATGATTACTAATTATCATCAAACAGGAGGACAAGCCAAGGTGTGTGAATACAAAAAGTAGACAAAATAACGCAAAGAAAGTATAAATATGTGCATATACAGACCAACCGGAGGTACCCCTGTAAGGATAAAACGCCAACGCGTGTCGTAGTGACCCTACACTACTTCATCAGGGCGGAAAATCAGGTTGGTCTGTATATGCACATATTTATACTTTCTTTGCGTTATTTTGTATTGTAATATTGTTATATAGTCACTGTATTGCACAACTGTGTATTTGATTGCAGATTTGCACATATAGATAGGGGTAACTAGGGTTTATGAACTTAGGGCCTTATTTATCAAGGGCTAGCGCCAGGTAGCGAATGGTGAGCGAACGGTAATGACGGTCACCGCCATGAGAACGCCGGCTCCCCACCGCAATCACACATTTATCAAGCCAATCCTGCTTAGCGAACGACAGAGCGCCAGATAGCGAATCATTCATCATTATTCCAGCCTCACCACACAGCACCAGCGAGCAAACGTGAACAGCGACAGGTCTGACCTTTCGCTACCTGGCGCTCTCCAATGCATTTCAATGGAACAATCTTTAATCATTCATAATTAATTGTTAATATATTTTTTTTTTTTTATTTTTAAATGTCAAAAATTCTGTGACCACTTCTGCAATGTTAGCTAATTTTTTTAAGGTAAAAAAAAAAAAAAAAAAAATTGTGCAGAATTGATATTACAGCCGGTCTGATATTAATGTATTCATATATTTTGAAAAACTGTTTTTTTTTTTTTTTTTCTAAAAATGTGGTTGTTTGGGGGTTAAAAAACTACTTTTAACCCATCGCCGCCAGCGCTCTGGGGTTTAAACAAGCATTTCACAGCGCGAGAAGTTTTTGAGCGTGATTTGTTAATGATTATGCTGGGAGCCGTTCGCTATGACCGTTCGCTGTCATGCGCTCCCATACAGCGCGGAACCTGTCAAACAGCGACTCCTAACCCCGTATTCAACATTACCGCACACCGACTGAGTTGCTATCAACAAGCGAACAACGGCCAAGCACAGCGAATACTAGCGGGCGCTGTGAAAATTACGCTACAGTCGCTCATCTGTCGCTATCTGGCGCTATTAATGAATCGGCCTCCCCGATTTAAAATGCACTTTAGGGTAGAGTAATGAATTTCACCAGACCTCCAGCGCCCCCTGGTGTTTTTATGTGTTAATGTGTTTGTGTTGTGTATCTGTATACATGTTAATATGTTACATAGAAACATAGAAACATAGAAGGTTGACGGCAGAAGGAGACCATACGGTCCATCTAGTCTCTGCCCTTATGTGTATACTGTATGTTCTCTTTATCTTATGTATATACTGTATGTTCTCTGTATCTTATATATATACTGTATGTTCTCTTTATCTTATGTATATACTGTATGTTCTCTGTATCTTATGTGTATACTGTATGTTCTCTTTATCTTATGTATATACTGTATGTTCTCTGTATCTTATATATATACTGTATGTTCTCTTTATCTTATGTATATACTGTATGTCCTCTGTATCTTATGTGTATACTGTATGTTCTCTGTATCTTATGTGTATATACTGTATGTTCTCTGTATCTTATGTGTATATTGTATGTTCTCTGTATCTTATGTGTATACTGTATGTTCTCTGTATCTTATGTATATACTGTATGTTCTCTGTATCTTATGTATATACTGTATGTTCTCTGTATCTTATGTATATACTGTATGTTCTCTGTATCTTATGTGTATACTGTATGTTCTCTGTATCTTATGTATATACTGTATGTTCTCTTTATCTTATGTATATACTGTATGTTCTCTGTATCTTATGTATATACTGTATGTTCTCTGTATCTTATGTATATACTGTATGTTCTCTTTATCTTATGTATATACTGTATGTTCTCTGTATCTTATGTGTATACTGTATGTTCTCTGTATCTTATGTATATACTGTATGTTCTCTTTATCTTATGTATATACTGTATGTTCTCTGTATCTTATGTATATACTGTATGTTCTCTGTATCTTATGTATATACTGTATGTTCTCTGTATCTTATGTATATACTGTATGTTCTCTGTATCTTATGTGTATATACTGTATGTTCTCTGTATCTTATGTGTCTACTGTATGTTCTCTGTATCTTATGTGTATACTGTATGTTCTCTGTATCTTATGTATATACTGTATGTTCTCTGTATCTTATGTATATACTGTATGTTCTCTGTATCTTATGTGTATACTGTATGTTCTCTGTATCTTATGTATATACTGTATGTTCTCTGTATCTTATGTGTATACTGTATGTTCTCTGTATCTTATGTGTATACTGTATGTTCTCTGTATCTTATGTATATACTGTATGTTCTCTGTATCTTATGTGTATACTGTATGTTTTCTGTATCTTATGTATATACTGTATGTTCTCTGTATCTTATGTGTATACTGTATGTTTTCTGTATCTTATGTATATACTGTATGTTCTCTGTATCTTATGTGTATACTGTATGTTCTCTGTATCTTATGTATATACTGTATGTTCTCTGTATCTTATGTGTATACTGTATGTTCTCTGTATCTTATGTATATACTGTATGTTCTCTGTATCTTATGTATATACTGTATGTTCTCTGTATCTTATGTATATACTGTATGTTCTCTGTATCTTATGTGTATACTGTATGTTTTCTGTATCTTATGTATATACTGTATATTCTCTGTATCTTATGTATATACTGTATGTTCTCTGTATCTTATGTATATAATGTATTTTCTCTGTATCTTATGTGTATACTGTATGTTCTCTGTATCTTATGTGTATACTGTATGTTCTCTGTATCTTATGTGTATACTGTATGTTCTCTGTATCTTATGTGTATATACTGTATGTTCTCTGTATCTTATGTGTATACTGTATGTTTTCTGTATCTTATGTATATACTGTATATTCTCTGTATCTTATGTATATACTGTATGTTCTCTGTATCTTATGTATATAATGTATTTTCTCTGTATCTTATGTGTATACTGTATGTTCTCTGTATCTTATGTGTATACTGTATGTTTTCTGTATCTTATGTATATACTGTATATTCTCTGTATCTTATGTATATACTGTATGTTCTCTGTATCTTATGTATATAATGTATGTTCTCTGTATCTTATGTGTATACTGTATGTTCTCTGTATCTTATGTATATACTGTATGTTCTCTGTATCTTATGTGTATACTGTATGTTTTCTGTATCTTATGTATATACTGTATGTTCTCTGTATCTTATGTGTATACTGTATGTTTTCTGTATCTTATGTATATACTGTATGTTCTCTGTATCTTATGTGTATACTGTATGTTCTCTGTATCTTATGTATATACTGTATGTTCTCTGTATCTTATGTGTATACTGTATGTTCTCTGTATCTTATGTATATACTGTATGTTCTCTGTATCTTATGTATATACTGTATGTTCTCTGTATCTTATGTATATACTGTATGTTCTCTGTATCTTATGTGTATACTGTATGTTTTCTGTATCTTATGTATATACTGTATATTCTCTGTATCTTATGTATATACTGTATGTTCTCTGTATCTTATGTATATAATGTATTTTCTCTGTATCTTATGTGTATACTGTATGTTCTCTGTATCTTATGTGTATACTGTATGTTCTCTGTATCTTATGTGTATCCTGTATGTTCTCTGTATCTTATGTGTATACTGTATGTTCTCTTTATCTTATGTATATACTGTATGTTCTCTGTATCTTATGTGTATACTGTATGTTCTCTGTATCTTATGTATATACTGTATGTTCTCTTTATCTTATGTATATACTGTATGTTCTCTGTATCTTATGTATATACTGTATGTTCTCTGTATCTTATGTATATACTGTATGTTCTCTTTATCTTATGTATATACTGTATGTTCTCTGTATCTTATGTGTATACTGTATGTTCTCTGTATCTTATGTATATACTGTATGTTCTCTTTATCTTATGTATATACTGTATGTTCTCTGTATCTTATGTATATACTGTATGTTCTCTGTATCTTATGTGTATACTGTATGTTCTCTGTATCTTATGTGTATACTGTATGTTCTCTTTATCTTATGTATATACTGTATGTTCTCTTTATCTTATGTATATACTGTATGTTCTCTGTATCTTATGTATATACTGTATGTTCTCTGTATCTTATGTATATACTGTATGTTCTCTTTATCTTATGTATATACTGTATGTTCTCTGTATCTTATGTGTATACTGTATGTTCTCTGTATCTTATGTGTATATACTGTATGTTCTCTGTATCTTATGTGTATACTGTATGTTCTCTGTATCTTATGTGTATACTGTATGTTCTCTGTATCTTATGTGTATACTGTATGTTCTCTGTATCTTATGTATATACTGTATGTTCTCTTTATCTTATGTATATACTGTATGTTCTCTGTATCTTATGTATATACTGTATGTTCTCTTTATCTTATGTATATACTGTATGTTCTCTGTATCTTATGTATATACTGTATGTTCTCTTTATCTTATGTATATACTGTATGTTCTCTGTATCTTATGTATATACTGTATGTTCTCTTTATCTTATGTATATACTGTATGTTCTCTGTATCTTATGTATATACTGTATGTTCTCTGTATCTTATGTGTATACTGTATGTTCTCTGTATCTTATGTATATACTGTATGTTCTCTTTATCTTATGTATATACTGTATGTTCTCTGTATCTTATGTGTATACTGTATGTTCTCTGTATCTTATGTATATACTGTATGTTCTCTTTATCTTATGTATATACTGTATGTTCTCTGTATCTTATGTATATACTGTATGTTCTCTGTATCTTATGTATATACTGTATGTTCTCTTTATCTTATGTATATACTGTATGTTCTCTGTATCTTATGTATATACTGTATGTTCTCTGTATCTTATGTGTATACTGTATGTTCTCTGTATCTTATGTATATACTGTATGTTCTCTGTATCTTATGTGTATACTGTATGTTCTCTGTATCTTATGTATATACTGTATGTTCTCTTTATCTTATGTATATACTGTATGTTCTCTGTATCTTATGTGTATACTGTATGTTCTCTGTATCTTATGTATATACTGTATGTTCTCTTTATCTTATGTATATACTGTATGTTCTCTGTATCTTATGTATATACTGTATGTTCTCTGTATCTTATGTATATACTGTATGTTCTCTTTATCTTATGTATATACTGTATGTTCTCTGTATCTTATGTATATACTGTATGTTCTCTGTATCTTATGTGTATACTGTATGTTCTCTGTATCTTATGTATATACTGTATGTTCTCTGTATCTTATGTGTATACTGTATGTTCTCTGTATCTTATGTGTATACTGTATGTTCTCTGTATCTTATGTATATACTGTATGTTCTCTGTATCTTATGTATATACTGTATGTTCTCTGTATCTTATGTGTATACTGTATGTTCTCTGTATCTTATGTATATACTGTATGTTCTCTGTATCTTATGTGTATACTGTATGTTCTCTGTATCTTATGTGTATACTGTATGTTCTCTGTATCTTATGTGTATACTGTATGTTCTCTGTATCTTATGTGTATACTGTATGTTCTCTGTATCTTATGTGTATACTGTATGTTCTCTGTATCTTATGTATATACTGTATGTTCTCTGTATCTTATGTATATACTGTATGTTCTCTGTATCTTATGTATATACTGTATGTTCTCTGTATCTTATGTGTTTATACTGTATGTTCTCTGTATCTTATGTATATACTGTATGTTCTCTGTATCTTATGTGTTTATACTGTATGTTCTCTGTATCTTATGTGTATATACTGTATGTTCTCTGTATCTTATGTATATACTGTATGTTCTCTGTATCTTATGTATATACTGTATGTTCTCTGTATCTTATGTATATACTGTATGTTCTCTGTATCTTATGTGTTTATACTGTATGTTCTCTGTATCTTATGTATATACTGTATGTTCTCTGTATCTTATGTGTTTATACTGTATGTTCTCTGTATCTTATGTGTATATACTGTATGTTCTCTGTATCTTATGTATATACTGTATGTTCTCTGTATCTTATGTATATACTGTATGTTCTCTGTATCTTATGTGTTTATACTGTATGTTCTCTGTATCTTATGTGTATACTGTATGTTCTCTGTATCTTATGTATATACTGTATGTTCTCTGTATCTTATGTGTTTATACTGTATGTTCTCTGTATCTTATGTATATACTGTATGTTCTCTGTATCTTATGTATATACTGTATGTTCTCTGTATCTTATGTATATACTGTATGTTCTCTGTATCTTATGTATATACTGTATGTTCTCTGTATCTTATGTATATACTGTATGTTCTCTGTATCTTATGTGTTTATACTGTATGTTCTCTGTATCTTATGTGTATACTGTATGTTCTCTGTATCTTATGTATATACTGTATGTTCTCTGTATCTTATGTGTTTATACTGTATGTTCTCTGTATCTTATGTGTATACTGTATGTTCTCTGTATCTTATTTATATACTGTATGTTCTCTGTATCTTATGTATATACTGTATGTTCTCTGTATCTTATGTATATACTGTATGTTCTCTGTATCTTATGTATATACTGTATGTTCTCTGTATCTTATGTGTATACTGTATGTTCTCTGTATCTTATGTGTATACTGTATGTTCTCTGTATCTTATGTATATACTGTATGTTCTCTGTATCTTATGTGTATATACTGTATGTTCTCTGTATCTTATGTATATACTGTATGTTCTCTGTATCTTATGTGTATACTGTATGTTCTCTGTATCTTATGTGTATACTGTATGTTCTCTGTATCTTATGTATATACTGTATGTTCTCTGTATCTTATGTGTATACTGTATGTTCTCTGTATCTTATGTATATACTGTATGTTCTCTGTATCTTATGTGTATACTGTATGTTCTCTGTATCTTATGTGTATACTGTATGTTCTCTGTATCTTATGTATATACTGTATGTTCTCTGTATCTTATGTGTATACTGTATGTTCTCTGTATCTTATGTGTATACTGTATGTTCTCTGTATCTTATGTGTATACTGTATGTTCTCTGTATCTTATGTATATACTGTATGTTCTCTGTATCTTATGTGTATACTGTATGTTCTCTGTATCTTATGTATATACTGTATGTACTCTTTATCTTAGGATAGATGGAGGCTTATCCCAGGCATGTTTAAATTCAGTGACTGTTGATTTTTCAACCACCTCTGCTGGAAGTTTGTTCCCGGCATCTACTACTCTTTCTGTAAAATAATATTTTCTAACATTGCTCCTGATCTTCCCCCCGATAGAAACATGTTGTATATGTAATTACCAATAACAATACATTTTTCATACTTTTCTTATGCTTATGAGTAGTTCTACTTAATACATCCCTGGCATTTGTTTGGGGGAGGGTGGGTTCCCCCATTTTTTGCCTTGTGTTGGACTCTAGGATATGGGCGCCACCATCTTGCCTCAGAAGCATCACACACACGGAGGCACACCAAGATAGGCTATTATTCAGGGTGAAGGTCCGGTTTAAATGACCCTTTGGTTGAACTTGATGGACATATGTCTTTTTTCAGCCATATTTAACATGTAACTATGATGCTGAAGGTCTGCTATAAATAGAGGAGCACCTGCTTTCGTTTCGAGGAATAACACTCACCTTTCTGCGTTGCAGGTGTCGATGCCACCGTCGTTCTGACGCACAGGAAAAAAGGCGACCTACAGAAAACGATAAACATGTTCCGGGACATGGGCGCCCAAAACATCTTCTCCCTGGAGAACTACACGCCGAGCAACCAGGAAAAGTCATTGGACGTCCACCAGCTGGTCATGAAGTTCTTGTACTCGGTGGTCGGCGATGTCAAATTCCGAGCGGAGTGCCCGCGAGACGCCGCCAAAGAGATGGGAGACCGGAAGTGTTTTGTGCTGAACTACCTGCACACCAAGGATATGGAGGACCACCGGAGGCAGCTGGAAAGACAACAGGCCCTGGAGGAGGCCAGGATGGAGCAGGACAGAAGGTCCCGGAGCGAAGATGACCAGCAGCAGAGGATTAGAGAGGAAGAGGTGCACAGGGAGAGGCTACGGAGAATGGAGGAAGATTTCCGGAGGCAGAATCTGCGTGAGCAGCACGAGCACGAAGAGAGGATGAGAGAAATTATAAAGAAACAAGGAGGAGGGAATAAAAAATAAGGAAGACGCCGCGCAATCAGAGAACGTCAGACTGATTTATGTGTTGTAGCTGCTATCCGGACCCGGCATTGAGCACTCGCTCCGTTCTCTGATTTCCAGCTAGCCACACACCACACGCCGTCATTGTCGTCATTTAATTTGCAAACATACAAGATAGGCTCTTATTCAGGGTGAGGGTCCGCATTAATGAGGGAGATCTGTATGTACAGGGGGGGGACATACAAGATAGGCTCTTATTCAGGGTGAGGATCCGGATTAATGTGGGCAATCTGTATGTACAGGGGGGGACATACAAGATAGGCTCTTATTTAGGGTGAAGGTCCGGATTTATGTGGGAGATCTGTATGTACTGGGGGGAACATACAAGATAGGCTCTTATTCAGGATGAGGGTCCGGATTAATGTGGGAGATCTGTATGTACAGGGGGGTAACCTACAAGATAGGCTCTTATTCAGGGTGAAGGTCCGGATTAATGTGGGCAATCTGTATGTACAGGAGGGTAACCTACAAGATAGGCTCTTATTCAGGGTGAAGGTCTGGATTAATGTGGGAGATCTGTATGTACAGGGGGGAACATACAAGATAGGCTCTTATTCAGGTTGAGGGTCCGGATTAATGTGGGAGATCTGCATGTACAGGGGGGGGAGAAACATAAAAGATAGGTTCTTATTTAGGGTGAGGGTCCGGATTAATGTGGGAGATCTGTATGTACAGGGGGGGAACCTAAAAGATAGGCTCTTATTCAGGGTGAAGGTCCGGATTAATGTGGGAGATCTGTATGTACAGGGGGGAACATACAAGATAGGCACTTATTCAAGGTGAAGGTCCAGATTAATGTGGGCAATCTGTTTTTTTATGTTGTAGCTGCTATCCGGACCGTATTTCCAGGGGGGGCACACAGACTCACACACCACAGGCCGCCGTTGCCATCATTTAATTTGCAAACTCTAATGATTATTGTGCCGTAGCTGCCATCCGGACCCGGCATTGAGCGCTGGCTCCGTTCTCGGATTTCCAGGGGGCCACACAGACTCACACACCACAGGCCGCCGTTGCCATCATTTAATTTGCAAACTCTAATGATTATTGTGTCGTAGCTGGTATCTGGACCCGGCATTGAGCGCTGGCTCCGTTCTCGGATTTCCAGGGGGCCACACGGACTCACACACCACAGGCCGTCATTGTCGTCATTTAATTTGCAAGCTCTAATGAGAAAAATGAAAATGAAGCAACATAAAATGTCTACACGATTGGCCAAGTCTACCCGGAGCGATGCTGAAAACACCAATGAAGGAGCTTCACAAAGCTTCTACACTGACACACCACTGATGTTTTACCATCCTGGACCCCCCAGGACCCCCCAGAACTCCATTATTTACTAACCTCTGCCCAGTTCAAGGATGCCAAGCTCATCCAATCAGAGACATTTGCCGTGCCTATGTCATTCACCATAAGGCTCTGAAAGACTTTAATGAGAAGCGCAAGCCGGTGCATCCTCAATGGTGCATGTGCAAAGTCCGGAGATGCAGGGGATGCAGCCACTGAAACTCCCCAGAACACCAGTATTCACTCACCTCTGCCCAGTTTAGCAATCCCTACGCAGACTCTCATCCAATCAGAGGCTATGGCCTTGATTCACAAAGGGTAGAAAAAAACTCTCATGGTAGTAAAAAATTCAATTCATGAGAAAAAAGCCTGAGAATGTCACTGTTAGTGAATCATCAAATAGGTAAACAATGAAAGTCAATGACACTTTTTTACTCCTGAAAAAGGGATTGAACTTTTTACTCTCTTTTTACCTGTAGTAAAAAGTGCCATTGAGTTTCATTGTATTCCTATCTGGTGGTTCACTAACAGTGACATTCTCAGGCTTTTTTCTCATGAATTGAATTTTTTGCTACCATTAGAGTTTTTTTCTACCCTTTGTGAATCAAGGCCTATGTCATTCAGCAAACAGATCTGAATGGCATCCCCAGTGGTGGTCCGGAGATGCAGGGGATGCAGCCACTGTTTGGAATCCCACAGAACTCCAGTATTCACTCACCTGTTTGTGGTTCAACCATGCCTACGCAGGCTCTCATCCAATCAGAGCCATTTGCTGTGCCTATGTCATTCAGCAAACGACTCGATTTCAATAAGGAGCACAAGCAGGAGCATCCCCAGCAGCGCGCAAACACAGCCGGAAATGCAGGGGATGCAGCAACTGTGTGAACCCCCCCAGAACGCAATTATTCACTCACCTTTGCCTTAGCTCTTCACTAAGGGGGCGGGTCAAAGAAGAGGGGAAGAGAAAGGAAGGCAGAAAGATGGAGAAAATACATTAAAGCGGACCTCCAGTAAAAAAAAAGATCAGTTTATTGAATTGCTCTCCCCTCCGGCAATCAGTGATGTAACCTATTCGAGAGGGATTAAACCAGTTTTTTCTTTAGCGGGTGTTGGTCCCCAGACAGCTAATCAAAACAAGCTCGGGGGGGGCACCCTGAATGCTGGAGTCCCCCCCTGTGCATAACCCCCCAGAATGCCCGTAATCATCACCTTTACTACGAGCCAGCACCGGGAAAGGAGTTCTGCGATTGGCCGCCGGTGTGCACATGGGCCATGGTTGCTTCCTCTGCACCAAAACCACCCACCCCTGTGACTGCCCAGCCGCAGGACTCCGTTCCCAGCTCTGGCTTGTAGTGAGGGTGAGGATTATGGGCGCTCTTGGGGGTTATGTGCGGGGGGGGGGCTCCAGTATTCTGAATGCCTCCCCCCCCCCTCCCGGAGCTTGTTTGGTTTAGCTGTCTGCAGAACCAACACCCGTTAAGGGAAAATGGGTGTTGCTCCGGTTTAACACCATGCAGATGTTGTGGAACAGCAAGAAAATGTTGTACTCCTGAACTGCATGGGAGCGGCCCATCTTGCCATAATTCTCACAGCCCTGCTTCTAAAAAACCCAGTCCCACAGTCACAATGACCCTAAATATTGTTCGATGAATGCTTTATTTCTATCCAGAAGTTAGAAGCCATCAGCTGTAATAATTCATCGCTACTCAGAAAGCTCCTAGAAACCTTTTATTGACATTGGAAACAACTCTTGAAATGGTGTGCGTCAGTTAAGGCCATTGACTTACATTGTTACACTCATCCCCTCCAGCAGCTGGTGATCAGTGACTGTGACTTTGTGTAACATGGCAGGCGCACTCTCAGTTTGGTGCGGGCTGCTTATAGCAAAATCCCAACTGCTGACAGGCTGCATTGTGTGTAGAGACAATATCACACAGGCACACTGCAGACATTCTCCTTCTAACATTCTCTGAGGAAACAGATAAAATCTCTTGCTGCCTAGTGGGGTCCGTCATAAGGAAGCTTCCGGCTCTGATGCAGTGTGTTATGTGCTAGCAAAGACTCTCCCTCATCCCCACACTCATGTTCATGTGTAAGCAGGGCTCTCTGGTGTGATCCAAGATGGCCGCTTCCATGTCATTCTAGGAGTGCAGCTATTCCACAACATCTACATGGGGTTAAGCCCTTATAAAGAGGAACATCGGACCTAAAATAAAAAGGGGCCCATACCCCCTCCCCCATCGGCCCCTACTTAACTTTTGGATATCACCGCTGCCTGCTGCGGCGACATCCGGCTGCTTCAGGGCCCGATCCTCACCCCACCGGTTTAGTCGTTGCTAACTGACAAGCAGAGCATTAGCCGTTCCCGTCAATGTCCCACGGCGATCTCGCAGCTCTGCAAAGTCTTGTGGGATTTTGGGCGGCTCCATTGCATCCCATTCATGGGCACCGCGCAGGCGTGAGATCGGGGGCCGCGTTCAGTGCCTGATGGAATGCAAGATGATGCCGCCCATCGGAAAGGTCGGTCGGAAACCGAGGGACCCAGAAGATGGATGCCCTGGCGAGATGAGTAAAAATTGCCCAAATGTAGAGAGGAGGCGGGGGGCCTGCAGTGTGGTGAGGTTTGGGGGAGGTTATAACCTCCTCCGATGTTCCTCTTTAAAGGAAAAGTCTCCCTTTGTCAGATTTTTTTATGTCCTTTTTGTTTTCCTCTTCTGGAATGTAAAATAATCCTGTGTATTAGTATCGTGACCCCAGGCCTGTGATTCACTCATCAGCACGCTGCTTCCATGATTCTCATATTCCTAGGACTCTCCTTTTGCTACAGTGAGAGAGGTTTTCATGGCCATGAGTAAAAACAATGGATTACAATTCCCAGAATTCCTCCAATGTAACAGATGAACTCTTTAGCAGCTTTGGCTAAGTCTAAGCAGCCTAATGACCTCTCCAGCTGTGCCAGTGAACACAAGGAACTACAGACTTTCTGGTGCCATTTTTCTGTGCATTCGCCGCAGTTCGGCGGTCAAAATGTGTGGCATTTACTAGAGAACGGAGAACTGTTGACAGCGGGCAAAATGCAACGGCGCAATTTGCTGTAACAAAACCAGAAATTTAGGGCAGGATGGAATTTGTCTCAGAATGGATGTGCAGTGTCTCTGGAGTGTCTGGGGTGTTTGGGATGAATCTAAAAAATAGTTATAAAAATAAAAAATCATGTGAAAACCATTTTATTAGTCATTTCTCTAATACTCGTTATCTATTTGACCTTCACACTTGATGTATTAATAACAGATGTTATAAACAGCCATTCTCTCCAAAAACAACATTGATTTCTATAGGGTTCACCACTAAAAGCTCACCACTGAATTTGTGCAAGCACATGGTGTGTGGGGTCTAGGCTGTATTGCAAGGTCTTTGACCCTTCCACCCCATGAATTTGTGGCATTGGCTTGCACTTGAGAGGTTTAGGGCAACCTCAGGTAAGCCTGCTCCCAATTTATCTATTGCACTGTATGTCCCAGATGGGCTCTCAGAGATTAGAGTTAGGACTGCACCCCACAGAGGCGCTTTGGCGAAGTGGTGCAGCTTAAGCATACTTCTGCAGATGTGTGTGACCGAGTCCTCTGTTTTTAACCAAGTTTAGAGACAGATTATAGGCTGGCCTACAAGCTGACAGGGTTGAGTGCTGTGGCTCCTTTAAGACTTGTGTGTACTAATTGCCCTGCTAACGTGCACCTCCCAGGTTAGTTATAAAATGGTCTGAGCGGCTGCCATCCCCCCTTTGTTTCACCACTAAAAGCTGGCGCACTGAAAAGCCGTTCGCTCGCCAAAGACGATAATAAGTGAATACTGAAAACACAGCCTTTGCTGCGCGAATAAGTAGTTTTCAGCATAGTAAATTCAGCAAACTAGTGAAAACATGGCAAATAGCTGGCAAACGCTTTGTAAATCATTCCCACAGTACTAAGGGTCCCCCGAATCAGATGCCACTAGACTGATCGAAGCTGTTATCCGGACCAGGGATGGGAAAACCCCCAAAGTTTGGTTTGACAAGTTCAGCCAAACTTTGAATAAATGTTTGGGTTTGGGGACCCGAACTTCAGGGGGTGACTGTGGCTAAGTGGGCAGCGGCAGCGACAGCAATGTTTAAACCGGTTGGGACTACAAAAAGATGGGCGCTGGCTCCCATGAATGAGGACATTTCTAGTGCCAGTACTGGGAGTGTCCTCATTCATGGGAGCTGGTGACCATCTTTTAGTAGCCCTGACTAAGGCTGGTTTCGAAAGGTGTCACTTCGCAGCTCACAGGAAGAGGATCGGACAGAGGTGAGTTACAGCAGCTTCCTGCTGTAATGTGGATGCTATGAGCCGTCTCAGAGATCTCTCGCCTCACCTGGTTCCTAATTAGTTAATGATTATGAGGTATGAAGTCAATACACGCAATGGTAATGAACAGCATACACCTCGGAAAAGCACCTCTACAGGCAAGCTTTATTTATACAAACATACAAAAACCTACATAATCAAGCTTATTGGCTATTAACATAATACAGTAATAATATAAAATAAAAGGCAATGTCTGTAATCAAACGTACAGGTTGGTCCATCCTTATCTGGTCAGCACATTCCACACCGGCATCTAAAATTGGGATGCCTCGCTTTGTGAAACTCCCCAGGTCGCCCCATACAATTACCTTAATTCCGGTCCAACGGCGCATATGCAGGCCACAGACTCATCCCCGCTATCAGCAGGGCCAGGCATTTGTGAATAGCCAGCGCGGGCGCGCTCCCTGTTAGATGGAGGCGGGAGGATGCGGCCACCAGCATGCTCAGAGCCGCTAAGCTAAGACGTACTTTAGACGTGCATAGCTCAGCAGCTTCAAGCGCGCTGGGACCCTGCTACAGGAGGGAGTCGCTCAGGTAGGAGGAGGAGGCACCGGCATCTGGGACCCGGCTACAGGAGGGAGTCACTCAGGAAGGAGGAGGCACCGGTATCTGGGACCCTGCTACAGGAGGGAGTCGCTCAGGTAGAAGGAGGAGGAGGCACCGGCATCTGGGACCCTGCTACAGGAGGGAGTCGCTCAGGTAGAAGGAAAAGGAGGCACCGGCATCTGGGACCCGGCTACAGGAGGGAGTCGCTCAGGTAGGAGGAGGAGGAGGCACCGGCATCTGGGACCCTGCTACAGGAGGGAGTCGCTCAGGTAGGAGGAGGAGGAGGCACCGGCATCTGGGACCCGGCTACAGGAGGGAGTCGCTCAGGTAGGAGGAGGAGGAGGCACCGGCATCTGGGACCCGGCTACAGGAGGGAGTCGCTCAGGTAGGAGGAGGAGGCACCGGCATCTGGGACCCGGCTACAGGAGGGAGTCGCTCAGGTAGGAGGAGGAGGAGGCACCGGCATCTGGGACCCGGCTACAGGAGGGAGTTACTCAGGGAGGAGGAGGAGGAGGCACCGGCATCTGGGACCCGGCTACAGGAGGGAGTCGCTCAGGTAGGAGGAGGAGGAGGCACCGGCATCTGGGACCCTGCTACAGGAGGGAGTCACTCAGGAAGGAGGAGGAGGAGGAGGCACCGGCATCTGGGACCCTGCTACAGGAGGGAGTCGCTCAGGTAGGAGGAGGAGGAGGCACCGGCATCTGGGACCCAGCTACAGGAGGGAGTCACTCAGGTAGGAGGAGGAGGAGGCACCGGCATCTGGGACCCGGCTACAGGAGGGAGTCGCTCAGGTAGAAGGAAAAGGAGGCACCGGCATCTGGGACCCGGCTACAGGAGGGAGTCGCTCAGGTAGGAGGAGGAGGAGGCACCGGCATCTGGGACCCTGCTACAGGAGGGAGTCGCTCAGGTAGGAGGAGGAGGAGGCACCGGCATCTGGGACCCGGCTACAGGAGGGAGTCGCTCAGGTAGGAGGAGGAGGCACCGGCATCTGGGACCCGGCTACAGGAGGGAGTCGCTCAGGTAGGAGGAGGAGGAGGCACCGGCATCTGGGACCCGGCTACAGGAGGGAGTCGCTCAGGTAGAAGGAGGAGGAGGCACCGGCATCTGGGACCCGGCTACAGGAGGGAGTCACTCAGGTAGGAGGAGGAGGAGGCACCGGCATCTGGGACCCGGCTACAGGAGGGAGTCACTCAGGTAGGAGGAGGAGGAGGCACCGGCATCTGGGACCCGGCTACAGGAGGGAGTCACTCAGGTAGGAGGAGGAGGAGGCGCCAGCATCTGGGACCCGGCTACAGGAGGGAGTCGCTCACGTAGGAGGAGGAGGAGGCACCGGCATCTGGGACCCTGCTACAGGAGGGAGTCGCTCAGGTAGGAGGAGGAGGAGGCACCGGCATCTGGGACCCGGCTACAGGAGGGAGTTACTCAGGGAGGAGGAGGAGGAGGCACCGGCATCTGGGACCCGGCTACAGGAGGGAGTCGCTCAGGTAGGAGGAGGAGGAGGTGACGGCATCTGGGACCCGGCTACAGGAGGGAGTCACTCAGGTAGGAGGAGGAGGAGGCACCGGCATCTGGGACCCGGCTACAGGAGGGAGTCACTCAGGTAGGAGGAGGAGGAGGCGCCGGCATCTGGGACCCGGCTACAGGAGGGAGTCACTCAGGTAGGAGGAGGAGGAGGCGCCGGCATCTGGGACCCGGCTACAGGAGGGAGTCGCTCAGGTAGGAGGAGGAGGAGGCACCGGCATCTGGGACCCGGCTACAGGAGGGAGTCGCTCAGGTAGGAGGAGGAGGAGGAGGCACCAGCATCTGGGACCCGGCTACAGGAGGGAGTCACTCAGGTAGGAGGAGGAGGAGGAGGCACCGGCATCTGGGACCCTGCTACAGGAGGGAGTCGCTCAGGTAGGAGGAGGAGGAGGCACCGGCATCTGGGACCCAGCTACAGGAGGGAGTCACTCAGGTAGGAGGAGGAGGAGGCACCGGCATCTGGGACCCGGCTACAGGAGGGAGTCGCTCAGGGAGGAGGAGGAGGCACCGGCATCTGGGACCCTGTTACAGGAGGGAGTCGCTCAGGTAGGAGGAGGCGGAGGCACCGGCATCTGAGACCCAGCTACAGGAGGGAGTCGCTCAGGTAGGAGGAGGAGGAGGCACCGGCATCTGGGACCCGGCTACAGGAGGGAGTCGCTCAGGGAGGAGGAGGAGGAGGCACCGGCATCTGGGACCCTGTTACAGGAGGGAGTCACTCAGGGAGGAGGAGGAGGCACCGGCATCTGGGACCCGGCTACAGGAGGGAGTCGCTCAGGGAGGAGGAGGAGGCACCGGCATCTGGGACCCTGTTACAGGAGGGAGTCGCTCAGGTAGGAGGAGGAGGAGGCACCGGCATCTGGGACCCAGCTACAGGAGGGAGTCGCTCAGGTAGGAGGAGGAGGAGGCACCGGCATCTGGGACCCGGCTACAGGAGGGAGTCGCTCAGGTAGGAGGAGGAGGAGGCACCGGCATCTGGGACCCGGCTACAGGAGGGAGTCGCTCAGGGAGGAGGAGGAGGAGGCACCGGCATCTGGGACCCTGTTACAGGAGGGAGTCGCTCAGGTAGGAGGAGGAGGAGGCACCGGCATCTGGGACCCGGCTACAGGAGGGAGTCGCTCAGGTAGGAGGAGGAGGAGGCACCGGCATCTGGGACCCGGCTACAGGAGGGAGTCGCTCAGGTAGGAGGAGGAGGAGGCACCGGCATCTGGGACCCGGCTACAGGAGGGAGTCGCTCAGGTAGGAGGAGGAGGAGGCACCGGCATCTGGGACCCGGCTACAGGAGGGAGTCGCTCAGGGAGGAGGAGGAGGAGGCACCGGCATCTGGGACCCTGCTACAGGAGGGAGTCGCTCAGGTAGGAGGAGGAGGAGGCACCGGCATCTGGGACCCAGCTACAGGAGGGAGTCGCTCAGGTAGGAGGAGGAGGAGGCACCGGCATCTGGGACCCGGCTACAGGAGGGAGTCGCTCAGGGAGGAGGAGGAGGAGGCACCGGCATCTGGGACCCTGTTACAGGAGGGAGTCGCTCAGGTAGGAGGAGGAGGAGGAGGCACCGGCATCTGGGACCCTGTTACAGGAGGGAGTCGCTCAGGTAGGAGGAGGAGGAGGCACCGGCATCTGGGACGCAGCTACAGGAGGGAGTCACTCAGGTAGGAGGAGGAGGAGGCACCGGCATCTGGGACCCGGCTACAGGAGGGAGTCACTCAGGTAGGAGGAGGAGGAGGCACCGGCATCTGGGACCCGGCTACAGGAGGGAGTCGCTCAGGTAGGAGGAGGAGGAGGCACCGGCATCTGGGACCCGGCTACAGGAGGGAGTCGCTCAGGTAGAAGGAGGAGGAGGCACCGGCATCTGGGACCCTGTTACAGGAGGGAGTTGCTCAGGTAGGAGGAGGAGGAGGCTCCGGCATCTGGGACCCGGCTACAGGAGGCAGTCACTCAGGTAGGAGGAGGAGGAGGCGCCGGCATCTGGGACCCGGCTACAGGAGGGAGTCGCTCAGGTAGGAGGAGGAGGACAAGGCTCCGGCATCTGGGACCCTGCTACAGGAGGGAGTCGCTCAGGGAGGAGGAGGAGGCACCGGCATCTGGGACCCTGTTACAGGAGGGAGTCGCTCAGGGAGGAGGAGGAGGCACCAGCATCTGGGACCCTGCTACAGGAGGGAGTCGCTCAGGGAGGAGGAGGAGGCACCGGCATCTGGGACCCGGCTACAGGAGGGAGTCATTCAGGTAGAAGGAGGAGGAGGCCCCGGCATCTGGGACCCGGCTACAGGAGGGAGTCATTCAGGTAGAAGGAGGAGGAGGCACCGGCATCTGGGACCCGGCTACAGGAGGGAGTCGCTCAGGAAGGAGGAGGAGGAGGCACCGGCATCTGGGACCCGGCTACAGGAGGGAGTCGCTCAGGAAGGAGGAGGAGGAGGCACCGGCATCTGGGACCCGGCTACAGGAGGGAGTCGCTCAGGGAGGAGGAGGAGGAGGCACCGGCATCTGGGACCCGGCTACAGGAGGGAGTCGCTCAGGTAGGAGGAGGAGGAGGAAGAGGCACCGGCATCTGGGACCCAGCTACAGGAGGGAGTCGCTCAGGTAGGAGGAGGAGGAGGAGGCTCCGGCATCTGGGACCCGGCTACAGGAGGGAGTCGCTCAGGTAGGAGGAGGAGGAGGAGGCTCCGGCATCTGGGACCCGGCTACAGGAGGGAGTCGCTCAGGTAGGAGGAGGAGGAGGAGGCTCCGGCATCTGGGACCCGGCTACAGGAGGGAGTCGCTCAGGTAGGAGGAGGAGGAGGAAGAGGCACCGGCATCTGGGACCCAGCTACAGGAGGGAGTCGCTCAGGTAGGAGGAGGAGGAGGAAGAGGCACCGGCATCTGGGACCCAGCTACAGGAGGGAGTCGCTCAGGTAGGAGGAGGAGGAGGAAGAGGCACCGGCATCTGGGACCCAGCTACAGGAGGGAGTCGCTCAGGTAGGAGGAGGAGGAGGAGGCTCCGGCATCTGGGACCCGGCTACAGGAGGGAGTCGCTCAGGTAGGAGGAGGAGGAGGAGGCTCCGGCATCTGGGACCCGGCTACAGGAGGGAGTCGCTCAGGTAGGAGGAGGAGGAGGAAGAGGCACCGGCATCTGGGACCCAGCTACAGGAGGGAGTCGCTCAGGTAGGAGGAGGAGGAGGAGGCTCCGGCATCTGGGACCCGGCTACAGGAGGCAGTCACTCAGGTAGGAGGAGGAGGAGGCGCCGGCATCTGGGACCCGGCTACAGGAGGGAGTCGCTCAGGTAGGAGGAGGAGGACGAGGCTCCGGCATCTGGGACCCTGCTACAGGAGGGAGTCGCTCAGGGAGGAGGAGGAGGCACCAGCATCTGGGACCCTGCTACAGGAGGGAGTCGCTCAGGGAGGAGGAGGAGGCACCGGCATCTGGGACCCGGCAACAGGAGGGAGTCGATCAGGAAGGAGAAGGAGGAGGAGGCACCGGCATCTGGGACCCGGCTACAGGAGGGAGTCACTCAGGAAGGAGGAGGAGGAGGCACCGGCATCTGGGACCCGGCTACAGGAGGGAGTCGCTCAGGAAGGAGGAGGAGGAGGCACCGGCATCTGGGACCCGGCTACAGGAGGGAGTCACTCAGGTAGAAGGAGGAGGAGGCACCGGCATCTGGGACCCGGCTACAGGAGGGAGTCGCTCAGGAAGGAGGAGGAGGAGGCACCGGCATCTGGGACCCGGCTACAGGAGGGAGTCACTCAGGAAGGAGGAGGAGGAGGCACCGGCATCTGGGACCCGGCTACAGGAGGGAGTCGCTCAGGTAGGAGGAGGAGGAGGCACCGGCATCTGGGACCTGGCTACAGGAGGGAGTCGCTCAGGAAGGAGGAGGAGGAGGCACCGGCATCTGGGACCCGGCTACAGGAGGGAGTCACTCAGGTAGGAGGAGGAGGAGGCACCGGCATCTGGGACCCGGCTACAGGAGGGAGTCGCTCAGGTAGGAGGAGGAGGAGGCACCGGCATCTGGGACCCGGCTACAGGAGGGAGTCACTAGGAAGGAGGAGGAGGAGGCACCGGCATCTGGGACCCGGCTACAGGAGGGAGTTACTCAGGTAGGAGGAGGAGGAGGCACCGGCATCTGGGACCCAGCTACAGGAGGGAGTCACTCAGGTAGGAGGAGGAGGAGGCACCGGCATCTGGGACCCTGCTACAGGAGGGAGTCACTCAGGTAGGAGGAGGAGGAGGCACCGGCATCTGGGACCCTGCTACAGGAGGGAGTCACTCAGGAAGGAGGAGGAGGCACCGGCATCTGGGACCCGGCTACAGGAGGGAGTCGCTCAGGTAGGAGGAGGAGGAGGCGCCGGCATCTGGGACCCGGCTACAGGAGGGAGTCACTCAGGTAGGAGGAGGAGGAGGCCCCGGCATCTGGGACCCGGCTACAGGAGGGAGTCACTCAGGTAGGAGGAGGAGGAGGCCCCGGCATCTGGGACCCGGCTACAGGAGGGAGTCGCTCAGGTAGGAGGAGGAGGAAGAGGCGCTGGCATCTGGGACCCGGCTACAGGAGGGAGTTGCTCAGGTAGGAGGAGGAGGAGGAGGCACCGGCATCTGGGACCCGGCTACAGGAGGGAGTCACTCAGGTAGAAGGAGATGGAGGCACCGGCATCTGGGACTCGGCTACAGGAGGGAGTCGCTCAGGTAGGAGGAGGAGGAGGCTCCGGCATCTGGGACCCGGCTACAGGAGGGAGTCGCTCGGGTAGGAGGAGGAGGAGGAGGCGCCGGCATCTGGGACCCGGCTACAGGAGGGAGTCGCTCAGGTAGGAGGAGGAGGAGGAGGCGCCGGCATCTGGGACCCGGCTACAGGAGGGAGTCGCTCAGGTAGAAGGAGGAGGAGGAGGAGGCGCCGGCATCTGGGACCCGGCTACAGGAGGGAGTCGCTCAGGTAGGAGGAGGAGGAGGAGGCACCGGCATCTGGGACCCGGCTACAGGAGGGAGTCGCTCAGGTAGAAGGAGGAGGAGGCACCGGCATCTGGGACCCGGCTACAGGAGGGAGTCACTCAGGTAGAAGGAGGAGGAGGCACCGGCATCTGGGACCCGGCTACAGGAGGGAGTCGCTCAGGTAGAAGGAGGAGGAGGAGGAGGCACCGGCATCTGGGACCCGGCTACAGGAGGGAGTCACTCAGGTAGAAGGAGGAGGAGGTGCCGGCATCTGGGACCCGGCTACAGGAGGGAGTCGCTCAGGTAGGAGGAGGAGGAGGAGGCACCGGCATCTGGGACCCGGCTACAGGAGGGAGTCACTCAGGTAGAAGGAGGAGGAGGTGCCGGCATCTGGGACCCGGCTACAGGAGGGAGTCGCTCAGGTAGGAGGAGGAGGAGGAGGCACCGGTATCGGGGCCCGGCTACAGGAGGGAGTTACTCAGGTAGGAGGAGGAGGAGGCACCAGCATCTGGGACCCTGTTACAGGAGGGAGTCGCTCAGGGAGGAGGAGGAGGAGGCACCGGCATCTGGGACCCTGTTACAGGAGGGAGTCGCTCAGGGAGGAGGAGGAGGAGGCACCGGCATCTGGGACCCGGCTACAGGAGGGAGTCGCTCAGGAAGGAGGAGGAGGCACCGGCATCTGGGACCCGGCTACAG